>OX375867.1:27180895-27674521 GCA_947359475.1 Heligmosomoides polygyrus bakeri
ACGCTCTGTCTACAAGCTGTCGCGCCCACTCGATAGAAAGGTTCGAATCTGTATTCATTGTTCACGGCGCACTCCAAAGGCTCGCTGGACAGCCCTAGAGCAACCTGACTAGGGCGGCTGCAAATTTCTGATAAAACTCCCCAAACGCTCAGTCTACCAGATGTTGAATCCACTTCTTTGATAGATTCTTCTCTGTACGCATTGTCCACGGCGCACACCAAAGTTTCGCTGGGACAGATTGGAGCTAATCCTGAGTGTGGCGACTGGGATTTCTGAGAACATTCTCCAAACGGTTCTAATAGTCTTGAGGATTTCGCATTTCCCAGTAAGAGAAGATTTTGTAGGCAGTCGAACGGTCTGTTAGTTCGGCAAAGTAGAATGGTTTAGCTTAGGAGGGCGCAATGTTATAGGGCTGCGAAAATGCAGGTGAGGCTTGTGTGAAGCATTTTTTCGATTTCCGTGAACCACTGCGAGAAGATGCGGCGAGCTAATGGCCTTAAAATGCGTAAGCGAACAGAGCGCTTAAGCTACTTTACGACGACGTGCTCATTGCTCGTCAGCTTCCTAAACTGCCTTAGCCTCAGCTGCATTTTTAGAGCGGCGAAAGCTAGCGGTTAGAGTTAGAGTTTCTCGCGCTCCTACTCGCTCAGATTTGAGTCTTCGACACTCGCAATGGCACCGATCCGTTCAGCATGAAAAAGCGCTATCGAACGGTCTCAATTTCGATCGATTTTGGATACATCAATTTTTTGACTGTTTCGCATCGAGGACGAGGCCGCGACGGAAGGACGATGACGTCATCGAAAACCGATGTCTTCGAGTTGGGCCCCTGCTTGATACCATTCGGTAGAGCTTTTCATGCTGAATTGAATGGTGCCATTTAGAGTGGGAAAAACTGTAATCTGGGCGAGTAGGGGGCAAGAAACTCTAACCGCAAGCTTTCGCCACTCTAAAACGGCAGCTAAGGCAGTTTAGGCAGCTGAAGAGCTATGAGCACGTCATCGTAAAGTACCTTAAGCGCTCTCTTCGCATACGAGAATCTACGCCTTCTCCGACTGCAAAACAGACACCTCCAAAACTTGATTAGAAATAAATTCTAAATCGGAAATAAATAGCATTGCCAATAATAACACTCAGTCACATATTTGGACGCCAGCCAGCTGGACATTCTGAAGGGAGTGGAGGAACTTGCAATAGGAAACAAAATATTGAAAAAAAAAGTAAAAAAATCATAAATATGATGACGATGCCAAAGAAACCATCTTTATATCGATTCCCAGATCGCCGACGCTCTATTGCTTCGTAGCAATGGCGCATTTCCGCTGGGCCTCACACCATGGCGCGAGGAAGGAAGGTCGGTGACCCAACGAGAGGCGTCGGGCTCAGGTCGAGTAGCGGTCTCAGGCACGTCTGAGCTCGCTTCAGATCTCAGTAAAACGTCAAAATATCGATCATTTCGGATCGACATGAGAATTTATCGTTGAAGAGCTCCTTGTTTGAGAAAGAAATCTACCGCATTAGTTTTTTGAAAGAGGATGATGCGAAACCGCAAATGCGGTAAAACTAAATCCTTAAAAATTTTTGCGAAAAGTGTTCACTTGGGAAAAGCCTTCAACCTGATCCGAAGCAACTCGACTTGTCCTATCGCCACCGTGATAAGCCTCGACAAGCGAACTGTGGATCAGTGAAAGCCGGGCTGCCTACCTGTTTGCACAAAATGGTTTTGGTTCCTTCGAAAGTGAAGAAAATGCAACTCAGCAGATGAAACCCTGACATTGAGTGGATTCGAGGTGACGAATTACGCCTGTTTCTCCAATATTCAAGCTCATAGCTTAGTCACAGTTCGAACGAGCATTACTTCTAGCAACTTTGCAGAATTTATTTCAGTAAGACATGTTGCTAACCGAGAAACATGGGATTAAAATCGGTAACAAGTGCTTCTGAACTAATTGACATGTGTGTTCAGCTTTCTAACGATCTTAGGACACGATATGCTCACTTTTAGAACATGTGCAGGGAGGAGTATAAAAAAGTACAAAAACCAGAGTACTATCGTAGTATTGGTTTAGTACTGCCAAGGAGCGGGAATAGGCATGTGAAAACATTCGGCGCAAACCAAACATTTTCATAGGTTATCCACGTTGGTTTTCCGAAGGCAGCTTCTCATTTTCTTGGGTTTTGAACCGCGTTGTCATTCCGTGGTTGGGCGCCGCGGGCAAACTAAAGTCCTGCTCGGAGCCCCAACTTCGAGCTTTTTGAAGAAATTCCACTCCAGACTTCTGACTGTCGCCTGGGAATTTTTAGGCCTACTAGGGATCTTCTCCCTAGTGTTGAGTCCTCGTTGGAAAGGCGTCTGTTGGTGCTGACCACGATCAGTAGAATCGGTAGAATGCAGTAGAATCTTCCACCAGACTGCCCCCAAAGCAAAAAGGTCCTCAGGAGGTAATTATCTCGAGGGAGCAGGGAGAGGCCGTAAACCGACCGTACTCCTTGGGCCAATACAGTAACCATCAGTTTACACGATTTTCATCTAGAAGTTATCCGCCTAATTTGCAAATCATCGGATAGGAAATCCGATCGCCATTGCGAACATGTCATTCTTTTCAAAAATGGGTGCTTTTGAAGGAAGTTATAACAAGACGGCGCTTTCTCGCCCAAAACGGCGCAAAAGTCGCGGTTTTGCGCCGAATGGACAAAAGATAGGGCTGGTATTGTACCGTGCATAGAAGATCTAGTTGGATGAGAACTGCGATCAATTAGTTTCCGCCGAGTGTCAGAATAGCCCAACGCGTCCTCGAAGCTAAATGGCAAAGATTAGGTCATCCGATGTTGCTTAGAGGAATAAAATAATTTGGAAGTTTTTAGAGGGCGCAAACAGAACCATAAACTATTTTATGAGGTTTCCGAAAAAGGCATGGAAACAGACTCCACGAGAGAAGCAGCGCGGAAACGTCCCACCACCTTAAGGCTGCCGGTAAGATTAGAAGAGCCACGCTGAACAATCCTGTTTATTAGTGCCTTCTCATACAACATCTGAACAGTACTAATACATGAGTAAAACACTACAGAGTATTAAAAGCAGCTCAACATCCTCTTTTACCCATTTAATAAGTATTTATTTTATTTTATTTCAAGGCATAAACAGACACAGACAGCAGCCTAGCGTGGAAATTTTAAGAAAACATCATGTTCATATCGCAGCACAAATCAAAGAAAGATCCGTCTACTAGTCTCTCGGAAGAGATTCACATTTCCATCGGCGCTATCGATCTTTGCTCAGGATTGGCCGTTTGGAATGGACACTATGCGAATATTATGGCAGATGGATATGAATACTTAAGGTGGAACACCAAATGAACAGTATCATACGGATAATCAATAGAGTATAAATGGTGCTGTCAACTAATCCACTGGAAGACTATGCAAAGTAGTATACTTGTAGGGAAGTAGGAGGCAATTTGCCTGCAAATTTGACCCATATAATAACTCGCTATGGCCAGCCAATAAGTAGATCACGCTCTATCATTCCCAGATGGATCTGGTAGCAATTTAATGACAACGGTGGGCTGAAAAGTTTGGTTAGTTCAGGCGAAATCCGAATCTTGGTGAGACTCGATATTTGCGATTGCACTACTTCGCGTCAGGCCAATCAATGCGGAGAGCAATGCTGGCTTTTGTCCAGAAATCTTCTTTGGAAACTGTAACTGAGAGTACATGTTAATGTTGGCTGCTGTTATAGATGAAGCCAGATGTTAGACAGGCCACCAGGTGGCTGATTTATCAGTAACGACGGGACACAGTGTCCATTTACATTGCAAAAATCTTCTGAAACTTCTCCAGAAACATCTAAAGTAGATGCTGAAGGCATCCTCATGTACAATGGCTTGATTGTTCTTAAAAGTTAGGACCGCAGCATGAATGTTATTTAAAATATTAGGTCTGAAACTCTTCATTTTTCTAGAAACAGTTTCCCATTTGAGCTTTAAAGTAGAACAGATGCCATCTGTAAAACGATCTTCACGAAAACATGGATAAGTAAACTGTACAAAAATAATGGTGCACAAGGCTGCACGGTCAGGCGATTCGTTGTGGCGCGACTCTACTTAAAAAGCAGGTATAGTAGGCGTGAAAAACAAATTACTTATGCAGTGCATGTGAACACGAGCTCGTCGATTCCAACGAAATGTTAACCACGTGTGACACGGTCGAACAATGCAGTCTAACTCTGATTTGCATCCTTGGACGTCATTCGATACTAGACGTAAAACGATTCTACAACAATTCCTTTACTTTTTATCACTCACTACGCATTGGCTAATTAATAGGTTATGTTAGATATTAGTTTGAGTGCTGCCTAGAAAGATTACTAGCATCAACAATTTCAAGTGTGGACAGTGTGGACAGTCGGGGAAACGTATTGTCTCGAAGGAGTTAGACTAATGCAGAGTGCAGGCGTTTACCGTTAGTTTAGACACTAAACTTTGTCTTCTCAAACAAATTATTTACTCAAAATACAATTGAAATTGAAAGTTCGTTCACAATCACAAATAGAGGGATACCTCTAGTGTAAAACTACCCAATATATCCTCCGTCAGCCGCAATGATCGCCTCTATCCTTGGTCTGAAGCGCATACCGTACCTGTAAATGCTGACTGAATAGCGGTAAGAAGAGGTGTGACATTAGGGTGCCTCGTCTTGTTGGCAGCACTTCCGACTACGCTCCAAGCGTAATAGTCTAGGAAAATCAAATCCGGGCTATTCGTGGACCAGGACTCCTTAGACCGAAACATGTCCAAGTTCCAGCTGTCTGGGGTTGCCAGAACCCACCCGCTTTCTTCGGGAAGTCTCGGACATCATCTGTCGCACCTTTACTGCGTAAGTCTTGTACCGTAGGTCCTACTCTACAATCCGACGCATTGTTTGATCGCTGACATCAATTTCCGCAACGATTGCCCAGGGTTTTCCAGAATCAGCGTCCGAGCCTCTTCCACGACTGCCGCAGTTCTTGACACGCGTTCCCGTCAATGGGGTTTCCTCAGACTCCTCAGAAGCATTATACCTGGCCACAGCATCGTACACGGTTGCTTCCCAGTACCCGAAGAATCGAACTGTTCCAGCTGGCGAACGCCCAGCGCGAATACTTTCGATAATCGTGGCTTTTCGGTTGTACTCTGCACTTGTACTATGCAACCTAAGGTTATGACTGTCTACTAGAGGCTTCTAGCTTTCAAGGACGCAAATCGCGACATCTGTCGGAACTACGGTATAGCGGGAAATAGGTATCTAAATTTGAGCGAATTTAAACGCCGCACCCTGTGCAGGTAAACCGGTGCTTTAAAATGTACTAAATGTGGTCCACTCTCACCGTCTTTATAGAACAAAACTTTTGTTGTTGCATTTACGGGCTATCCCGTAGATCTCTGCTCTCTTCGATTCACTCGATTTTTTGTCAAGGGTTGACATTTGATGCGCTAATTGCGCTTATCCACTGGATTCCCAGGAAGCAAGCCGATCTCCCATGTTATTTATTTGTTTAATTTATCGATTTTCTTGCAGAACTGTTAATGTGAATGCGAGTCATCACTACGATTGCTAGAGGACATGCTACAACGGATGGAAACCATATTGGTCATTCGATATTATGATATTCTGAGGCTACCTGTCAGTACTGAATCACGTCGTTTGCCACAGGTTTCCCGATAACACAGAAGCATACACCGAAAGTCCTAATCCGTGTTCAGCGTCCGGCATGACCCACCTTGGTCTTTAAAGCACAAACAGAAGACACATGACTTTATTGAAAGTCACATCGATATCCAACCTAAGAACATGACAACATAGAACTATCCTTCACAGCAAAATTTGTGTTAGACACAACATCGACTCTATACACAGATCGTCAAATAAATTAGAAACAAACAAGCCGTACAATGAATGGATGCACCGGTCACGAGGGGCTGCTACTGGTAGTTGTTCCACTGCTGCTGCGGTTGCTGTTGTTGCGGCTGCTGTTGCTGTTGCTGCTGTTGCTGCTGCGGCTGCATCATCGCGTAAGGCGGAGGATTCCCCGGCATATTCTGAATGCCCTGCACCTGCTGGTTGTGCATACCGGACTGCATGCCAGGCATCATCTCTACACCACCTGGAACGGGCATCTGTTTCAGTGATGCACAGCTCATGGGTCAATAATTCAGTAGAATGCAGCGAACAAACTGGGACACATTACGCCATAGCTCAGTGTGACAGCATTATGACACGTCGCCCAGGAAAAGCTTTCAAATGGATTTTTCTAAGAGGAACTGACCATTCAATAGCCGAAAACTACTGCAGAAAAAACGAATCAGAGGAAGGCAAAATTTTTAATTGCCGTCTCACATAACCTTCCACATGGCTTACAAACTGTTGTGCACCTTACCAGGGAAGGGTCTCAGGCGTAGGTCTGAGTGGCGGAAATGGATAGTACTGCAAGAATCTCCAACCTTCATATAGTAGAAAAACATGTTCCGTTTTTGCTGAGTCTTGAACCCAAAGAGCTACGGGCCGTCGAAATTGGGGGTACAGCATTGCACCGTCACCCGCACCTACCATAACCTACCGTAATCGGCCGAAATACGAAAAAAGGATGTCAGATTCGTGATCAGCACCCCAAATAACCTCTGAGCGAGGTTTGGGCGAAAATTTTTTCGATATCTCCTCGACCTCTGGAGTGGTGAAAGTGGTGTCGTGAAAGTCGCGCGTTTTGACAGTCTAATACCAGTATAGTTCCTACACGTCTCCTACACATTTATTTCACTCTAAATTGTCAAATAAAGGTTTCTGTGAGCTGTGCTTCATTCACTTTTCTCAGTTTCTGAATTATGCAATGTTTTGGGTTTTTCAGCGAATGTTAAACAATGGCCTTTACGGGTTACAGCATGTACGGGTTACTAGAGATGTCGAGGGATTTCGCCAAAACTCCTAGGGGAGTTATTTGAGATGGTGATCACGAATTTGACATCGGTTTTCCATATTACGCTGGAGTATGTTAAATTAAAGTAGGTAAAGGTGATTAATGGTAGGTCATGGTCACCGTTTTTGCACAAACTTCACGTTGAGCACGAATCTGACCCTTATTTGACAATTTAAAGTGAAATGAATATGTAGAAGATGTGTAGGAAGCAAATTGGTAAAGAAAACGGTAATAATGAAAAAATGCAGAAACGCTGCACAGCACGGGCGTCGAACATCTGACCCGGCAGCTTTGAAGCAACCCCGCACCCTGCTGAGCCAACGACCCGCTTACCGAAGAATCTTTCGCCGCGTCCCATACAACAGCGAGCGCGCACGCATGCACATGGGCACGTGCTGACGGTGCGCTACTGTAGCCCCCTCCCCCCTTCGAGGGCCCGTAGCTCCTTTGGTTCAAGGACTCAGCAAAAACGAAACATGTTTTTCTTCTATATGAAGGGTGGAGATTCTCGCAGTACTACCCATTTCCTCCGTTCAGACCTACGCCTGAGACCCTTCCCTGGTTAGTAGGCTGAAGGCTCTTTTTCTAATTTGTAGGCTCTATATATAGCTCGTATTGGTCGCGATAATCTTATAAGTAGGAGGTATAAGATAAGGATATAGGTAGGCGATAGTCAATCTTTTTGCGAAACCCGTCATGCATTCTATTATACCTGGATGACGTGCATCAGGCAGCGATAGCCACAAGGATGAGGAATGGTGTTAGTCAAATCCCTTTTAAAATGCGCTACGCCTTCCACTTCTATGGGACTTAGCGAGACAATTCGAATGGGTGTTTGATGTATACCATTTTCACGTCGAACTGGCCACTTCCAATCACATAGGACACTTTTCAAAAAAAAATTCAAATTGGAGACTTTTCACATAGATTTGGATCGGAGTGTACACCAGAACTGGAGTCTTCTGGGATTGCGCCACGAGTAAGGCTAAAAGCTTCGAGAAAGCAGCAATTTCCAAAAGAACTTTACCACCAGTAGGTTGAATCATTCCTTGCGGGTGTTGTTGAAAGGTTGGAGGCATCTGCTGTCTCATCATCATCGGCTGACCATGCATCATACCTGAAGACGTCCTTTTCAAAAACTCAACACCTTCTATTTTATCCTAACGCAAGCACTAAATCTAACACATAGCTTGACTGGAGACCATCTCATTAGCTCAGCAATCACTACTCTAAAACACAGAGACGAGTCGGTACGATCAAGAGTCCTCAAGGCTCTCAAATGAACAATACATATTAAACATGCCTTGGTGTTGGAACTGCTGACCACCTTGCATCATGTTCATCTGCTGCTGACCGGAAACTGGCATCGACGCTGGTATTGGCTGACTCTGTAGATAGAGAGAATTCCAAACAAGTCGAGGCAAAGCGATGTGGATAGCAGCAGAAAATGGTTAAGGAAATCACCGCAAATATAGGTTGTTGTTGGTACTGCTGTTGTTGTTGGTTCATCATTCCTCCCATGTCCACTGAAATACCTATCAAAAAGAAACAATAAGCACCGCATAAGCAACATGGCATGCTGCTCTTGAAAGAGCATTGTTTAAACAGCTATGTCCGGGAAAGTATAAAAAGAGAACGATGGAATAAAGGTTTCTGGAAACTGTCCCACACACTTTAATCATCGACATAGTTGTGAGGTCGAGAACAAGGCGAAAAGTGGGGTAGGGACCCTATTCATACACAAATGCTGACGCCTCACAAGAATCAAGTATGATCCCCTCATTGACTCCTCTCTTTCCCTTTTGGTTCGTCTCTCCCTTTTTCTCGCCCCATTACCAAGACAAAATATTTATTGACCCACCATATTTCCCCTTGTTGGGTAGAATGTCTCGAGATGCACCCACTATCGAAATCAAGTCTGAACACAAAAACACACAAGGAAGAAAGACATTTGTTTTAGAAGCCTGTAAGGATAAGGCAGGCACGCCATCCTAGTTTCGAATTGCACTGAAACTGCCGCTTTTTGCAACAACGCCTTTAACACTTTCCTCTTCACTTTAATCTTCTCCCGCACTGAATCCGATCCACTGTCTGTTCAAGCGTTCCTCTTTAATTAGAGATTCGGAGCTAACTCCTTGAAGTTCTCGGCTATTAATGGTTCCTTACAATCATTCAAGGACTCTGACTCTTGCCATCACATTCCTCTTCTCTTAAACGCGACATTTCTTGAAGGGAATCATCAGATGTACTTGCAAATACAACGAAGAGCGCGCCCAGAGATGATCTATTTAAATGAAGAAAATACCAACTTGATTGTGGAATAATATGTTGTGGCTGCATGGGCTGATGGAACTCCCCTCCGGAGAACATTGGCTGACTGTTAGCGTTCATCTGAAAATGCTAGGCTACACAAAGAAAGAAAACAACGTACAGGGAATACACAATGCAAGGAAAACTACGAAAGTACAGAAACTATGACGCCCGCAAGATCAAAGCATAAGCTATACGTAACAGCCTCCACTATCGACCTATCCCTAGAAGAAACAGTTTTGTTGCGGTTTAAAGAGTTCTAGAACAGTTCAAGCGAAGCATAACAGCAGCTAACAGTGTTGACAAGCCGCTAGGCAGTCAGAGATGTAAGCGTCTGCATTTAATAACACCTTTCCTCATGTTTAATAATGAGTTCTAAGTGTTCTTACAAGCAAAACAAAACAATACTAGATTAGAAGACAATAAATCCTACCTGCTGGCCACCCATTCGAAGCCTTTTGTTGACAGGCTCAGAGTCCAACTGTTGGTTCATCGCTTGATTGACCTTAAGAACTTCAAGTTAAGAGCAGAAACCACACATGGAGGAAAATGCGGTAAAAGCTGACCTGAGGGTTGGTTGCCTGCTGGTTTTGATCATCGACGATGTTCATGGCAAGAGATTTTTTGATGTCCGCGTCCGGTAGTGATTCACGCTTCGGATAGGGTATTTCAAACTTGTAGAAAACGTCTTCCGTTGGTTTTGGATCCATCTGCAGGAAAACTTCGCACTTGTCTTGGAAAGTGTACATAGAAAGACAAGGAGACATTCGTATGTACCTTAAAATAGGGCTCTTCCATGGCATCCTTGCAGGAGATCCTTTTATTTGGATCCATGGTTAAAAGTTTCACCAGCAGCTTGAACTGCGGAGAGTCAGACTCGATCTTATGCTTCTCCATATACCGTGTCATGCTGCAGTTCGGGAACGCTGTTCTGAAATGAAGAATCGGCTCCGAAAGCTTGGAACTGAACGGGAACTTGATTAGAAGAAATGATCAGAACGTACTGTGACGATTTGATGTCCGTTTGCAGTTTGTGGTAGTCGGGCATCTTCTTGAAGTCGTTCCACTCACTTTCTTGCGGATAACCCATAACGGTGAAGATCCTGTGAAAAAGTGTGTATGAATAAATTATCTTTAGTAAAGCACACAATCACAATGTACTCGACCTGTAAAATCATAAGCCAATAATAATTCGTTGGTTACCTTTAAGCTAGGAATGGGTTGATTTCGAAGAATCTTTGAGGGCGTTACTAGAAGGCTTATCGTAAAAAATACACAAGGCTCGTGAAAAAATGCATAAGATTGTGATAACAATATAAACCATGACGTGCTCGTTAAAGTAGAATTAACGGCAAACCTATGACCGTTCTCGACCAACAGCTAACGGATGTAAAACGAAAAAAAAAACATTAACGTTAGATAACATCAAGTTCTGTTTACACTCCAGAAACCGACTGTAAACATGCAGGATCTATGGCGATAACAGCGGCTCAGTAAACCTATCTAGAAATACGCTCCAGTATACTAAAGCCGGGCATCATAGAGTACTCCGTAAGCATGAACCACATGGGCTGCAAAACTAAAATAATTTTGCCTTCCCACTCCGGAGTACCAAGTCTACGAAAGAAAGTCCTGCCAAGCTCCGCCCAATTTTGCTCAAAACTGAGGAATATACCGGGACCGGTGTGTTCTGCAAGTGTTCGTTAAGAGCATGGGGTGGCGGAACATATCCAGGGGAGGTTTGCGAGAGAGTCCATAAAAGCTCCCAGATCTAAGGAACTAGGTTCAGTCTTGGCTTAGCTCTCCTCTACTCTCCTCTTTGCTCCTTGTTCTAGATTTATTTGTATCTTTCCGATTTTGTCTAAAATAAATTGTATTCCTTGCGCGTTCCTCGTGCATCGGAACTGTAGTAGAGCTGGATATCGGACCCGATTCCATCTACAGTAATCGGAAAGATTACTACGATGACAGTGAGTCACTAGACCTGTCCTACTTGGGGTCGTAATCCTCCCCTGGATATGTTCCGCCACCCATGCTCTTAAGGAACACTTGCAGAATACACCGGTCCTGGTATATTCCACAAAACACTTATAAAGGCTATTCTCTAAAATACAGAGAAACTCGAAGGCAATGACTTAGCAACGACTCGTTCTGTTGAAAAATATGAGTAACCCTAGTTTTTGTTAGAGCCTAAGCCTAGCACACTACACAAGTTTAACAAAACAGATAGCAGCAATACGGGTACAGGTCGCGAGTGAAGATCCCTCTTTCATAACTGGAAGCCCTGCCTAGCTCTAACAAACCAAGCGTTAGATGTCCCTCTGCACACCATAGGTATCCGTGCTTGAATATTCATTTAAAAGATTTTGAGGAATGCCCCAATTTGCTCTCCAATACGCGAGCTACGTAAATCAGTCCTTTGTGCGATACGCCCCTATTACAACTCTACCGAGGACATCATGGAGGCAATCTGCAAGAGTGTTTAGTCTACACAATTTTCGGTGGCCAGCCGCTGAAAAAGTCGGCGCTTTCTCCCTCCCAGACAAGTCTGGTACCAAATCACCGACCGCAGACGGATGGATGGCTTGGCTAGCCCGGGCGGAGCCCGACCAAGATCCCCCACATATAAATCCTTGAATAAGTGAGCACCCCTTAGTCGGCGTCTCCTCCAGCTGCGCTACTATGCGTCCTTCCACACTAATACGCACAAAAAAAACCACATTATGACAAGCGGTAATACAGAAAGTAGCATACCTCTTCAGCTGATCGTAGTGATAAGGGCTCTGCGCTTTTATGTCCTCTTCCTTGCAAAAGAACACAGGTTCCGCAGTGAGGAGCTCGGCGAATATACACCCTATAGCCCAAACGTCGATGGCCTGAATCAAGGTGTTATTGGTGACTACAAAATCTCGCTGCTCCATTGTTCAGGAGGACATAAAATATGAAGTATAAAGAAGTTACAGCATATTCTTCAGGAGCCAACGTAGCGTAAAAACTAATGTAATATAGTCTAAGCCCCAAAAGTATTCTCCAACATATAGGCTTAAAGGTATTTACTTAGAGCAGGTTACAGAACTAACGACTTGGGCACTCTCATATCGTGGGAGTTAAAGTTCGATTCGCATTACAAAGTGCTTGTGAGGAGAGTAAACTATCGAAACTATATAATTTGGTCAATACATTGAAAACACGATTCTCAGACTCTTTTGGAATGGAATTTGGCATTCCCGTATTTGGTCCTTGTCATAAGTAATACACTATCCTTCTCGAAAGTGTCCAGGACAACGATACGCGAATCTGAAGGACGGGGCTTGCAACCCACGCTTGAATAAATAAATAAAAACTAATAGAGCTCACCTTCGTGTAATGCTTTGCACCAAGCAACAGCTCAGGAGCTCTGTACCAAAACGTGACCACAACCGGATCCAATTCTGCCAAGGGCTTCAGCGGATTGTAGAAAATACGCGCAAATCCCATGTCAGCAATCTTTACCCTGTAAGCGACTTGGTGGTCTGATTAAATGACTACAGCAGTACCGAAACACACCTGCCACGGTGAACTCCTGGTGCGTCACCCATAACCAGAATGTTTGCAGGCTTTAAGTCACGGTGAAGGACCCAATTCGAGTGAAGGTAATGGATTCCTGAAAGAACTATGAATCATCGTGAAAAGAACAGGAAAGTCTGGACAACTACCTAGATCTAACGACTGCTCATAAGCATTTTTATAGATACCAACACACTAAATGAGGACGGAGGCGAGTCTAGTCTATAAGCCCACCGTCTAGAATTTGGTATAGAATACTCTTCACCATCCCCTTCGGCACCATCACCGGCATTTTCTTCGCTTTCGCACCACGATGATACTTGATAATATGCCATAAGTCGTGCTCGGCGTAGTCGAGGAGCAGCCAAACCTAAAATTTGAGTGTGAAAGGTGATGAAATTCGAATCGTCCTAATTAAAATGCTTGCCTTCTTCTCGTTTGTTAGGAAAACCCGTTGCAAGCAAATGAGATTTGGGTGCCTGAAAGCAGCTGAACTTCATCTGTCATAACAACGGCTAGTCACGACCAAACCTTGATGCATTCTATGAAACTGATATAGAACAGTCGAAACAAAATTAGCTTGCGCCTGGAAAAAATACAGAAATGTTACTTATGAACAGACCTTAGGCATAAACTGGCAAAAAAGTGCACTCGATCTGCTATTCCTTTTCCTTTTTCTTTCTGACATTTTCTCTAAATCAACTTGGAGGAAGTGGCCGGTCCGTTGTCTCCATCAGAGTCCAACGTCTACTTTTAGTTTCGAAATGATTTCACAAGGACTGGCTTGTGCGGTGTGTTCAAAATGAGCTAAACTTCATCCGACCATTCTTTCGACGGCTCTGTCGTCCACTTTTTCACAGTGGAATGACAAGCCTTGACTGTGACGAAGTAATGCAAGCAGAACTATCGTAAAATATAAAAGTTCTTCCTAAGAATAAAACAAGAATTCTTTACATGCACACAGAAGAGCATTGGATGGAGGCTAAACAAGCCAGGGACACTTGCAACTAGTTTTGTCTAAAGGCATTTCTGACTCTCACAACAGATATCAGCTGAATATATCATTCATGACAAGGCGGCCACGATGACATAAGACCAGTTACTAGGCAGGCGTTCCATCCGATGTGGTTTCGCATTGTGGCTGCAGAACGAGTGTGATGGACTTGTCCTTGGTTGCGAAATTTATGTTTTTCGACTTGCATCGTAAAACACTGGACAGCCTCATAACTCCAAATGGTTTATATGACCATGCAAGCAGCACTTCGATTCCTCAGGGTCGATTTCCTATCAGCACCATGAACAATAAGGCTAATTGTCGTATTTCCGCTACAAATACGGGTCTGCGATGAAAACAATCAACCTAGTCACAATCTCTATGGACAACAGATCAAAGGGATGGATGGTGTTAGTGATTTACAAGCAGCAATTGAGTATGTCGACCAATGGTCCAAACAGTGGGAGCTCCCATTGTCAGCGGAGAAAACCAAGTGCATGCTAATTGGTCCGAAGGGTGAGACATCGGTTCCATACAAACTACAATCCACAACTCTCATGCCTGTAGGGGAAGTTCGAGACCTAGGTTTCTTGATTAATACTAACCTGGACTTCAGCAGTTACCACCGAACACTTGCGGGGAAACTACACTATCTACACTCTGTTCAGACTTCTACGATCGAAGGATCCTCAGGTGTATTTACGGGTTTATAAATCCTATGTTTGACCGATATTGGAATTTGGAATAACTGTCTGGAATCCGTGCAAAAAGAAGGATATCGATTTCTTGGAAAGCGTTCAGAACAGTTTTACCCGAAAGCTATATTTGAGATGTTATGATGTCAACTGCTTGCAGCTGCCCAATGGCCTAGAAAGGGCAAAAGCACTTGGCCCTCCAATGCTGGCTAGTAGAAGAAGAAAGGCTGATCTCACCATGATGTTCAAAATTCTAACTCAGAAGCTCTCCATAGATCCACTTTCGTTTTTCGGTGTACCGTTGACTAGATCTTTGAGAGGTAAACTACGGCTTAACGTCGCGGTTGCAGAGCCAAAGATTAGGACAAATTTCTTCACCTATGGGAACCTCAACCAATTCAACACGTTGCTAAGTGATGACAAAATGTCGTTGGGGTTGTCTGTCTAGGCCTTCCGTAAACTTATTTGAGAAGTGACCTGTTACTGTCAATTCTTAGTCTTTTCCTGGAACATGTCCCTGATTGTACTGTTTCGGTTACATTTAGCAGACATCACTTTGCAGCTATTTGTTCATTGTTCAACCAGACGTTATTGTGTAGTTATCTGTTTATGTTTCATTTCTTCGGTTTCTTATTTTTACACGTGTGATCACATTCCACGTCTTTAAATAAATAAATAAATAAATAACAGATCTATAGTAGCGCATGAATCCAGTAGTTGAAATAAAGCATCAGAGGTTGTTAAATTCAGAACACTTACTTTAGTTCTCTCAACAGGGCGATCTCCCTACATGCTGACATCGAGAAGCCCTGTCCTTCGATTAGTTTCAGAGCGTACTCCTTCGCTGGATATTTGGCGGAAGGGACCTTAGGTTGAGCTTTGAAGACGTGTCCATATGTCCCGCGTCCCACCTAAAAACATAGCCAGTATGTAAAAACAATCTAAGTCTCTATGAGTATTCTAGCCACGATGCTGTTCTTTACCACCCTTGATCGGGAACAGAAGTTTCCACTCCGAAAAATAAAAAAGAAATCAGACACAGAAGTATCAGGAACGATAAGAAAAGGCGCTACAGTAGTTCGGAGGTGGGCATCGTTACAAACCATGGCGCGCTTGGCGTATGCGACGAATCTTAATGCATCGTTATCTCCTCTTTACGATCACACATCCACTTTTATTCCCTCCATATTTTGCCAGGGTAGGGATCCGAAATGTAGAAAAGTATAACACGGGCGCGTTAGTATCTGCCCATACTTTGCGATGGGAACGATTGGTCGACAGGGCAAACCTTAGGCGAATGATCGTCCAGAAAAAATCGATACGCACGATTTGTCTGACCAACTAGTCGCTCTTTTCGCGAAGTATGAACCAGACCTTAGTCGGGACACACTCCGGAGCTCCTTGCCCTTCCGAAACTTGCCAAACAATAAGACTGCTGAGCGCCATTGTACATTCACGGCTCCAGAGGTCGAGCGGTCTAAAAAATCGCCCAAGCTTCGTCTACGAGTGTTATTTGGGGTGCTTATTACGAATCTGACACCCGCTTTTGGTATTACGGAGGACTGCGGTAGATTAAACTAGCTGTGGATGAACACTGACGAGGTCAGGATCACCGATTTCGCCCAAACTTCGTCTATAGTGTTATTTCCACAAACGAAGTTTGGGCGAAATCAGTGATCTCGACCACGACAGGCTTACTTACCCGCACTTACCATAATCGGCCAAAATTTCAAGAACGGATGTCAGATTCGTGATCAGCAACTTAAAAATCTCCACAGAGAAGTTTAAACATGTTTTCGACGTATTCTCGACCTCTGCAGTCGTGAAAGAACAATACAATAGTGGCGTTCTCCTAACATTATGACTAGTTCTTCTTTTCTTCGAGTTAATTGTTTTTGAAAATGATGATTTGAATTTCTACATGTCTCCTCGAAGGCGGACGATGCATTCGGCCCCGAATGCAGGTGCCGGTACCAGCGATACGGTACCGGCCCCTGCAGAGTCACGAGGCAGCGCCTCGCGCTTGCTGAGGTCAGGCTAAACCCATTCCGGCTTTTTCTCGTCTAGCGACCCCACCCGCCCTCCCATTTGCATTGGAAAAGGCTGAAAAAATCCATTGACAGATGTGATCCGCGGCCTACGCCATACAGCAGCCGTTGACACGGGTCACATTACGTCAGCAGCGGGTCTTCTGCAAGTAGCCACCATTATCGAGGCTTGTATCGATCTCGCTGTAGCGCCAGGGACGCTCAAGATCTACCAGCGAGTAAGACCCAGATCTTGGATTTTATTTCCAAGTTTCGGGTACCATATCAGGCCTCCCTGAATTGAAGAACGTTTCTGTGGCTCATCTAATCCACATCAACCACCTCACACATTTCTTCGGTCCGCTGCCTTCGGAGGATGCAGACGTCCCTCGTTCTGAAGGCGCTGCTTAGGACAACGAAAAAGTCTGCCCACCTGCTAAACACCATCCCAAGGCTTCCAGGCCCACATAGATATAATAGTTAAAACAACCCTCCACGAAAGCTCGGACCAAGCCGCCGTGGGAGCTACCATGGTCCTCGTCGCTTTCCAGGGTCCGTTGAGGAACAGTGAGCTTTGCATGCTCCACTTCCAACACTTTTCTTATGAAGGTGAGGGCGTATGGTGGATCCTGATCGCTAGGTCCAAGACCGATCAAGCTGCAGTAGGGTCTAACGTGACGACTAAATTAGGCTTGACCCAGACCTTATAATGGCAGCAATCCTGTAAAGCCAGAAGCCCTCTGCTGCCACAGTCACTTCTATTCAGTTCGCGCAACGTAAGCAACCAATGGAGATTTGGCTGCCTGGGTTATTAGGACAGCTACCCAAGCATTAAGAACTGGGATCGCCAGTGGGAAAAATCATGTTAGCTGGTCGCTGTAAGTCGTTCGAGACATTTAGATGCTCCATGGAACCTTCCCCATTGTCATACTAGGCTGCCCAACTAGCCTTCCCCTCGGGGAATTTAGTTCAACCTTCAGGATGCCGTCAGCTCGTACCTCCACTTCTCCACAGGGCCGGCAGCATCTCAACTGACATGGCCGTCGACACTACAGTCTTCTCAGCTTTCCGCCGACGCTCACGGACACGCTATGGCGTATATGCTGTTATTAGATTCAGAACGTCTAATCTTCTCATGCCTCGCATGTATAATCCATTCGACCCTAGCGATGTTACGTTCAGAGTTAGTATATCATCTTGTGACGCCTTAGTACGCGTACGGTCCGACAATTACATGTACACCCTTTACGTGAAACTACGCGTATGTACCTACCATACCACATGGATGTATGTAAATGTATAACATGCATAACGAGAACGTATATACGCACGACGACGAGAGATAAAGCCTTCTCCCCCCCCCCCCCCCCCCCGTTCTATGTGTAGAAACTTCAAAGCGAAAGTTTCGCCGGAGTATATCGGGGCGAAAGGTCGCTTCTCCCTAACTACCATAAGCAGCTTTAAAACCCTGACCCCGTACAACTCTACGAAAAAAAACAATATTTAGCGCAAATGGGGTCGAGGGTGGGGGGTCACCATGTAGGACAGCGCTGTGCTTTCTGAAACCGGACCTTTTTTTGGCAAGAATGGGGTGTTCTACCACTACAATGAACAGAGGTATGCCATTTCTGATGTAAATGCCTTCCTGTAAATGCCACACTTGCCTTCTTACCAAGGCGTACAACCCCTGAGTAGCGGATGATCCCTTCCCCCGACTCTATTTGCGCCCAATCTTCTCTGAGTTTAGCCAAGTTAAGAGTTCGCTGAGGAAGAACAATTTTCGACTCCTTAACAAATTTTCCTAACAACGAAGATTTAATATAAAAAAAACAACAAAGAGACATACCTTATGCCCGTCGTAGTAGAACAAGTCGTCCACATTTTCACGAGATCTGGCGAGCTCTTGTTTGAAAGCGTAGTCGATCATCTTCGCCAACTGGAGCTAGCTTGTCGTGCATTGCATTGCGACAGCTCTGTAAAACAAAAGGGATCAATGTAGGTCGTCATTACGGCAGTCAAAAGTAAACTCATAAAGAAAGGAAAACCCTAGTGTGACCATTAAGATGAGGAAACGCGAAGCGAAGGCAAATTAAATATGCGCCGTCGATCGCAAGGCATGGACTACCACTACGGTGCACACTCCATTTTACGACTAGTCAAAAACGAGCGCTTCAGCAAGCAAATAGAGTTAGAGCTTTTCCATTATTTGGAAGAACGCCATGAGGTGCAGCCCTAGCCGGAGGACCTGGCAATAAAGTTGCCTTGATTGTTTCAGCAAAAATTGGGACTTGGCGCCTTTCGGTAGAAAGAGGGATGTGAAAGCACAATTCTGTGGGGGTTCTCTGCCGCGACTTGAGCCCACTTTTGCCCCGAGGGCGCAGGAAGAGACTTGGAAGGACAGAGCTCGCAACGTTCGGTGGTCCATCTCGATGACCACCTGCTGCAATTCCGTCTGATTCACTTGCTTTCGCACAGCATGAAGATGTTCCAGCGAATCCTCGATGGACGAATTCTTGACATCGTCCAGCTTTCCAGCAATCAGTGTGGCTTCTCAGCTGGCTGTGGCACCATTCATGCCACACACGTCGTCCGCCTCCTGTTAGAGAAGCACCGCGAGAAACAGAATCCAGTGCATATCGCTTGCACTTTCTTCGACTTGAAGAAGGTCTCTCACCGCCTACCGCGTGAAGTGACATGGTACGCCCTGCGACATCGTGGAGTTCCTAAGGAATTCATAGAATTGGCGCAAAAACGAGAATCTTGCCCAAAGATGGTATGATGGTTTGATGTGATCGTCTGGAGCTGTTTGGACTGAAACTGGACGTGAAGAAGCCCGAGTATCTAACTATGGACGTTACCGAGTACAACTCCTTTACGGTTCAACGGCACTGAGCTCTCACGCATTTCGGCTCTACAGGACCTGGGATCAGCAAAAGTGTCCGATGGCCATCTGACGATTGAAGCGAACTCACGGGTGAGTGCAGCTTGGTCCAAATGGCGCTCGTTGATTGGAGCGCTGTGCGATAGGAAGATACCATATCGCTTTAAGTGAAGAACAGCCGTCGGCCAGTAGCAATGTACGCGCCGAGTGTTGTCCTGCGACCAAGGAAGATGAAACGCGCAGCAGCGTATTGAAGATGGAGATGCTACTATGGACGGATCGAGTCAAACGCATGGATCACATTCAAAACGATGCCATTCGGAGAATGTTCCGGACCCGCGGCAAAGCGGCACAAAAGCAGAAGAAAGAGTGCCTTGATTTCCTGTTTTGTTTTCATGAACGAATTTACAAAGATTATGGGTCACAATAAAGTCAATACACGCTTGCTCATTTTAGATTTGCGAGCAAGAAGGCGTGACGGCATAAGATCTGGGTAGTTCAGGTCACCTATAACAGGCAAGGATATCGACAGGCAAAAAAGTCGCCTACGGCTTTTTGGAGTTGCTAATTCGTTTGAGATTTACAAATGCGAAGAAGATACACACCAAAAACTCGATCGAACGAAGAAATAGAGCATCGCAGCAAAGAATTTCGTTGCCGTTGGATCATACACGGAAGGTGATATATGGATAGGAATAGTGTACAAGCGTATAGATCAGGGTTGTGCGTTTAACGATTAACGATTTACCGATTTACCGGATTTACCGACATTTTTCGTTAAAACTTTTTAACGAAATTTAACGAGGAAAATTTCCATTAAATTGCATTAACGACATTTTACAGTCCAAATTTTGAAATTTTGTTTTTCTTTCATGCAAATGCACTTTGGACGATTTTTTGGTATAGTTTTCGCAGTATCGTTTCGATAGCGAGGAAACCCTCTACTTACCTAAGTCAGTGGAAATAGGCAGTCAATATTGTCCTCGTATTTCGAGAATTCTTGGCATTTTTCTTGACCAATTTATTTGCCCGCCTCCTGTTTTTCTCTGTCGTAGTTTCGCGTTTTTGGACTTTCTTGGCCATTTTTGGCGTTTGGTTGCTATATATTAGTTCTTCATACTTAACAACCAGTCAATTTTTTTCACAGTTTTTTGTGATATTTGCTGCAAAAGTGATTTTGAAAGGGCATAGAAAACGCGATGAAAACGTTTCGAAACACGAATAGTGCGTAACAACAAGGACAGGAAGCGAAACAATGGATCTTTCCTCCTTCTTCACAAGTTTTCTGAAGCTGGGACCGGTTCTCCGTGCAGAATCAGGTGATGATTTTAGAGGATTACATCAATGCAACATTGCTCACCGCCTGATAGATAAAGCGTAGCTGCTGGTACTGTCATTGCTCCTTTTTTATTAAATTTCATGCCATGCGTGTCAACGATTTTGCTCAATCTTTTCAAGGGCTCTCGTGGCAGTTTTCTTTTGGAGAAGCATAGTGAGTATGTACATGAAATAGTGAACAAATTTACATGAATGGAATAAAATTAAATAAAAAAGAGAAAGATATGACCACTCTTTGTCAAGTATTATATATGAGGTTTTATAAAAACTGCTACTTTAAGTGGTCCATTGCATTAGGATTTTTTCAGTTTTTCGAAAAAGGTATATCTTTGCAGGTGCAGGTTTGGCTGTAGCAAGTCCCCTTGTGTCTGCGGATGCCTTCGCCTAATTTGCGGACTTACTATAACACTTCTTCAATACTAAGTGTGCTCTACAAAAATTGGATGAAATTGAGAAAGTCGAAGCACTTCGAACCTGAAACAAATGTGCTGTACAGTATGGCACCAGGTGCTTCAATAAGACAATCAGAGTAGTCAATTTCTACTCTCTGGAAAGTGGTAAAAGAGTGATGGATAGTGGCGAATTCTATTTGGAGAGGCAGGGAAAAGGGGAAGGTAGAACACTGGCAATGTAGGGCGAGAAACTCTTATAGATACGCGTGTTCCATATGTATTTCCTTCAGAAGGCAGAGGAGGAAAGGCTTAACAATTGAAAAGCTTTACTTGGGTGGCAGAGACAAAACACTCAATGCAACAGAATTCGATTCGATTAAAATTTGGCCAACGGGCCGTGGCCGTTTATTTGATTCTCTGCTGTCGGCTGCAGTAAGAACACAACGTTTTGGGACAAACGGACTATTCTGTAAAACAGGCGGATCTACGGACGTCGTAAATATCTTCCAAAAACGAACTGTACCAAAGAATTCGGGATCTATCCTAGTCGGAGGGGACATACACTGTTTTTGCGTCTCTATTCCCTACATAGCGGTTCTACGAGAGCTTCAGCTGCTGTCCCACAATGTGAGGGTCTTTGCTTAGTTTCAGTGAGTATGATTGGGTGGCATAGGATGACCTAGGAAATTGGCACTTTGGTGTTGCCCCCACTCCGACTAGGATAGATCCATAATTCGCTGTAGACATGTCATATTGCCATGTATATGGAGTCGAAAAAATCAATAAAGTAAAAGATCTGGCACACCAAAATACAGCCAAACTAACTGCAGCTTAAGGAAGTTTTATTTAACGAATTTACCGATTCTAGCGTAAAAATGTTTCGTTAAAAAATGGCCGTTAAAAATTGACCGAAAAAAATTTAACGCACACCCCTGGTATAGATGATCACTTCAAGTAGTGTCATAGAATGAATTTGAATTTCCTACTGAGATGATCAACAAAAATAAACAATGATCAAGCAACTTCCTCGAGAACGCTGAGAAGGGAAGATTAGGTACTATATGTTTATGCTTGTCTAACTCGAAAGAGGGGACTCCTTTCACATTTGCATCTTCCACATCATGCTGGGGTTATTGTAATTCAAATTGGTTGTTCATTCCTGGGACCAGAATCATCAACTGGCCGCAGGAATGAACAACCAATTACTGGCCGATAATTATTAAAAGCACCGTCAAGCCCACTGATGCCGAGATTCATCAGCATCAGGTTTACCGGTTCTTTTCACCGTTACCAGCCGGTAAGCGGTTGATGAATCTGGCCTCTGCTTCAAACTTGCGGCGACCAGCCAATTTACATTCACATTAACAATGACGTCATTATTTCGTTATTTCAGGCGGCTCTTGTTCCTATATCACCAACCCAGGAAAACGACGAATAGCTCGGGTCCCGGGTGGGAAATCCACACTAGGAACCTTGAATCATATGCCCGCGACCGGTAATCCTTCGACTGTGCTACAAAGCCTATTTCTGAAAAAAACGACCGAAGGAAAATACTGTGCAAAGATGCTGCGGCAGTGATAGAGTACAGCTATTAGGTTGTTGCAGAAGTTCTTACCATTTTCAAGACACCACATAGTTTTTCTAGTTTTACAAAAAAAAGCAAAAGTCGTCAACAAGCGAGGTAACCGCCATCATGGTCTAACACTCTTCTCCACCTTCCACTCCCATCCCGTCAGCGTAGAACTTTTCTGGCTTGGAAAAAGCCAGCCAGCCAGCGTTCCATGTCGTCCTCGCCATCGAACGTTTTTCTTTGCATGGCACTGGAGAGGGACAGCAAGAGGTGGTAGTCGGTTGGTGCAATATTTGGTCTGTAGGGTGGATGAGGCAGCAATTCCCATTCAAGGTCGAGAAGCTTTTGGGGGGTCCTGCAATGTGTGGTTGAGCATTGTCGAGCAAGAACCGGATTGTGCCATGATTTGGACGCTTTTCTGCGATCTTGGCGGCCACTGCTGCCGACAGTACAAGTCCGCTGTTAGAGTTTCGGTACGGGCCAGCAGCTCGTAGTTGATGACACCTTTGTAGTCCCACCAAACAGAAAGCATGATCTTCGATCTTTGAGGACCCTCCTTTGGCTGTGACTCAGGCTGCTCATCCTTGTCAACACAGTGTCTGCTCCTCTTGATGTTGACGTACAGGCACCACTTCTCATCTCCTGTGAAGACGGACTTCAGCCGCTCTGTGCGCTTGTACGAGAGCAATTGAGTCCCAAGTCCTGCACAGGTTCACGAGTAGCCCGCCGTGGGTCCGATTCCAAGAGTTTTTATTTCCAACTTTTTTTTTCGATTATGAAGTGCTTGTGTGTAAATTACATACTTGCGGTGGGATAGCTTAAACTGTTACTTCTTCAAAGCAAGGCTGTTCATAGACGAATGCCTTGGACATTAATGTAATTATGTAGTACTTCAGTATGAGCAAAGTGGCTAACAAAAACCTTATAACATTTATTAATTACGTGACAATATTTACCACAAAGTGTATTACGTCATTTCATTCATGTACAATGACATTAAGTGGATGCAACCTTATCTTGGTAAGTAATTGGTCTTGGCTTTTAACGGAAAGGTGGGCTCAAGGCATTGTTTCTGGCGGGAGTACTTCGTGCAGTCTTAGCAACCACTCCGGATGAGTCAAGTTCCTGAACGATATTCCGCGGCTGAACTCCACCATTGGGATCTCCGCGTATATTGAAGAGTTAAAAGGAGTAGGTGAAAGAGCTCGCTTGCGGGTTCGCTGAAATCACAAATGATCTGCTCATCTAGTTCGCACCTAGTTTAGGGGGGAAGGGAGAGTTGTTGTTCTTCTTCAAAAACGGGAAGAACGGTTAATGTTCCTCTCAATTTTTCCAGATCTTCCAAGCCCATTGATCGTGCTAGACGTTTGTACATGGTGCACGCATCTACCTCAATGATGTGAAGTTGTCTCAAAACCGTTCCTTAATAGACATTGGCGAGGAGCTACGAGTCTACGCTGGGATGGATCAAGGAGTGATAGTTGCAAAGCACAAGGTTTGCGTCATTGTCCGAAATGGATGCAGATCACGTCCGGACATAGCGAAACTCCAGAACTCGAAACTGTACATCTACGAAGCAGTTCATATATGCGGACATATCAGATAATGTCAGTCTGAGTCTTATGAGATCAGTCTTTGAGGCACATAATCTTTATCAAGGAGGGCCGTAAATTGTAGGCTTACCTTTAAAAGACAGAAATATGCTGCTGGTTCAAAGTCAATATAGAGCTTGTGAGCAACAAAGTGATGCTGTTTAGCTATAATGGGGAGATCTTCCACACCATAAACACAAGAGTACCGAACGATTTTTCCTGCAAACATAAACCTACTCATACCGTATTTTGTCGAGTTGTTGTTTTATTCCAGAGTGTACTTGCCACTTACTCATACACTGCACTGCAGGTTTTTTAATGAGGTACTACAAATGCAGTTAACTAGTTCAAATGGCTTATTAAATCTTGCAGTAGGAAAGGGCAACAAAGAAATGTGTTTGGTTGTCCCATACAGGTTCCCGCTTTTTTTTTCAACGATTCACTGCAGATTTCGCCGGCGGTCTCTTGCATAGAGCTATACAGCATTCGAACGAGAATGATTTGCTCTATCAGACCTGTGTTAAACTTCTTTTTTCGTCCCGAATTTTGTCAATTTTTAGGTCGTTAAAGTGAAAAGTGAAAAAAATGAAAAAGTGGCCATCTGCGCAGTTGTTCTCTCCGCTTAGTTTTGAAATTTTTTGTGCAGTTTTTCATAGCTTTTGGAAGACAAAGTTCTGTACTACAAGAATTCGAAGAATTCGAATTTCGCTCATTTGTCCTTTATTGATTTTTTAGGTCATCAAATTGGGACGCCCAACTTTTCCGTCCGAATTTTCACCGACAGCTCCTGCTCTAGGGTGGACTTTTTTGCTTGTTGTTATTTGTCGTTCGGAAGGGGATGTCTTGCTCAATAAGAATTTATTCATTGTTCATGCTGATTTCTGTCTAATGTCACAACTGAAAAAGGAGAAGAAGTTGTCGGTGAAGATGATTCTTCCCTTTTTGGAATTTTGTCGATATTGGACAGAAATCAGCGTGAGCCAATAAACGCGACACAGATTCTTATTGAGCAAGACATCCTTTTTTGAACGACATATAACACCAAGCAAAAAAGTCCACCCCAGAGCAGGAGCTGTCGGTAAAAGCTGTCGGACGGAAAAGTCGGACATCCCAAATGATGACTAAAAATCAATAAAGGACGAATGAGCAAATAGAACCAACATGTATTCTTGTAGTACAGATTATTGTCTTCTAAATGCTGTAGAAAGCTGTGCAAAAAATTCCAAACCTAAGCGGAGATAAGCGACTGCGGAGATAGCCACTTTTATCTTTTTCACTTTTTCACTTTATCGACCAAAAAATTGACAAAATTCAGGATGGAAAAAGTAATGCACTACGATTTCTGATAGAGCAAATCATTCTCTTCCGAAGGCTATAAAGCACTTGCAAGAGACCTCCGGCGAAATCCGCAATGAATCGTTGAAAAACGGCGGAGATTTATGGGGCAACCTAATATGTTTCATTTCGCCAAGTACGACTGAAATACTCAGTATACTATTTCATTATTCTTATGCAACTAAATATTGCATATCTTAGCATCTTATTTGGATTTTCAAACCTCAGAGTACTTTGAACCTGACTATTCCGTTTGACTTGAAGCAATGTTTAAAGTATCAAATTAATATCATTCAGTAATATCTAACTCCTTAATAGTTCGTGTGGTTGAGAAAAGGAACTAGGAACTTTTGCACACTCATAAACACCTACATCCTTATAGTTTCTAACATTTTTTAGATTTAATCTTCACAGATTTTCGGAAATAACGGTAAAAATAACACAACAAAGTACTGAAAACTATTAACTGCAGTAACTTGTTCGAAAATTTGACGTATTGGAGACTCTTCACATCGATGAATGGTTAGTTTCCGCTTTGTTTCAGATGCGGAACTAACAATACATGCAACTCATATGCTTATCGCGAGCTCTCTATCACAATATCTTATCACATGCGACTAGAGCTACAGGTTTGGGGGGAGCTGTTAAACTTTCAGTGAGGACATATGGATTCCACGTGGAGCATGTTTCGTTGATACGAATACAATATCGACGAAAATAACGGAAAATATAGAAGGCACTGCTGCAAAAACCACAAGACATCCTAACAGGATAACTGAAGGAAAGATAGAACAAAGGACAACGCGTTACATCACGCTTTCTGCTTCTTCACATCTTTTCTTTCCGCTACAGGGATTACGACATCACTGGTTTTCGTTTCAGAGTGTTCACTTTTGGTTCTTGTTTACTAGAGTAAGGTCTTCTTGTTTTTACACTCACTGTTCGTTTAGTTAGGAGTTTTTCTAGGGTGACCCTGCAAGCAACATTGGGCTGCTGCTAGTTTCATAGTCACCTCTACATTGTCGTTTTGTCCAAACTTGATATCGTGAGATGTAACCATTCATCGCGACAACACTGTAGATATAGTTTTCGTGTGCTCTTGGTTGCTCCTGCGCAAATTGCTCGTTGAAAGCTAAAATCCGTTTTGCATCAAAACCTCCAGTGATGTTGAACTCTAAAATAGTATCAGTTTCATTGTGAAGAACCCGCCGATGAAAAATGCATACTTTCTACCTTCCGGATTTCCAAGCATTGTCGCCCAAAAGCTCTCATCGGCGATGTGAGTGGGAGCCAAGAACTCAAGAAGTTTTCGGGAGAGTGGTGCGTTCACTAGTTCCTCGGCAGTTTCTCGCGGCAGCAGGATAGAGAGCGAGCTTTTCACCAGAGGCAAAGGCGAGTCGGATGCCCAAAAATAAACCAGCTATCGCAGTTGAGCAATTTTTACAACTTGCTCCATAGTGCGATTCAATTCACACACAATTAGACCTACTCTTCTGGTACGCAATCGATCGTGTGGGTAAGGTTCCACTAAGGTGTTGACAGTGTTGTTGAGACGCTTCAAGATTTGCACCATTTCCAGGTTTGTTCGCAGCGGAACATCCACTCCAGAAAGATACTAGAATTGGTTATTGAACTGATTTAATATTACTAAATAAAAGTGTTAATGACGATTCCGTGAAAAAATTGAGCACCTTTAAATGCAGTAGTGAAGACAAAACATAACTACCTGAAAGTATTTCCAGCGTTTTTTGCTCCGTTGCAAATACTCCAGACAAGCGAATGTTGTGTTGATTATCTCAAACTCTCCCCATGTTAAAGGAGGCCGCTTCTAAATATTCTGGAGATAAAGTGAGGTACAAAATTTGGCCAATGTTATTATATCAAAGGAGTAAGGCAGGGAGGTATTATTTCTCGAGAACTGTCCACAACTGCGCTACAAAACGTCATCGCTAGCCTAGTCTGGGAAGATGAAGGCTATCTTATCGATGGCAAGGCAACATCACCAAGATAGAGATAATGATAAATGAGCTGAACGTGGTTGGAACGAAGATCGGCTTGAGCATGAACATGAAGAAAGCGAAAATCATCTACCACTATATAATTGAGTTAGCGGTCGATGACCTTCGATGAACTGATCTAACATAAGGGAAATAAGCCTCATCATCTACAGCGCGAGCAAAATTTGTTATTGAACGTGGGATGTTGCTGTAGCAGGGGAAAGCGCAGCCCTTTGCTGCTTAACCACTTAAGGGGTAAGAGTAGAAGTGAGACGTCGAGAGTGGAGAACCGATAGCGATCAGAAGGAGCGACCTGGAGGAGGTATCGGGATGAGGGGGAGGGTCGATAAGAGAGACAATGAAGCAGGCCAGGAGGTAGCACCAAGAAGGGTTTAGGCAACAAGGAGGGGCTAGTAGGGAGTTACCAATAAGGGGATGGGCAGTAAGGAAGAGTAGCAAGGAGATCCATTACCAGTAGGAGAACGGATTTCGAAGATGTGACACCGATGAAGGGGCGTTCGCTCGCCGTCGTCGTGTCGTGAGCGTGGGAGGGCTTCTTGGGATGGAGTAGTAAGGAAGATCCCGAGGGGTAGGGAGGAATCTACCTGGAAGAAGGGACGGGTAGGCGGGACCAGGACGGTAACCAGCAAGAAGGTAGCCGTAAGGGACTTCATACGGGGAGCAAGGAATCTGCCACATGCATAGTCTCTTGATGCTCGACACAGCGGCGACTGCACGCACTTCTGAGCTTCTGGATTCGGAAGACGGGTCTTTTGAGCTTCTGGATCCAGAAGACGGGCCCCCGCGCGCAACAAGCCCTGATTCTGAATACGTGTCACCGACATCTGCCGTACCACTAAGGGGATGGTGGAGAAGGGCAGTAAGAGGAACCTCTAGGGTGGACCAGGAGAGCGACCAGAAAGGAAAGGAACAACCTGGAGGAGGGGCCAGGACGGGGAAACCAGCAAGAAGAGACTAGTAGGGGTCAATAGTGGGTACAAAGAAGTGGGCGAGGAGTTGGGACCAGGAAGGTGGGGGAACTAAAGAGGGGAGGGAAGACAAGTAAAGGCGGCCCAGCAATTAGATCCACTAAGAAGAAACGAGTGCGGGGGAACCTGGCTTCGGAAAACATGTCAACGACATCTGGGAATGCTAGCTTTTGAGAATGAGAACAGTTGCGGAGGAACCTGACGGACAGAGGTACTGCGCAGCACAAACCAATGACGATAAGGGCCGGTCCGGAGAGAATGTCTGTGATGAAGGTATCGAAGTGGTGAACGGCTTGATCCCGATAAAGTACGCACGAGGTCCTAGATGTGAGCAAATTCTATGTTTTACAAAAACTACTTTCCCATAGGTCAGTGATGCTGCAAAGTCGCGCGAAGCGCGCAAGTGCGAGACACGCCGTTAGGCGTGTCGGAGCACTTGTAGTTAATACCAGGCTGTCCAATAATTCCTGTCCGAAAAATTTCAAAATTCTATAATTTTCCTTAAAAGTGTTATAATATCAGGCAAGTGTAAAAACCTTCTAGAAGGTTCTCCAGAGTTCCACGCTAGGGGTATATAAGGCTACCAGTACAAGCTAAAATGGACAAAGGTCGAATTCGCACGTTCGTGTACTACGAGTGGCTGCTGGGCAACGACACGGGCACCGCAGTCGCCAACATCTGCAGAGCGTGCAAGGAGGATGCAGTGTCCCAACGCACAGTCAGGCGCTGGTTCAATCGTTTCGAGAGCGGCGACACGACCCTCGAGGACAGGAAGCACAGCGGGAGGCTTTCTACGGTGGATGATGGCGAAGTCCGTCGCTGTATCAAGGGGAAGCCGGAAGCCACCACCCGTGAACTGGCGACGACGCTCGGCTGCAGCAAGTCCACCATCCACAATCGACTCAACTTACTCGGCTACCACAAAGCTCTGGCCCGTTGGATCCCCTACTGTCTGACGGACGCCAACAAGCAGAGCCGCGTGGTCGTCTGCTAGTCCCTCCTCCTTCGTCCGCATCGCAAGGAGTTTCTCGAGGACCTGGTCAATGGGGATGAGAGCTGGGTCCTCTACGACAACGTCGCCGCCGCGCCGTCTGGATCCCGCGCGGAGAAGAGCCGCCGTCGACGCCGAAAGCCGACCTGCACCCGCTGAATATCATGCTCTGCTGCTGGTGGAACGCCAAGGGCATGTACTTCGAGCTGCTTTCGCAAGGCAGGACGGTCACCGCCTCTATCTACACCGATCAGCTCGAGAAACTAGCCACCGCCATCCGAGAAAAGCGTCCCCGACGGGCCTCGGTCCACCTGCTGCACGACAACGCGCGCCCCCAGTGCGGCGAAGGAGACCCAGCAGAAGTTGGCGACGCTCGGCTGGTAGACGGTCGCCCATCCGCCGTATTCCCCGGACATCGCCCCCTCCGACTACCACTTGCTCCGCCCGCTGAAGCACCATTTGGCCGGAAGAAAATTCACCAACTACGACAACCTCAAATCCGACATCGCGGACTTCTTCGAGTCGCAGCCTCCGGAGTTCTGGGCGAAGGGCATCTGCGACCTGCCCAATCGATGGGCCACTGTTGTGGATTACTGTGGTGATTATATTGTTGATTAGACTTGTTTTTCAATAAGATGAAAAAATTAAAAATGGTGAAATTTTCAGACAAGAATTATTGGACAGCCTGGTAAGTGGTGTGCAGAAGGAACGGTGAAGCTATTAGAAAGCATTTTCCAGCGTGTGGATTCTTACGTCTACTTGGGACAAAAGCTGCACATGATGGGCACCTAGCTTCCGAAATTTCTCGCAGGAAGCGAGCATCATTGGCAAGCTCTCAATTCGATACGAGGAGTGGCCGACCCTGGCCTGAGAAGAAGGCAACATTTTCTTTGATGCAGTCGACCCAACGCGTTTTGGAAAAAGACGAACCTACGTTAACAATGGCTGCTCGGTTTACAAAACTAACATTTAAGGTATGAGTCGCGATTGACGGATCCGTTGCGGTAAGAAGAAGAAAGAAGAAGAAGTAAGTCAAAACATTGCTAGGCTACTCACTTCGACGAAAAGACGACAGGAGTCTAACAGTTACCGAATGGCCTCCAAGAAACAAGAAGAGGCCGCTGGGAAGATCGCCGACGAGGTGGGGCAGACTCACTCGTTTTGGGAACGCAGCCTGCTAAACTGGCTGCAAGTCGCCAGAAATTGCGCGGAATGGTAGAGATGTAGTTTCCGCTAGGAGAACACCTGCTCTGGACCATCAAAATGTCAAAGTAAAGCAAGCGTTGTATAACTTGAGCATGGTTTAGCGAACAAATGTCTTCTAAAATGGCCAATTTTGCACAACTTGCAAAACAATTGCAGAAAACTTGCGACATAAGAAACAAACAGTGAGGGCAAAATGAATTCATTTGCACGTATGGTTGTGCTAGCGCTTCTAAAAGCGGTTATAGATGTAGAAGTTATTAATTACCATGTTGTACTGCGTAGTCGTTATATGGCTGAAGTCGTACATTGCTCACTGACGCTAAAACCTTATTATAATTACGTGTTGTCATGAAAAGAATGAATAATTGAGTGCAACTGATATCAGGAGATCGACAGCCAATCCTATCCCTGACTGATCGTAGTAGTGAACGCGGCAAAACAAACTGAAAGAAACTTGGCTTGCGACAAAAAATGAAAGCCTCGGCATGGTTGAGTATTTGATATCAGTATCTTGTTACATTGCTAAGATATTCACGAGGCTGGTCAATATTTTTAATGACTAACACTTGGCAGGACCGGCTTCATCAGAACAGGAGAGTCGAGTCACCTAGGAGTTATCTCACCAGATATTTCCTCAACCTTACAAAGTTCAAGGTGAAATTTTCAAATGCAGAGAATCCTAGAACCATATTGTTTACTGAAGGAAGAAGGAAGAATTGGAAGAAGTCAAGCAGGGGCATGGTACAGTAATTACCTAACGAAGAATGCGAGATTGCAGAAGTAGGGTCTGAGCTCTCACGTTGATTAGAGGTATCCCTGTTCTTAACATCGGCTCCTGCAAGGAGTCCACGCCTCAAGCGCTTTACGCGCCGACGTTTGAACCTCATGCTCCAGAATTTTCACCGTAACACTAAATTCCTCCTCTTCATGGCAAGGGATCCTGTGGTAGCCTAAAGCGATGGATGTCCTAAGGTTCTCCTCCCCTTCAGGAGCTCTTTTGTCCATGTATGTAGCGTTCCCCCGGTGTACCCGATGTACTATTGGCCGCGAATTTGGCAAGAAATCAGGTAAATCACACCTCACAAATGGCAGCCACCTTCTTTCCCCTGGGTACAGCATACAATTGCGACTCCTGCAAATACGCTCATATAGGCTGATGCGGACCAACTGGGTCAAAGTTGTCACGAGAGAAGATAAGCCGTGAACTGAGGAGCTGGGTAGAAAACTTCGGACAATTTCGTGAATCGGAAACACCAATGTCGCCTACCCGGGTTTCTGGATGATTCGGATATGGGCCGTTTTTTTTGGCCCAGTATTTTTAGATGATTCGGATAACGGCAATTTCGCGGACCCCGGATTCAGATCGAGTGTATCGGATCGTAGATCGGAAAATCATTCATTCGGATCCAATGTATAGTAGAAACCCTGTAAAGTTCAACGGCTCAACAACTTCATGAAGACCTTAACAATACAAAAAAAACACCCAGCATCGTAGAGATTTTGATTTATGCCGGGCACTATCTGTCAGTTGATTATGCCGAACTCATTACTATGATTGTCATAGCTAAGGGTAGGGTTGGCTGTGCATCTGCTAATATCACTTACCTTCCTTTTGCTGATTTTGTCACGAAACAGCAAAGTAATTCCAAAAAGGCTTTGGAGACGGTCATGCCGAACAGAGCATGACTACATGTAAGCAACTTTAGCGACTATAAGCCATATAACGACCACCAATTAAAATCCTATAAAACACAACGCCTTATTTCCTAGAATTTTTCACGGGATCTTACCGTTAGTGCAATGGTAGGTTCTAGCCAGCCTGCTTTTTTTCATGGCGCAAGTTTCCATATTTGGACCACAGCTCATTGGCACTTGATGTTTATGCCCTGCTTAATTGCTGGGCTGTTCTAATTGCTTATGCAGGCGTAACACAAATTCAAATCGTCCTTCGCATGTTCAAATGCGAAGATGCGAGCTCAACTCACGAGAAGATGAACATTTGGGAAACAGTCCGCTGCGTACTGCATGAATTCTAACACGTATACTTCAGCACTCCCGCTTACTGCTATGCAGTATTCGTTTTGTGGATGATAAAATGCCGACAGTTGAAACAACACCTAAAAATTTCCCACAGACTGCGTTGAAACAAACAGCTTAGTAACGTGAACGTGTCTTGAGTAGGTACGAAGAAATCCTAAAGGAATGTCCCAGGCATGATCCAAACCCATTACCCATGTACCACTCATCATGCGGATACACCAACGATAGGCCGATCGGTCGACATACCGATGCAGGAGCACAGTGAACTTGAGTGTGATGGCGTTTCGCCTACGTATTACACGAAGCATCCCGCTCATGGGCAAATTTAATCCTTCGAAATTCTGCTCACTGTTGTACGGAGGTCAAGTTGTTTGCATATCGTGTTTCTGAGAGAAAGGCCATTCTGCGCATGTTTGATGGTTTTGACTTTCACTTTTGGTAGCTCTCTACATACTTATGAATACTTAACGTGAAAAGTATCTGGTGCTTCGAAATCGTTTCCTATAGCGTAATTTTTCCCATCACTCATTATATGCCATGAAATGCCACTAGTCAGGGCTAATTAGCTAAGGGTTCCTCAACCATATGAAGTCTCTCAAGAGTGATCAATTTGCATATGGTTGCTGAACGCTATCCCAATTGATCCAAGAACTGGCGAAAACTTAATATTTTTTGACTATTAAATAATAATTTATTAGAGAAAGGCTATATGCTGTTACGGGATGTTTTGTTGCGATCAAAACTTTTGCGCCAGGCGGGACTCGAACCCGCATCTTCTGCTTCCCGGGCAGCGATGTTCGCCTTACACCACCGGCGCTGTTTGCCGCACGTAACATCGGCGATGTGACAGACCTGGAGGATATCGCGGATGTAACGTGCGGTCAACAAGCGCCGGTGGTGTAAGGCGAACATCGCTGCCCGGAAAGCAGAAGATGCTGGTTCGAGTCCCGCCTGGCGCAAGGGTTTTGATCGCAACAAAACATCCCGTAACAGCATATATTCTCTCTTCCAGCCGCTCCAGGCTTGAGCAAATGTGTTAAAATATTAGAGAAAGAATGGTATCTAAAGAATGACTACTACCTGGTTTAGTATAATCTTTGAGACCTACCGACGCAGACGCATTCATTCCCCATTCTTAGATTAAACAATTTTACAATGTGCAAACCTGCACTGCATTCATGTACACCACCATCCCGTATGCTAAAGGATAGTCTTTTTCTTCTTGAGATAACGGTTGTTCGGTGAATTGGAACATCCTTTTTATAGCTTTGCATCTGAAATGTGTTTTGAAATGGGGAATTGCTTCGTTCTATACGATAGCAACGCTCCTACCTTGAAGATGAGTATTGGATAGTTGCCTCTATTCTGCTTATCAAGCTGTACTGCCAGTTTTTATATTTTGATACTGCTGACGGATCGCCTTCAAATAACCCATCACAGTCGAGTACTGAAAACTAACTGTGATACCCTAAGATTTCTTCAAGAAGGTACGAGAAGTCGTAACATAGCTTCTGAAATAAAGAACAAAGGGCACTACAGGATATCTTGGGACGACATGCTTATAGAAGGCTGGAGCTTTGAACGCTGGCTGGGTGCGCTTGCGCTCAACGTCTGCCATGTAGATCGAATGGCGGAGCATTTTTTACTTCACCTGTTTACGGTGTGGTTAAGCTGCAAGCTCGACAAGAAGTTGTAGTGACAAAGTCAAGCAGTAGATCAAGCATTAGCATGGCGGGAAGCAGAGTCTATGGCCCGGCTCCTTTAGAGCGACAGATTTTTGCACTTCGTACCCAAGATCCGGCACGAGCAGTCGAAGCTCCCATAAAAACGATGACAAGGAACTTCATCAGGAAAGGGAACGGGGCTAGATTTATCGACCGCTTACCGCCTTTTAACGGGAAAAATACCGCCGAATCTGATGCTGAACGAACGTCATATCAGGGCCTTTCGCGGTATTTTCACCGTTAGAGAGCGGTAAGCGCTTGACGATTCTTGCCCCAGATTCACAAAAATTTCTGTTCGCAAAATTTTTCCTAGAGACGGAAAGGGTTCCGGCATGAGACTACGCCACATTTCCTCTTGAAGCCCTGCAGCCACTGACAAATCAAAGTCATCTGTCACTGAGTGTTCGTAATTGGGATCGTTTTGTATGTGTCTCAGTCATGCAAAGAATTTTCTGGGCCGAGATTCTTCGAAACGGCCTTCTTAAAACGGACGTTCAAATGTCTATCATCGACAGTGTTAAATAATCTATCGCGGAAATTTTCATTAAAAAAATTTTAGGCACGGGACATTTTCTTGCGCAGTCTTGTTTCGCTCCTATGTTGTAATTCATTACAGGGTTTCTACTGCTTGAGAGCCGGAGCCTGTTTCTGAAATGAAGAAAACCTAGGGTACTGGAAAGCCAAACCACACCCTGTGCTTCCCATCGTGTGAATGTTCTATTCAGTGCGTGATATGATTCGATATTCGGCAGCGTTCACGCTCTGTTTGGGTTTAAAACGGATGATAAGTCGAATAAGATCTCGAAAGGACCACAAACAAAGAAATAGAAAATGCAATGCTCTTTAGCGCCTCAATGTCAGTTGCATAGATGGAACACCTATTCACAATGAACGTTCAAAGCTCCATCCTTTGTATTGTTGGCGCCACTGCGACCTAATATCGTTTCTTTTTTCTCTTTTTTCACTCTTTTAATCCTTAGTTCAATCGTTTCCAGCACTCCATCCCTCAATTGTCGTCGATGAGGCGAGAATGAGGTGCGAACATAATCACTCACCTATATTTTCAAGTAATTCCATAGACTCATCTATTGGAGTTATGTTCCTGAAACAAGGATAGTAATTCTCATGTACTATGCAGGAAACTATTATCAATGAAGCTTATTTTATCACTGAAATATGGAACGATTTGCCCCAAAGTAATGACAGAAATTGGCTACCGTCGAACTTTATTATTGGGTGACCCAAAAGTTCGTGTGAAATTCATTTTCAATTTCATTTATTTGTAACTCAAGAAAAATAAATCAACGATAAATTAGGTATCCACCATGGTTGCACACAACTCCTTGCCAAAGATCCGGAAGACTGTCAACTCCACGTCTCCAGAAGTCCGCGCTCCGCGACTCGATCCATGCCAGCACTTCGCTCTCGACGTCGTCCCGCGTGTTGAACTGCTTCCCATCGCAGTAGTTCTGCAGAGATCGGGAGATACTTGGTCACATGGCGAGGTATCCGAACCATATCTTGGGTCGGTAGGGTTTCAACTCCGAGATCCTCTAGGGTTGCCTGAGTGATTGAAGATTTGCAAGATCTGGGGTTGTCCCACAATAGAACAGGTCGAGCAAGTTTTAACGACAGGAGAAGTGCGTTGGACTTTTCTTCACATATTGTCTAGGGGCTGTTCATACTTCGCGATGGGAGTAACGGTCGCCCAGGCAAATCATATGTATCGATTACGGCTGGGCGAGCACTCGGCATCAATCGATCCGTATGCATTGCACTAGCGAGCCAGTCGCTCCCTTTTCGAATTATGAACAGGATCTTAGGAGGTAGATGTGGTGCTCTCCGCCAGCAAATTGTAGTGCACCATTCCGTGGCGTGAGAACCGAAAAGACAGCAACAAGTTTTTCCCACGGACAGCCCTCTTTGCACGAATGGGAGGCGCGTCGTTGTCAACCCAGAGTGAGCTGTACGCTAGATTACGGCAGTAGCTTTTCATCCTGGAATTTCAGTGAGTTCAGCAGCCTCGTCCTGTGGAAGCGAGCGAGATCCAAGCCACAAATGTTAGCTCTCATCTTCCTCTGTTCCGACGTGAGATCATGAATAACGATTCTCGGTCTTTTCGGGACTTTGCCGGCGTAATAGAAAATAGGCCGCACTGTCTCCCGGTGGGGATTCCTCTCAAGCGCGGCGAGTACTGCGTCGTCATTCATAGAAGATGGTCGATCCGACCTCGGACGGCCTTCGCTGTCAAACTCTCCGTTGTTAAGCGGCTCCACCACTTTGTCAACCAGTAGCAGGAGGGAACGTCCTGGCCCAACTGCCTGCGCATCAGTTCTGTCGCCTGCCTCCTCGTGCTCCCAGAAGCGTAGAAGTACAGGAAACAGCGGCGGACATAGATACGGTCATAAGACTTCGAAGACACCTAGCCAGAAGGTCACTATCAGATTCACCAAGATAACGTAGCTAATAGTCTGAATCATTGCACACCCAATCTATGTTTGCATCACATGACATCGGTCGATTAGACAGAATAAAAAGAGACAAACCAAATACACACAAACTTTTGGGTCACCCAATAAGGAAGAATAATTCAAGCATAAGCTGTAAAAAACTTTAACCGCTCATATTAGGCGTTTGATTGCCTTCATGTTAGCTGCAAAGATCACGCTAGATTCACCCAGTTAAGTAGGACAGTGCAGGCTAATACTGATCAATTATCGTGGACAGATATGGAGATCAACCATCTGAGGAACTATTAACATAAGTTGTAATAATTAGGAAGTTTCAAAACAGATTCAGTGTAATGTAGTTCTAGAGATTTTTTCTAATTCCGTGCTGATTGTGCATCACTCAGTACAAATGGTATAAATATAAGTGCAACTTGCATCATGAAGTCCGACACGTGAAAAAATGACTTATATACGAGATAAAGAGAAGCTGCTACCATAACCATCTTTAACAATCTAATCCAATTTGAAGGAATATTTCTGGCCCTGCAATCAGACATTGATTGAAGAGTCGGTTTTGCTTATGACACACCTGTTTTCAGCTAGGTTATCAACGCTTTGATAAGAGTGACAGCGCACAGTAACATTCATTCAAATCCTCTTCAGCGTTTTGAAGCTATATGGGAGCTAAAAGCAGCCCTATCATTGCGGTGTCTGGTTAGGAAACTGAGAGCAATGAGTAGACGGGAGGCAGCCCATATGGGCTTCGACCGCCTTGAGCGTAGCAGTCGATATGGCGACGTAGATTCCCCACATTGTACACAAACTGACGCGTACGCACGTGTAATGCCAATGCTATTGCATCGAGAGAGGCCCAGGTTATACGGTACGTCATGGACCAACTAAAATGTTAACTCGTCCTACTCGTGAGAAATGCCACGACACCTCGTACGTTTTTGAGTACTGATTGGCTGTCCCCGCCTCTCATTGCGCCTAGGGATAAAAAATTTTCACCAACCTAATTTGCGCCGTTTCATCCATGCGCTCTGTTCCATCCTAGGTAGATCGATCAAAATTACTTCGCTCCCTATTCCCTTACTGCGTCCAGCCCCTGGGGCCGGATTCACGAAGCGCTTCATGAGCGTCAAAGCGGGTGATATCCGATATCATCTCTCGCCTCTTCCGCCTCGCTCTCTCACCTGATCGCTTCCTGTGGGAAGCCGGGAACGTTCCCGGGAATGTTCATGAATTCGGCTACACAGATGGCGCAGGTTTTCCCATGATTCACTCTAGCAGATTTCATTAAAAATTAAACTTTAGTAAGAAAAGGGAGTAAGAAAGTCGTCATCACAACAGTGCAGCTCCCATCCCTAATACGTCTTGCTCCGAAACTGCGATTAGAGCTCTTCTCTTAGACCAGGTCAATGGGTCGTTGTAGTGAAATAGTGCACATTCGTTGTCAGAGTCTGGGAGAACTTCATTTCTTCTTCCTCCTGTCATTTCCTCTTCGTCCTGGTGCCGGATTCATCAACGACTTCGAAACTTTAACGGAGAATTGTAAGCGAAAATCTCAGATAGCGCGGCTCATCAAGCGATATGGTGAGCGATAAGCTTCGTTATCTGAGATTTTCGCTTACAATTCTCCGTTAAAGTTACGTAAGTCGTTGATGAATTTGCATCCTGGTTAGCTTCTATGTAACGATTTTTTCTTATTCTCTTCTAGTCTTAATGGGGCAGCATTAATGTACTTATGGCCACTCGAGCGGGCGTAGGAGGCACCTGCTGTCGCGTGCACCTGATACCAGGTTCCTGGTTCGGATTTCCCACCCAGACCAACCAAGCCTTCCATCCCTCCGGGGTCGGTGAATTGGTGCCAGACTTGTCTGGGAAGGATAGAGCACTGACTTATTCATCGGCTGGCCAATCAAGTCATTGTATGGCCAAATACGCATTCAAGTCGCCTCCACGACATCCCGTAGAAATAGAATGCGTGGCGCTTCCCAAAAAGGATTGAGTAACGCCGTCCTTTATCGTTTTATCCTTTATGGCCACCCAGTACACGTTACAACTTTCTCTAGGCTTGCCCGAGGGCACTCATATCATGAGGCAGCAACTGAAGCTTTAGAGCAGCTTTGAAGAGGGGATGGTGAGGCAAAGCACTCAGTGCCTCCTCCCAACTAGAACGTAGCTCCAAATTAAGACATAAAAAACGTACCTGCATGAAAGATGAGCATGAAATGTAGTTGTGAGCGGAGGCATCCCACGGGAGAAGGCGTGTGAGCTAAACTGGAATTGGAACAGACTTTTGCGGCTCAAGCACTTGTCTTCGATCAGCAAATAAAGCCAAACGTAGGTTAGCTAATCCGTATAAAGTGTACGATGAGTAGCCTGTCACGGAATCGCTCATATTCAACGAAACGAAGTACGCACTACTGATGGATGCACTATTGCTCCTACTATATATAAAAGATAAGCGGTTGTGGCTGTCCTTCCGTCTGTCTGTCCGTCTGTCTATCTGGCCTTTCGTAAACGTTGAGTAGTAGCCATCCGAGTTCAGGTTAGGTGCTACGTCGTGTTGAGAGGGGTCAGAAGACGTGTTGCCGATGTCACGCAAAAGGCGTCCGAGTTCCCAAACATGTGTCATCGACGTCGTGAAAGCGAGCGTCCGAGTTAAAAGAGGTGTCACCGACGTCGTTCAACAGGCGTCCGCGTTCAGAAGACATGTCACCAATGCTGCGCAAAGGACGTCCGGGTTAAGAAGAGGTGTCAACGATGTCGCGTCAAGCACGTCCGGCTTGAGAAGACATGACACCCATGTCGTTCATCAGGTGCCTGGGTTCAGAAGAGGTGTCACCGATATTGCGAAAGGCCTGTACGGATTCAGACGACGTGTAACTGATGTCGCGTCAGGGCTTCCGGATTCACACGACGTGTTAACGATGTCGCGCAAAGCACGCTCGGCTTGCGAAGACATGTCACCGACGTCATTCATCAGGTGCCTGGGTTCAGAAGGGTGTCACCGACGTCGTTCAACAGGCGTCTGGTTCAGAAGACATGTCGTCAATGCCGTGCAAAGGACGTCCGGGTTGAGAAGAGGTGTCACCGATGTCGCGCCAGAGGTTCCGCATTCGCACGTGTTACCAGTGAAGGTGGGACAGGCATTGGGGGACCTGTAAAGGATTGACCAATAAAGGGACCAGTGAAGAGGGGGCCAGTAAACGGAGGACCAGTGAAGGTGGGACCAGCAATGGGGACCGGTGAGGAGGGAGGGGGTGGTCCAGTGAAGGCGGGACCGGTGAGGAAGGGACCAGTAAAGGGGACCGGTGAAGGGGGAGGGGTCCAGTGAAGGGGGACCGGTGAGGAAGGGACCAATAATGATGAACGGTGAAGAGAGCGGGGAGGGGTCCAGTGAAAAGGGGCCGGAGAAGGGTTGATAATAAAAGAGAGACCAGTGAAGGTGGGACCAGTAATTGGGATCGGTGAAGGATAGGTGACAGTGAAGAGGGGACCAGTAAAGGGAGGTCCAGTGAAGGTGGGGGCAGTAGTAGGGACCGACGAAGAGGGGGGGGGGGTGTGAAGGGTGAACCGGAAAAGGGCCGACAATAAAGTGGAACCAGTGAAGAGGGACCAGTAATGGGGGACCAGTCAGGGTGGGACCAGTAATGGGGATCGGTGAAGAGAGAAATCACTTCGCCATACGGCTACAATTTCTACACCGTAATTTCTTGCTGTTTGCGCCCTCCTAGCTTAGAGATCGCGCGTCGGCGTCCGCGTTGAAATTCGATCGATGTCTTGTGTGCACGCGATGGCTCGCTGCATGCAAACGTGTCATGGTGGAGTCGGTAAGGCGCTCGCTTCACGCGAGGGAGGTTGGGGGCTCGGTTCTCCTGTGTTGTGGCATACTTGCATTCCAGGTGACTACACGGGATTTGGGGGCCTTGACGAGCACGTGATCTTGGTGGGTTTTTTGCACATTTTCCAGCCGTATGCGCATGCCGCACGAAGAGTGCAGAACCCAACCGCGAATTCCTCCTGAGCGACGAAAGCAGTCTCCATACCGGCAGCATGATAGCACCCATTCTGGAGTCCCTTCTTTAGCTTGATTCTGTTCGAAGAGCGCAGAACCCAGCCGCCGACTCCCCCTGAGCCACGAAAGCAGTCCCACACGAGCAGCTAGGATTGCACACGCCCTGGAGTCCAGGCCTGGTTCTGCGATTGCACAAAGCACACGCCTAAAATTACGGTGTAGATTTTGTGGCCGTATGACGGAATCGTAATTGTTCGGTAAAGGACGGGGGGGGGAGGGTCCAGTGAACGGGGACCTGTAAAGGGTTGACCATTAAAGGGTAGAGCAGTGGAGTGGTAAAGGGAGAGGTTCAATGAAGAGGATCAATAAATGGGTAACAGTGAATTACCAGTCCAGAGGGGACCAGTAGGGTAGCCATTAAAGGGAAGACCAATTAAGGGGGTTCAGTAAAGGGCCCAGTAATAGAACCATTAGAGGGGGACCAGTAAAAGGGCCTTGCGAAGGGGATCAGTGAAAGGGACCAATAAGGGACCAGTATTTTCTCTCAGTATCGTTCATATTAAGGCTCTCTATTCGTTCCTCGCCATATATAGGACAAGTACTTCAGAGAATGAATCGGGTACGTGCGATAGAGGGTGGGTAGGCCCCATAGGAGCAGTTTTGAAGATTCTGTTCTACCGTACCCGCTATACTATTCTATATAGCAAAACCAGTTTTTTTTTTACTCTAATGAATGAGAGGCCTAAAGATGACAAGATGACGGTCGGGGGGTTTGGTGGCGAAGCCCTAACCAGACGTTTGACGGCCAGTAGTCCGCTGAAAGTCTGGTATACAAATACGCGGACACCAACCTTTGAACGAGTAGCTTTGGGGGACCTTGGTAGTAAAATGAACATGCTTTGCCTAACCAATATCATGATACAACGATCTTACGTATCTTGTCTGTTATCACTTTGATGGAGAAAGCATTCCAGTTATAAAGCCAGTGGAGTTAGCGGAAGTGTAGGTGCAATTCCAAGGCGGGGGGGGGGGGGGGGGGAGGGCAGCTGGCCCGCTGAAGCCTTTTCACACCTTTCTAGCTCATTTTTTCAATATTCAGGCAACGAGACCCTTCGCGAGAGGGCATCGGGTAAGCACTTTTATAAGTCTACATATTTGCAAGTGGGCGGACGAGTGCCCCCCCCCCCTGGGATTGCACCGAAGTGCATCTGCCTTTTGTTTTTGAAGCACTTCTCCACAACATTCAGGATCAAAATATTGTATGCACCAAAATTTTCCTTTCATGAATTAATTGTACATTTATTTACCAGCCGTCCGGCCTCTCGGCCGCACCGACGGCTTCTTGACGGTTCGCCGTGGCAATAACTTTTCAACATCAATTGTGGCTGCCACCTATGTCATGTTTTCCTTAAGAAGAACATCTTTACTACGTCGATTAGGGCAAGTTAGAAAAGCAGTCGAAAAAAGGACGACATCCACAAAAACGTTAATTTGCCCAATATCGATTGATGGCGATCGACAGCTTAAAAACAAACTTTAGATTCGTGTTCAGCAACCTCGATTACCCCAGGAGCTAAAGTTTCGTGCCGCTTGAACTAAATCCACAAAAATCGGTAATATCCATAGATATCGATTGAACCGACTTCAGATTCGTGTTCAGCGACCTCGATTACCCCCAGAGCTGAAGTTTCAGACCGCTTGAACGAAATCCACAAAAAATCGATAATACCGATCAATATTGATTGCCCCTGCTGTGAAGGCCTTCCGTCGATGATCATCTAAATGTCTATGCATGGTTGCCGACGTCTTCGGCACGTCTACGGCTCGCCATGCATGGTTGCCGACGTGTTCGGCACGTCTACGGCTCGCCATGCACGGCTGCCGACATGTTCGGCACGTCTACGGCTCGTCAGGCACGGCTGCAAATGCTGCAGAATCTCACCGCATCTTATCTGTGGCATCTAGTAACGAAGTTCCTAACGTCTAACGTCTAACGAGGGAGACTGCATGACATCTGGGGTGGTATACCTCATGTCATGTAGAATGTGCGGGCAGGAGTACATAGGGGAAACGGGTAGTCCGTTGTGTATTGGAGTCAGGGAGCATCTAGATGACCTCAAGAAACCCAATGTGTCAACTCCTTGGGGAGAGCACAGGGTCCGATGCCACTGTGGCGCCATGTTCCAAGTGTCCGTCTCCATCTTAGCGAGAGAAAGCGACATCTCAGCACGCAGGACACTTGAGGCGCTTTGGATAGCGGCCAAAAATCCACAGGTCAACCGCAAAGACGAGTGCATAGCGATAACCCAGGAGCTGGCACCATTTGTCGAGCTCTGTGGGTTTTGATCAATCGGATATGACCTGCAGGGTATTTAAGTCGGGTGGTATCCGGGGCTAAGCTCACTCACCCACGTCTATCTCCATCCACGGGTGACTGGTGGTGCTCATCGGCACTCACCTGGAAGGTTAGTTGATGCGCTGTACCTGGTACATCGGTCCTTTACTCTAGCTGTCTTGAGAACACTATTCTGTAGGATGAAATGGCGTTTGGGGGAATATTTCACTAATATTCTCGACTTTTCCAGGCTCCGAAGAAGGCGAAGACGCCGAAACGTTAGCCGAAATAAAGCCTGTTTAACAATCTTGGTGAACAGCTCAGAGAAGCACGCTGGAATAGTATACTCGATATGCCAAGATTTATCGAAAGTCGGACTTGGGCGGTTCTACACGATGTACCAGTCCGTTCGAATTGTCGCGGAAGTTCTGTCGCTGAGACAGAAGTTTGTCTCGGCCAGACAGACCATCCACTTCCTCCGCCGCTGTTTGAAGAACAGAGTGATTCCAAACTTCATTGCGAGGAAGAAACTCCACGAAGTGTGCGGCCAATCGAAGGACGATGTGCGAGTTCGAAAGATTGAAATGGATATTCTGAAGACGACAATCAGGAACAAACAGAATCATATGTATTCGCTATTATCGAAGTATCTGTCTAAGAAATTGTATTGTGAAAAGTATGTGCCTATTCGTCTTTGGAGGAGAATAGTGGGTGAGTCGAAGAATATTTGTGATTCTATTCGCTCTAACGCTAAAGTAAAACTACAGAAGAAGTTCTCGAGGTTGCTGGAGCAGAATCGATGTCGTAGTTACCAGACGCCAGCTAACAATTCCCACCTCAGGGTTGGAGTGGTTGGAGGTGAAGAGCGCGGCCCTCGGGTCACTGTTCTTGGCGATGTCAACTTATCGGGCGATGCACTCTCCGCGCTGGACCTGGGGCCTAGTTTCGCTCCTAGTCAATATATATCCCCTACCATGTCGCGTAGGATCGTAGGATCGTGGGCAACCTGCAGTCGTTGCACGATCGACTGAGGGGTAGGGCGAATATCGATACACGCGGTCATGGGCAAGGTGTTGTAAGTAGCTCTACAATCCTGCCCCCACCTTTTCCCGCTACGTATCTCGGGTCACAGGAGCCCAATAGCACGGTATGTACCAAATTCCGTGTGTTTGCCACGTCTGTGCTGACCGTGCTACGCCGAATAGCCGGAAGAAGGATAGCAAGTAATCTGACTGTTGCTCAGAAATGCGGTCTGAGAGAGGTACGGGACCTAGTGTCCTCCGGTGCAATAAGAGTCACTGTCAGTGACAAGGGCGGAGAGTTCGTTGTACTGTCTCAAACGATGGACAGGGCTATCACGAAATTACACCTCGAAGATCGAACGATCTATAGTCCTAGTACCAAAGAGGAATTTGCAAGACAGTGCCGCCGACTAAACAGGAAGTGGACCGAGATTGCAAAGCCGGCAAACCTCCCGAAGAGCATAATTACACGTTTGAGATGTGACATGCCGATTTGTCCTGTGTTATATGTTTTTATCAAAACCCATAAGTTGCCACCGGAGGGTGCTACTACCGATGATTCAAGAACCTTTGAGGTTAGACCAATTATAAGTGGTGTCGGTGGTCCGACCGATCGCATTTCTTGGTTGCTAAACCTAGTTCTGGTGCAACTGCTCAGATTTGTACCCTCCCACCTGACCAACACAAATGATTTCCTCCAGAAACTTCGCGAAAGCAGGATGGAGGATGGATATGCTATGGAGTCTTTTGACGTTAGCTCGTTGTACACCAATGTGTCCAGAGAGGACGCCTTGCAAGCCGTGTCTGAAATTCTTTCAGAACACCATGCAAGCGTAATCTTTACGGCCTGAGTATAGCTCATGTAATGACGTTGGTAAACGAGTGCTTATCATGTAACATATTCAGGTGGTCAGGTGACTATTATAGTCAAATTCGAGGGCTTGCTATGGGGCAGAGGCTGGCTCCTGTCCTCGCGGTAGTCTTCACGTCAAAAGTGGAGAAACCTGTGCTTGAACGTATGCCAATTATTTACTGTAGGTATGTTGACGACTGCTTTGTGATGTGTTCTACTCAGGCTGAAATAGACACATGCTTCGAACTGCTGAACCAACAGTCCGAGCATATAAGGCTTATACGCGAAACGCCTACAGAAAATTGGTTAGCCTTCCTCAATGTGCAGGTGTATTTCTCTCACGGAGAAATGAAGACTAGATGGTATCGGAAGCAAGCAAGAACATCCTTGTTCATTGTTGCTCTGCCCATCTCTCTAACACTAAAAAGGGCATTATTAAAAATATGTTCCGGACAGCCATTGCCACTTCGTCGGATAACGAGCAAAAGCTGCTGTCTTTAAAAATGGCACAAAATATTGCAGAAGCCAACGGGTACCCAGCTAATAGAACTCCTAGAAGAGGGAGACCGCGACCCAGCGTCATGGTTCGCCGTGAGGAAGAGCGGGGAAAAATACCCTTCTGCGTGCCTTTTATCTCAGACGAAGTGAGCGCAGAGATCCGCGCGTGCATTCGCAAAGCGGATCTCCAAGAAGTGGTGAGGATGGTCTAGGTGCCTCCCACGAACTTGAAGGGGCAGCTGGTCCGGAACCGAATCTACAATCGGATGTGTTCCACTCCATCCTGCGTAGTTTGCCCTAGCGGTAACGAGGGAGACTGCATGACATCTGGGGTGGTATACCTCATATCATGTAGAATGTGCGGGCAGGAGTCCATAGGGGAAACGGGTAGACCGTTGTGTATTAGAGTCAGGGAGCATCTAGATGACCTCACGAAACCCAATGTGTCGACTCCTTGGGGAGAGCACAGGGTACGATGCCACTGTGGCGCCATGTTCCAAGTGTAAGTCTCCATCTTAGCGAGAGAAAGCGACATCTCAGCACGCAGGACACTTGAGGCGCTTTGGATAGCGGCCAGAAATCCACAGGTCAACCGCAAAGACGAGTGCATAGCGATAACCCAGGAGCTGGCACCATTTGTCGAGCTCTGTGGGTTTTGATCAATCGGATATGACCTGCAGGGTATTTAAGTCGGGTGGTATCCGGGGCTAAACTCACTCACCCAAGTCTATCTCCATCCACGGGTGACTCATGGTGCTCATCGGCACTCACCTGGAAGGTTAGTTGATACGCTGTACCTGGTACATCGGCCCTTTACTCTAGCTGTCTTGAGAACACTATTCTGCAGGATGAAATGGCGTTTGGGGGATATTTCACTAATATTCTCGACTTTTCCAGGCTCCGAAGAAGGCGAAGACGCCGAAATAAAGCCTGTTTGACAATCTTGGTGAACAGCTCAGAGAAGCACGCTGGAATAGTATAACGAAGTTCCATTGTTGGGCCAGTGCTTGAGATAGTTTCAACGCTTGCGAGATGGAGATGAGAGCCTTGGAAACGAGGAGCGTCAAGGGTGCCCACAGGTTGTAGGCAACGAGGCATTAAAGGAAGCTCTGGAGTCAGGCCAATCCGAACCTACACGAGAGCTCGCGAGAAGTTTAGCCGTCACCATTCTACCATCACCGAGCATTTGCATGCCATTGGCAAGCCAAGTCGGGAAATGGAAAAGTGGGAAATGGGTGCCGCTCAGTGATGTAAGCAAGGCTGCACGGATCGCAATCATTGGAAATCATCCACGGTACCAAGAACAGCGGTCTCCACGGTTACATCGTCATGTCGGGTGAGAAGTGGATCCAGGACGACAACTCCGCAAGAAGCGGCAGTGGTTGGGCCATTGCGAGATTCTGAAAACGACGGCGAAGCCCGACATTCACGGAATCAAGTTACCATTTGTGCTTGGTGGAGCAGAAGAGTTAGGTGTGTAGTTCGAGTTGCTGGATCCAGAGGAAACTCTTAGGCAGATCTTTACAAAGATCAATTGAGATGCGTGGATCAAGCACTTCGTCAACAAGGAGTGAACCTAGCAAGAGTGAACTTCTTCCATTATCACGCCCGACCGCATGCCGCAAAAATCATTCTGCAAAAAAACTAAGGATTTGGGCTGGAAACATCTGCTTCATAGTCAATATAGCTCAGACCTCGCGCCATCAGACTATCACATTTTCTGGTTGATGCAACACTCATTGGCAAACAAAAAGTTTAAAAACCGTGAAAAAGTGAAAATTTGAGTATCCAACTTCTTCGAGTTGCAACCAGCGGATCAAGAAAGGCATCCATTTGCAAGGACATTGACGGGTTTTATTAATAATAATGGAGATTACTACTGTATTGAAGTTTTGTACTTCCGCTATTATAATAAAGTTTCTTTTTGAATAAAAACGAGGGATCTATCCTATCCGGAGCCACATAACTAAAAAATATGTAACAAAATGAATTAAGACTTTCAGAGCGGCTGCTACAGAACAGCATGAAACCTAAACTAAACCTTTTTAAAAGAAAAAACCGAAAAAATTACTTGTTTTCGCCGCGGTTGTAAGGGCCCCTTCACCATGTTATTCTGGTTATAACATGTCAGGTGGCGATCAGCACGCGGCTAAAAACATAGGTGTCCCAAAAGGCGGAAATTTCAGTCCACTATTAGCAGGTCCTACAATGTCAATATTTGAATATGAATTCTCTAAGAATACGATAACATAAATAATAAAATGATTAATTTTATTAAAGATATTAAATAAACTAATTCAATTTACTTTACTGCTTTTTAACTTGTATATCAACTCAACTTCTCATATTAGTTATATTTAACTGCTCTAATAGATATAGCCCACCAACAATCAGAACTGTATGCAGAATAATCGCATCAGTAATATCAAATTGGTAATGATATACACTTCAGTGTAGTTCCTATTTTGGTATGTACTGAGCGGTACTGTATAAAGAAGCAACCAAGCGTGAGTTTAGATCAACACCTATTTAGTTTGTAGCACCTCCCCTCTTCACTGATGAGCCCCAGGGGAGGTGCTACAACATAAAAAAGGTTCGTATGAAGATTTGTGTGGTGAAACGAACCTTCTTAGGTATTTTTTAGTTTTACATTTTAATATATTTTTATTATTTATGAGGCCTCCTCACCATGTTGGATCCTGATTATAACATGTCAACCGGCGGGAAGCACGCGGCATGCCTCCATTCCGTCGCTCTTCGCCCGTCGAAACGGTTGCAAACCGCGCCGATTTTTTCTCATTTGTTCGTTTGTTTTTCAGATTTTTTTAGGTTCCTTCCCGTTCCCTAGGAGCCGCTCGGTAAGTCTCAATTCATTTTGTTACATACTTTTGAGTTATGTGGCCCCCCGGACTAGGATAGATCCAAAACGACAGTTCTTTTCCGACAACCTAATATTCTGCTATGGATTTTTGGCAAGCCCCTTGAACAAATGGAGTATGAACCATCGCAACCAACTAGGCGAAGTTCGGGTAATTTTTATCGACCTCCTCTCGACATCTTCGGTACTGAAGGTGCGATGTCAAGCGGAACGCGAGGAGATGATAAGTTATAATCGCTTACCTGTTGGGACTGCAGTATCTACCTGGCTGCTCGTCAGTGAGTCTAGTTGCATGGCTTCGTCGGACAATAGTGTCATTAGATTTGTGTAACAATCAGCTTTCCTTCCATGAGCATGTGCGGCTCAAGTCCGGTCGCGACGAATGGACACTCGTTCCCGACTTGTGGACTGGTGCAATCATACCCTGCTCATAACTGCTGCTGCCTTATTCATGTCGTTCGTTGTTTGGACAGCTTCATATTCCATCTAGTCAAGGAAGGTCACTCTCCACTGAGCCTCACATAAATCCGCCTTACTTAACCCATTGACGACCGCGCGGCCCAATTTCGGCCCGCAGTTTTTCTGTCGCGTGGGACCGCGCGGCCCAATTTTAGCCCGCGGTTAAAAAAATGTTCGCTGCGGCGCACTTCCTCGATTTTTCATAGTTTACTAGTATTCATTAGATTCGTTGGATCCTACCAATGCTACCTGCACAGTGGTCCGAGAACCATTTACTTCTAACGAAAGCTTTGATAAAAAAAATCAGCACAACACACTATTCAAACCTCAAATAAATAGATACTACTCACGAACAGCTACGTATATCTTACAAAAATGGTCATGGTTAAGACATCTAGTCAAATTTCCTGCGAAAAACTTGCACCCAATTTAGAAAAAATATTTCAAACACTTGCTACATCGTGTGGTCACCTTATTTGCACGATTCGTGACGAACGTGCGCCCTTCTCTGTGCTGACCTTTTTGTAGCAGCAAATACATCTTCTACGTTTTGCTTCGAACCTGTTCCGGCCTTTTCCAATATGTGGCTCACCCATTGGAGAGGGAGCTTCACTTGGAATACCGTGAAGTAGTGAGTGCACGAGATTCGAGCCTCAAGGCGGTCCCAGCGCGCGGTCCCACGCGCCAGACCCGCGATTTGCCGTGCGGTCGTCAATGGGTTAAATCGCCATCTCCCTTAGATAAACACACTTGGCACATTGCACACAACTGCATGGCTCCATAATAAATTTTGAGGGGCCCTAGTTCCCTTGGTTGGAGGAGTCAGCAACAGCCACCTGGTACTTATATAAATGAATTGAATCATTTCTATCAAGTTCATCAGCTTAAATGGTTTCATGCTGATATCAGCGGCCTGCTTACCCCGATATACTGGCGAGTGCTGATCGGTCCCAAAAGTGGATGTGCGTTCGATCAAACAGCGCTGGCGATGTAACGGCGTAGAGCATTGCTGCCCTGTTGGGAGGTGGTGCGGGTTGGAGTCTTCTGAGCTGGAAGTGTGTTTTCTTCTTTTTGAACAAATTTTTCCCATTTTCACCGAAAACAGAACCAAATTGCCAGAAAATCAGAAAACAGAAAATCCGCTCATCCCTATGATGAATGACATTGTTTCGGATGCGGCCCATCGCACAACACCTGCCGTCCATTGCTGCAATTTCTTCTCTATGATGCCGCAACACGTTTTACTTTAATTTTTGTCGTTATTTCTTTATTGCCCAGCGAACAAGCGCCATACTGACCAAGGCGCGCGGAAGCTCAGCGCCGTCAACTATAATGGAACTAGTCACACTTACGTATCCGTTAGGTACTCGGCTCTTTTTGAAGTTTAGACGGCGGTGATTTTCAACATCATCCCTCCGACTTGGGAAGAGAGGGCCTAAGGAAAACTTTTGCGGGTTGGAAATGTGCCAAACGGCAAGACCTTGATAACGTCTGGCGAGCATAAAATGATGATGAAAGAGCAGCCTTAACTAGTCTAGGTCTATTAGGAATAGCACGAACCAGACGATAGATGGCGATGATAGGACATTCAATCGATAAATAGTCCATAATATCTCTGATACAGTTGAATTCGTGCAGGACTCGCAACGAGGGTATACAATTACTACTTTCAGGGGTACCAGCAATTATCACCGAGCGGGATCGCTTAACTTCTTCGTAGGACTTAGCAGGGACAACAGAAGCGCGGACAGCAGGCCTGTCCGAGGACGTGAGGTCATAAGATTGAATAGGACTGTGACTAAAAATAGGCTGGGAGGTAGGACCAAGATCTTCTAACATAGGGCATCGTTGCTTCAGGTGGGCATTTTCAAGACGGAGAGACTTGACTTCGTCAACGAAATCGTTAAAAGTATTCAAGACCGCTTGCAGGAGTTTGCGATTCTCAACTAAATACGCAACAGGAAGCGTTCATTTGAGGACTGTTCTCTCCTCGTTCATCAAGAGCTCGACGTGGCGCTCGTGATTAGGAGATACCGCCGGGGTACTGTTAAGATCGATACACGGCCTCTTCACCCCACGAGATCCCTGGATGGAAGAGTCGGCAACAGGAGTGTTCGTGTTCTCGGAAAGAATCTGTAGTAGACTGCGATGGTGGCTAAAACTAAAGTAGGATGAGCCACCCAATCCTGATAATCTAGACCGATATCGGCAATCGATAGCAGTCGGGTAGGGAAGACAACCGAGGGACCGGAAACTCGGAAATACGTCTAAACAATATATCTGTATTGGTGGCGTTGAAGAGTATTTTCACACCCCGCCACACGTGTGTTCACTAGTCGTCCTCGAGAACGGGAATGCCGTCGTGTTTTAGGCACCTCTTCTGAATTGAAACTGTAGCGCGGCTTCGAAATGTGAGTTTAGGTGCTCGTGCCACGGCGTAGGTGAACGTCTTACGATTTAATGTGCTCATGGCTCGTCGTCTTGGAAGGGCTCTCAACAAATGCTTTCTTTTGAATGTAGTATGAGGATACTATTATACGGTCGGTATTGTGTGAAGCGGAGATCAGTCTATAAAGCGGTGCCGCATCAGCTCATGATCTGCTTGATCTACAAATACGCGCGGACACAAGTGGTATGAAAGGTGTCCACTCCAGTTGCAGAACTACTTCAGGCCGACTCGTTGCTTCCCGACGAACCGCTCAGGAGAAGAGCTGACCGCTTTCTCATGATCTCCACCCCCTCACCACCCGACGCCACAGCCTCGACCCCTCCATCCATTCCTCTGTGCATTTGTTCTTTAACAAAGTGATTTTGCCGAGCACGTGTCTCACAGATTCAGTCTCTCTATCGGATTACATACACTGAGCTGACCGACTCACAATTATCCTTTAGGCGATTGGTTTAGAGGAGCTTCTCTAGTCGATAAAAACATTCACACTGCAAAAATGTCAAAAATAACTGAATTTGGACTCCAGGAAAATGCAAGCCGATTCGATCACCGCACTACTATGATAAGATTTCAAAGGAGACTCAAGTCGACACAGTCAACTAAGGTTTCGTCGTTTGACAGAATCAGATCTAGAAAATATTAACTCCTGGATAAAAACCGGCACACTGCTTTAGGCAGACTATAGTTAATTATCCCAGTGATCACAGAAGTAGACGACGTCGGCTCAGCTTGATCGTTTCAGTGGATAGCTGGGTAGTTAAATTGGAATGTAATGACTGAATGCTGTTCTCAGAAGACAATTTCAGCTAAAGTACTTATAATTACTTCGCTCGAAGAAGAGAAGCAAAAAGGAGCTCTATACAAACGGCAGTCATTCTTATTTTGTGGCAATCAAAATAAGAACACCATGTATTAAAAAAGGCTTGGAAAACGGATATTCAGCGACTGGAGGGTATGGAACAACGGTCGTAAAATCATGTGCGGGGTGCCTCCTGAGTGTCATAGACTTCGTTCAATGACATAACACTTTTTAAGAACAGGAGAGCCGCGGCACTCTGTTCCACTCTGTACATCCCATTCAACAGAAGAATTAAAATTCGACGGATATGGGTGCAGTTCAACATGCTAAAGGTTCATCTTTCTAAAGCACAAACACTGTTCGTTCAGTTTAGAATTTTCTTCTAGAAGAACCTCTACTTCCTCCTCCAGCTGTGGTGAATTCCTTGAGACGAGGTAGTCCATTCGCTCATACGATTGATATCGGTAGAGTCGCAAATCGATGACGTGATTGGAAATTTTCAGATCTTTCTTTAACTGATTGGTCGCATCTGAAGTCCCGATTTTCATGAAGAGCTGCCGAACTGAAAAAAAAAACATGCAAATGACAGAGAAAAAACGAGAATCAAGATGGATGAGCAGCATTCGTGAACAAACAAATGAACAAATAGCGGTGCTGTGATTAAACAGATGTTAGGCAATTATCCTTAACCCAATGAGATGGGGAAAAGTTCGATAGGGGGTTAATGACAGTGGAATTGTAGGCGAGAACCGTTACATCGAGCGATACAAGGTAGTTAGAAACCATGGCATCGGAAGCCGACTGCCGACAAACAGCCGACGCTAACTGGCAGGACGGGCTACTATTAGGTCGTTGCATATGAAATGGCCAATTTGAACTGAAAAGCTTAACTGCTCACAACTTTGCTAGGAAGCAATTTTATTAATGGAAATAAGTACCATTAGAATTAATACACTTTCCCAGCGCGACAATTGCTTAGACATTCCATCTTGCAAAATCTGAACTATGAGAATTAATAACACATAAAAAGTCATTTTCGACATCATCTTGGTTGTTGAATCTTTTATCCTTCACATGGCGATCTAGACGGTTGAAAAATGATGATCGGTAGGGGGATAGATCTGTTGCATATGCTGGATGTGGCAGGATTTCGAATCCGAATTCATCCAGTTTCTGGACAACAATTTTTGAAACGTACGGTGTCATGCAGTAGGATTGGGCCTCTTCGATTGACCAAGGTCGGCTGTTTGTCAATCAACTTCTGGTACGCCGGTTCGATTTCGGCACAGAACTTTTCCGCCTGCTGATCACCACCAGCTTATCGCTCGTGGGTTTGGGATTTTCTGCTATGCTTCATGATGATATCCAAAACGCTAGAATCGATGAGGCGTTCGGTCAGATAGATAGCAACATTCGAATCCTCGAGCCACTTTTAGGCTTCCGAAGACGGCGAACGGGTCGAAACGTTAGGCCACTCATTGAACACTGATCCACCTTACAACTTCATTCGACTCGGCACAGAAGTAGTCGAAACATCTACGTGATGCCGAGGTTTTACAAAATAGAACTTGGAGAACACTATACAAAATACCTGAAGCGGGAAGATTCATAGCCACGAAAAATCGACCTGAATTTGAGATAGCAAAATCGGCCATTTCATATGCAACGACCTGATACTTATTGCTCAAAACGTGGGAGGGCGGTAACTGCTGGTTGTCCCCCTCTGGGTAGGGAAGAAATTCTGGGATATGGATTCCTCAGCCTTCTGCCCATCTGCGAACCACTTTCCCGAGTGCATCCAACGGGAGCACATCCATGGAAGCAGGTGTCTGACTACTCCTTCCCGTGTGGTTGAATACGTCACTGAATACCGTATATAATTTAGAGGAGCTTTTGCTGCAGTTTTGCAGTTGTCACCAATGGTGTTTATTCGTTTTGAGCGGCGCTGGTGCCTTCATCCAAGCTTGGACTCTCACGAAGCCGTCGAAGGAAACGCGACATTTCCAAACTTCGACCACAGTGAGATGGTCGACGTCAGCCGAATAAAGGAGGATACCAACCTTTGTCAACAATTGCGATACAACATTAGGAGAATCGACTCTTATAACTTAAGCCTAAAGTGGACGTTACTGAGGTTCTAAGCCTACGACGATGTTCAATTGCGATCGAAACTGCGATCGAAAAAAGTCTCGCCTCGTTTATTTATTTATTTATTTATTTATTTCATGCACTACACGTGCGCCCAAACATGGATGACGGAAAATTCAAAGTTAAGCATGATAACATCTAAAACGTAAAAACACAAAACAGAGAAGCTAGCGTAAGACGAGCTATACGAAATGAACAGACAGTGCAATATAAGACAAAAGAAGATAACTTCATCATCCATTTTCTTCTATCCAGTCAGCTATTGGCCGGACCAGCTCAAATAAGCCCACTAATCCTGTATTTTAGTCAGTCTAGTCGATTGAATTACAGCCAGCAGTGAAAGAGTGAATATAGAAATTGAGCATTGGAAGGGTTAAATACAAACTTCCACGCCAGGTGCTCCAGCGCAACTGACAATGTCATTCCAGCGCGGGTGTATGGTAGCACCTCGTTCTGGAGTTTTGATCACAACCAAAGACCATTGTAAAATCAAGAGACTATTACTGCCAGTGTCGTGGAACAAGAAAGACGTAGCGTCAACAGCTGTTTGCAAGAATCAGGAAACAGAAATTCTCTAACAATTAGCTTCGTCGTTTGAGGAGTTGGGACCGGGTATGACCACATGCTGAAATGTTATGGTACCTGTTACAGTAGCCAAGCGCTTTAGTGTTATTTAGTTTAGGTAGAATTGTGTTAGCTAGTGCATTCTCTTGAAAATTCACATAGTATCAGAATAATAACAAAATCTACCACAAAACAAAGGTAGGTCAATTCATTGGATAAGAGCATTTTCCTATAGTTGCAATAAATTGTCTTTGTTGGTGATACATGAATGGACTCCGTCCTATTGTCTATGAGGAAGCTGAGCACCACAACTTATCGCTAGACAGAACCGCGATTTCTGGCTTCTAAACCTCTACCGAGGAATGATCTAATGAACTACTGAATCTAAATCAAAAACAAATCATCATCCGAATCTAAAACAAAACACATGTGGACGGCGAAAGGAGCAGAAAGCTCCAGCTCTAATCATTTTAGCAGCAGCTTTTACCGCGGAATTGGGTACGGTGGGATCCTAGGAAATGAGAACATTCCAAATTAACTCTTTGGTCATGCGATGAGTAATGCATACTCTTTTAATTGCATGAAATTTCCTGCTGTGCTCATTTTAAACTGCACATCTTCGTGTGCTGCTCTACACCATAGCCTTTACTACATAAGTGCCTAGCTTTGGAGTAACCTTCGGGTATTCATCAGCAGTCATCCGTTCCCGTTCTCCTTAACTGACGCAAGCACGTGCTCAAGGGTGTGCTCTTTTAGTGGAGGGGGGCGTTCGTATCGGCTGGTTGTAGGCGCCGCGGCCGCGCGCCCATGTGGCCATATCTGCGGCGTCATCCCCCTGCTCGCCGTCTCCGCTCACGCTCTGACACACGTCGCGCGCGCGGCGGACGACGGCCTCCGTCGGGCCGTTGTCCTCCGCGCGCGCGACGTGTGTCAGAGCGTGAGCGGAGACGGCGAGCAGGGGGATGACGCCGCAGGTATGGCCACCTGGGCGCGCGGCCGCGGCGTCTACAACCAGCCGATACGAACGCTACGCACTATTTTTATTTTTATTTTTTTCTTTCGTCTGTAATTTTCTCATTTAGTATCAAGACCTCTTTTGGTGAATTGCCAAACCAACGGAATGGATGATAGAGACTCACCCACCTTTAATCTGTACGTCTGAAATGTAAAACTCATTGGTGCAATGGAAGAAAATTCGCTAACAAACAAGATATACATTTATCTTATTAAGCATTAGTACAAATGCATTCTCAAAGAATTATGACATGGTTGCAGATTTCTCGACAGTTTCATGATACGTAGCAGTAATTATATTCCTCAAATTTAAGTTTGATACTATTAAGTAACGGCGAAAAACAGGCAATAATGACGTCAAGAAGATGCGTTGAAGGGAGTAGACAGGCCGCGAAAAACATGATTTCCATCCAGTTCGTATCTGGAGTGTCGTGAGCGTCATGGTTGCTTCTAAAAACTGATCTTATAACGTCTGTAATACTCAATACTCAGTTCAATTCCTATTTTCTGGTTCCACAATAAGTAGTAGTAGTTAACATAGGTGCAGCAAATGAAGTCTAATGACTTGAGATGACGTCAGAGCCGCATAGCTTACGCCTCTGTGAAGCTGAAACCGATGTGAGAATTTCATGTAGGTGTACTATTTAAAGAACCCCATCGAAAAAGTGAGCAGCGTCCGCTACGGACACCCTGAAAGGAACACGTTGCACCTCACTGCCTATACGCCACCTATTTATGGGAAAACGCTGTTTTTGCTACGTCGGAGCAATTCATGTTTCCTGCTTCCGTGAGATTTTGATCGTAAAGACTATGTGGATGCTCTACATATGCGTTGGCATTGAAATCATTGATTGCATTACGGTCTATTCAAAAGCTTCAGCTGTGGAGAGGACTAAACATCAGGCGGTGACAGCCATCCTGCTCAGGCCTCTCTGTGCTACTCACCATCCCACAGTAGCCTTGAGAAGGGGTAGCTCAGAATTTCAAGGGGTCTCTGAAGTCAAAGCTAATGAGACATGAACGCAGTGCTCCATACACAGTCTAGTTAGAGCTCGTTCAGCAAGCACTATACATAGATCTACTCTACTCAGAAGAAGACACAATCTATTGTGCATCGCCATCCTAGCTTTCGAACTGTTCGAGGGCTCCAGTTGCTGGGCCATAATATGAGGTTCCCTCTCCCATAGAAAAATTCAGTACTAGTGGACTAGTTACTGCTAGAGATTTACTGCAGGTAAAGGCACTTTAAAGGATAAAGGACGGCGTTACTCAATCCCTTTTAGGATGCGTCACGCACTCTACTTCTACGGGATGTTGGAGGCGACTTGAATGTGTATTTGGCCATACAATGACTGGTGGCCAGCCGATGAACAAGTCAGCGCTCTATCGTTCCCAGACAATCTGGTACCAATTCACCGACCACGGAGGGATGGAAGGCTTAGTTGGCCTGGACAGGACATCCGAACCACGAACCTGGTGTCGGGTGCACGCGAAGCCGCACCTCATCCGACTGCGCAACATGCGCAATCGATATATGAATCAAATCAACAATTTACTGCTCTAGGTATTCCATTATAAGCGTAGTAGTCAAAACCCGCTCCTCCTCTCTGACCCTAATTCTAGCTTAACTAGTCCCTGAAACCTGAAAGTGTAGTAGTTTTTGAAGGAATGCCTCAAAAACTAAATCTCTTTTAGCCATTTCATAATTACTGTTTTCAAAATGCGATCTATGCATAGGGTGTTCCAAAATAACATGATAAAGGTTTTTTAATTATAACTGTGAAACAACTGGAAACTTAACAAAACAATATATATATATAGACAATAACGACATAGACACTGGGCAACACTATATTAGTCTGGTTTCGAAGTGGCCCCTTGGCGCGAATACAGAAGTCAAAAGACTTGGTGAAGCTTTTGGCGATGGGTCGCAGGTCATCTGGAGGTAGTTGTTCCCACTCCCAACGCAAAGATGTCTTCTGGACCTCCAGGTTGTGGTGACGCTTGGCGCGGACCGTGGCCTTCAAAATGGACCACGCGCTGTGGCTCATCGCATTCAGATCCGGCGAGAGCAGTGGCCATTCCGCAGACATAACGAAGTCCCGAAAGTTGGCCTTGCACCATGCTTGCGTGCCTTTCGCCCTGTGTGCAGGGATTTAGTGTTTTAAAACGTCCACAGCGCATTGTTGTACAGCTGCTGGGACCTGAAAAGTATCAAAGCCTCGAAGATGTCCCGCAGATACACATCTTGATTTATTTTTACTCCTTCGTCCACAAAACCAAGAAATTTTCCGTTGATATAGATTACTACCCAAACCGTGAGCGCCTGTGGATTTTGACGACATTCGGCGATGGTTAAGGTGGCTGAAGCCTCTCCAGCTCAGGTTCCGTCGTGTTGGAGGTTGTGAGCCTATTCCGCGGTGAACAGCTGAACAGAGTTCGCTCCCAACCGCGACCTCCGGCCCGCAGCCTAAGCTGGCGGCATCGATGAAGCCTTTCGCCATATTCTTATCCATCAGGAGCTGGACTTTATGGAACTTGTAGTGTTCGAGTCCGCGTTTCTTTCTGGCTATTTGGTACACTGATGTGCGACTGCCACAGATATCATGGGTGAATTTTCTCAGGAGACTTTCAAACTTGGGATTTTCGCTTTTCAATGATTTTCAGGATCTGCAGCAAATTGACAGTGCGATTTCTTCCTTGTCCTAGACAGTTACCTTCATGGTCAAGCTCCTCACATCGACGACCGAGCAGGTCAACAATGTCGCATTGGCGCTTTCCTTGACGATGAAGCTCCAAAATCACGCAACGATGGTTTGACATCTTGAGAAAAAACGTAATTGGAACAGAATAAAACTTCAAAAATCACAACACGGACAGAAAGATACGCACAACAAAATTACGCTATTTCCGGCATGCTGCAGATCCATACTTTCGATTGGGAGAACGTCAAACGTTATTTCATCACGTTATTTTGGAACAACTGTATAACTTACAGGGTGTTCCAAAATAAGACAAAATGTGAGAGAGTCTTGAGCCAATCTTTTCCCACCACTTAACAACTAATCTTGACTGTTGAGTTAAGCTTTATTTGGAAACTGTGGCGTAGGAAATACAAACGTCAGCCAGTTACCTGCATGTCCTGGAACCGTTCGAGTTTTGAAGGAGGGTTCAACAGCCATAATGACGGGTGGATAAACTCTACAAACGGCCGCTTCTAAGCTATTTCAAGAAGGAACCCTTCTTGAGTATGCAGAGGACCCTGCAGATGCTAACCAGCGTGAAAGCGCGACAACAGAGCTGCGTATTTGTTTAACACCGTCACCGGATTGTGTACGAGTTAAAGAAGCTGTCCCCACAAGTCTCAAAAAGAATATTATATGCGGCGAGTTGGTGAAATCGACGGAAGGGCTACTCTCAGAACTAGGTCGTCGCCTGGGCTGAAAGGCGTTAAACAAAGTGTGGACAAGATGTTTCTGACAAATTACCTATTTGCTCTGCGAGTGAGCGTTTTTCGAAGATACAACATAATCTGATGAGAAAGTGCAAGTTCTCAAAACCGTACCGCCTCGCGAAATGGTGAGGTGCGAGACATACCTTTACACCACGCATTTGACTGGAGGGAAGGTAAGACTCATTGGGAGTAGTAATTGGCATATCTACTGCTCTATTTTCTGTTTGCAAAGCTCTAACGGCTCACTATCTCAACAGCTAGTCCTGCCAGGAGCACTAGTGTTCAGCAACTAGAGCAGCACTTTCACCTGAGAGCTCGAGAAGAGATATCAGTTTTCTATGATTTCGCACATAACCGGAGTTCCACGCTCATTGATTCTTCGTGGTTTTACGGAAAGTACGCGACGTCGGAAATGTCGAAATTTCGTTCATGTGCCTATTGCATGTTGAAGGACACGAACGTACCTTTTCAGTACTCTCCCAAGAGCTGTCATTAGACCGTACACCACCCAGTACTGCATCCAAAAACGAACTCCCTCCGTCTGGTCACTGTTTAGCATCATGAGCGTGCACACGGCAGGCACTGTCAAAACCTTAATCAGACTTTTGGAATTGTTCGGAACTGATGTACAATTTTATGTGCCGTAGAGGCTGTGAGAATGTTGCTTGGTCATGTGCTGGCGATAGTGCCACACCAGCGAATCGCCCCAGATTAAAAAACACAACAGCAACAGCGGCAAACGAAAAGGTAGACAAAGTCTCTTCAGCAAAAAAGCAGGATAAAATGTTTCAAAATCTATTCGTGAAAAATTGCTCGTTTTGAAAATTATATGTGGGATTGTTGTAAAGTGTCATTCTAATCCCTCTAAATTTGCGCATAATTGGTTAGGTCATGAAGTATCAGTAGCCTTTCCGAACCGAACTTGTCCTACTTTTCCTGGATAAGGATAAATATTCTTCTACCAGATGTTCAGCGGCCTACTGTCCGCCAAATGTCTGGTTGGGGCTTCGCCTCCAAACCCGAAGAGTAGAACACCCGACCGTCTTTTTGTCCTCTTTAGGCCTTCTCTCATTCATTAGAGAAAAAAAAAACTGGTTTTGCTATATAGACTAGAATAGCGGGATACGGTAGGACAGAATTTTCAAAACTGCTCCTACGGGCCTACCCACCCTCTATCGTACGTACGCGATTCATTCTCTGAAGTACTCGTTCTATACATGGCGAGGATCAGATAGAGAGCCTTAATCCGAAGTGCTTATTCTGCAGAAACATAAATGAAATTGCTACTAGTAGACCGCTCGATATTCTCCCTACCCCTCCCCCACCCACTCCACCAGTACCCCCTTACCATGTGCCCTGGCAGAAAGCCGAAGTGAGGAAGAATCAAGAGGAAGAATCGCACATTCGTTGTTGCACGAAGCCTTTAAAAAGTCATCCGAAAATCTCACGGATTCTGTGCAAAGTCTTATATGTGGCACGTTTTCTGGATCCGAATGCACATTGGATAACGTCTGTGACACATTTGCTGAGTCCGGACGCATATGTCACGACGTCTATGACACGTCTTTTGCACCCCGACACTCGTGGCACGACGTCTGTAGCACGTTTTCTGACGCCATGTTGGACGACACAGAGAAAATACTGGTCTCCTTATTGGTCCCTTTCACTGATCCCTTCACTACTTACCTTTACTGGTCCTCCCTTAATGGTTCTATACTGGACCGTTTAGTGAACCTCCTTAAATGGTCTTCCCTTTGTTGGCTCCCTCACTGGTCCCCTCTGGACTGGTAATTCACTGGTAACCCATTTATTGGTCCACTTTACTGAACCTCCCCCCTTCACCACTGCCCATTACTAAACCCACCTTCACTGCTCTCCAATTAATGTTCAACCCTTTACAGGTCCCCATTCACTGGATCACCCCCCCCCCCCCCCCCTCCTTCACCGATCCCCATTACTGGTCCCACCCTCACAGTCACTGGTCCCCCCATTACTGGTCCCTCTTCACTGGTTCCCCTTTATTGTCAGCCCTTTTCCGGTTCAGCCTTCACTGGTTCCCCTCCCCCTTTGTCGGTCCCTACTACTGCTCCCACCTTCACCGGACTTCCCTTTACTGGTCCCCTCTTCACTGGTCCCCCTATCCTTCACCGACCCCCATTATTGGTCCCACCCTCGCTGGTCCCCCTTTCATTCATCAACCCTTTCCCGATCCCCCTTCACCGGTCCCCATTGCAGGTCTCTTCCTCACCGGTCTCTCCTTCACCTGGTCCACCTTCTCTGGTCAACCTTCTACCGGACCCCTTCACTGGACCACCGCCTCCTCACCGGGTCTCCACTGCTGGTCCCCCTTTACTGGTCCCCTCTTCGCTGGTCCCTCCTTTATTGGTCAACCCTTTATCGATCCCCCTTAGTGGATCCCCATCCTTCACCGGTGCCCGATTACTCACCTTCAGTGGTAACACGTCGTCTGAATCTGGAATGCCTTTCACGACATTGGTGACATCTCTTCCGAACCCAGGCACCTGATAAACGACGTCGGTGACATGCCTACTCAAGCCGGACGTGCTTTGCGCGACTCGTTGACAGGTCGTGTGAATCCGGAACCCTTTGCACGGCATCGGTGGCACGTCGTCTGAATCCGGACAGGCCTTTCGCGGCATTGGTGACATGTCTTCTGAACCCAGACGCCTGTTGAACGACGTCGGTGACACTTCTTCTGAACTCGAACGCTCGTTTTCACGACGTCGATGACACATGTTCGGAACTCGGACGCTCTTTGCGTGACATCGGCGACACGTCTTTTGACCCCTCTCAACACGACGTAGGTGACACCTTGCCTGAACCCGGATGGCTACTACGTTTACGAAAGGCCAGATGGACAGACGGAAGGACAGACACAACCGCTTACTCTTATATATATATATATATATATATATATATATATATATATATATATATATATATATAGTAGTTGTAGTTTTTGACTGAAGTGCAGCACGGATAGTTGTAGGAAGGCAATACCGCTCCGGCGAGGAACTCCGAACAGTCAGCCAGACTGCATGAAAGAGAGAAGGATGTGAGACTTTGGGCGGAGAAGGAGGTGAGACTTTGGGCGGTCTTGAACCACCTTCCGATGTACTCTCTGTCTATCGATTCAACCTTTCAGCCGAACTATGTAAAGGATACAACGCGAACAAATGCAAACACACCTACTACGCTTTCCATGATCATGCCATGCCTAGATAGAACACATGCACCGACCTGATACAGCGAGCATAGGAAGGTCATCCTCTAATACAGAGGACTCCTACCCTGATGCATAGGGAGGTCAGGGTAGGAGTCCTCTGTATTATACAGATAACATATGCGCCTCTGGTCAGTGCATGGTCACATTTTGTTCACGATTGATTACCCTTTCCTACACCTGGGATGGCAGTGGGACAAGTAGGGTAGGAGTCCTCTGTATTATACAGTAAGATAGTCCTCAGACTATTTTATGTTAAGATAGGACATCCGTGACTAGAATGGAAATAATTGTAGAAAAGTTTAGTTTTACACCATGTTACACCCCTCAACAGCACTGCCTTCCTGAAGAACTTATAGAGGGACCGAAGAGTCGAGTTCAAGCTGCAGCTGGAACCTCCATGGCTCTGTGGGGACCGCCAAAGCTCTGCGCCCTCACCATTCTTCTTTCTTGTCGTCATGGATGACATTATACGAGATCTTCAGAAGCCAGCTCATGGCCGTTGCACTAGGCTGATGACGAAGATAAAGTTGAACTCGAGAGGTGCAGGTGCAAGCCTGATGTGATTTCTTGGAGCGGTTTGGATTTTTTGAATTGAACGTGAAGAAGATTGAGTATCTAGCGACGGACATTAGTGAGTCCAGCTCCCTCAAGGTTAACGGCATCGTGCTTCTCCGCACTTCAATCTTAAAGACCTGAGATAAGCAATAGCATCTGACGGGGAGTTTAAAGTAGTTGTTGTCCACCCTGATTGAGCAGGGGATCGATAAAGATGGGTGACATGGCACCAGAAAAGCGGACCCTGCCATGAAGGGGGACAAGCGCTGAAGAAGAAGAAGAAGAGGAAGAAGAAGTTCTATATCATAGAGAATTGGAAGAAAACGGAAGAGTTTGAGGATTCCTAATTTGAGACGGACTAAGAACGAAATTGCTTACCACCGTCGCGTGTACAATTGTCAACGAGTTGTGTCGTAGAACAGCAATAAGAAGTAGAACACATGACCCATAGACCAGCTGTTCTCTTCGTAGTCCAGTAATCCTCTCAAGTTCTTTCCACCTAAATCGACCTCCTGCTGTTGAATTGGCAGCTTCTTCACTTTGTACGTTCAAAGCGAAGTTTCTCGCTACGGCCAAGACTGGCTAAAAATCGAGGCCGCAGTGATAACGCACGTCCTGTTGCTTCCAATTTCCTTATCATATAGGAAATTGCACACTACTATATTGAGCTTCTCTGAAGTTAAATCTTGCCATCCATTAATTAAACGTACTTTCACAGGTTCGGCACCTGAACTTGATGAGTCTTTATAAAAGTACTAGTTTTCACTGCAAAAAGCTGACGATGGTTGCAAAACTTGCCTTAAATTACACGCAAAAAATTTAATTGACCACAGGCGGCGAGCGGATTTTTTTAATGGGAAATGGGAAACAAGTGCTCCGACACGCCTAACGGCGTGTCTCGCACTTAGCGCGACTTTGCAGCATCATTAACCTATGGAAAGTAATTTTGTAAAACCTAAAAATGCTGCGAGGATGCTAGGACCTGCTGCGTGCTTTATCGGCATCAAGCCGTTCACCACTTCGGTACCTTCATCATAGTCATTCTCTCTGGACAGTCCAGTAAGACATTGGATTGTTCTGCGCAGCACTTCTGTCCCTCAGGTTGCTCTTCCGCTACTGTTCTCATGCTCAACATCTAGGGTTTCCGGATATCGTTGACATCTCTTCCGAAGCCAGGTTCTCCCTCACTCGTTTCTTTTTACTGGATCTAATTGCTGGTCCGCCTTTACTGGTCTTCCATCCCCTCTTTAGTTCCCCCGCCGTCCTGGTTCCACCTCCTGGCCCACTTCTTTGTTTCCACTATTGACCCATACTGGGGCCGGATTCATCAACGACTTACGTGAGTTTAACGGAGAACTGTAAGCTTATCAAGTGATATGGTGAACGATAGGCCACGTTACAAGCTCAGCTTATATCGCTTGATAAGCTTACAATTCTCCGTTAAAGTTACGTAAGTCGTTGATGAATTCGGCCCCTGGTCTCTTCTTGCTGGTTTCCCCGTCCTGGGGCCGGATTCATCAAAGTTACTGCAGTAACTTTAACGGAGAATTGTAAGCGAAAGCTCAGATAACGCGGCTTATCGCTCACCATATCGCTTGATAGGCCGCGTTATCTCAGCTTTCGCTTACAATTCTCCGTTAATGTTACTGCAGTAACTTTGATGAATGCGACCCCTGGTCCCTTCTCCAGGTTGTTTCTTTCCTTCCTGGTCGCTCTCCTGGTAAACCTTAATGACCCCTTACCTCGTTCCGCCTCCATCTCCGAGATCCGGAAGCTCAGAAGACCCGCCTTCCGAATCCAGAAGCCCAGAAGCGCGCGCAGTCGCCGCTGTATCGAGCCCGAAGAGGCTGCATATAGCAGATTCCTTGTTCCCCGTATGGATTCCCTTACGGCTCCCTTCCTGTTGGGTCCTCGTCCTGATCCCGACTCCAGGTCCCTTCTTCCAGGTAGATCCCCTCCACCTCGGAATCCACCATACTATTCTACCCCAATTTAACAGCCCTCCCACGCCCACGAGACTACGATGGCCATTTTACGACATCGGCGTCACATTTTCTAAATCCGATCTCTTGCACTGGTAATGGGTCCCCTTGCTGATCCTCTTTACTGCTTTTCCCCTTATTGGTAACTACCTACTGGTCGGTCCTTATTGCCTAAACCCTATATGGTGCCACCTCCTGGCCTACATCATTGTTCAGTTTATCGACTACCACACCCCCATCCCGATGTCTCCTCCAGACCGTTCCCTCCTGGTCGTTGTCGGTTCTCCACCCTCGAAGTCCCCTTCTACTCTTACGCCTTAGTCTTCTCATGGTAATGGCACGAAGTCGGCGGCACGGCTTTTGAATTTGGAAGCTCAGAAGCGCGCGTAGGTGCTGTTTGATCAGTAAAGGACTACGCTTCTCCTGCTGCAGCAATATCCCACGTTCAATAGCAAATTTTGCCCGCGCTGTGGATGATGAGGCGTACCTCACTCAGGATAGATCACTCGACCGCCCCCGCTGTGGATGATGAGGTGTATCTCACTCAGGTTAGATCACTCGACCGCTCTCCCTGTGGATGATGCAACGTATCTCACTTAGGCTAGATCACTCAAACGTCATCGACGCTAACTCAATTTTATAGTGGTAGATAGATAGATAGAAGATGTTGGGGATTATAACACACGTATTGGCCCGATCCCGTTCCCTTCATACATAGAGGTGTCTTACACCTTACTGAGGACTTCGGAGAAGCTCCTACTCTTTTCGATTTTGCATTTCCTACATCCATATAAGAACATGGTTCACAGCCCCATTATAGAGTGGGATTACGTTGTTATGGTTATGTTGCGGGCCAGAAGTGACTTTAGAATTCCTAGGAGCCTATAATCATTCAAACATCACCGTTCTAAGACAACTATGTGTAGTCAATTATCTGCATATTTCAGGTCAACCTCTTGTTGAAACAAAAGAAATGTATTGTCACTCAATCGATGATGTGATTCGTTGGAGAAGCAAAGGGTTGACCCACCTACGCGTATGTATGTTCCTCTAATGACACAAAAATTTGAGAAAAGTTTTGGTCGGGAATCGCCTTCCTTCAAAGATGTTTTGACGGTGACGTTTGCATGCACAAGGATGCACAATCCTAAGGCTCATCTTGAGGTGCTTTCTCTGTTGCAAGGCTTTATGAGCAAACATGGATATAAAAATAAAGGCGGCCTCATAAACTCTTTTTTGAGATGCGCCATTCATTCGACTTGTTGTGGATGCAGTTTAAATACGTAATTAGCTCGAGCAATCGCTCATGCTGGCCATTCGATAAACAAGTCATTGTTTTTTCTTTTCATTAAAGGGAACTACCATTTCACCGACTCCAGAAGGATGGATGGCGTAGTTGGCCTAGGCGGGAAATCTGAACCAGAAATCTGGAATCGTCTGCGCATCACAGCCGCCGTCTCCTCCCGTTTCGCTACTACGCTCCTTCGGAAATATGGGTCATGGAAATTCTTTATCAGTGCAATGGTACTAGATTTTTTCACCGTCAAATTGGGTGTCGGGTGTGCAGGTACGGACAAGCGCCTTATTCGACGCCTCACCTCCAGCAAACATGCTTAGAAGGATTACTTGGGGCAGAGGATTGGTTTGCTGTTGTAGGGATAAGATAAATAGATAAGCCACTATCCAAGTTAGCGTAGGGGTGTGGTCCATCCAAGCTGCTCGTGTGGAAACTGCTTTCGTGCTCAGGTGGAGTCCGCAGCTGGGTTCTGTGCTCGAAGAGCGCAGAACCAGGCCAGGGAAGGGACTCCAGGCTGGGTGCGATCCAAGCTGCTCGTGTGGAAACTGCTTTCGTCGCTCAGGTGAGGTCCGCGGCTGGGTTCTGCGCTCTTCGAGCAAAAATGCCGAAACGCAGGAGTACCAAACCCCCAAGTGCACCCGTACGAAGCAACACCTCTACCCCCTGCGCCACGATCCGCTTGCCTGTAGAGCCATCACTAGCGTGCAAGAGACGTCGACGCGAGCCACGACGCATCGGCAGCAGGCGCACGCTACAGTGTCCCGCAAACTTGCGCATCAACCCGCGCGCAGCAATTTGATTCGTTTTGCCGAAGGCGTCTTGTGTGCAATGGTTCACCATGACTCTGCTCACAAATTTTGTATTTCGTGACAAGCCGAGCGCAAAAGAAGCTACATTATTTGACTGGGAAACATCAAAAAGACATTTCTCCTGTCAATTAAAAACCTAATTTGCACGCAAAAGTAACATAGGTGTGAGTATAAAAGAGAAAGATTGACAGGCTTCTGAAAAAGTCAACGTATCATATGCAAAAGAATGGGAACAACTAAGAAATCTAACATACGATTCTCTGGTACTTGAGTAAATATTGATTTAATTCTTTCAATAAACGACGTCGTCTGATGCGTACCAGCAGGCGGTGAGTCTGCGTTGTACTAAAGAAATGTAGGTCATAAGAAAGTTAGAGAACATTGCGACAAAACTGCTGAAAGGCTCCAAACTCAATCGCTTTGATAAATAGGGAATGCTTTGGCTACCGCTATTGGAAAAGGCCACTCTGCATGCGATTGTGTTGAATGAAACACCGGAGGCAAGGTGTCTAAACGCTTATACCAGGCTGTCCAATAATTCTTGTCTGAAAATTTCACCATTTTTAATTTTTTCAATTTTATTGAAAAACAAGTCTAATTAACAATATAATCACCACAGTTATCCACAACAGTGGCCCATCGATTGTGCAGGTCGCCGATGCCCTTCGCCCAGAACTCCGGAGGCTAAGAAGTCCGCGATGTCGGACTTGAGGTTGTCGTAGTTGGTGAATTTTCTTCAGGCTAAATGGTGCTTCAGCGGGCGGAGCAAGTGGTAGTCGGAGGGGGCGATGTCCGTGGAATACGGCGGATGGGCGACCGTCTCCCAGCCGAGCGTTGCCAACTTCTGGGTCTCCTTCGCCGCATTGGGGGCGCGCGTTGTCGTGCAGCAGGTGGACCGAGGCCCGTCGGGGACGCTTTTCTCGGATGGCGGCAGCTAGTTTCTCGAGCTGATCGGTGTAGATGGAGGCGGTGACCGTCCTGCCTTGCGGGAGCAGCTCGAAGTACAGCATGCCCTTGGCGTTCCACCAGCAGCAGAGCATGATCTTCAGCGGGTGCAGGTCGGCTTTCGGCGTCGACGGCGGCTCTTCTCCGCCCGGGATCCAGACGGCACGGCGGGCGGCGTTGTCGTAGAGAACCCAGCTCTCATCCCCAGTGACCAGGTCCTCGAGAAACTCTTTGCGATACGGACGAAGGAGGAGGGACTGGCAGACGGCCACGCGACTCTGCTTGTTGGCGTCCGTCAGACGGTGCGGGATCCAACGGGCCAGAACTTTGTGGTAGCCGAGTAAGTTGAGTCGATTGTGGATGGGGGACTTGCTGCAGACGAGCGTCGTCGCCAGTTCCCGGGGCCGCATTAGATGGGCGAAGGGCGGCTGTTGGCAATTTGCCAGCAGCGCGGCGGCTCCGCATGCGTTCGCGATGGAGCGCGAAATCCATTGCTGTTGGGTTCTTTCGTCGTTCAGGGGGGAGTCCGCAGCTGTGTTCTGAGCTCTTCGAGCGCAGGACCAGGCTAGGGAAGGGACTCCGGGGTGGGTGCCATCCAAGCTGCTCGTGTGGAAACTGCTTTCGTCGCTCAGGGGGAGTCCGCAGCTGGGTTCTGCGCTCTTCGAGCGCAGGATCAGGCTAGGGAAGGGACTCGGGGTGGGTGCCATCCAAGCTGCTCGGAACCTGCTTTCGTCGCTCAGGGGGAGTCCGCAGCTGGGTTCTGCGCTCTTCGAGCGCAGGACCAGGCTAGGGAAGGGACTCCGGGGTGGGTGTCATCCAGGCTGCTCGTGTGGAACCTGCTTTCGTCGCTCAGGGGGAGTCCGCAGCTGGGTTCTGCAAGACCGTTACTGCTGAAAAAATGGGCAGAAAACGTCTGAAAATTGAGTAGACGTTAAACTCCTGAGATCTCGTCCAGTCAGTTGAAATGCAAAAACATCGGCATGCAGAGGAACCGAACCCCTGACCTCCGTCATCACCGCGAAGCGCCCTACCCACTGCACCACGAGCTGATTGGCGAAGATGTCATCACGGGCGTATAAGAGGCAGAAATCGCACGGCTTCCGCGCTCCGCCGCCAAAGTGGAGTGCAAGCGGCTGCGTCGCGTGCGTCACTGGGCATGTTGCCAACAGCCGCCCTTCGCCTAAATCTTTCGGCCGTTCCCGGGTGGTGGCTTCCGGCTTCCCCTTGATACAGCGACGGACTTCGCCATCATCCACCGTAGAAAGCCTCCCGCTGTGCTTCCTGTCCTCGAGGCTCGTGTCGCCGCATTCGAAACGATTGAACCAGCGCCTGACTGTGCGTTGGGACACTGCGTCCTTCTTGCACGCTCTGTAGATGTTGGCGACCGCGGTGCCCGTGCCGTTGCCCAGCAGCCACTCGTAGTACACGAACGTACGAATTCGACCTTGGTCCATTTTAGCTTGTACTGGTAGCTAGACGCGGCGGCTGCGCCTTATATACCCCTAGCGTGGAAGTCTGGAGAACCTTCTAGAAGGTTTTTACACTTGCCTGATATTATAACACTTCTAAGGAAAATTATAGAATTTGAAAATTTTCGGACAGGAATTATTGGACAGCCTGGTATCATTTTGCACACATTGCCATGTCCAATTAAAAAACAGCGACACAGAATCAAACAAAAATCGGAGAGCGACGAAACGGTGAAAAGTTTTGAGCGACAGTGTATGTATTTCCTAAATCGCCGCGATCTGGATTGTTCAGCGCCATCCTCAAACACGCTTACAAGATGAATTCTGGAATAGGGAAGGCATAGGCAGGAACGAAGTTCGGCGACCGGCAGCTGCACATCATATCGGGTCCATCCTAGTTGGGAGCGGAAACGCTGGGAACAAGGTGTGAAAGGGGCACGGAAAGTACCTCCTGGACCAGACATACACACTATTTCTTCGCTTTAATTTTTTTAACGAATGCTTTTCACGAGATGGAAATGTGAGGGTGGCCACTTAACAACGGTAAACTGCGATGTTTTTCTAGGTTTTTGAGCTGAAGTGTTCCAGAAATCGTTGCCACAAACGCTTCACAAAGACTCAATAGAAATTATTTAACGGCTTCATGATTATAAACTTTAGAAATGAGCGGAACGTCTTGCACTTTGGCAAATATGACGCTGTAGACCTTAAGCTGCTGTATCTAGGCAGCCAATGCTTTCCTCAAGCACCGGTTAGAGAGCGGACGTAGCGAGCCTTGCTGCTACCAAACACATGAAATTGTTACCTTCATCTTAATCGGCCGAAGAGGTCCTTTTTTAGCCATAGCACTGCGTCTGACGTGGAGAGTGAAGGGTCTGACCGATCAGCGTGACTAACAAATTCGAATGTAGAGGAAGGAGAAGAGCGAATGGTAAAGTACTCTGCAGTGATATGGGATCACCTTAAAGGGCTGGGCACACTTCTGCTGCTTGAAGCAGCTCCAATGGTGAAGAATAGGGCAGAGACGCAGAGTACGTGTCTCTGCGTCAGGGGCGGCGACCCGCTTATGGCACACTTCGCTTCAGCTCTGGCGCCCGGCGTCAGCGCTGCAAGCGTCAGCTTCACGGAATGAGCTCGGTCATTCCGTGAAGCTGACGCTATCTCTCCTGAGCAAGAGATAAGATACGTAAGATAGGAAAGCCATTTCTTCAACCAAACCAGCCAACCGGTCAGCTGAGCGATGGTTGGCAGTGGTCCAATGCCGACACCAGAGAAAGAAAGAACGACCGCTCCTCACCGCAATCATGTCCTGAGCCTGAGAGCGACGCCCCGCCCCGTTTTTGACGCACTGAAGCCGCTGCCGAGTGTGCCCAACCCTTAATGCGATTTTTCGAACAGAGATAGCGGACGAAAGCCGCAAACGGAAAAAGCGAAAATAGCTGCGTAAGGGAGGATTGGCCTCGCACATGATTTCCTTGCTGGACAATCTCGTTTACTGGGCATCACATTCGTGGGTTCAAACAGGACATCTTTATTGAGCACATTGTAGAACTAAGGAATTTGAATGGAAAATCGGATTATTCAAGCCAAAAATTAAACGAATGGGGTGCCTCAAAGTCAGATCTTATTCAAGAAATTGGAGGTGAATGGAAAGCATCTGCCTGCGGTCGTTGGGTGCTGCTTGCTGCTATATATTTTCGCAAAACGTTTCACACCTCTTATTTGAATACATTCACGGCAAGAAGACATTCCTTTGTGTAATTCTACTGCGCCAATGCTAGAGTCTATACGATACTTCACCGCTCTAAAATCTGAGCCAATGCTTGCAGCTTTTTTTACTAAACAGCTTTCGGCGCACCAAACGTCAAACGCAGTTTAAGCAGAAGTCATTTGGTGTACATCAAAGTTTTCGTACACTTCTCATTCTTACCTAAACAAAGAACATATGCAATACAGCTGATACAACCCGAGAAAATTGTACACAGAGAAGATGAGCAGGTTATGCATTTCTGCAATTTGTCGGTTCAAAAAATAGTGGTGAAGTCACCATTGTGCTCGATATGACATTGCTCAGATCGAAATGTCCTGCTACCAGCGGCCCAGCGGGCGCAAAACGTCTGGTTGGGGGTTTCGCTCCACAAACCTCGAGAATAGAGCAACCCCAATCTTCCTTCTTTAGGCCTTCTTGCGTTTAGTAACTTTTACTTTCAGTAAAAAATGGTTCTACTATATAGGTTAGTGCAGCGAGATATGGTAGGGCAGAATCTTCACGGCTCATATGAAGCCCATCCACCCTCTATCGCATACACACGATTTATTCTCCGAAGTGCTCGTTCTCTATGTGGCGAGAAACAGATTGTGAGAGTCCCAATCCGTAGTGACTAATGTGCAGAAAAATAATTAAAATTAATCGGTATTGGTCGACTTCTCCGAATCCCATAGTCATCCTCCCTACCTCCCCCCCCCCCTCCCCGCTAATAGTTCCTTACCTATGTGCTGGTGAGAGTGAGAGTCAGTGCACTCACATGTGACACTGAATCCCGACTCACGTGTCACCACGTTGCCACGATGTCTATGACCCGTTTTCAGGAACATTGGGCGATATTGAGGGAAACTGATCTGGTCCCCTTATCCCCTCTCTAGTGGTTTTCCTTTGCTGATCCCCTCTTCACTGCCCTCCTGCTGGTCCTCTTGCTCGGAATCTCAAAGCACGTTCGATGACGTCAATACAGATTGTAAATTAGGTGGTGTACGTGTCTGCGACACGTCTTCGGAATGCCTGCGACCTTGGACGACATCTGCCGTATGTTGCACAGAAGTACTGAGCATTACAAAGCAGTGACGTCACTGAACGATACGGAGAGAAGGCCTATGATAAACTTACGGAAGTGCAGAACGGATTCATGCAAAAGTACGCAACAGAATTTTAAGTTTTACAAAAATTGATTTAGCACTCACAGCATGACCCCTGCGCGACGCAGGAGTGTACCAAAGGTTGGTGATATTGCAAGGTCGCGCGAAGCGCGCAAGTGCAAGAGGTACCGTTAGGCCTATGGTATACTCCCTTCCGCTGCAGCGACGCGGGAGTGCACAGCGACGCGACGGCTCGCGATGCGCGTCGCGAGCCGCCGCCATCGCTGAAGCTGACGTAGATCACGCAGTTCTGCAGACGGAGACTTTTGCAGAATTTTAGCGATTCAGCTGAACCAGTGCATTTTTCCTGGATTTCTTGTTTTCTCAACCGTTTCGTTCGTGATTTCGCGTTTTTCCGTATTATCCCCTTCTTATCCGTATGTCGTTGTAGTATTGTTGTTTTCAAAGGTATTTCGTTCGTTGCTAGGGAGGGGGGGGGGGGGATCCGCCATGCCGGTGTCCACTCATGCGTTTATTTCGCTTCTGATTCCATCCACAGGCACGGAAACCAACGCTTCTGTGCTCGATTGGATTCTGTGCTCGACACGACACGAGAGGGTTCTCGTGACGTGTCCAGCACAGAATCGTCCCAGTTGAGGCATAATCGTTGGAAAGTGATGTTTTTCTAGTGGGTGGGGGGATTCGTGTATGCGCGCCGGCCTAGGTACCTATAACCTACATACCTGCTTTTTAGAAACAGTGCGATGAGAGCGGCGGTCATCGTCATGGTCGAGGACATCCAGCTCCGCCGTGAACGCGCATAATTCGGATAAAACAGTGATTTCAATCTAACCCATCGGCCCTCTTTAGGGCCACATTTGTGACATATACGAATCTCAGAAGAGCTCATGCCGAGTGCAGGAGTGGACTGATAATAGTGGTCTGAATAAATGTGGGCCTCAATTGAATTGTTCCTTGTTATGATAGTGGGGATAAGGCAAGAAGAAGAAAGGGATTCCGGTACCGGCGAGAAAGTTCAGAGGCGAAAAAAATGCGAGGATCGGCACAAAGGTGAGAAAAATGGCCTAGAAAAATATCTCCTTAAAAAATGCCGGCGAGGAAGTTCAGAAGCAAAAAATGCGAGGATTGGCACAAAAGTAGGAAATAGAAAAATATCTTCTCAAAAAACTAGCCGTTCAAGCCGTCGAAAAAAAAACCAAAATGAGTCTAGCCACAACGAAAACCTCACGAGGAGAACAACAGAGACATCACATGGCCACCAAACATCACCGACGTGTGTTGAAATTGCTGTGGTATGGTCACGAACCAAGGAGGTGTCAAAATAAGTGAGCGGAAGTGCATAGAATCGGCATGACACCATCGCTGCCCGTCGCACGGGAGTATGTTTCACTCCCGCGACGCGGAGGTACCCCTCTGCGACGCATCGCGGGAGCGATGGCGCGTCAACTGACAACCGCGCCCCACTGCGCCGTCCGCCACTACAGCGAAGGCGCGCCGTTGACAGTTGCAACGCGTCCGTCGCTGGAGCGACGCGGGAGTATACCATAGGCCTTAGGCCCCGTTTATACTTCGTCGCGACGCGACGCCACGTATAGTGGCCATATTGATTGTGCGACGCGACCGATCAATTTGGCCTCATTGCGTGGCCATCGCGCCGCGACGAAGTATAAACGGGGCCTTAGGCCTTTGTCATACCATCGCTCACCCCGAGCGACATCTAATGATATGCTCCCATATCGGGCGATGGCTGCGCGATGGAGTCGATATGGGTGCATATCATTAGGCGTCACCCGGGGTGAGCGATGGTATGACAAAGGCCTTAGGCGTATCGCAGAACTTGTTTTCAATATAAGAAGTTTGTGGAACTTATAGATAATTCTCAGCAACCCAAATGTTCAACTGAATTTTTTTACTAGAAAAATACTGAACTATGGAAGCGATGAAGTCGTTAATCACAGCTTCGATGCTGACTTGAAACTCGGATCATTTTTCAAAGAGGTCATCAAAAAGGATTCTAAGGTGTCATTTGCTAGTAGGGAAAGGTTCGTCGACGTTCTCTGACCGAACCATGAATTGGCATCCTACTGTGGAGATCAGGAGCAGGTCAGATCACCGCCATCGTCATCATCATCATCATCTTTTCGCATTCTTTATCTGTTCACTGTTCATCGTGGATCGTTGTAGATGACAAAATGTAGTTTCTTGGAATAAAGAAGGTGAGTTTAAAAGCAAAAAATGCTGAGCTCACCCAGAATATCTGAAAGTCTCAGTCACAAAAAAGGGACTGAACCTTCTGAAAATGGGACAGCAGAGAGATTGAATGCTACTACTACCGCAATGCTAAAGAGATCACCTTCGTTGCCGACCGAGTGGTATGTATGTAAGATTGTCCCATTGTTTGGTGGCCTACAGTATCACACGGTGCTTATGCAGACTAAGCCACCTATGATTATGATGAGCCACCTATGAGTCTGGTCAACGGTAGAAAGTCCGTATTTGTTACTTCATGGGATGGACAAATACTTTCCCTCGCACGTGAGAGCAAATGGATTCGTTACCTGGTACTGTTGGATAAGTTTATGGCTGACTATAAAGCTAACTTGCCAAAATACATAGCTGAGTTCCAGCGAGTAAAGGAATGCAATGGCTGAATGAGGCAAAATATGAAAAATGAATATGTTAAAAGGAACAGGATAGATCTCGAACGATTACCAAAGCTTGGAGACCTTACCGTCCAAGGCTAGCCTGCGAATGTGCTGGATCTTCTCGTTTGATTGAGGCTAGCAAAAATTGAGCATTTTTAACTCGCATTGACGGGAACTCGTAGCATATGGGGGTCGAGCGTTCTATCCCCTCATCCCCCTGGCCCGCCCACCCCCAACCCCCTGCGATTGCTCGAGAGTCTAGTGGCTGCCTTACGAGATAGTGGAGACGCAGACATTTGCCACGCCTCTGTTTAAAGGGCGGGGGATAGAACGCCACTCCGCCGTAGCATATTAACATCTTTTGTGACACCTTAGGATAGTACCACCCACAAATATCAGACAGAAAAATACACACTGACAGATAGGGAGAAAAGGGAAGGAAACCTAAGCCAAGCATTGCGGAGATTTCCAATACTGACGTGTCACAAATGCACGATGTGGAATGAATTTGTGATAATGACTGATGAAACATGAAGACACGTGAGGATTGGTGACTATAGATTTGAAGACACATACGATGACGCTCTCAAGCTAACGTTAGAGCTTCAAGAACAGCAGAAAAAGAAAAAGCCGCACAAGGAGGGGCTTTAGCAGCGCAATTAAAGCGCGCTGTTCTTGAATAAAGAAGTGAGTCGCCGCGGATTACTCACGACAGTGACCACAACATTCAACAATTCAAAGAGGTGCTACACGAATAGAAAGTTTATGGAAAATGGATAATTGTGTGATCATTAAATACGAGGTTAACAGATGCGGATATCTGCGACGTGAGAGGTACAATCAAAACCTTGAGGAAGTCGGACAGATTAATTCAGTAAAGCCACCCATCACGCAGTTCAATCAGGTCATGTGGATAAGACTAAGGAATGCATGGCACATGATACATTGAAATAAGGAAAGTGAACAACAAGGCATGCAAAAAATTAAAAAGGAAATATTATGGAGCTAGTTTAGTTTTCGTTTCGCACGGGCCCTTGTACGGAAACCAAACTGAAAAGTATCCGTACCCCACTGCTCATCAGTAAGGGAGGGGACGGATGGAAGATCTAGTGAACATACCTGTGTCCTTCCTATATGGATATTCTGAACCTGGTTCGTGTCCAGATGACGCAGAGAACTGTTCTCAAACTTGGCTAATTAAACCGCAACTGCAAATGCTGATAATGTTTTTTAATCGGACAGGTCTAGTGTCTCACATCGGTCGTAGTAGTAATCCTCCCGACCACTGTAGGTGGAATCGGGTCCGATATCCAGCGCTATTATGAATCCGATGCACAAAGAACGAGCAAGGAACACAATTTATTTCATGCGAAATCGAAAGACTGCTGATTAATTCAGAGCAAGAGCAAAGAGGAGACTAGGTGACAGCTAGGGCAACACTGAACCTAGTTACTTAGATCTGGGGGCTTTTAAGGACTCTCCCTAAGACGTGTCTACCATGACCTCCTCGAATTCTCCGTCTGGTACGTTTTTATGGCTCTAGAGCTTAGCATATCCGCAGGGGCAGATTGTAAACCTCCCTTTGATACGTTTCGCCGCATAATGCTTTTGATGAATACTTGGAGAACACTCCGGCCCCGGTAATTTCAATAGATTATAGGTTGATTCCAACTGGAACCCGATGGTCTGAGTTTTTTGGCCTTCTATCGTTGAAGAACAGAAGGAAAATTGCCGGTATTATCATGATGTATGAAATTCTTTCCAAGAAGTTATCAATCAATCCGGCGATTTCTTTTGGATTTCTCAGATCGGTACTAACAAAATCCGTAAGGGGAAATCTTCAACTCTAAGCGTCGGTTGCTAAGTCACGGATTAGCCAAGATTTTTCAGCCGACTGGATTCTGAAGCAGTTCAACTTGTTTCTTGGCAAAGTGAGAGGATTGCGGGTCTGTCTGTGTAAATCTGTAAGGTCTATTACATGTTAAATACAGTGAACCGCTCGAGGACATTCTACTGCTCATGCTACTGCTTATCGTTTAACAGTGATTATTGTTTTATACTATTAGGATGTTCCACATGGAATGTCGCTTCAGACCGAAAAGTTAAAATCATACTAAGCAATTAAAACCAAACTTTGTTCAACAACATATTTTCCACAATTTTCAACAACCTTTCGCCAACGCACACGCAAAGAATGGATCCCGTCCTTAAAAAATGAGCTGGCCGCTAATCGAGGAAGTTGGTCAGCCTAATCCGGATTTCGTCGTGGTCGGCGAACTTTTTCCCAGCCAAGGCGTGCTGCATCAAGCGGATTATGTGATAGTCGGCTGGGGCAATGTTAGGGCTGTATGGCGGACCCAACCAATTTCCTCGATTTTCTGCTGAACGACTTTTGCCATATAAGGCCTCGCAGTATCACGCAGTACGTTGGCAGAGACGTGTCAACTCCTTGACGGCGAAGCGCATTTTGTAGTCGAGTAAGCTGCTGCGAGTACAACTCTGAGTTGACAGTTGACAAATCTAGAATTCTTGGCTCGGTGAAGAAGAATTCCGGCGATTGATACTCGCCCGGCGTTTTGCTTCGGACAGCAGCTGCGGTAGCCATCTACCGCAGTGGTTCGACTTCCCGATCCGAATTGACAGTCTGGCCTGGTTTCAGCACATCCAAATAGACGACTCCTCTGCTGTTCCACCAAAGATTTCCGTGTATTTCCGGCTTTGCAACAGGATTAGTCAGATCACCAGGTGTTAGCCACTGCCTCTTCCTGGTGGAGTTATCGCAGTGAATTCCATTTATTGTCCGACGTAACGATGGAAGAAAATAAATCCAGAAATTTCAATAAAAAATAAATTTAGAAATCTAAAATTATTGGCCTGGCGAAGAAGAATTCCGGCCTGATACTCACCCGGCTTTGTTTACTTCGGACAGCAGGTGCGGTATCCCTCTGCCGCAGCGGTTCCACTTCCCGATTTCGTTCAAGTGTCTCTGGATAGTGGATTTGGAGCCGTCGAACTCCACAGCAAGCTCCCGAGTCGATTTCGTTGGATCAGCTTCGACGGCAGTCCGTGCAAGGTCGTTATCGAGGATGCGCGTCTGTCTTCCGTGTTCTTCGTCTTCAAACTTTTGTCGCCGGCGGCAAAGCGTTAAAACCACCGCTAGCATTGCCTTTTGGAATCCACGTTTTTGTCAAATACAGATGCCAATGCATGTTGCGGTTCCGCAGTGGATTTCTTCAATTTGAATTCGTACGGTAGGCAACGCGCACAATCATTTTTTGGTCCATTGTAGTCTGAGAGCTATAATTTAAGAAACGGATAAGGGAATAATGTGGTAAAAACAGAAAATATTAAAGACGAAATGCCGCGAAAAAGCAACCCTAGGTGAGCTCACAACCTTTGTGAATAGCTGTGAAAAGAACGTCACAATCAGGGATGTGCGAAATTTTTATGGAAAAAGCGGAAGACGAAAGACGGAACAGAAACGCTCAAAAAAGGCCGGAAACCGAAATGCGAAACGCGGAAACGGGAATGACGTATGTTCGCCATTTTTTCAAAAGTGCATCTGAAACGGCGTCAGAAGCGGCTTCTATTGCACTATTTCTTGCTCAGAGCTTTTCGAGCAGCAGAATCTTTCAAAGTTTAATGCTCATCCTCATCATAAGACTGGTAGTACGAACATACAAGTTTTCACCGCGCGCGCGGCGTCCTCTGCTGCACGCGCGATGAATCGCCACTGACGCGTCGCTCCTGGGTGGGCTGTTATGGGGGAAACGGAGCTCTAACAAACTCCCGACTTATGATGTATTGTATCTAGATATGTGGCTTTTATAAAAGAAGCTTCGTGCCATGAAAGAACACAAATCGTTTCACAATAGCAGCGATTGTCTACTGCTTGGGTTAGGTCATCCAATTCTCACCCAAAATAACCATTTCCTATAATTAAGTGCACCGGAGGACCCTCAAGTAGATGAGCAGAAGTATTCAAAGCAGTTTATGCAGTTACAAGAGCGTTAGACTTCGTAACTGTAGCAGCACACACTATGTGGATGTCGCGCTTGCCGCAGCAGTCGCCGCGGCTGCCGCGCGTTTTCGTATGTTCAGCTTGCTCCCCTCATCATAATATAACATAACGAAGCAAAAATTCATAATATTGTTATGATAACCTTTTATCTATGGATACAGCAATAAACGAAAACAAATTCAGGGTCTTATCTCATTATTTCTCACCATTTCAGCGTGCAGTTTTTCCATATCTAGTTCCTGCGACGGCTTTTTCGCTGACTTTTTTGATGCTGGTATTTTTGGACAGTAGACTTAACCGCCACGGATCTCCCTCGAGAGAGAGCCTTCGGGCTCTCTTGTTAAGAGGGATCTCGGGCCGCTTGTCGCAGGGCCACGTGGCGCGTCCCCGGGTGGTGGATAGGGGAATTAAACGCGAACCAAATGCGACCGTGTACTGCCCAGAGACGCAGGTGGGATGCAGGGGATGGACTCCTTGCTCCTGCTGTGTCGGGTCGATGCGTTCCTTGTGCGTGGGAGCGGCATGTTCGTGCACAGTGTGCGTGGATGTGTCCGGGACTGTGCGGATTGTAACTGTGTCGGCCCGGCCAAAAGCTTGCATTCGGTAGACTAGGAGTACATCGTAAGGCGATTCGAGGCCGCCTCAAAAGTCTCGCCCCGTCCCTTCGGGCAGTCTGGCTGGCTGCCCGGAGCACCCCGCCCGCACGACAGAGCCTGACTAGCTACCCGTGTTGTATTCCAGTCAAACACAGCAGCACTAAAGGGCCTCATTCCCCTGACCCCGAAAGAGCCCCCATTTCTGCAGCGATGGGAAGGACGAGTACGGAGAGGCTGCTAAAATCTCAGGGCCTAACCAGGCTGCGCAAACTGAGAAGGACTAGGATGACGATCTGTACTTACAACGCCCGCACGCTTGCGTCGGAAGCATCCGTCGAGGACCTGATGATGCAAGCCAGGAAGATCAAGTACGACGTCATCGGACTGACCGAGACGAGAAGACACCACCCCCTACACGCCGCCTACGACTCCGGAGAAGAACTGTTCCTCGGAACATGCGACAGCAGGGGAGTAGGAGGCGTTGGTGTCCTCGTCAACACGCACTTGGCCATGAACATCGATTCGTACGAGTCTCTGACAAGCCGAATCGGACGTCTGCGACTGAAGCGATGTGGCTCCGTGCCAGCCTTGACTGTGTTCGTCGCGTATGCCCCAACATCCGACTACGACGACGAAGACGTCGAGGCCTTCTACGTGGAGCTGGAGAAGTTCTATAAGGAAGATCACACCTTCTACAAGGTGATCGTCGGCGACTTCAACGCCAAGATCGGGCCACGAAGGTCGCCGGAAGAACTTCACATCGGAACCCACGGTCTGGAGTGGAACGAGCAAGGTGAAAGGCTGTCTGAGTTTATCATGTCGACCAAGACCATCCATGGAAAGTCGCAGTTCCAGAAGCCTCCCTCCCTACGATGGACCTGGGAATCCCCCGGTGGCCAGTTCCATAACGAGATCGACCACATCATCTTCAATCGCAAGTATTGCCTGACCGATGTCTCCGTTGTCTCCAAGTTCTACACGGGATCGGACCACCGCCTCCTTCGCGCGAGGTTCCGCTTTTCGCGTCAAGAAGAGAAGGCCGCGAAGTTCAAGAAGAGGAATCCCAGAATGACCACCAACTGGGATCTCTACACCTCTCTTGTCGGCCTTTGGGAAGATGCCGTCATGGACAACGTCGACGAGGAATACGATCGCTTCGTGCACCATCTCCACGATAGTGCTAAGGGAGCCGAGAGCTTGAAGACCACCAAGAGACGCCTGTCTCCGGAAACTCTCGAGCTGATACGCCAGCGTGGAGCAGCACGAGCGTCAGGCAACTACCAACTGACGTCCGAGCTTGCAAAGCTATGCAGAGCGGCGATAAAGGAAGATCTCAAAGAGAGAAGGGCGGAAGTGTTGGCTGAAGCAGCAGAGGCAGGGCTGAGCATCCGCAATGCCCGCCGGAACTTCGCCCACTTCAAGACCAAGATGACCGCTCTCCGACGTCCTGACGGAACCGTCACCTCTTCCAGAAGGACCATGGAGAAGGTCATCCACGACTTCTACTCCGATCTCTTCGATAGCCACGTCCACCTGCCCCCATGCCATCTTCCGCAGGATGGATACGTCGTCACCTGTATTCTCCCTTCCGAGATCCGACACGTCGATGAAGAAACGTACAGCATCCGGTCCCGACAGGATCAGACCCGAACACTTGAAGAACCTCCCGCCAGCGCTCATCAACACCTTGGCGCGGCTCTTCACACGCTACCTGTCCGAATGCAAGGTTCCATCTCAGTGGAAGACCAGCAAGACCGTTTTGCTGTACAAGAAGGGAGACGTGCACGACATTGGCAACTATCGCCCGATCTGCCTGTTGTCCGTAGTCTACAAGCTGTTCACTCGAGTCATCCTGAATAGGATTAGTAGAACGCTGGACGAAGGACAGCCATGCGAACAAGCAGGATTTCGGAGAGGATTCAGCACGATCGACCACATACACACCATTACGAAGCTCATCGAAGTGTCGCGAGAGTACAAGCTGCCGCTGTGCCTTACGTTCATCGACCTGAAGAAGGCATTCGACTCCATCGAGACTGAAGCGGTCATGGAAGCCCTGCTCACCCAGGGCGTTCCTACTCAGTACATCAGAGTCCTTCGAGAGCTGTACAGTGGATTCACGACCAAGATCTCACCATTCTACAACGACGTCGTCATTGACGTGAAGAGAGGGGTTCGACAAGGGGATACCATATCCCCGAAGCTCTTCAGCGCCACCCTCGAAAACGTCATGCGCGAACTAGAATGGGAAGACATGGGAGTGAAGGTCGACGGCCGGCAACTGCACCATCTTCGCTTCGCTGATGACATCGTGCTCATAACACCGAGCATCAGCCAGGCGGAGCGAATGCTGGCCGACTTCGATCGTGTATGTGGGAACGTTGGACTGCAGCTGAATCTTACGAAGACGATGTTCATGAAGAACGGATGCGTTTCTGATGCCCCATTCTCGCTCAACGGAACGAACGTCTCCGAATGCTCTAGCTATGTGTATCTGGGTCGCGAAGTCAACATGGCCAACGACCTAGCACCAGAGATGAGCAGGAGGAAACGAGCGGCTTGGGGAGCTTTCAAGAGCGTCGAAGAAGTCGTGAAGAAAACGAAGAACGTCCGACTCCGTGCCCACCTATTCGACTCCACTGTTCTTCCTGCCCTAACATACGCCTCAGAGACCTGGGTTATACGAAAGCAGGATGAACACGCGATTAGCGTCGCGCAGCGTGGAATCGAGAGGACGATGCTCGGAGTGACACGACTCACGCAAGTGAGAGAAGGCCTCCGGAGTTCCGAGCTTCGCCGACGTTCGAAGATCAGAGACGCTGTCGCATGGGCCAAGTCGTCGAAAATTAGGTGGGCCGGCCACGTAATGCGATTCGCAGACACCCGCTGGACGAGAGCCGTCACAGATTGGATTCCGCGGGATGTCAAAAGAACACCAGGACGCCCACCAACGCGTTGTCGGACTTCTTCGTGAAAGCCCTGAACGACCGATATGACGCTCTTCGTGTCCCTCGAGCGAGGAGGATCCATTGGACCACTCTGGCACGCGACAGGGACGCATGGAGACGCTGCTGGCGCCCGCTCGAGCAAGTCGATGATCAACGGGGCGACAGGTGATACAGGTGAGACTTAACCGACTTAACCACTTGAGGCTACTTACAGAACCGCATTTAAAAACCGACTCGTGTAAAGTCTAAAACTAGAGTAGCCACCTAGATCATTTTCCGACCAGGGAAGAGATTTCTTTGGACACTTTTAGAAAAACCTGTGGCATCATGGACGATCTGGTGAATGCATAGATATCTGCATGATCAGCAGCAGTTACATTGCAATTACCGAAACTAGTACTCAAAATTCATTCTGGGATCTAGATAATAACTGGATGACTGACTAGTCATGGTGGGTCCACACTTCTACAGGAATATTCAGTCTGTGCCAGCCTAGAAACCCTGCGCCCAAGGTGATACAGCTGAACAGTTCCTAGATGATTCTCGAAGCAATAGTTTTGTGTCAGAAATCAAGTCACAATAGTTAGTCAAAATAACAGCTCATGGTAGATAATCGTGACGCTTCATTAAAAAATGAATCGCATAACTCCATATGGATGAATATCACACCTAACGAAATTAAAAATTGAAATTTGCATCTTTAATCAGGAACATTGGTGTAGCAGACAACGGCCACAAGCTTCGCTGAACCCTTTCTTTTATGATACTGCACTATATGCTCACAACATTTTCGTAGCTATTTGTAACCAATGGATGAAGAACTTTATGATCATTCAAATATTACGTGTATTTTATTAGCATACAATGCATACATAGCCTTTATGGCACATTAGTTTTGAACTGCACCCAGCCGTTGCCATTTTTGAGTGTTTTTTTTGGTAGTCTAACCAATTTCAAGAAAATTAATACTAGAGTTGTCAAACAGTATTTCTGTTACATTTATATAAAGGAGAGCACTTTTTAATTGGTAAGCTGATTGTGTTCCATATAAAACTAGTGTGGAACAGTGCGCATTTCCGTTTCCGCCCTCCGGCCGAAAAACAGGCCGAACATGGAACGGAAGAGCCCAAAATGGCCGAAGCCGGAATTCGGAACACTGAAACGGAAATTCCGCACATCCCTAGTCACAATGTATGCGACATTCCGTGTGGTACACCCTAACAGAAATGTTTTTGCTGCTCGTTTTTTTAAAATCGTTAATGCTAGACCTTGATAGACGCATAAATGAATGAACAAGTAATAGGCAAGCCGTAAGAAAGAAGACGGAAAAGTCTTCATTGAGAAGGAGCATCAAAAGGAGCTCTAGGCTTTTACGTAAAAAATCTCGGCGTCGGTAGCTCCAAGGCGCACTAAACGAAACTGTTCAGAACTGTGTCAAGGGGGCAGGTTTTCCACAACTGCTACCAGAGGAAGTTGTGAGTCGAGGACGCTTGTTTCCCGAGGGAAAAGGAGATCAGGAAAATCGGAATACTCTTTGTCTGGTCGAGGGCGGGGCCATATGAGCACCAACCGAAGACGTTGCGTGTGAAAGAGACCCCATCGCCGGGGCTTATCTTCTCTGCACTCTAAACAAGGGGCTCCGACTATTATAAATAAACCACGTTTGACAAGCTTGTGAGCTCAGATAGTTCCGCTGTTAGTGTCAAGCCGACTAGTGCTGCTGGTGCTTATGTAGACTAAGCCACCTATGATTCTACTTATAGCCGTAGAAGTTCATAAGATAGTGCAGTAGTAAGTAAAAGACAGACAGAATCGGTATAGTCTTAGCCAGCCCAGCTATAGCGTGGTTCTTTGGTTCAAACCACTTTGGAGCAGCATTCTAGGCTGATCAACACCTAGGCGTTCGGCTATGGCCTTACGCACTCAGGCGAGGCAATGCTTCTTTCAGTGCCAGCCTTTGTCGCCTCTATAGCCGAAACTGGTTGACCATTAATGCTGAACCTAGTACAATATCAAAAAAATTTTCTTTTGTTTCTTGAACGTGTAGGTTCTTTCGCGAAACAACGATCAATTAGCACATTGTGATAGGGGCGAGCGATATAGCGATCATGCATTATAAGAAAAACTACGTCTGGGCTCCACACTGCAACTGCCTCACCAATACTACGTTAGCTGCACATTAAATAGAGACAAATTAGGATACCATTATGGAAAAAACTGAAGGCGAGCTACGTTCTCAAAATGATGTGAACAATGAGAACAAAAACTATAATGAAATTTATGATTACTAGCATAACACCAATAAATAACACAGCTTCAATTGAAAAGAAGTTTGGCTCGGTCTGCGATTTTGGAACAGAATGGTAAAGCCTAAGGATCTTTTTCCTTTCATAGTCAGAGATGCGCCAAAGATGCTGCGGAGTCAATCCAAGTTCCCGTCTGTAAGAATTTTAAGCACTATGACAGTGTCGATCACCTTCCTTCGGCGACGGAGAAAGGCAACATAAGCTGTTTAGTTCAGTCTAGAAGCTAGATATACTGTCGCTGCAAGTACTTTTAGAGTAGTTTCCAGGTGAACTTATCCTAGACGCTTCCCACTGGAGTATTGTCCGTCCCTTCGACCAGGTTGAACCCAAGAGCACCACCCTTATGCGGATTTGATTATGGTAACCTAGGCGGAGCAAAGAAAAGCCAATCTCTAACAGTGCTGCCAACCGGAACAGTTTCAGCTTCGGCGCTACATACCTCCCACCTTCTTTGGGATCCGATCATCCAATGGACATAAACGACAACATGTCCCATAGAGCACACTCTGCACATGGGTACCGCAACACGCGCCACATACCCTTCGATTTTGTTGAGCGAAAAATTGCAGGTGAGATCTATGTATAGTCGAAACGTCATCATCGGATCTTGCTCGAGTTATATCCGGTTGTCGAGCTTCTTCAACTTTAATGCGTCCAATAATCGGTTTCAAGAAGAATCACCTAGCGCTTCTTACATAGTTGCTTCTGTAGACCTTTGCAACACTGCTTCATTAGTACCACCTAATTTTCAAATTTTCCTTAAGTTCCCTAAGTTTTCCTGATTTTCTTCAATCCTTATTGAAAGTACTAAGGGCGTGCTGATTCCATTTTGAATTCGAACTCACTATGTACTGTAGATGCAAAGTCGCCACCATGTTTCCATATCATACCATAAAACTTTTGCGAGTTCTCCGCAAGGGTTGCAGTAAATGGGTGGATTTCAAGAAGTTGACGTTTCGATATCTTCGCCTCCAAACTTGGAAATGCCTTAAAAATCCAGGTTGTTTCGCCTATCACTATGCACGTAAAAACTGTATAGAAAGCGCTTGACTGCAGAACATTGCTGCTCGTAATTTCGCCAGATTAGCACTAGTATTTGTACCGTTCAAAATTCACACCGGGTGCCTGCATTACCTACTAGACAACCGGACACTTTGGTGTGCACTTCATCTCAGGGGATGACGAACGTGCTTCCGTGTCGAAGAATGCGTGGATTGTTCGCTCACGCGATGCTTTTTCGACGCCTCTGTTTGATTGATCATCAGCTACTCACCTCTTAAAGGATGTGAATAAAGTGCTGTATTCAGCTGATCCCGGGAAACCAGTCGGACCCCTCCTTTCATTTCATGAGCTCTCCTTCAGGTCTTTAGCGCCATTCGCCACGTCCTTCCGAACAGCCTTCACTATACCAAAGCTTTAATACGTACGGATGTTGAGTGAACGTGACTTACGAGGAATAGTTTTCTTGAAGATAGGCCTGTTATTCTCCGGAAAAAAATCTGCGCAAATTCAAGTTTGAATTCTTTTTCGTTCGACACAACGTAACTTCGCTTTCATGCAGGTGTGCGAGAAAACAAATTAGAACGTTTAGAACGGATGGGACTTCCTTCAAATGCGAATACATTTTTTGGAGGAATCTCTCTGAATTCCCTGAAAACGCAGTCTTACAAGACCATTGCATTCTCTGGATGAAGATAATGTTAGAAACTATGTACGTGAAGAGCATTTTCCACGTGATGAACGCGTAGACGTAAAAAGTCAAGTGTATGATAGGCGAGTACATCATATGGGAGAACGAGCATCGCCTTAGAAGGACGCATGAGTGAGAATAAAATTTCTTTGATCACAATCTGTTGTTAAACGGGCTTGCTTTCATGAAGACAGGCACCATCATCAAGCCACTTTGCTTCTTGCATCAGCTTCGCAAATTACCTTTTCGTATTTCAAAGGATATCAAAAATTATCGAGTTGCTTCTGCTGTCTCCAAATATATGGGATATCTCGGAGACGTAAACAGAGGTGGCTGCCGGCTTTCGAGCGCATCCTTGTCATCCATGGTTGGAATCCCGCCCAAACTAAGCCTCTCATCCATCCGAACTTGGTGAATTGGAATCAGAATTGTCTGGAAAGGGTAAAGCACATCTATTCACTGATTGTCCGCTGCAGTCAATAGGCCAATTACGCGACCAACTTACATCCACGATACACACGTCGTAGAAGTAGGGACAAATTGGAGATTGTTAGCGCCTCATTAATTCTTTATTTCTGGCTGAGCTTCGGTTTCGATAGTTGACTTTTGCTAAGTAATAACAACCTAGTTCAAAGCCTCCAAACCATTAGAGTGCTTTTGGAATATACCGTATGTGATTCTTTAGAAAAAAGACACGCTCACACTGTATCACCTATATCACCTGTCATCCCGTTGATCATCGACTTGCTCGAGCGGGCGCCAGCAGCGTCTCCATTCGTCCCTGTCGCGTGCCAGAGTGCTCCAATGGGTCCTCCCCGCGGGACACGAAGAGCGTCATAGCGGTCGTTCAGGGCTCACGCTCACACTAGCAAAGTATTATGTAGTATCTCCAGTTACTAATACGTGTTGCTTAAGAAATCATGTACATAAAGCGCGGAATCTCGCTAACCTTCCCACTCTTTCTTGAAGACTTATGTCGGTTGACAGCTTGTTCAGGAAGCGTTCCGCAGGCTGCTTTCCTTGGATGACGAAATATGAAGTGTTGACAGAGAGAAAGCAGGGACAGGATATTAGAAACGCGACACCTTGGTTATCCATCATCGTCAGAATCAAAGTCACCTTCCAGTCTCAGACCGCTGTCAATAAGACGTGCGGATGAGTTCCTCTTCTTCAGTGGGCTTGTTTTCTCAGCCGCAGCGCGACCGTTGCCACGGATTTGTTATCCTGTGACGTTTGCAATCATATCTTGAATGCTATCAGCTTCACTGCAGTTTAAGATGTTTTTGAAAGAATAGAAAAGAGATAAGATACACTGAAGGCCTCCAGCCCTTGCGAATGCTTTGGTATGATCTTCATCTCTGCTCTAGTTTTTTTGCAATCTCAGCACATCTGCATGGTTTTGATGGCTATTTTTCTGCATTACTTCAGAGCAAACACTTAGCTAGCCACCCTTTACTCGTCATGCACATAGCGACGTCACTTCCATTCGTTTCATTTACTAGTCGTCGTGGTTCATGGTGCCGTTCCTCCGAACGTGTGGTTCAATTTTTTTGCTAAATAGTTGCGACACCCACTCCCCCCCCCCTCTGGAGAAGGTTTGATGCAACCGTGTTGACTGTACTGCAGTCTTATTTCATATCTATTTTCGTTTGCTTTCAGGTTTTAGAGTATTCTAACTTTTATAAGTCGTTCTCTTCAGGTGTGGCTTCGGCACTGTGGCGATTCTATCGAGCTTTGTTCTCTGAAAGAGGCACGTGGGAATGAATCCCATACATTTTGATTGTGCTACAATTGTAATACATTGACAACACACTGGGCAAAGATTTTTTGAAGGGCTTTTTGGGACGATCGTGGCGTCATAACCGAAGACTTGGCCGGTCGTGGAAACAATTTTGTCCAACGAAAAGAGGTAATTCTAACATGAGAGACGAGAATGTGCCCCATAAAATTTCAAGCTCAGCATACTACTACAAGGTAAAAACCAAGCTTTTTTGCAGCGATCTTATAGCGCTGTTTTCAGCTGGTACTGAATAGTTTTCTAGCCAACACCTTAACTGGACATATTAAGATCAATTGAAAACCTCTCCGAACAATCTGGGACCGTTCTAAGAAGTATAAATGAATTGTTGATTTAAAAGGTTTATCATAACTGAGAGTATAAAAATGGTGAGTAAATATATTAGAAAGCACAGCCATAAAATTCCATCTCTTTCCGGTAGCCTTTAGGTTACTAACAAGTGCGCTTCAGCAGAAACAATCGTAACAAGTCACTATTAAAACTGAAGAATGAAAGAAATATTTGACCGATGATCAACTCAGTAAAAGCAGCCATCGCTCATGTTACACAACAATAAACATTACCGAACCCGAACGCGTGGTACAATCCTATGTTATCACGTACAGAAAGGTCCCTTTCCTACATTTTGAAATGAGCCTCACATCATTCCTGATGACGTATAGGAAAAAAGCGGCACGGTCGTTTTTCTAAACCATTCAGTCAAATGATGTTCATTGAATAATCGGAAATATATTGAGCGACATTCCTAAGTGATATGGAAAGTTTCAGTCCGATTTAAAATGGAGATGTGTTAGGAAAAAAGTCGAACTGAGCCGCCTGCGCACAAGGCGGAGTATTCTGCTTCGACTCCGCAACATAAAAATAAAGAACAAATTCAAACGAAAATGGTAATACGCTGTGAGGGAGACTTTAAAAACGAGCACGCCGTCATAGACCAAGTTGTTGCGTTCCACCATGTGGATCCCTACTTTGTGTTAATCAAAGATCACATTTACGATTGACGACCCCAAATATCGCGAATCGTGAAAAAAAAATGCCAAAAATCACCGTGAATCATAAAATCGCAGATCGATTCTTGTGCTTTGCACGAGGGACTTTGTCACTCCAGTGCTAGTACCCAACGATCCAGACTGTTTCAGAAACGTCTTCAGAAATTTCCGACTTCGACTCATTCGAACTTCGAGCGCCATATCGATCGATCTGACATGTTCTGAAGGGCGACGACGAGAGAGCGCATGGCTACCAACATCTCTTTCCTGTCAGGCGCTTCTTTACCCTTCCGTCGAGATCGTTTCCTGAAATTTTTCGCAAAATTCTTTTTTTGCGCATTTCTATAGACGGTGTCGCGCTCCTGCAGGACAGCCGGGTACCTCTTCGGTAGTGATGCACTGCATTCGTAGAGATGAAACTGAATGAGCCTAACCAGACTGATTGGGAGGATTAGGCTGTTAAGGTGTCCAGCGAAGGCTTCCATATCACGGTTGAAGCGTTTTGAGCGGTTAGTAGTATCTCGAGGTCTATGCCAGTTGGGAAGGCAATCCTAAAGTGGCAGTCCGTCTCTCCTTCCGCATCATCCGCATCCTGAAGTCGCCCAATAGTCAACGGAAGATCTGTGGCGACATCTCCCTCGATGTTCTCGACACTAAACTTAGCGCATATCACTCACTGGGCTCGCCACTCTCCACTCCATTGACTTAACATAAGAGTAGCGGGAGTATGACGGCGAGTATGACGACAGAAGATCCGTTGATCGAAACCGATCTACCACAGTTGATAATTACCGATCCTCTTTTGCAACTAGCCGATTGGTAGAAGAGTAATGACAATCTGGGGTCGAATTCACCAACGACTTACATAACCTTAACAGAGAATTCACGGCGGAGGTGGCGATGTCCGTTCCTCCACGTGGTGCCACTGGAAACTGCTCGCTCTGCGAGCTAAGTTAATCACGGACATTCGAATGCAGGGGACAGGCCCTTGTGACAGGCCGGCCTACGAAGACCCATGTCACATCACATGGTGTATGATAAGTCATGTTTTTCGAGATTGTGCTACGGCGTCCGCGGGAGCCGACGCGCACTCGCAGAGCCCGGCGAGTGTGGAAAGTATACGAGGGTCCCTGATGCGAGGACGGTATCGGGGGGCAACTGAGCTAGTCCGAAAGCCCCGTAACGTAAGCAGGACCCGCGTGGCTACGCTGAATGTGGGTACGTTGATGGGCCGCTCGTGCGAGTTGGTTGAAGCACTGGAGCGAAGAAGAGTTGATTTCTGTGCGATGCAGGAGACGAGGTGGTCCTGCCGAAAGTCAAGGGACATAGGACGTGGTTTCAAGGTCATTCTATGTGGAAGTCCCAGGACCACCAGCGGTGTCGGAATAATCGTCTCCGAACGATTTCGTGACTCGATTGTAAGCGTCGAGCGCTTTGACGATCGATTGATGAAGATCGCTGTCGCCGCTAAGGAGCGACTCTATCACTTCTTCTCTGCGTATGCTCCGTAGACTGGCTGCTCCGATCAAGCCAAGGATGAGTTTTGGAACCTGCTTGATGAGAAGACAGCAGAGGTACCGTCGAAAGATGTCATCATAGTCGCTGGTGACCTTAATGGGCACGTAGGTGCTGCGAAGGACGGGTACAGCTGTCATGGTGGTTTCGGATACGGGTCTCGTAACCCCGATGGTGAGCGTACTCTTGAGTATGCAGAATCGCATAGCCTCACCATTTTGAACACCGTCTTCCGGAAACGCGACTCCCACCTCATCTCATACTATAGTGGGAGCTCCAAGTCTCAGATAGACTTTGTGCTTGTGAAGGATCGTGACGGAAATCTCGTCACAGACGCGAAGATCGTGCCGTATGAAACTGTCGCCCCACAGCATCGTCCGCTGATCTGTACTTTGAAGATCGCCTCTCCGAGGCTGAAGCAGGTCGAGCGATGCGGTGCTGCAATAATCAAGTGGTGTCGAATGAAAGAGATAGAAGCAGCTGTGATTTCTCGTGTGCGGAGTTAGGACTGTCGATGAAACTTGGAAGAAAGCAACCGACGCGATACGCCAAGCTGCAAGGTTGGAACTCTGCACTACGAAGCCTGGACGACGCAAAGTCGACAAGCAGGCATGGCTGTGGACAGACGATGTGAAAGCGAAGGTTCGAGAGAAGAAGTCGCTGTATCATGTGTTTCTCGGAGACAGAACAGCCGACAACTGGCAGGAGTATCAGAAGGCGAAGAAGGCTGCAAAGAAAGCCGTGGCTGTTGCGAAAGCCACTGATTATAGTGATGTCTACCGAAAGCTCGAATCGCGCGATGGTGAGCGGTATTTGTATCGACTTGCTAAGACCCGCCATCGCCAAACCGAGGACATTGAAAAGTTCTTTGGCATCAATGATGAGAGCGGCCATCTTCTGACAGACCGCAAAAAGACGCTGAAGCGATGGCGTGATTACTTTGAGGAAACTTCCACTATGGAATTTCCTCATCCGGCCATCCCTTCTGTGGCTTCTGTTCACGGTCCCGTTCGCAAGATCACCGTGGAGGAAACAGAAGCGGCTCTAAAGAAGATGAAGCCCGGTAAGGCGACAGGGACGGATGATCTGGCAGCCGATGTTTGGAAGTCGAAGCTCTGGTATCCTGCTGAGTGGTTGGCTGAGTTCTTCAACCAGGTAGTAAAGGAGAAGAAAAGACCCGGGGTGTTGGCACAACAGTACGACGATTCCGATTTGGAAGAAGAAGGGCAGTCCTGCGGACTGCCTCAATTACCGTCCGATTCGCTTGCTTTCGCACAGCATGAAGATCTTCGAACGAATCCTCGATAGACGAATCCGTGAAATCGTCAAGCTCTCCGACAACCAGTGCGGCTTTGTGTCTGGTTGTGGTACCATTGATGCTATACATGCCGCCCGCCTCCTGGTGGAGAAGCATCGCGAGAGACAGAAGCCGGTGCATATAGCCTTTCTCGACTTGGAGAAGGCCTTCGACCGCGTACCGCGTGAGCTTATATGGTACGCCTTGCGACGACACAACGTACCTGAGGAACTTATAGAGTGGGTGCGGATGCTCTACTCTTGCCCAAAGAGTAGAGTGCAAGCTGCAGCTGGAACCTCAATGGAGTTTCACATCTCTGTTGGGGTGCACCAGGGTTCTGCGCTTTCTCCACTCCTCTTTGTTGTCGTCATGGATGAGATCTTCAGCAGCCTGTTCCATGGACGCTGCTTTATGCTGACGACGTGATGCTCGCTTGCGAAGAGAAAGACGATCTCGAGCGGCAGGTGCAAGCTTGGTGCGACCGTCTGGCGAGGTTCGGACTCAAATTGAACGTCAAGAAGACCGAGTACCTAACGACTGACGTGAACGAGTCCGGCTCCATTAAGATTAACGGTACTGAACTTGCACGCACTTCGGTGTTTAAATACCTGGGATCAGGAATAGCGTCTGACGGCGGTCTGATGGTTGAAGTGAACTCACGCGTGAGTGCAGCTTGGTCCAAGTGGCGCTCGTTGACTGGGGTGCTCTGCGATAGGAGGATACCAGAGCACCTGAAGTCGAAGATTTACAGAGCCGTCGTGCGCCCGGTAGCGATGTACGGCGCTGAGTGTTGGCCTGCGACTAAGGAAGTTGAAACACGCCTCAGCGTCACGGAGACGAAGATGCTGCGCTGGACGGCTGGAGTCACGCGCATGGACCGCATCCGAAACGATGCCATTCGGCAGAAGTTCGGTGTCGCTCCGATAGCGGACAAGATGCGCGAAGCTCGCTTACGATGGTATGGCCACGTTCTGCGTGGGAAAGAAGAGAGCGTCCGCAAGATTGGCCTTGAGTTGGAAGTATCTGGAAAGCGGCCTAGAGGACGCCCGAAGCAGCGTTGGTCCGATACGTTACACATGGACATGAAAGTAGCTGGTGTCCACCCTGATCAAGCGCAGGATCGGGAAAGGTGGCGTCGTAACACCAGAAGAGCGGACCCCGCGACGATGCGGGCAAACGCTGAAGAAGAAGAAGAAGAAGAAGAAGAAGAAGAAGAAGAAGAAGAAGAAGAAGAAGAAGAGAATTCACGGCGGATAACTCAGATAACGCGGCTTATCGCTCACCATATCGCTTGATAAGTCGCGCTATCAGGGTTTTCTGCTGTAATTTTCTCTGTTAAATTGCTGTAAGTCGTTGATGAATCTGGCCCCTGAAGACTTCGTATATGCAGCTCTGTTGGACGCCGTTTACAGTGGGTAATAAAAAATAAATGATCAATCATTGGGTGACCACAATAAATAGGAGTGTTCTTAAACTTTCGTATATTCAGATATTCGAAATCCGATTGTTTGAAATTTGACCTTTTAAAAATCGAGTACTATTCGATCATTCAAAATTCGAATTTTTTTCTCAAGGACAAAGGTATAGGTAATGTAAGATCAGATCCTCTTAGGCATATGGTATACACCCGCAGGAGTGTCCGCGGACGTCCCGCGGACACTCCTGCGGGTGTATACCATAGGCCTAAGAGGATCTGATCTTACATTCTTGAACAGACAGCTACTGGTGCTGCAAATCAAATTTAGGAGATTCAAAATGAATCTAAAACAATAGATCCTCCACGGCCTTCCGAATAGGGTTGACCGACGCTTTCTGATGAAAGGATTCCGCGTGGCCCAACCGACTTGACCGATATCGACCTTTATTGGGTTTGTACAAAGATTCACATTCCATTTGATGTCACCGCTGATCTGTGAACTCGCCCTCCGCTGCAGGAGCACATTTCGATTACTGTGATTGATGGTCGTCACGCGCTTCACATCTGCAAGCATTTATCCTCAAAACGGGCGACATTTAGCGGAGGCTCAGTGGGTGCGAAGGCATCTCGTTACTCCTTCCAGTGCTTTCGCCAACTTCAATTCTTAGGATGGCATTCTCTTGATTACTGCCCTAGGTAGGCAGGTATCTCATTCTTCAGTTCTTCAGCCGAAGTCGCTGTTTTCTTACGAACTTTTTGTCATGCGGGTAGCCACGCAGAATGCGTAGCTCTCCAAATGATGGGAATAGTGTCACAAAAGTCACACATGTTTTCTTCCTTTTCTTCGAATTTTGCGAATTATAGCGCATTGAATGGGGTCTGTCTTACCTCTCAGCGGGAATATTCAAATTTTTTGAGTGAAGAAGCAAAGAGGGAACAGCCTTTTTCGCAACTATGCAGTCCTCTACAGTTTTCAACACCAACGCAATAGCATTTCGCTCGCTAAACGTGAAAATGTTTGCTTAGCCCGTTACCAAAAAGGACGCGTGGTAAGCAGTCGGGGGAGGTGCATGCTGTCACGTGCATTGGATTCCAGGATTTTCGGTGAAGCCAATAAAGCCATCTGTACCTCCGGGGTCGGTGAATTGCTACTAGATAGTTGTACTCTCGAAAATTTTTCGAATATTGAAATGCCTTCGAATGCTCACAAATTTCGAATAATCGAATTTGGATATATTTGAAAGCTGCGGTTTACTGAATTTTCGGATTCGAGCGCATTAGGAAAACGCGATTTTTAAATACTTGAATTCGAGTATTCAACCTAAGCAAATAGGTCAATCGATTACCCATACTACCAGACTTGCACGTGAGGCATAAAGCACTCACCACAGTTGCTCTGTCATCGTAAGTCATTGTTCAGGCCAAATACCCGTTCAAATTGCCTCTACGACATCCGAAAGAAGTAGAATACATGGCGTATTCCAAAACGGATTGACCGAAGCTGTCTTTTATCCTCTATCACTAGCTTTTTAAAAATGAACGGCTTAAGCAAGGCAAGTGAGGTGTGTCAAGGGAGGACATTAGCAATCGAGCTTTCTCCAAACTCCTCACACTGACTATTTCACTATTTCTTTCACGCCAACACAACAGAAACAGGAACTACCGGCGCTTCGTTTTCCCGCTGATCTTCCTCTTACACCTCGGACAAGCCGGAATGCTCACGATCTTGGAGCGGAAGGGGACTGTTAATTGACCTGTGCCTTCCCTCTCAATCCTCGAAAGGCCGCGACGTCTACATATCTACAGGGTGCGTAAAAAGTATTGACACACTAAACGTAAACGATAGAAATAACAACACATTATAAAATTTAACAATTTTATGTGCAAAATGTCAACAATGATCTAGCGAACAGAATAGCATCACTTGCATTTTCTATGGGTTTCTTTGCTGCGAATGCAGGGGCAAAGATGAGGAGGAAAGGCATCGACGGTGTGCCGCAAGTAGTCCTTGTCGATTTCGTTCTATGCTCTGACCTTCAGTGACTTGATACTTTTGCGCATTAAACTTGTAAAAGTGTTGCATACTCTTCAAGGACTTCCGAAGTATTCCAGCAGACTCCTGCGCAGAGTCGAGGCCGCACCAACTTGAAGGACTTCGTTTCGGCAGAGGAATGACCTCTGTATGGACCCCCTATGGAGGTTTGAATCAGCTGAATAACTCTATACGGCAAGTTTTGGAGAAAAAAGCTTGCACTACTTCCTACAAAAGTATGAAGCCAGGAAAGGATGATCTGGTCAAAGCATGGAACGGAATCGACGTGGGCTACTTGCGGCGCACCGTCGATGCCTTTCCACGGCGCCTTATCCACTGCATTCGAAGCGAAGAAGCCCTTATAAAATGCAAGTGATGCAGTTCTGTTTGCTAGATCATTGTTGATATGCTGATATTTTGCACCTAAAATTGTTAAATTTTATAATGTGTTGTTATCTCTAACTCTACGTTTAGTGCGTCAATACTTTTTACGCACCCTGTATGCGAAGGGCGCGACACGCACAATAGTAGAAAATCGACGAAAAATCGAAAAAATCGCCTTCATAGAAGCTGTTTTTCTTAAGTGAGTATCGCTTTATCTTCTATTTTTAAATGCGTTATTTGGACTTTCAAAATTTGCGTCATGATCGTATAAGTATAGAGTATTTCGTTTTCTGCTTTCGTCGGACGTATGAGGTGGTTGTGTTGTCACGAAAATAAGCTCTTTCTATTTGAAGGAGACCAGCATACGAGGACGAAAGTGCATTCCGCAACATTTCAAGCTCTGCTTGTTATAAATTGGAGTCAAGTTTGCTCTTGCGATCTTCTACATATATAGCTTGGAAGGTTCGACTGTCAGATTGCTTTTTACCTAAGCGGGTTAAAAATTGAACCCTCGTATCATAGGGCAGATAGTTGCAGAGAAGCTCGATTTTTTCTAGAGAAGGGAGCTGTATGTAGCGCCGAACTCGAGTACTTTAATGGGGCTATGTACTTTCCAGGACAAGGACATCTTTGTCCAATTCTCTCGTTTCCTCTTAGCTTTCCGTTTTGTTTACAGTTTATAAGATCCCCTCCCTAAAGTGCTACAACGCCCTTTTAATTGTGTTCTATATCCACGAGTCTTTTAAGAGGTCGAGATAAGTAATTAATCGTTTTAGGAGAATTGATGAAAGGAGATAGAGCTCCCTCGAAGAATCTACAAAATTTTTGTACCTTCACCCGTTGATTTGCTCGCTGAAAACCGGAAATCTCTCAATACAGCGAGGTGACTCCGTCGAAGTACACCGCTCTCGTTACTGCCGCATATCATTGTATAGGCCAAATATGCATTTCTAGGTCTCATAGATGTATAATGCGTGGGGTCTCTCAAACAAGGCTTGGTTGACACGGTCCTTTATCCTTCTCCTTTTAACTGCAATAGAACGGAAAGACGGCGTCATTTGTGCTCCAGCTTCTAGTATACAGGGTGCCTCAAAAAATTGTATACACTGCCTGAAAGGTGATAACTTTGCTCATATTAAAGGTACTGAAGAAGTTAAGGGCGCACGTGAAAACTTGAGAAAATAAAAAAATTCAGACATATGAGCGGTACGATTTGCGCCATGCACTCGTCTGAAACGTTACATTTCAGACTCGATTGACTGTGTATGGGTTGAGTGCTTGTTAAAATCTTGTTACGACTTGGCCACATCATCCTGTGCTGCCCTTCTTTTGACGTTTAGAACTTGACAATCGCGTGAAAGACCGGGGGCAGACATAACTCCAACGCCGCGCGAACCCTCCTGGTGCGGTGCGCGGCGAAATTGGACGAGTTGTCGCGGTCCGATGCTTCCGAGATGCGGCACGCCTTTGCCTTATTTCAACGTTTCTTGGAAATGGTATATGAATGTGGTTTCAACAGGATGATCAGCGACAGTTTATAGAGGAATCCTGGTCATGTGGATGGTCTCTAGCGTCAGTATTTGCTATCTACAACTTCTTCCGTCAATTTTAACCCATGATTATGGTTATACTACGGAAAAAGATCACTATCACCCATTCTCGGATCAATTGTCCTACTGCAGAATGTGGTAGACTGTTGTCTACCACATTCTGTGTGATTTCAAGTTTCTTGCTAGAAATGTGGTCTGAAAGCTTAAACACTGAGAACATGCTCGTGCTCCGCGGCTCACAATGCGTCACTGAGCGCACGTCCGTGTTTCAGCGGCGTGATGTCGCACGCGGATAGCGGGCGACGTCGCGTTGGAGTTAGATCCTGGAGCCGTGAGAGACACGTGACATGTGAGTTTGTTGATTGCACAATTTATCGATCTCTCTATCGGTTCAATAACCAGCGATGTGCGGAAATTCCGTTTCCGTGTTCCCGATTCCGGTTTTCGGCCGTTTTTAGTCCTTTCGTCCTGTTCCGTGTTTCGCTCCCCTTTCGGTCGGAAGATGAAACGGAAATGGTGACTGATCACTCAATAATTGTTTTGTACTGCCTTCGTTTATCTCTTGAACTTAGACTCAAGAAAGATGTTAACGATGCGTCGCCTTTTTTGTGATTGTGTTACTTCCAAGCCGGTGGTGCATCCTGATGTCGGAACAGCATGATAACCAATTTGGATTCTTTTTGCTTTTCTTGAAGTGTACTACCGAATAGTGTATCACATGTATCACCTGTCGTCCCGTTGATCATCGAATTGCTCGAGCGGATGCCAGCAGCGTCTCCATTCGTCCCTGTCGCGTGCCAAAGTGGTCCAATGGATCCTCCTCGCTCGAGGGACACGAAGAGCGTCATATCGGTCGTTCAGGGCTTTAACGAGGAAGTCCGACCAACGCGTTGGTGTGCGTCCTGGTGTTCTTTTGACATCTCGCGGAATCCAGTCGGTGATGGCTCTCGTCCAGCGGGTGTCTGCGAAGCGCATTACGTGGCCGGCCCACCTAATTTTCGACAACTTGGCCCACGCGACAGCGTCTATGATCTTCGAACGTCGGCGAAGCTCGGAACTCCGGAGGCCTTCTCTCACTTGCGTGAGTCGTGTCACTCCGAGCATCGTCCTCTCGATTCCACGCTGCGCGACGCTGATCGCGTGTTCATCCTGCTTTCGTATAGCCCAGGTCTCTGAGGCGTATGTTAGGGCAGGAAGAACAGTGGAGTCGAATAGGTGGGCACGGAGTCGGACGTTCTTCGTCTTCTTCGCGACTTCTTCGACGCTCTTGAAAGCTCCCCAAGCCGCTCTTTTCCTCCTGCTCAGCTCTGGTGCTAGGTCGTTGGCCATGCTGACTTCTCGACCCAGATACACAAAGCAGGAGCATTCGGAGATGTTCGTTCCGTTGAGCGAGAATGGGGCATCAGAAACCCATCCGTTCCTCATGAACATCGTCTTCGTAAGATTCAGCTGCAGTCCAACGTTCCCACATACACGATCGAAGTCAGCCAGCATTCGCTCCGCCTGGCTGATGCTCGGTGTTATGAGCACGATGTCGTCAGCGAAGCGAAGATGATGTAGTTGCCGGCCGTCGACCTTCACTCCCATGTCTTCCCATTCTAGTTCGCGCACGACGTTTTCGAGAGTGGCGCTGAAGAGCTTCGGGGATATGGTATCCCCTTGCCGAACCCCTCTCTTCACGTCGATGATGACGTCATTGTAGAATGGTGAGATCTTGGTCGTGAATCCACTGTACAGCTCTCGAAGGACTCTGATGTACTGAGTAGGAACGCCCTGAGTGAGCAGGGCTTCGATGACCGCTTCAGTTTCGACAGAGTCGAATGCCTTCTTCAGGTCGATGAACGTAAGGCAAAGCGGCAGCTTGTACTCTCGCGACACTTCGATGAGCTTCGTAATGGTGTGTATGTGGTCGATCGTGCTGAATCCTCTCCGAAATCCTACTTGCTCGCATGGCTGTCCTTCGTCCAGCGTTCTGCTAATCCTATTCAGGATAACTCGAGTGAACAGCTTGTAGACTACGGACAGCAGGCAGATCGGGCGATAGTTGCCAATGTCGTGCACGTCTCCCTTCTTGTACAGCAAGACGGTTCTGTTGGTCTTCCACTGAGATGGAACCTTGCACTCCGACAGGTAACGTGTGAAGAGCCGCGCCAGGGTGTTGATGAGCGCTGGCGGGAGGTTCTTCAGGTGATCGGGTCTGATCCTGTCGGGACCGGGTGCTGTACGTTTCTGGCGTGTCGGATCTCGGAAGGGAGAACAGAGGGAACGACGTATCCATCCTGCGGAAGATGGCATGGGGGCAGGTGGACGTGGCTATCGAAGAGATCGGAGTAGAAGTCGTGGATGACCTTCTCCATGGTCCTTCTGGAAGAGGTGACGGTTCCGTCGGGACGTCGGAGAGCGGTCATCTTGGTCTTGAAGTTGGCGAAGTTCCGGCGGACATTGCGGATGCTCAACCCTGCCTCTGCAGCTTCAGCCAACACTTCCGCCCTTCTCTCCTTAAGATCCTCCTTTATCGTCTCCCTGCATAGCTTCGCAAGCTCGGACGTCAGTTGGTAGTTGCCTGACGCTCGTGCTGCTCCACGCTGGCGTATCAGCTCGAGAGTTTCCGGTGACAGATGCCTCTTGGTGGTCTTCAAGCCCTCGGCTCCCTTAGCACTATCGTGGAGATGGTGCACGAAGCGGTCGTATTCCTCGTCGACGTTGTCCATGACGGCATCTTCCCAAAGGCCGGCAAAAGAGGTGTAGAGGTCCCAGTTGATGGTCGTTCTGGGACTCCTCTTCTTGAACTTCGCGGCCTCCTCTCCTTGACGCGAGAAGCGGAACCTTGCGCCAAGGAGGCGGTGGTCTGATCCCGTGTAGAACTTGGGGACAACGGAGACGTCGGTCAGGCAATACTTGCGGTTGAAGATGATGTGGTCGATCTCGTTGTGGAACTGGCCACCGGGAGATTCCCAGGTCCATCCTAGGGAGGGAGGCTTCTGGAACTGCGAGTTTCCATGGATGGTCTTGGTCGACATGATAAACTCAGACAGCCTTTCACCTTGCTCGTTCCACTTTAAACCGTGGGTTCCGATGTGAAGTTCTTCCGGCGACCTTCGCGGTCCGATCTTGGCGTTGAAGTCGCCGACGATCACCTTGTAGAAGGTGTGATCTTTCTTATAGAACTTCTCCTGCTCCACGTTGAATGCTTCGACCTCTTCGTCGTCGTAGTCGGATAGTGTACCGAATAGTGTAAGGCCACAAAAGTTTCGTGTTCCAATCAAGAATCAAGTTCCTTATCCGGAGCACGCTTATGTTTTTCACCACTGTCCCAAGTGTGTTCACGTGTCCCAAGCCAGACCTAATAATCTTAGGTCTGGCTTGGGACACGAATTCTAGATCAGAGTTCTATAAGCACTCTCAGGTTGCTAGCATGACATTGGATCTATCCTAGTCGGAGGTGAGCATGCGGTGTCTTGCCTCTCCACCCGTTCTTGGATTTGGGACAGAGCTTCAGCTACCGCCAAATGATACTATGTATATCCATGCAAACTCAGAGAGTGAGTGTCGTGTCATGGGTACTGAATCTAAATGCAACCTTAGCGGTGGGAAATCTATCCAATTAGGATAGATCTGGGACATTCAATAATACATTTTAAGTGTTATGAGTGGTGGAAATCCCTGGTATCTTACTCGTCAGCTGGGTTCTTGGGTTTAAAATACTTTCTTTCTATTTATTTTCGCAATATAGTGCGAAAATATAGTGTGAAATGCTCTATCTACGAACACAGGAAATTAGGCGAAAAAATTATGTAGAAAAAACTCGAAAGAAAGTCAACAAATACGGACAAGCACAGCCATCATAAACGATTTTCGGTGAGGTTAGAAACTCCTAGTAAGAAAAGAGAAGTCCATATAAAAAATAAAGAAGGCGTGGCAACCATTACTGACAGTAGTAGGGTACGGGAGGATGGGAAGAGGTGAATAAGGGCAGTGGCTCGCCAAAACTGCAGTTTCAAACTGCATGGCGGACTTACTAAGTTGGTATCCTGAGGAGAACGGCTCAGGATACCAACTTAGTAAGTCCGCCAACTTTACCAACTCCCATTCACGGCTGTATTGGGAGACAAGAGGTTTTGGATGTGTCTTAGGATAACTAGGTCAACAGTGACAATTCGCTAGAAAATCATCTAGTGAAAGAGCTGTGAAAGAACAAAGCTTAGGTAATGAGATTGTGCAAAATCAGTTGAACAATGTAGGAACGAATATGTGGTGCAATTAAACACATAGGAACACGAGCACATTAGAAACGCGAAACCAGTTGGGAAACGAAATGGGGCAAGCTGCTGCCTCTAGATGAGTCACAGATATGCAACATTGAAAATAAATCAATCTTCTTCAGCCTTTCACGAAAAATGGAAATGTTTGGCGCATCTAATAGGCTAGGAGGCAGCATCTGCAGCCATCTCGCGCCACGGTAAAAAATAGAATTAAACACCTTTTCACGATTCATTCTTTTCAACTTCGGATAATAAAAGCAGTACCTGGTTCAACGAATTTGTACTGACAGAAAGTCCAGTACTTGCTTAATCTTAGTCTTGATTCATCTTTGAGAACTTTAAAACAGAAAAATCGTTGAATTCCCTCCTGTAATAAAATCGTCTAGGATTAAATAATTTAAGCTTCTCGTTATATGTAAAGATCACTCTGGTATTATTGCTAACAGAGACACACCGACAAGACAAAATTTTTGCGAAGGTCTTTTAAACCTTTTTTATCTTTTCTCAACCCTTTTTAGTAAACGGACTCCAACTCTGAGAGCAGTACCCTAATATTCACAAATCATCGCTGCACTTCAGGTTTCCACATATCGCAAAAATAGTAAAGAATGCTTTCCGGACAATAGTGTTAATCTGATTTATATAATTAAGCTCAGCGGTCTATGGAAATTCCAAGATCGCGAACCAATGGCGTGGGTATGAGCATACAGGTGTTGATTGATAGGGCGAGATAACGCCTCACAAACCTCATCCTTATTTCTGCCTGTTGTTGTAGATTCCATAAATCTCATCATCAGCATACATTTGCACTTTCACCTGAGAATGGGTAACCAATCTTGCAGGCAGGTCGCATATGTATGCAAGCAAAAGAAGCGGTGGCAGTACGCTTCCTTGGGAAACTCCACTACTGCAATCCTAACTCTTATTGTTAGAGAACGAATTACCAACCATAACACACATACGTCTTCCATTCAGAAGAACGAATCCATCTCAAGATATGCCCTATAATCCCAGTTGGTGGAGTTTATTCAGAAGTGTCCATGATTCACTTTGTCAAAAGCCTTTGACAAATCCACGTAAATTACAATCCCGCTCCGAATTCGTGAACAATCGATGCTTTGCGACAGATTTTTCCGTCGCAAACCGTCGCACTCGCACAAACTCGTTCATACCGATCGTGTTGAAACAAAACTTACACCAAACGATTCCTCGCTTCAGCGCAAATCCATTGGCATGTGAAAAGGTTATTTTTGTTAAAAATTGACCAAGTTGTAGACAGCTTTTCTTGAAGCGGTCGTTAATTGTTTTACGACTCCTCCGAAGTCTACACTGGTGTTTCCTTAGAATTTTAAAAATTGTATTTGTATCATAAAATTCGTTTTCTGCATGCTCTGGCCGTCAGAATGGTAGGAAGTTCCACAAAAATAGCTGAAACTGGATTTGTTCCGAAGCAAATACGGGAAGCTTTTTCTTCACATTTTGGCCTTCATTTCGGCAGCCAGCGATTTCTCTAATATGAAACTAACCTAAGCAGTGTATGGAAGAACGTGCGTTTTTCCACGTTTGCTACAAGAGCCCTCGCACTTCAAAAAATTTCCAAGTTTTATTCCTTCAAATTCATGCCCTTTTCTGTTCAGCAAGTGATTTCTGCTGATTTAACGAACTATAACTTCTTAGGAATATAGTTGAGGAGCTAAGCTTGCTTCCATCTGTTCACCACGTCGGCGGCTTCAAGGCGCTGGTCATAGAAAAATTCACTTCCTTCTTAGTCTCCATCTTCAGGCCTCTTAATTTAGACAAAAAATCCCGATTTTCCATTGTTTTCAGCGTTCACTCTGTAACCTTAGCCTCATTTGGCAAACGGTTCTGCTCACGATGTTAAGCACAACGAGAGCTTTCGATCGATCTAACATTATCGAAAATTGAGAGCATCGATATTTTGCCGTTTTCGTCCCTGCTTTGTTCTGAAACCGCTGCGACTTGACCCGAGCAGCGCTCTATGGCCCGGCCGACGCTCGCGCGTGGGTGCGAGCGCCAGTGGTACTGCACCCTCTTGAGGAGTGAAAGGACGGCGCTGAGCTACATCTCCTCGGGAATGTGTAGCGGTACCTTCTTAGATAGCCTTATATATAAGATTTCAAATATAGGGGCTAACATTTTGTAGTCTGAAAATATATTAGGACAGTCTCTTGGAAGGTGTACTACTTGAGTTACCACTCAGTTGATCGCAAACTTCAAATAATACAGTATTGAACTGAACCATGTAAAACTTATAGAATTTAGATTCAGGTTTTAGCCGACTTTACGCAATCTTCACTCAAATTGCCTACACAGGTAGATTTTTCGGAATTCCAAGAAAGCATAGATAGGAGAAACCGAATCAGCTACAACAGTGAGTCAAGACATACCATTTTCACGACGAATAGGACACCTTTCATATCGAGTTGGACACTTTTCACATCAAATTGGACACTCTTCTAAGCTAACATAAAACTTTTGAAATCAAACCAAACTTTTCCGCATCGAGATAAGCTTCTTCGACATCAAATTAAATACTTTCCAAAATGGTTAGAATAATTTTTCCTCAATGAAACATTCAGTGTAATTTTTTTGAAATTTTAATGCACTTAATCAATAATTGAACACCTCATTTGAAATTTTATAAAATTCTTGTTGTGGAAAAATGATGGTTTACTGCTTGTTTTAAAGAACAGGAGGGTGGTTTTTTGATGCAAAAAGAAAAGATTGCGCCATGCACTCGTGCAATATGCCGCGATTTTTATTCGATTGATAGCAAAATTGCTGTTTGTGTAGAGTTTCACATCTAAACATGATACAACGAGAACAGCTGTAACGCACAGATCCCCACTTCGTTGCTTCATGTAAGCAGCATTTACACTAACAACCGCAAAAATCGCGACGCGCTTTTCGAGCGTGCAATGTGGTATTTCAATACACTGGATGGCTGCTGCCTTGTTGTGCTTTAAAATAAAATTTAATTTATATTTTTCTCAAAAACAAAAATTTCATAAAATTATTACACTCATTTCATACAACTGAGCAAACAAATTGCAAAGAAAGCTATAGCAAATTTTCCTTGAACAAATAATTATTCTGACCATCATGAAGGGTTTGTATTTTGAAATGTAACAAGCTCGTGCCCATTTGAAAGACGTTCAATTTGATTTTAGAAGCCTTAACCTAGATTAGAATAGTGTCCACTTTGATTTAAAAAGTGTTCAATTCGAGCTGAAAATGGTACATATTGAGGCAGCTCTTACTGCTCAACTAATGGCAGATACTTACCAGTGAGATTCATGGCAGAGATATAGAAAATACCAGCCGTCGGTGCGGCCGAGAGGCCGCACCGACGGCTGGTATTTTCCATATCTCTGCCATGAATCTCACTGCCACGGCGAATTCTTGACGGATTCGCCGTGGCAATAACTTCTCATCATCAGTTGTAGCTGCCACCTATGTCATATCATAGTTTCCTCAGGAAGAACATCTTAACTACGTCGACGAGGGCAAGTTAGAAAAAAAGCGAAAAAATGTGCGACAACCACAAAAACGCTTATTTGCCCAATATCGATTGATGGCGATTGACAGTTGAAAAACGAACTTCAGATTTGTGTTCAGCGACCTTGATTACCCCAGGGCTGAAGTTTCAGTGCGCTTACACGACATCCACAAAAATCGATAATATCGATCGTTATCGAATGGTCGACTCCAGATTCGTGTTCAGCAACCTCGATTACCCCTGGGCGGAAGCCGACGTGTTCGGCACGTCTACGGCTCGCCATGCACGGTTGCCGACGTGTTCGGCACGTCTACGGCATCGCCAGGCACGTCGATGTTCAACAATCGCTTCCAATACGCAGTGCCCTCACTCCAGTTGTGACGGACGGAAACACGCACACACACACTGCTCCTTTATATATAGTAGGATTATAGTTCCTAAATACACACCTAAAACGGTTGACATTCAAGGAGGCTATGAGCAGCTGAAATTAGATGACGAAAACGACGGAAATTTTCGGTTGACTTAATAGAAGAGTGGCTGATCAAAATGCTTCTCAACGTGGTGAGTCACAGTTGCTGCCAAATCTTGATTTGAACAAACGTTTACAAAATGGTAAAAGTCTTATATTTGAAGCCTAAGAGGGAACCGCTACAGATTCCCGAGAAGATGTAGCTCAGCGCCGTCCTTTCACTCCTCAAGAGGGCGCAGTACCACTGGCGCTCGCATCCACGCGCGAGCGTCGTCGGGCCATAGAGCGCTGCTCGGGTCAAGTCGCAGCGGTTTCAGAACAAAGCAGGGACGAAAACGGCAAAATATCGATGCTCTCAATTTTCGATAATGTTAGATCGATCGAAAGCTCTCGTTGTGATTAACATCGCCAGCAGAACCGTTTGCCAAATGAGGCTAAGGCTACAGAGTGAACGCTGAAAACAATGGAAAATCGGGATTTTTGTCTAAATTAAGAGGCCTGAAGATGGAGACTAAGAAGGAAGTGAATTTTTCTATGACCAGCGCTTTGAAGCCGCCGACGTGGTGAGCAGATGGAAGCAAGCTTAGCTCCACAATTATATTCCTAAGAAGTTATAGTTCGTTAAATCCGCAGAAATCATTTGCTGAACAGAAAAGGGCACGGATTTGAAGGAATAAAACTTGGAAATTTTTTGAAATTGCGAGGGCTCTTGTACCAAACGTGGAGAAACGCACGTTCTTTCATACACTGCTTAGGTTAGTTTCATATTAGAGAAATCGCTGGCTGTCGAAATGAAGGCCAAAATGTGAAGAAAAATCTTCCCGTATTTGCTTCGGAACAAATTTTATGATACAAATACAATTTTTAAAATTCCTAAGGAAACACCAGTGTAGACTTCGGAGGAGTCGTAAAACAATTAAAGACCGCTTCAAGGAAAGCTGTCTACAAATAGGTCAATTTTTAACAAAAATAACTTTTCACATGCCAATGGATTTGCGCTGAAGGGAGGAAGCGTTTGGTGTAAGTTTTGTTTCAACACGATCGGTATGAACGAGATTGTGCGAGTGCGACGGTTTGCGACGGAAAAATCTGTCGCAAAGCGTCGATTGTTCACGAATTAGGAGCGGTACTGTTCATCAACGGACTCTCCATGTTTACAGCAAGATCCCAATCGAAGGTACAGTCTGCGAGTTGCGTAGCAGTAGAAGCTCCCGCTATAAAACCGTGTTGCTCAAGAGGAATAGTATTGTTTTTAGAAGCCATGCTACCATTCTATCATGTATAATGTTTTCCATTACATTCACTGGCGTTGGAGTAATTTTTATAGGACGGAAAAAGACACTGACACTGAATTTGGATCTTTGGGAATAGCTGTGGTAATGGATTCTTCCCAAAATTTTAGGAACTTCACCGTAAATCAAAGAGATTTTGAAAATCATTGACAACGACTCATAGAGATAGTGAGCACATTTCTTGAAATGAATTTGTGGAATACCGTCAAAGGTTGCCGTTTTAGAGCATTTGAGACGCTTTAATACCTTTAGTACATCACTGCGATCCTACTATATATAGAGGAGCGTGTGTGTGTTCCGTCACAACTGGAGTGGGGAAGGCCCTCACTGGAGATACTCGACGATTGATGGCGATCAACAGCGGGCTGAAATTTTAGCCGAGTAGTCGAGGTCGGTGAACACGAATCTGAAGTTGTAACGCCGGGGTGTTTCACCCGGGGGATGGATGTCTAGGGTTGTGGCCTGAACCGGACAGGGAAATCGATTTATTGGCTTCTTATGGCACCAGCAGGGGTCGGTCCGTCCGCCTCTGCTGTGCCCGCGCTCCTCTCCGACCCGGCCGCTCGCCAGGTACCACCGAGACCAGAATGATCCGAGCCGACCGCTCGCGTCCTTGACACCAGTGCAGACTGAGCCCGGCGTGCCCGGCCCCCTTTATATAGGTTTGCGCGCGCGGGAAGGCCGGCCCCTAAGTGGACACGCGCCGCCCCGCCGGCTCCGAACGGCCAGTGCTGGGCACAGGCGAGGCGGACGGCGATCGATCGATCCCGCCGCTGGGAAAATACAGATACAATGCAATAATGTACACAAATACTAACAGAACACTAAATAGAACAACACAAGCAACCTACAAATACACAAATGCACAACAAAGATCACTACTGCGAGGCCTCGCGCCTCGCCCATCCTTCACATGCCGCCCCTTAAGGCTGGATCGTCCCGATTCAGCACTACCGACGATCCCTCTCGCGACTGCGTCTGCGGCCCTGAGGCCCGTCCTCTGCTCGCGTTTGGTCGTCGCGGTGATTCTCTCGCCCGTTGGTAGTCCCCCTTTTTCGTGGATTCCCTAGGGCGCCATGGGCCTGGACCACACCGCATGGATGCTGCTCGACAGACGTAATCTCTCGCCGCGGACGTTCCTGATCCGGCATCACAGACAAGCTTGGGCAGCACTCGCCCCGTCTTCGTCGAGCTCTTGCGGCTTTGTTTTGCCGTCGCCGCTTCTTCAGCTCTTTCGAGGCAGCCTCGAATGAACAAGATATTCTCGCCGTCACCACTGGCGTTCGCATCCTACGTTCATTCCTTCCGGGCCTTCCTTCTTTTCCATACGACATTGTGGCCTTGTGCTTGCCCACCACCTCCAAATAGTGGCAACATACCGCGGCTTCCAATCGCCTCTCCAGTGCGCTGAGCTTTCTGGTAAGGTCTGCCCACACCTCGCTCATTGCTGTCTTCACGCTATCGACCTCATCACTGTCAACCTTTGACAGCGAAAGCTGACTGCTCTCCTTAGCAAGTGTCGATCGTCCGACTGGCTCCTTCTTTATCACCCTCTTACGCTGGGTTTGGGCTACATGAGGTTGAGGAACACGAGTTGCTGCAGGAGCCTTTTTCTTGCTTTCCTCTGAGGCTTCCCGAATACCTGAACGAGCCTTTCTCGAAGCTCTCTTCGCCTCAGGTTTCTGGAGAGAAATCGTTTTTGCCACATGACCTAGCTCAGCGAGGTGAACTTCACTCTCCCGACGGAGATGACTAAAGACTGTCCGCCTGCCGCAGATGGGGTTGGTAGGCTTTGGAGCGCGCGCTTTCCCAACTACGCGCCTTCGCGCCAGTGGTTCGCGCACAGCCATCTCTGTGCCTTTGCACGTGCTCACCACCTCCCCCTCACGAAACATCTTTGCTCCCGCAAAGGAATTCGTCACAGGTACCTGGATCTGATGTTCAGCGCACTGACCTTCCGTATCCGGAAGGATCTCGCCAGAAGACCGCAGCACTCCATCCTGCTTCATGTCGTCACAACATAGCGAGACATCCTTTGTCTCTTCCGGCTTCAGGCATATCCTTCGAGCCACTGTGACCATCTTAGAAGCTTTTGATCTATGCTGCCGCACCGCAGCTTCCTTAGCTTTAGCTCCTCTGTGCTGACGCCTCCTTCCGCTGGACACCTCTACCCGACCTCGCAACGACTGGACGTTTGGTGGCAGGCTCCATCCTAACCTCTTCAGTGCATTCGTGCCTAATACAATCACGTTGTCGCCGCCGGACATTACGAACAGGCCGATCCTATGCCGCGGGCCCTTGTCAACCTGTACCGTTAGCCTAACAGCACCTTTGAACGACATAGGGCTTCCTGAAGCATCATAAACCGCTTTGCTCCGATCGAGATCTATTTCCTCGACGTCAGCGTTAAGGTCGTACCCATTCCGCAGTGCATCCACAAGCATCTGCAGTGGTATGATGCTTACCTGCGAGCCAGTGTCCAAAAGGGCAGTACGCGTCATGCCCAACAACTGGACCTGCGCCGTGGTCTGCGCGCCCACCAGATCTTCCTGGAGACCCTCCGCCTTGGTGGTACCACACAACCACTACTGAGTGAGGCCGTGAAGATCTTCGGCTCCCTTTTCGGTTCAGCCGACTCTGTGGGTTTATCCTTGGCTCGCACTGCTTTCTGCTGCGCGCAGTCTTTCCTCAAGTGCCCAACCTCGTTACAGTTGAAGCACTTCCTTTCTTCAGGTTGTCGTGCTTGGGCTCGTTGGGTAACCATGCTACCTCTCGACGTATCTCCTCGATCATTTCCCGGTCGGTCCAACGCCGTAGCATGATTCCCTCTGCGTCTTCCTTCCGAACGCTTGACCTCGAGCCTTTCCACCTGTTCTCGCATAGCTTCCGCCATGCGCTTACTTCTCTCACACCGTTGCGCCATGGCCTTCACCATCTCATAGGCCGACTCCTTCGGCGCGATTTCCATCGCCGTGTAGAGCTGGAGGTATTCGGGCCAGTTTGTTAACTGGCTCACCAGCTCTCCGGCTCTGGTGCGAGACAAGTCTTCCTCAGACTGGTCTGGGAACGCACTTCGCGTTAGCTTCTCTAGCTCGATGCAGTACGTGGTGATGTTCCCAGTTTTCCTTAGGCGCTTCAACTCCAGGTAGGCCTTCAGCTGCGTGGCCTCGAGCGCCTTCACCAGATCCTCAAAAGTGCCTTCAAGTACGTGCTTCGGTAGGGCTTGGGCTACCGCCTTAGGGTAACCATACATCTTGGACAACAGCAAATGCGACAGCATGTCATCCCTCAACCCTATGCTACCGTACTTCATACGGAATTTCAGCACGAAGTCACAGAAATTCCTTCCCTGGGGATCCTTATACGTGTCTACGTCAGGTAGGGTCATCGCCGCAAACATAGTGCCCAACGCTCCTTCTGCGTTACCCGACCCACATGAGGATCTGCACGAGCTAGTCGTCGATCGGCTCACGGCCTTCGTCGACCGAGGCGATGCGCTTATCCTTCCTTGCAGACATCGATTCTGATCGAATCCTTGGTTGCTCGTGTACGACTCCTCCAGACGTTTCCCCTGAGCACCTGCTACTGGATGAAAACCCGCACGATAGACCACATCGTCGAAAACGGGCGCCTGCGGCCGACCGTGGACCGGCGCTCCACCAGTGTTCTCAGTCTGCTTCGTCTGAAACACGGAGCGCGACACCTTCACTGGTCTACTGGTCTCCTCGACCATTCCGTTACCCGTGCTGCAAGGCACTGCTGAAGCGCTACCGCGCTGCGCAACGAGAACATCTCCTGCAGCCAACTGCTACCCCAGTTCATCTCGCGCTTCCTTAGCCAGCACTTTCAACGAGTGAAGTTCCGCTCTTAGCTGCTGTAGCCTCCCAAGCTGTTCTTCGAGAACGTCACATTGAGCCTCGATCGTGCTTTCCAGCAGCTGGTTCTGTCCTCTCTTTGACCTTGCCTTGGTGCTTTGTGCCACCTTGGCTGGTATTCCCGCAACAGGGCTAGGGAGATGGAGACCTTGCTGATCACGTCCCTTACCTGCGCGGGTCCCCTATTGCTTATGTCATCAACCTTGGCCATAAGGCGTTCTATCATCGACTTCGTGGCCGCAATCTGGTCGGCCTGCGATGGTTCCTCGAGAATGAGTTTCTCGATCTCCTCCATAGTCATGTCTGGGGCGCTTAACATCTGCAAAGCACCGACTGACTGCGTTGTCGACTTTCACTGTACGCCACGATTCGCGCACGACTACCCTCGCGAATCCTGCAGCAAAGACTTCACGCAGTTGTAGCACGGCCCGTCAACCGTGACCACTTACGCGCGCCGACACCAGAGAACCGGCAGCAAGAACGCCCCAGCGCTACGCTTCTACATGCAACCGCAGGACGAACCTCTGCCAGAGCTCCAGCGAACACGCCGCGCCACACGCTCTGGTCAGCGGTCGACAAGACCTGCTACACTGCCCAGTCTATGGCAGGATTCGCGCCGTATCCGCTCCTCGCGGCTTTCAGGCGGTGGGGTTATCGACTCCCTGTCGTTTGGTTCGGCCCCTATGTAACGCCGGGGTGTTTCACCCGGGGGCTGGATGTCTAGGGTTGTGGCCTGAACCGGACAGGGAAATCGATTTATTGGCTTCTTATGGCACCAGCAGGGGTCGGTCCGTCCTCCTCTGCTGTGCCCGCGCTCCTCTCCGACCCGGCCGCTCGCCAGATACCACCGAGACCAGAATGATCCGAGCCGACCGCTCGCGTCCTTGACACCAGTGCAGACTGAGCCCGGCGTGCCCGGCCCCCTCTATATAGGTTTGCGCCCGCGGGAAGGCCGGCCCCTAAGTGGACACGCGCCGCCCCGCCGCCTCCGAACGGCCAGTGCTGGGCACAGGCGAGGCGGACGGCGATCGGTCGATCCCGCCGCTGGGAAAATACAGATACAATGCAATAATGTACACAAATACTAACAGAACACTAAATAGAACAACACAAGCAACCTACAAATACACAAATACACAACAAAGATCACTACTGCGAGGCCTCGCGCCTCGCCCATCCTTCACAAAGTTCGTTTTTGAACTATCGATCGCCATCAATCGATATCGGTCAAATTATCGATTTCCTGTAGCTGACGTTCAAACGGTCAGAAACTTCAGCCCTGGGAGTAATCGAGGTTGCTGAACACGAATCTGAAGTTTGTTTTTGAAGTATCGATTTCCATCAATCGATATTGATCGAACCGTCGACTTCCTGTAGATGACGTTCATTTTTTTGATTTTTTAAAAACTTGTCCCAATCGACGTAGTTAACATGTTCTTCCTTAGGATACCATGGTACAGGTGGCAGCTATAATTGATGATGAGAAGTTACTACCACGGCGAAGCCGTTAAAAAGCCGTCAGTGCGGCCGAGAGGCCTCGAGTGTGTGGAATAAATAAATAAATAAATAAATAAATCACATTTTTGTGCATTTCAGATTTTAAATCCGATTTGACCAGCATACCGAGTTAACGAACTTCTGTTATCTGCTTTAGTACAATGTCCTTGAACCTATACTCTTTAAATGCGGCATTACTGATGTGCAGAACGCATGTTTTCAACAGATTCACAGGGATCTCCCAAGCTGATGTCCACTCCATAATTTTTGAAATGGAAAGAGAAAGAGCCTCGTAGATCTCTGATTGGTTGGATTCGTTATAAGTACCATATATTTTAATATCATCAGCATAGATCTGAATCTATACGAGAGGATGGGTGTCTAACTGGTCTGGCAGATCACGAGTAGGAGTAAAAGAGGGAAAGTGCACCCCACTGTGCAACACCGCTCGGGCAGATGTGTAAGCCAGAAAAGGTGTTCTCTACCTTAACGCACATGCTTCTTTCCGTCCAATATGACTGAAATCAGCTTAGCAGTGGTCCCCTTATACCCAAACTGTAATATTTTCGAATAAGTTTTCTACGGTTGACTTTGCGAACGCATTGGATAGGTCGAAGTATATAACATCAGCAGAACTGCTATTGTTGATAGCTAAGCTCCAATCGTACAGACAGTCAGAGAGTTGGATTGCGGTAGAAGCTCCTGCTGTGAAACCATGCTGCTGTGTGGGTAATGAAGATGTTTTTATAAACCACTCCAAAAGCCTGTTTTTAACAAGTCTCTTCATTATTTACATAGGGGTAGGTGTAATGCTAATAGGACAAAATGATTATACCAAAACAGACTCATTCGTTTTAGGAATAGCAGTAATATATGGAAGAAATTTCGCTAAACAATAATGAAATATTAAAAATCTTGGAAAGTACTCTACATAAAGAATACGCACATTTTCTGTAAATAACGTGCGGAGTGCCATTAGATATTAGAGAGTTGGAAGGCTTCAAAGATTTTAAAACCTTTAGCACATCATTAGAGCTGAACATTTTTTCTGAAACGTAGCTCGAGTGTAACCGGCCTGTGCTATCACTTAAGCCAACATCGACATCGAGTTTCAGCAAAGGATGACTTATCATCTGGAGTAAACGGCTCCAGGACCTAACTCCAACACGACGTCGCGCGCTGGTCGCGTGCGACGTCGCGGCGCTGAAACGCGGACGTGCGCTCGGTAAGGCCTCTGTTATACTCCCGCGGGAGCATCCGCGGAACGTCCGCGGACTAAGGCGTCTGTTATACTCCCGCGGGAGCATCCGCGGAAGGGCGGGAATCGCGCAGAGACTCCTCACCTGGCCAATCGCCGCGCCTCGCCACGCCCGCCTCCGCCGTGCACCATTGGTCCGCGGACGTTCCGCGGATGCTCCCGCGGGAGTATAACAGAGGCCTAAGGGTGCACCGCGGACGGCGGGCGTGACGGGGCGCGGCGATTGGCCAGGTGAGGGATCTCGGCGCGATTCCCGCCCTTCCGCGGGTGCTCCCGCGGGAGTATAACAGGGGCCTAACGCATGGTTAGCCGTAGAGCACGAAATGTTCTCAGTGTTTAAGCTCCCAGACCACATTTCTAGCAAGGAACTTAAGATCCCACAGAATGTGGTAGGCAACAGTCTGCAGTAGGACAGTTGATCCGAGAATGTTTGATAGTGACCTTTTTCCGTAGTATAACCATAATCACGGGTAAAAATTGACCGAAAAGGTTGTACGGGGCAAATACTGACGCTAAAAACCATCAACATGACCAAGATTCCTGTATAAACTGTCGCTGATCGTCCTATTGAAATACATTCATATACTATCTCTAAGAAACGTTGAAATAAGGCAAAGGCGTGCCGCATTTCCCTGTAGGAAACGTTTCTAGCTGTCGGAACATCGGACCGCGACAACTCTTCCAAATTCGTCGCGCACCGTGCGCGACGCCAGGGGGGTTCGCGCGGCCATGGAGTTATGTCTGTCCCCGGGAGTAAACACAGAAGCGAAGTAAAAAGCAAGCGCTTCTGCTTTTTGGGCAGGAGCTAAGTTCTTATTCCCGTTTTCATCACGAAGTGCTGGCAAACTTAGGTCTAATCTTATTCCTTATCAAACTAAAAAGCTTACTTGGGTTCGAGTTCATTTCAGCTTTCTTTACTTTATATTTATATCTCTTTAAATGATAATCAAATTGGGAGCACACTTTTTTGAATTCGATCCCGGACAGCGGATTTGTTGAAAATGATTTGAAGAGTCGATCTTTTTGGGCCAAGAAATTCATAATATGCCTGGGGTAATACGGCTTTCTCGTCGTTTTGAATTCCACTGGCACGTATTTGTGCAAGTCAATCCGGACAGTGTCACAAAATCTCTTGTAAACATCATCCGTGAAACCAGACTTTATCCAGACTTTATCCAACACATGAAAATATCCATGTAGTCACATATTCATAGGACTTTCCCAATTGCAGCATCCAACTACCTGATTTCGAACTAATCTTTCAAAGATTAGAGCAGGAAGGCCCAGCAACAACGGAGAAAGAGGCTTTTAATTGGCCACGAGAAATGGCTGAGAATCTATAAACCTTACCTGTGATGTCACATGTATGACAAATACAGATCTTACTCGTCAACATAGTCTGAAATCGCGGATAACCAATATAGAACTGCTTAAAAAAGACAGGAAGAGCGAAGAGGCAAAAACGGTGGAAGCGTTTTGACGACCAAATATTTCAAGGGTGTTTTTCTAGTAGCAACTGTTTTTTTAAAATTACGTCGTTTGAAGCGCCACAAATTCTCACGAGGCTACTATAGCACTCAAGTGGAAACTCCTAAGGAACAATTTTTAAAAATAGTAGCAGCTTTTTAATGCCGACTGAGTGGTTCATACGTAGTCCACGTGGCAGAGTATGTGCGCTACATACCTCTGGCTTACTCTCGCGTTACATTTCTATTTCATATCTTTTCGAAGTCCCACGCCACTGTGGTCGGTGAAAAGGGCTCGACGGACGGAATAAAGGAGGTAGAAGGTAAAGGACGGCGTTACTCAATCCCTCGCCACGAATTCTACTTCTACGGGATGTCGTGGAGGCGATTTGAATGCATTATTTGACCATACAATGACTTGCGGTGGCCAGCCGATGAACTAGTCAGCGTTTTATCCTTCCCAGACAAGTCTGATACCAGTTCACCAACCCCGGAGAGATGGAAGGCCTGATTGGCCTGGGCGGGAAATCCGAACCAAGAACCTGGTATCGGGTGCAGGCGACAGCCGGAGCCTCCTCCACCTGCGCTACACGCGCCTTATGAGGGAATGCAAGGATACAAATAATACTGAGATTCTATTTGGGTCTCGACAAATACATTTAGTGTGTATAAGGCAAATACATGTTTTATCCATCTACGATATCCCGTGGAAGAAAAATTCGTGCCATTCTCACAGTGAAGTTTATTTTTTTTGCACTGAAATTGTACACTACAAGCAGTGATAAAACAAAATGCAAAGCGATAACAAAAATCACTACATGGAAAACAAAAGTGGGGCTGAACCTTGTTCTTGTCTTTATTTTCTCATATTCTCATTTCTTCATCTCATATGTTGCACAAGCTCTGCGCCTGAAACAACGAACGATACAAGTGTCGTGCTTTAAATCACTATTAGAACAGTAAGCCAGAAGGAAAACACGGCAGTCTGACTAATTTTCTTTTCTCCCAAACACTGAGCAATTTTCTTCATCTTTTGAAATATTATGGCGCCTGAATGAGTGATCTTTGAATTGCTTGAGGTTCGAGCACATATTTTGAGCCGAGGAAAGAATTTGTCGTGCATCGTACACCATAAAGCATTCCAAAATTTAAAAGATCTTTCGGATGTTCGATAGTTTTCTGCGAAAGTCTATTGGCGTTCAACCAAATTAGAATCTCCATCTGTTGTGGTGGATGAGCTAAGCCCTGATCACTCTGAGTGAACGCAGTGAGGCGGCTAAAGCCTGTGAAGAAGTCAACACTCACTCTACCGTTCTCCTTCACTGTCTCATTAGCTTCAGGTTCAGCGAAGTCGCGAATTCTGGCGGGAAAGACTTCCCGACCAGGATGTGGTCGTCCTTCTTCATCGCTCCAAAGGCTCATCAAGACGGTTGTTCGTACTACACTTTGATCGGAGATTTTCTGGTTCTGTGTGAGGATGAACGCCGCCGCCATGTGGCAATTCTTTGTTTAGAGGAAGCGACAATGACACAAACATCGCCTATAAACAATCTGTCTGAACCGCGTGGAAAGCGACGCTTGCTTCCAAAGTCAAATACGACTCGACGCTTCATGTTGCCATCTGAATCGTTGAGCGAGCCCTTCTATGTGTGTCGATGGAAGGACTGCGGCTATTTGCATGTCCTCGGAAATGCTTTTGTCTAAAGTGCTCGTTCGTTCAAAAACAATACTGTTTTCGATGGAACTCGCCGTGAGCCACATGATGTTATGTGACTCATCGTTCCGTTCTGTGCGGACGAAATCCAAAGCGGAGGTTTTGCCGAAGTATATCCGAGGCGAAAGAAGCGTTCAGTTGAGTTAGAAATCAGCTCTTCCCTGCCCTCTTCTCAAATCACCCAACACCTCCGATGTGTGTTTCTGTGTAACTCCTAAAAAATTGAATCATTCCTAAAAAAGTATTGATCTGGGCGAGGTGGTAACCATTAGAAATGGAATGCCCGCCCTGGAATGACTCAGTCAGTTCCGTGCTTATAAGGTCGAGATCAGTTGTTTCTTAAAAATCCGCATTTCCTGTGAGCGCTTCATTTAGGCAAGAGGTCATGGGGGACGAGCGTTCTACCCCCTCGCCCCCCCCCCCCTCTGGCCCGCCCACCCCCCAAACCCTGGGCTTGCTCGAGAGTCCAGTGGCTGCCTTACGAGATAGTGGAGACGCAGACATTTGCCACGCCTCTGTTTAAAGCGCGGGGGGTAGAACGCCACTCCGCCAGAAGTCATGGTTTACTTTTCAACTACGTGAAGTTTCCATCTCATCGTTGAACTGCTTTATTCGTTGTTATATTGCCATTTGTTCGAATGCTCTTTTGTTAGTCTTCATACCACATATACATAGTTATTGCCCAAGAAATAAACACCAAGCATTACAAAAATACCAATTACATGAAGGTCTGATATCAATGAGTGTGCGATTTTTATCCATGGCATCCAGTACCATTATTATGGGAAGGAATTTTAATTATCTGCTAAACCCTGAGCTTTTGCTTCGAGATGAACCTAACCTTAAGTTGATGCATTCATTTCTTTTTAGAACAGTAGTTATGCATTCTAAAGAGCAAGCAGCCTAACTATGTATATGAAATGATATGGGTATAATTTTGAGAAAAACTAGCCTTCTTGAACCACAAAGATGCTTCTACGTAGGTCACCCTCGAAGGGTCATTTTCGGTATCTGACGGACCTCTGATAGTAATGTTTGTATTAAAACATAATAGACAGGCAATTCTTTTTGAGCAAAACTGTCGATGAGAATCTAACAACAATTCTGAAAATATGAGAAGATGAAAATGTGCCCTACTGCGATATGTAAAAGCTTCCTTCACATCCGAACGCCAACTCCAAACATGATGTTGTTAAATTGGTTCGGACTCCGGACAAAGGTCGTAGCATTTAGACTTGGAGGTAATGCAACATTCCTTAATCCTTAAGAATGTCGCTTTCACAACTTTTTTCAGATTTCCTAGAAAACGTCCAAAGGGAAATCTCTAGGGCTTGTGAAGATGCATTTCATGTCGATGAGCCCGTGAGTCCCGTCTTCTCGATTGTTCACATCTGGACAACATTACTAGCGGCTTCCTCTGACAGAGATGTGCGAAGTGTAATAAGGACAACGGATAAAGAATGGAATGATCAATCTTTTTTGGGATACGACGAGCGTTCCGCTTCTATGGGATGTCCTGAAAGCAATTCGAAGGGCTTTATCTTTATATCGTCATATATCTTTGGCGCACACAGTGACATGCGGCAGTCAGCTCATTGACAAGTCAGTGTTTTTTTCTTCCCAGACAGGACTGAAACCAATTTTGCTACTCCGAAGGGGTAGACGGCTTGGTTGACCTAATACCTCAGGATGTCGTAACCATCCGGCTGTTCACAAATATCAAATAACTCTTGTGTTCAGAATGGGCTTCTAGTTCATTGTTCAGCTATCATGCACCGATTCTACCTCCGCTTTTGCTGTCCGACATGGTTTCACCTACCATAGTGCGACTCTAGTCCCGGTCTACCGCCATTTTATGTCGCCCGCGTTCTTCCCAAACCTTAGCGTTCTATCCAACTACAGGACTCAAAATGGCAGTGGTGTCTGTCTGGTTCTATTTAAATTGTAGAGCTCTGCTCACGTCTCAGGGTGATATCAACCACTGACCTCCCGCTGTTCTGACCCGAGCGTTGTCGCATTAGATCGCTCATATCCTTGGCGTGGTCTGTTTACTCTTCCAGATGGGAAATTCACTTGTTCTTAAGGTACGACTTTCGCGGGAAAATAGAGCTATTTGTATTGCTCAGACAAATTAGGGTGTGTGGTGGCGCAGTGGGGGAGGCGCAGGTTGTCATGTACACCTGGTTCGAGATCGGTCAGTTCAACGATGCCTCCCAGCCGGCTATGTTATAATGGACTTTCTGGGAGGGATGAAACACTGACCTGTTCAGTAAATTCCATGTTCTGTCATCTTGAAACCTCAGCATTTTACGTTTCGACCGTGTCGTCGTCTTCTGAGGCCTAAAAGTGGCTCGAGACGTTAGACTTGCACTCTACCCGAGCAAGCGCTCAACCCGCGCTAGCATTTTTGACCTTGAATCAAGTTTAAGATGGAGCAGAATCTTGATTCTAAGTCAAAAATGTTAGAGCATATGGAGCGCTTGGTCATGTAGAGTGCAGGTCTAATGCCTCGAGCTATTTTTAGGCCTTAGGAGACAACGAGAGGGCCGAAGCTTAAGTCCGAAAATAGGCATTCTACCTAAAAACCTCGTTGGCAAAGAAAAGACAACAGGACTTGTATTATACTGACCTGTTCGTCGGCTGGCCACCGCTAATCCTTTTTGGGCACAAAAAACGCATTTAAGCTGCCTCAGAGACATCTTCTAAGAGATTCGCATCCTTAGGTGTAGAATGAGAGCAAGAGATTGACTAACAGCGACCTTTCTCCTTTTTATTTATTTATTTATTTATTTATTTATAATTGCACAAAGGTGCGCACAGTAAACAGGACCTTGGAAAAACAAATCGATCAGTTACAACTAATTTGCGTAGAAAAAAAAGAACAATATGATGTCATTATACCACTATGCAACGCAATTTGGCCAAAGCTTTCAGCCATTCAGAAGACACAGATACAAGAGGCCACTCAACGCATGAATATAGATAGGATAGTAATGAGGAACGCAGCGATAAGTTAGCTTAATTTACCAAGAATTTAGTCAAAATAATTTGCTTTTCTTGTTCAAATCTGCAGAAGTCGGTTTGGCACTCAGTAATGCTATGGTGTGATTCCGATTGAGATATGAAATCACTTTCGAGCAGCTTGGACATAAGGAAGCACCTGGGAGTCCGGCCTTAATTCCGATCATACCCAGGCGTGCCGCAACAGCATTAAGCTTCCTTTCGGAGCTGCTTCCATAGAACCGAGTTAGCCAAACTGAACTTATAGTATGAACAGATATTGAATGAATAAAGAATGTAAATAGAGAAAAACGAAAATTTTTTTATTCATATTAGACAGCGCATACTGGTTCAACACTAGTTGTGTCCTTATGTCATTCTGCAGATCTCCAAAAAGGTTTCGTCGTAAAATTCTTACCACCCCCACCCCTATATATTTACAATAATGTTCTGTGGCTTGTTTTGAAGAACAAGTCCTCGAACACCTTGCGGTTGTACAGGTGTTGAGACCGCGCCATGGACTTGTCTCACGTCGCAACATTGAGCTGATTGATGGTATAAATATCTTCGACATGTTGACGTTTGCAATGGAAGAGTGTACGACTTCTCTGCGCCCTATTCTCCTAAGCCTTTCTTTTGAGCTATAGGCCAATTGCGTTGCGTTGTTGTAGTTTACGGTTCTCAACATTTAAAATAAGGATGCAAGAGGAAGCTGTGAGCTTTTATTGTGGTTTGTGTTGTTCCTTAGCCTCTGTAAAACGGTGGGCGCGATCATATTTTACAGTTGCTTCCTGCATCCATGCGCATGTAGCATAGGAAGGCGAATATCTCGATCAAAATACTTGGCCCTTATTGATGTCATAGGTTTTCAAGAAATACTTCAAAAGTTTGTGCGGTAAGTCCGGACGTCCAGAATTTTTAGGGATGAGTTTCGCCACTCTTTGTTGAATCGTTGCTAATCGAGAAAGGTTACCTTTCCCAAATGTTCTCACATCCGTTGTGACGTTTAGAGACGAACACTCTTTCTGAGCCCATTGTCCTCCTTTTTCCATTCTTTCGATTTGAGTGGCCTCAAAGTATTCTCCTAGTACGAGGCTTTGAGCACGTTGTTTTGTTCAGAACCGTGCATTCATTCGTAGGCGCCAGATCTAAGCTCATATATAGCTTATTAGACTTACGAGTTTAATATCATTAAAAAATAGATTTACTGGGTTTGAAGACCTCCTGTCGCCGCTAATGAAGTCCTGAAACTTGGAAGGAAAACTCTGTTATACTTACTGTCAGTTGAACGTTTTTTGAACACTCAAATTCTTTCGTAGGTGTTCTCTACACAGTTTCCTCACTCAAGTGTGCATCATTTACTTCGGTAGTTACACATTTCCAGGCTTTTCTTGATTGAATGAGACCTCGATTCCATGTCTGGCGGCTTGTCAGGCGTGCCCTTCTGAAGGCATTGTCTCCCAATTTCAGATGGTTCGGCGAATTCTTTTTGCAATAAAACAGAGGCGCATCGATCTTGAATCTTCTCCTCAGTTTTGCTATGATTTATTCTTGGAAAGAATTGTCAGATTATCCATTCAGACCGTTCACCCTTCGATGCAACTCATTAATTCACCAATGCCACTCCTCTAGAAACAAAAAGCAAAACTCTTCGTTCAGCTGCATCCATTCAGTGTTGTTCCTTCCTATCCTAACCATATATTTTTTGTGGACTTTTTACGTACATAACGTGAGGAGCGTGGCTCTTACCCAGTACGCATGAAGGGCCAGAATTAAATGCATGCGATGATGGGGTCGTTTGAGCGGTGATAGATTGTCGCAAAACAAACAGCCATGAAAGGCAAGTTCGAGGCGGCCGTTGTTGAAGGAACTCGTCTCGCTAAACGTAGTTTTTGTTTAATTTGTAAACAAATGATATTGTGCACCTCCCATGATATTTCAAAGAAATGAAAAGCTTCTGTGAAGATATAGTACTTTCCAAGAGTTGGTAAGATCAACGTCTTCCTGTGTTTATTGTTTTTTTTTTATCGGTTTCCCTTTATTAGACCCCTATATCCTAATGCTATCGTTCGCTCAATATCCTGCTTGCCTGTGTTTTATTCTCTGATCATTTCCGGTCAACCATGTGCGCTGCTACAGCTTAAAAACGTTATTTCAAAACTTGCATTGTATTGTGATTTTGGAGAGTTTCTCATGGTACAGAACATCTTGAGCAGTGTGAGCTTAATGTGGGTTTCGCACGGAGCCAAAGCTACAGAATCAACAGAAATGCAAAGGAAGGCTATGTGTGGTGGCCGTCTATCCTGTAGCTCCATGACTCATAGGAAAGCCACTACACGGTCTCAATAAGTACACGAACGGGTGGAGTGCAGTCGAATGAAGCGCTGGCCGTGGATTCTCATCCGGGGAGTGACCGATGGTTTAGCTCACTGCAGGCCGAGATTGCCTTCCATCCCACCGCACATCGGTGAACTGGAGATCTATTAGATTGACAACTTAGTTCGTGGACTCTGAAGAATCTTCAGCAAAAGTATTTATTAAAAAATAACAAATACAATCTTTAATCAAAAAACGATTCATTGGAAGGCAGAACTGCTTCCCTTTTATCAGGTGGCTGGTCTATCCTACGGCCATAGAATTTCTTGGGCTTCTAACAAGGGAAGCTCATGAACTTTCCCCGAAGATTCTCAACGTGACCTATATTGTCTTGAAGATCGGACGAGCATAACAGAACTGTGCTTCTATCTTGCTACGGGCCACTGGGTGGTCCAAAAATGGCCAAAAATGGTATCGCTTCAGAGCGGGCTGATAAGGCAAAAGTGACACCTGGAATGGCCTGTCATGGAGCGAGTATAAGTGCCCCTATCTGCAATGCCCCGACCCGTCTCCTGTAAGCGTATAGGAGGATGGTCAGGAAACAATACACAGCTAGATAAATACCATGAGGTGGATAAAATATGCTGTACATACTTGCTAACAGTTGTGAATTGTGAAAGTTGCGAGAAGAATAAAAAGCAGTCTGCAAAGCAATCCCAAGAGCAATGAGCTTGTCTTGATGGGAGAAGAATAAAAAGCGGTCTCCCATGAGCAATGAGCTTGTCTTGATGATGGGTCGAATCAATGCTTGTCGATCGTATTCGCCAATGAGGTGACAGTGAGAAACACTTACAAAAGTAATTGCGAACTTACCAAAGAGGTCACATGGGTATAGCATGTAATGGAACCTTCCTCAGCGAGACAAGTATCGTTTAATGGACGCGCGATATCTCTCCACACAACAAAACCATCTTCTTCCACATCTGACAACAGGCTGAAAGCGGGGTTAGGACGCGAAGAAAGTACCCTACCGAAGCCAAAATGTAATCCTCATTTGCAAAATCAATAACAGCCCAACTAGGGATGCAGAAACCCCACCCCGGAATCGAACCCTCGACCTCCTCCCGCAAGCCCGCCTCGCTATCCACTCGGCCATCCAGTCGCGCGGCAAGGGGCGGCGAATGAATCACTTGAATGTACACTGCAGCTTCGTCTAAGAAACGTAGGAAATTATTATAATCAAACTTTAATTTGAGCTCCACACCTTTTGTAGGTCAAGTTCAGAGCACGACAGGGCCACTCCAGATGTTACCTTTGCCTTATCAGCCCGCCCTTAATCGGTACACTTTTTTGCCATTTTCGGACCAACCAGTGGATTGTAGCAAAAACGAAGACAGTTCTGTGATCTTCGGGCAATGCTCTACAAGACCATGTATGTCACGTTGAGAATCTTTGGGGAAAGTTCATGGGCCTCCCTTGTAAGGCTAGGAATCCTTGGAGGTGCATTTTGACCAGGCCATATTAATTAATCGTCTTCCACCCAAGGAGTGCTGCAGGGAACGAAGAAGGCGGTAGTCACTCGGCGCACAGTCTGGGCAGTGAGGTGAATGAGTTAGACGCTCCCAGCCAACGTCTTCGAATTTTTGAAGGGTCCGATTCGCAACGTGCTTTCCATTTGGTGGTTTCGAGGTCCAAGAATTCTATGGCCGTGGGATAGACCAGCCACCTAATAAATCGGAAGCATTTCTGGGTTTCGAGGGATCTTACTTTGATGGGAAATCGTTATTTGTTATTAATCGCATTTGTTTAAAGTTCCTCAGTGTCCACGAACTTAGTTGCCAACCTAATATTCTAGTTGGGGGAGGGGATAACTAAAAATTTTGTAACCAATTGACTTGAGGCTCAGAGAGTGACTTCAAGGGGATAAAAAAGGACCTAAACGATTAAAAATTAAAATTATAAGGATAAGGATAAAGGACGGCGTTACTCAATCCCTTCTGGGATGCGCCAGCGCATTCTACTTCTACGGGATGTCGTGGAGGCGACATGAATGCGTATTTGGTCATACAATGACTTGCGGTGGCCAGCCGATGAACAAGTCAGCGCTCTATCCTTCCCAGACGAGTCTGGTACCAATTCACCGACGCCGGAGGGATGGAAGGCTTGGTTGGCCTGGGCGGGAAATCCGAACCAGGAACCTGGTATCGGGTGCACGCGACAGTCGCGCCTCCTACGACTGCGCTACACGCGCCCAAAAATTAAAATTATACAGAATTCTATTTCAAATTCCACACGATGGCTTCATGCAGCATCGTCAAATCGTCGTACTTGTCAAACAACATGCTAAATTCCTTGAGGATCCAATAGGTTAGGAACTCTAATCTAGCACGCGATTTAGCGACAGAGTTTTGAGCTTCCCTCTTACATATTTCATCAGCTCTGTGAATGAAATGCCCTTGGTTGTTTGGGAGCTTTATGGCGATAATTTTGCACATCAAAATACAAAATACATGCATGAAAACAGCCGTTTTTCGTTCTGTTGCCTAGAGATGGAAGACTAAAGAGCTGACCTTTAAAGACCGCTGATATTGAACTGCCATCCAGAAAACATCTCATCATAGTCCTCCTGGTGAAGCTGTTTGGATGCTTTCCAAGAGATGAAGTTCCCCCTTCCTAGTTGGGTTGAACACAGTTGTACCAGGTTTTCTAGGATAGGTTGCAAATACGTTTTAAAGGCCCTTACAACACTGGCTTTTTCACCAAGAGACTTCAGTGATTTAAAAAAAAACATAGGTCATTCGTTATGACAAATCTCGAACTCACGCTCTCAAGCCAGATCTCGAGCTTCGTGAACCATTTGTAGGGCCGGACTACTAATCCTGTATCTCCTACCTGAGTGTGATTTTCAGATGCAATCACTAGAAGGTGCGTCTTTTCAGTTGCAAGAGGTTCCAATTTTTCTGCCCATAAGATCACAACATCGATCACCCTCCGAAAAGCCTTTGAATAATCGATGAATTGGCTTCTTTTGTAGGTTTTTACATCACTCGCGTACGCTTTACATGTGGTCCTTATGTAAGTTAGCGGCTTTGGAGTTCGTACGTGTACAGTAGAGTCAAGATTACTTCGTCTTATGGAGCACCACTAAATGTAGGAGACACCTTGGAGAAGTGACCTTCAATCTTAATCTGATGTGTCTCGCTCGAAATTTGGCGGACTCTGCTTATGACCACATAAAGAACCCTCGTTGCCTCCATCTTGGCGACCAATTTCTCTACAGAGACTTTGTCAGAAGCCTTTGAAAATATAAAATACGTTACATCTGTATCAGATATCTATTCTATCATTAGGCACACCACCTACGAAGTGATTACGATTGACCTATTTGTATAGAGCGAACCCCATCCAGTGTACTAGGCCGTCTGACTGACAAGGGAAACCCATGAAATTCATCCAAAGATTCTCAACGAGACCTATATGATATTGCAGAGCATGAGACGAGGAGCGCAAAAGTGTTTTTGGTTTTTGCGAGGGGTCACTTTGTGCATAGCAAGGGAGTCGAACACCTGGCCTAGCATCTCTGAAGCTTCAGTGCGGCGCATGCCAGCCGGGCTTTCTTTGAGCATAACCATGGGCGATTATCCTTGGCGGCTGATCGTCCAGGTTTACGAGATATTCAAGGGGCAATGCGTCAGGGTATGAATGGGGATCGAGTGCAGTGCGTAGGGATTCAGAAGACGTGCTGAAGACGTCGTCTAACGTGCGTAGTGATTCAGAGGACGTGCGCTAGAAGTCGTCCAACGTGCGTGGGGATTCAGAAGGCGTGCTGAAGACGTCGTTCAACGTACGTAGAGATTCAGAAGACGCCCTGAAGACGTCGTCTAACTTGCGCAGGATTCCGAGTAAGGGCGACCAATAGGAGAGGACCAACAAAGGGAGACCAGTAGAGGGGAGCATGAATAGCGGGGAGGGGGGGGGGGGGGACCAGCATTTTCCCTCAACATCGTTCACTGTGTGTCGGATTTCTGAAGACGGCCTACAGAATTCGTAGCACGTGTGTCAGAGTGCAGAAGGAGTGGACGTCGTGGCAACGTAGTGACAAGTGAATCGGTACTCAGTGTCACATGTGCGTGCTTGACTCCCACTCCGTTTCTTTGCCAGCACATAGGAAAGGAAGTATTTCGGGAGGGGGGAGGGGGGGGGGGGGGGGGTAGAGAGAGTGTAAGCGGTGTCGACCAACACCGATTAATTTTAATTATGATTTTGCTGATTAAGCACCGGATTGGGACTCTCATCTCCTGTTTCTCGACACGTAGAGAACGAGCGCTTCGGAGAATAAATCGCGTGCATATGATGGAGGGTGGATGAGCTTCATATGCGCAGTGAAAATTCTGCCCTACCACATCCCCCTGCACTAATCTATATAATAAAACCAGTTTTTTACTGTAAGAAGGCCTAAAAAGAAAGGAGGAAGAGCCCCCAACCAGACGTTTGGCGGCCGCTAGGCCACTGAACGTCTGGTAATCCGATAAATGAATTTTGGACGAAAAATGTTTTCCGATTTCTAGAGTCGAACGAGTGAGTATAAGTGCTCCTACCTGGATCGCCCCGACCCGTATCTCCTAATGGTGTATGGGAGAGTGGTCAGGAACAAATACCCAGCAAGACCAACAACATAAGGTGGATAAAATACGCTTTGTTTGGTAATAGTTAGTAGAAAAACTAGTACAAGTTAATAGACGAAGAAAAAGCAGTCTTTGTAGAAATCCGAATAAGGATGAGCATGTCTTACTGATCGGTCAAATCAATACCTGTCGATTATGTTTGCAAATGAGGTGACAGCGAGAAACACCTGAAACTGATTGAGAGCATTCCAGAGAGCTCACATAGGCACAATACCTAACGTGAGCTCCCTCAGCGAGGCGAGCGTGATTCAATGGACGACGACATCACTCCACACGAGAAAACTTGCTTCCTCGACATCTGACAACAGGTTGAAAGAGCAGGTTGGGAAGGGATCACGGCACCCTACCGAAGCCAAAATGCGCTCTTGCTTTGCAAAAATGGGAAGAGTCCGCTCAGCAAACTGCAGAACCATCTCCGGAATAGAACCCTCGACCCCTCCCGTAAATCCGCATTGCTACCCACTGGGCCCAGTCGCTGCAGCAGCGAATGATTCACTTGAATGCACCCTGCAGCCTCGTATAGGAAACCTAGAAAATAATCAAAATGCAGTAGTCTAACTATAACTAACTAGTAGTCCACACCCTTTTTAGGGTAATTTTTAGCACGCCAAATCCATTCCAGGCGTCACCCTTGCCTTATCAGTCCGTACTGAAACGAAACTGTTGTTTGCCAGTTTCGGATCAACCAGTGGCCCGTAGCGAAGACGAAAAACAATTCTGTGCTCCTCGTCTCATGCCCTACAAAACCATAAGGTCTTCTTGAGGATCTTTTGTAAACCTACATCATGCGAGTTTTGAACCGTATCCACATCGGAAACATCGGTATCAATAAACATCGGCCGTTCATCTGCTACCCATTAGGATTCAAGTTTTACGATTTGCGTTGATTCCGTCGTAATTCCGACTGATGCTTCCAAAACTTTCGAGTTTCGCCCAGTCACTCATTTGTTGTGATGTCTGAGCCTTTGAATGTCACCATCAGTCGTTTCATGCCCCCAAAGCATCGAGCACATGACACGGCTAGCAGCTCATAAATCTAAATGGTGTGATCTGACAGCAGCTAGCCAATTTGGTTTTGAAGCCAACTTCCTCAAAATTATGTCGGGAAACCTGTCACCATGGTGGGCTACTTTTTGCAAGGCGTATGAGAATGTGAGCAGTTGTTTTTCAGCGACATTTCGTAATTTTGCGATCGAGCAGGGTGCAGCCTGCACTTCCTTTGAAGCCCACTCATTACATAGGCCGTGACTATCTAAGCAGTAGTGCCACTGACCATGTTACAATGAAGCCGCTTCAAAGGACCTGAGAAACAGTACCGGTTGTGCCGCATCGTCCAACCAGTACAAGCGGCGCGCCTTTTAGGCGCAAAAGGGCACCGGAGATCGCCGTTTTCCGCTCGCCACGCGTCGCGCCTGACGCAAGACGCATTAGGGCGCTGCGCCCTTAACTTCTAAATGTTAGGCTGACGGAAGGAGCCTATTAACGCGTTCGGACGAGCATGGCCTACTGTTTGGAACTAACTGCCGGTATTGCGCGGGCTGTGAACAATGCACATAGGTGCGGCGGAATCAATCGAGTCGGCGTGACCGCCCACTGAGTGAGGATAGGCTGATGAGCTGATGGAAGGAGCCTATTCAGCGTTTAGACGAGCATGGCCTACTGTTTGGAACTGACTGCTGGCATGGCGCGCGCTGTGAACAATGCATATATGCCCAGCAGAATCAGTCGAGTCGAAATTGGGCTGCACAAGCTTAACCTGCAGTTTCGCACTGCTGTAACTTAGTTCCTTTGCGAGCTACTCCGTTGTGCTTCAGCCAGCTTCAAGAACCTTGTGCTTCCTACAAAATCGTTGAGTTGCAGCCGGAAAGACTAAAAACTTGGTAGAGTTATTATGCTCCAAACACGCCCACGCGTTCAAATTGGCAGTATCCTGGGGTTCAGTGGAAACGTGGAAATCGCTGTCAGGCAGTGCCAGGCCCACGAACCATTTGGAACGCATGGGAAAAGCATTTCGATACTTGAATGTGGCTCTACCGCACTTGAGGGGAATGATGACGTCATCGAACGCGGAGTCGCGCAGGCTCGGCCTCGATGCGAACTCGACTCCCACTCGATTGATTCTGCCGGGCCTATATGCATTGTTCACAGCTCGCGTCATGCCGGCAGTTAGCTCCAGACATTAGGCCATGCTCGTACAAGCGCATGAATAGGCTCCTTCCATCAGCCCATCAGCCTATCCTCACTCAGTGGGCGGTCACGCCGACTCGATTGATTCCGCCGCACCTATGTGCATTGTTCACAGCTCGCGTCATGCCGGCAGTTAGCTCCAGACATTAGGCCATGCTCGTACAAGCGCATGAATAGGCTCCTTCCATCAGCCTAAGGCGTATGGTATACTCCCGTCCGCTGCTGCGCGCGGGAGTGCACAGCGACGCGACGGGTCGCGATGCACGTCGCGAGCCGGGCTGACATAGTTCATGCAGTTCTGCAGACGGAGACTTTTGCAGAATTTGAGCGAATCAGCTGATCCAGTGCAGTGACGAAATCGTGCTCTGTTCATCACATCCACCGTGAGACCTGTCGTGAATTCGCTCAAGAGCCCAGTTAGACTAACTGAGAGCATCGTGCTGCAGGGGTGTTCAGACAAATGCAGCGGAGGAGCGGGAGGTATAGGAAAAGGAATCAAATGCCTTAATCGCCGTCCGACACCAAATCTACTAGTCTTGCCTTTCTCAAAACGAGATTACATAGATTTTTCATGTAACAGAACAAGATTATTTGACCTCACAGAGAGCGCATGAGTTTTTTCGAGACAACCCGTATTAGAGCACAGAAAGCAAAAGCAGTGGCAGTGTCGCAAAACCCTAACCCGCATGAGATGCAATACTGCTAGGGTCGCACGGTTAAAAAAAAAAGGGTTGCGATGGACTAATCCGTCGCAAAACGTCGCATGCTCATAACTCCTCCAATTTAGATAGCTACATATTTTGAGAAAGGGTTGACATCGTTCTTTTCACCTCTTTGAGATCTCCACAGTCATTTGTATAACTTCACCAGATCATGGGAATTTCGTCGTGGCTCAAAAAATGATTCGAGCAGCCTTTACGCGATTGGAGCAGTTTATTTCCCATGCATAGAAGTTCTGGAAGTCGCATGGTATACTTTGCCGGTGCACTGTAGTGTGCCAGATGGACAATCTTCGCTCACTTGGTCGATTTCGTCGATTCTATGTGCATTGTGCACGGCTCACTCGAGTTGCGTGCCTTACACTACTGGGCACTAACTGTGGTATGGTCACGAACCAAGGAAGTGTCGAAATAAGTGAGCGGAAGTGCATAGAATAGGGCACGACAAGCGCTCCCTCCTCCGCGACCATCGCTGCCCATCGCTCGTCGCAGTTCAATGCACTGCGACGAGCGACGGGCTGCGACGGCCGTCGCACGGGAGTATGTTTCACTCCCGCGACGCGGAGGTATAACAACCCTCTGCGACGCATCGCGGGAGCGATGGCGCGTCAACTGACAATCGCGCCCCACTACGCCGTCCCCCACTGCTGCGAAGACGCGCCGTTGACGGTTGCCCCGCGCCCGTAGCTGGAGCGACGCGGGAGTATACCATAGGCCTAACGTCCAGAAGTTGAGGGGGTGGCACCCTGACGCGAATTTGGATCAGACGCGACGCGTGGCGAGCGGAAAGCGGCGCTCTCCGGCGCCCTTTTGCGCCGCTTGTGCTGGTTGGACGATGCGGCAGAGCCGATACTGTAGCCTTTGAAGGCTATCTGGCATTTTTGGTTGCTCTACCTGGCTTGCGGGACGTTTAGACTGTATGGCTGATTCCATCAGATATAAGTGTTATTCGCCTTCCAAAACGGCAAGGTTGGTGTACCTCACTCTCATTGAACCCGTTCATGCAGCGCTGGGAAGGGTGGACATGGCGAGGCCATTGAAAGGCCGCCATGCAGCGAAATTAGGGAGCAAAAGGACATTAGCCTGTATATTTAGCGGGGAGAACTATCCTTGGAAGCTTCCGATTAGGGCTTGTAATCCACACCAGGAAAACAATTGCCGATATGATTAGATTCCACCAATACCTCTCGAATAGCTCCGAATTGTAACCTCCCGTTCAACACTACAATTTCAATCAATGCCCTTTTGACTCTAAACTGTGCAGAAAAACTTTATTCTGATGCATACTAACGTTTCTACGAAGTCGCAGTTTCTCAAAGTTTTGTAAGCTAATGTTCATCGTGACTGAATCACGTGCAAAATATCTGTGCTGTTCTACGATGACTGATCAAAAGCATTTTGACTCATGTTTCCGTGCACGATGTTCGGTTGCTTTAAAGTAAAGGATTTCTCCCGTTGAAGGAAAATGCAGCGTGGTCTGCGTTCATTCTCCTCCTATCACTTGATCACTCCTCTTTTTTATTATAATAAACCAGACGTTCAGCGGCCTAGCGACCACCAAACGTCTGGTTGGGGGCTTCGCCCCAAACCCCGAGAATAGAACACTCTCGTCTAGACCTTCTTACTCGCGTTAAAGTGAAAAACTGGTTTTGCGGGAAAGCAGGACGGTAGAACACAATCTTCAAAACTGCTTCTATGAAGCCTACCCACTCTCTATCGCACTTATGCCGATTTATTCTCCGAAGTACACATCCTCTACGTGGTGAGGAACAAATTGTGATAATCTTGTGAGAGCTCTACACCACTAAATATCCGACGGCAATAATAATCCTCCGATTCTCGAAGTCATTCTCCCTACTCCCCCCCCCCGACAATACACAATACCCCCTTACCCGTGTGCAGGTAGAGACTGGTACCCTTTCACTGTCCCCCTCTTTTGGCGCAGCCCCCTTCATTGGCCCTCATTACTGGTCACACCTTGCTGATTCCCACTTTACCGCCTCCCCCCTTCACAGGACTTCACTGGTTCCGGCTCACTGTCCCCCCCCCCTTTTTTGCAGCCCTCCTCACTGCCCCCTCACCTAAGCGGTACCCTTTATTGGTCTCCTTCACTGCCCCCATTAATGGTCCTTTTACCGGTCCCCTCCCCTTCACTGGCCGCCATTACTGGTCCTACCTTCACTGGTCCCCTCTTCACTGGTGCTTCTTTAATGGTTCCTCCTTTACCGGTTTCCCCTTCACAGGACTCCCTCCCCCCACTTCACTGGTTCTCGTTCGCTTCCCCCCAACCCTCACATTAGTGGTATTCTTTAATGGTCCCCTTCACTGGCTCCCATTAAAGGTCCTACACTTACTGGTACACCTCCCCTCTTCATTGGTCCTCCCATCCTTCACTGGACTCCTGCTCACTGGTCTCCCCTTTAGTGGTCTCCCATTAGACGTGTTCGGAATCCGGACACCATTTGCGCGACATAGGTGACACCTCTTCTGAACCGAGACACCCCTTGCATGAAGTCCGTAATACCTCTTCTGAGCCCAGACACCCCTTGCGTGGCATCGGTGATATGTCTTCTGAACCGGGACACCCCTTGCATGAAGTCCGTAATACCTCTTCTGAGCCCAGACACCCCTTGCGTGACATCGGTGATATGTCTTCTGAACCGAGACACCCCTTGCATGAAAGTCCGTAATACCTCTTCTGGACCCAGACCCCCATTACGCGACATCGATGACACGTCTTCTGAACCCAGGCGCCTGTTGAACAGCGTTGGTGACATGTTTTCTCAACCCGGACGCCCTTTGTGCGACATCGGTGACACTTCTTCTGACTGTCTCGACATGGTGTGAGTGGCACCTCGTCTGAACACAGACGCCTGCTACTCGACTTCTAGGAAAGGCCAGACGGAAGAGTAGACGGACGGACGGACAACCGCTAACTCCTTTGTATATTATATTATAATAAATATATGATGTAGATACTTGGGCGCGTGTAGCGCAGTCGGAGGAGCACCCGATACCAGGTTCCTGGTTTGGATTTCCCGCCCAGGCCAACCAAGCCTTCCATCCCTCCGGGGTCGGTGAATTGGGACCAGACGGGTCTGGGAAGGATAAAGCGTTGACTTGTTCATCGGCTGGCCACGGCAAGTGGCCTTCCTTCATTGTATGGCCAAATACGCATTCAAATCGCCTCCACGATATCCCGTAGAAGTGGAATGCGTGGCGTATCCCAAGCAGGAGTGAGCAACGCCGTCCTTTATCCTTTTTTATTATTAGATACTTACGTTTAGATGACTGTGAACGTAGGCTAATTAAAACTGCCTATGTGATGCGCCATGAATTTGTTATACCTCTATGTGATTTGCAGAGAAATCGGCCTCTACAATGACTTGGGATAGCCAGATGGTGTGGGTGGTCTATTCTTCGTGGAGAATTTTGGTAGTGGTAGCATCCATTAGGTTGACCGAAAAGTCTTGCAACACTTTACGCTACTGCCTGTTAAATTTGGCAAAGCTCTCACAGTATTGACCTTGTGTGGTGACGTCACAGTACATTCTCGAAGCTTCCTCAAGCGTACAATACAAGTGCTCCGACACGCCTAAAGGCGTGTCTCGCACTTGCGCGCTTCGCGCGACTTTGCAGCATCATTGACCTATGGAAAGTAGTTTTTGTAAAACTTAAAAATGCTATCGTCTAGGACATGCTGCGTGCTTTATCGGCATCAAGCCGTTCGCCACTTCGGTACCTTCATCATAGACATTCTCTCCGTACACTTCGGTACCTTCATCATAGACATTCTCTCCGTACCTTCCATTGGTTTGCTCTGCGCAGTACTTCTGTCCCTCAGGTTGCTCTTCCGCAACCGTTCTCATGCTCAACGTCTAGCGTTTCCGGGTATCGTTGACATTCCTTCCGAAGCCAGGTTCCCCCTCACTTACTTCTTTTTCCTGGATCTAGTTGCTGATCCGCCTTTACTGGTCTTCCCTTCCCTCTTTAGTGCCCCCACCCTCCTGGTCCCAACTCCTGGCCCACTTTTTTGTTTGAACTTTTAACCCCTACTGGTCTCTTCTTGCTAGTTTTCCCGTCCTGGCCCCTTCTCCAAGTCGTTCCTTTCCTTCCTGCTCGCTCTTCTGGTAAACCCTAGAGGTTCCTTTAGTGCCCTTCTCCACCACATCCTTAGTGGGCCTCCCATGCTAACGGCAGACGTGGGTGACACATATTCAGAAACAGTACGCTTGTTGCGCGACTTGTTCAGAAGACCCGCCTTCCGAATTAAGAAGCTCAGAAGCGCGCGCAGTCGCCGCTATGTCGAGCCTGATGGGGCTATGCATATGGCAGATTCCTTGTTCCCCGTATGAATTCCCTTACGGCTCCCTTCTTGTTGGTTCCTAGTCCTGGTCCCGACTCCAAGTCCCTTCTTCCAGGTAGAATCCCTCTACCTCGGAATCCTCCTTACTACTCTCCCCAATTAAGTAGCTCTCCCACACACGACGACGGCGAGCGAATGCCCACTGCGTGTCATCGATGTCACATCTTCTAAATCCGTACTCTCTTACTGGTAATGGATCCCTTTACTGATCCTCTTAACTGCTCTCTCCCCCCCCCCGATTATTAACTCCCTACTGGTCCCTCTTTAATGCCTAAACCCTTCTTGGTGTCACCTCCTGGCCTGCTTCATTGACCCCTATCGCCCCCGCCCCCATCCCGATGCTTCCTCCAAGTCGCTACCTCCTGGTCGCTGTCAGTTCTCCATCCTCGAAGTCCCATCTTATATTCTTTTCCCATTAGTGGCCTTCTAATGCTAATTGCACGAAGTCGGCGGCACGGCTTCTGAATCTGGACGCTCAGGAACGCACGTAAGTGCTGTTGTGTAAAGCAGTAAAAGGATGCGCTTTCCATGCTACAGCAATTCCCACGTTCAATGGAAAATTTCGACCGCGCTGTGGATGATACAGCGTACCACACTTAGATTAGATCATTCGACCGCTCTCGCTATGGGTGATGCGGCGTACCTCACTTAGGTTAGATCATTCGACCGCTCTCGCTGTGGGTGATGCGGCGTACCTCACTTAGGTTAGATCATTCGACCGCTCTCGCTATGCGTGATGCGGCGTACCTCACTTAGGTTAGATCATTCGACCGCTCTCGCTATGCGTGATGCGGCGTACCTCACTTAGGATAGATCATTCGACCGCTCTCGCTATGCGTGATGCGGCGTACCTCACTTAGGATAGATCATTCGACCGCTCTCGCTGTGGGTGATGCGGCGTACCTCACTTAGGTTAGATCATTCGACCGCTCTCGCTGTGGGTGATGCGGCGTACCTCACTTTGGTTAGATCATTCGACCGCTCTCGCTATGGGTGATGCGGCGTACCTCACTTAGATTAGATCATTCGACCGCTCTCGCTATGGGTGATGCGGCGTACCTCACTTAGGTTAGATCATTCGACCGCTCTCGCTGTGGGTGATGCGGCGTACCTCACTTAGGTTAGATCATTCGACCGCTCTCGCTGTGGGTGATGCGGCGTACCTCACTTAGGCCTATGTCATACCATCGCTCACCCCGAGCGACGCCTAATGATATGCTCCCATATCGATCGGGCGGCGCGATGGAATCGATATGGGTGCATATCATTGCGCGTCGCTCGGGGTGAGCGAAGGTATGACATAGGCCTTAGGTTAGATCATTCGACCGCTCTCGCTATGCGTGATGCGGCGTACCTCACTTAGGTTAGATCATTCGACCGCTCTCGCTGTGGGTGATGCGGCGTACCTCACTTAGGTTAGATCATTCGACCACTCTCGCTGTGAGATATGCGGCGTACCTCAGTTAGATCATTCGACCGCTCTCGCTGTGCGTGATGCGGCGTACCTCACTTAGGATAGATCATTTGACCGCTCTCGCTGTGGGTGATGCGGCGTACCTCACTTAGGTTAGATCATTCGACCGCTCTCGCTATGCGTGATGCGGCGTACCTCACTTAGGTTAGATCATTCGACCGCTCTCGCTGTGGGTGATGCGGCGTACCTCACTTAGGTTAGATCATTCGACCGCTCTCGCTGTGGGTGATGCGGCGTACCTCACTTAGGTTAGATCATTTGACCGCTCTCGCTGTGGGTGATGCGGCGTACCTCACTTAGGTTAGATCATTCGACCGCTCTCGCTGTGGGTGATGCGGCGTACCTCACTTTGGTTAGATCATTCGACCGCTCTCGCTATGCGTGATGCGGCGTACCTCACTTAGGTTAGATCATTCGACCGCTCTCGCTGTGGGTGATGCGGCGTACCTCACTTAGGTTAGATCATTCGACCACTCTCGCTGTGAGATATGCGGCGTACCTCAGTTAGATCATTCGACCGCTCTCGCTGTGCGTGATGCGGCGTACCTCACTTAGGATAGATCATTTGACCGCTCTCGCTGTGGGTGATGCGGCGTACCTCACTTAGGTTAGATCATTCGACCGCTCTCGCTATGCGTGATGCGGCGTACCTCACTTAGGTTAGATCATTCGACCACTCTCGCTGTGAGATATGCGGCGTACCTCAGTTAGATCATTCGACCGCTCTCGCTGTGCGTGATGCGGCGTACCTCACTTAGGATAGATCATTTGACCGCTCTCGCTGTGGGTGATGCGGCGTACCTCACTTAGGTTAGATCATTCGACCGCTCTCGCTGTGGGTGATGCGGCGTACCTCACTTAGGCCTATGTCATACCATCGCTCACCCCGAGCGACGCCTAAAGATATGCTCCCATATCGATCGGGCGGCGCGATGGAATCGATATGGGTGCATATCATTGCGCGTCGCTCGGGGTGAGCGAAGGTATGACATAGGCCTTAGGTTAGATCATTCGACCGCTCTCGCTATGCGTGATGCGGCGTACCTCACTTAGGTTAGATCATTCGACCGCTCTCGCTGTGGGTGATGCGGCGTACCTCACTTAGGTTAGATCATTCGACCACTCTCGCTGTGAGATATGCGGCGTACCTCAGTTAGATCATTCGACCGCTCTCGCTGTGCGTGATGCGGCGTACCTCACTTAGGATAGATCATTTGACCGCTCTCGCTGTGGGTGATGCGGCGTACCTCACTTAGGTTAGATCATTCGACCGCTCTCGCTATGCGTGATGCGGCGTACCTCACTTAGGTTAGATCATTCGACCGCTCTCGCTGTGGGTGATGCGGCGTACCTCACTTAGGTTAGATCATTCGACCGCTCTCGCTGTGGGTGATGCGGCGTACCTCACTTAGGTTAGATCATTTGACCGCTCTCGCTGTGGGTGATGCGGCGTACCTCACTTAGGTTAGATCATTCGACCGCTCTCGCTGTGGGTGATGCGGCGTACCTCACTTTGGTTAGATCATTCGACCGCTCTCGCTATGCGTGATGCGGCGTACCTCACTTAGGTTAGATCATTCGACCGCTCTCGCTGTGGGTGATGCGGCGTACCTCACTTAGGTTAGATCATTCGACCACTCTCGCTGTGAGATATGCGGCGTACCTCAGTTAGATCATTCGACCGCTCTCGCTGTGCGTGATGCGGCGTACCTCACTTAGGATAGATCATTTGACCGCTCTCGCTGTGGGTGATGCGGCGTACCTCACTTAGGTTAGATCATTCGACCGCTCTCGCTATGCGTGATGCGGCGTACCTCACTTAGGTTAGATCATTCGACCACTCTCGCTGTGAGATATGCGGCGTACCTCAGTTAGATCATTCGACCGCTCTCGCTGTGCGTGATGCGGCGTACCTCACTTAGGATAGATCATTTGACCGCTCTCGCTGTGGGTGATGCGGCGTACCTCACTTAGGTTAGATCATTCGACCGCTCTCGCTATGCGTGATGCGGCGTACCTCACTTAGGTTAGATCATTCGACCGCTCTCGCTATGCGTGATGCGGCGTACCTCACTTAGGATAGATCATTCGACCGCTCTCGCTATGCGTGATGCGGCGTACCTCACTTAGGATAGATCATTCGACCGCTCTCGCTGTGGGTGATGCGGCGTACCTCACTTAGGTTAGATCATTCGACCGCTCTCGCTATGGGTGATGCGGCGTACCTCACTTAGATATGATCATTCGACCGCTCTCGCTATGGGTGATGCGGCGTACCTCACTTAGGTTAGATCATTCGACCGCTCTCGCTGTGGGTGATGCGGCGTACCTCACTTAGGTTAGATCATTCGACCGCTCTCGCTATGCGTGATGCGGCGTACCTCACTTAGGTTAGATCATTCGACCGCTCTCGCTGTGGGTGATGCGGCGTACCTCACTTAGGTTAGATCATTCGACCGCTCTCGCTGTGGGTGATGCGGCGTACCTCACTTAGGTTAGATCATTCGACCGCTCTCGCTGTGGGTGATGCGGCGTACCTCACTTAGGTTAGATCATTTGACCGCTCTCGCTGTGGGTGATGCGGCGTACCTCACTTAGGTTAGATCATTCGACCGCTCTCGCTGTGGGTGATGCGGCGTACCTCACTTTGGTTAGATCATTCGACCGCTCTCGCTATGCGTGATGCGGCGTACCTCACTTAGGTTAGATCATTCGACCGCTCTCGCTGTGGGTGATGCGGCGTACCTCACTTAGGTTAGATCATTCGACCACTCTCGCTGTGAGATATGCGGCGTACCTCAGTTAGATCATTCGACCGCTCTCGCTGTGCGTGATGCGGCGTACCTCACTTAGGATAGATCATTTCACCGCTCTCGCTGTGGGTGATGCGGCGTACCTCACTTAGGTTAGATCATTCGACCGCTCTCGCTGTGGGTGATGCGGCGTACCTCACTTAGGTTAGATCATTCGACCGCTCTCGCTATGCGTGATGCGGCGTACCTCACTTAGGTTAGATCATTCGACCACTCTCGCTGTGAGATATGCGGCGTACCTCAGTTAGATCATTCGACCGCTCTCGCTGTGCGTGATGCGGCGTACCTCACTTAGGATAGATCATTTGACCGCTCTCGCTGTGGGTGATGCGGCGTACCTCACTTAGGTTAGATCATTCGACCGCTCTCGCTATGCGTGATGCGGCGTACCTCACTTAGGTTAGATCATTCGACCGCTCTCGCTATGCGTGATGCGGCGTACCTCACTTAGGATAGATCATTCGACCGCTCTCGCTATGCGTGATGCGGCGTACCTCACTTAGGATAGATCATTCGACCGCTCTCGCTGTGGGTGATGCGGCGTACCTCACTTAGGTTAGATCATTCGACCGCTCTCGCTGTGGGTGATGCGGCGTACCTCACTTTGGTTAGATCATTCGACCGCTCTCGCTATGGGTGATGCGGCGTACCTCACTTAGATTAGATCATTCGACCGCTCTCGCTATGGGTGATGCGGCGTACCTCACTTAGGTTAGATCATTCGACCGCTCTCGCTGTGGGTGATGCGGCGTACCTCACTTAGGTTAGATCATTCGACCGCTCTCGCTGTGGGTGATGCGGCGTACCTCACTTAGGTTAGATCATTCGACCGCTCTCGCTATGCGTGATGCGGCGTACCTCACTTAGGTTAGATCATTCGACCGCTCTCGCTGTGGGTGATGCGGCGTACCTCACTTAGGTTAGATCATTCGACCACTCTCGCTGTGAGATATGCGGCGTACCTCAGTTAGATCATTCGACCGCTCTCGCTGTGCGTGATGCGGCGTACCTCACTTAGGATAGATCATTTGACCGCTCTCGCTGTGGGTGATGCGGCGTACCTCACTTAGGTTAGATCATTCGACCGCTCTCGCTGTGAGATATGCGGCGTACCTCAGTTAGATCATTCGACCGCTCTCGCTGTGCGTGATGCGGCGTACCTCACTTAGGATAGATCATTTGACCGCTCTCGCTGTGGGTGATGCGGCGTACCTCACTTAGGTTAGATCATTCGACCGCTCTCGCTGTGAGATATGCGGCGTACCTCAGTTAGATCATTCGACCGCTCTCGCTGTGCGTGATGCGGCGTACCTCACTTAGGATAGATCATTTGACCGCTCTCGCTGTGGGTGATGCGGCGTACCTCACTTAGGTTAGATCATTCGACCGCTCTCGCTGTGCGTGATGCGGCGTACCTCACTTAGGATAGATCATTTGACCGCTCTCGCTGTGGGTGATGCGGCGTACCTCACTTAGGTTAGATCATTCGACCGCTCTCGCTATGCGTGATGCGGCGTACCTCACTTAGGTTAGATCATTCGACCGCTCTCGCTATGCGTGATGCGGCGTACCTCACTTAGGATAGATCATTCGACCGCTCTCGCTATGCGTGATGCGGCGTACCTCACTTAGGTTAGATCATTCGACCGCTCTCGCTGTGGGTGATGCGGCGTACCTCACTTAGGTTAGATCATTCGACCACTCTCGCTGTGAGATATGCGGCGTACCTCAGTTAGATCATTCGACCGCTCTCGCTGTGCGTGATGCGGCGTACCTCACTTAGGATAGATCATTTGACCGCTCTCGCTGTGGGTGATGCGGCGTACCTCACTTAGGTTAGATCATTCGACCGCTCTCGCTATGCGTGATGCGGCGTACCTCACTTAGGTTAGATCATTCGACCGCTCTCGCTATGCGTGATGCGGCGTACCTCACTTAGGTTAGATCATTCGACCGCTCTCGCTATGCGTGATGCGGCGTACCTCACTTAGGTTAGATCATTCGACCGCTCTCGCTGTGGGTGATGCGGCGTACCTCACTTAGGTTAGATCATTCGACCGCTCTCGCTGTGGGTGATGCGGCGTACCTCACTTAGGTTAGATCATTCGACCGCTCTCGCTGTGGGTGATGCGGCGTACCTCACTTAGGTTAGATCATTTGACCGCTCTCGCTGTGGGTGATGCGGCGTACCTCACTTAGGTTAGATCATTCGACCGCTCTCGCTGTGGGTGATGCGGCGTACCTCACTTTGGTTAGATCATTCGACCGCTCTCGCTATGCGTGATGCGGCGTACCTCACTTAGGTTAGATCATTCGACCGCTCTCGCTGTGGGTGATGCGGCGTACCTCACTTAGGTTAGATCATTCGACCACTCTCGCTGTGAGATATGCGGCGTACCTCAGTTAGATCATTCGACCGCTCTCGCTGTGCGTGATGCGGCGTACCTCACTTAGGATAGATCATTTGACCGCTCTCGCTGTGGGTGATGCGGCGTACCTCACTTAGGTTAGATCATTCGACCGCTCTCGCTGTGGGTGATGCGGCGTACCTCACTTAGGTTAGATCATTCGACCGCTCTCGCTATGCGTGATGCGGCGTACCTCACTTAGGTTAGATCATTCGACCACTCTCGCTGTGAGATATGCGGCGTACCTCAGTTAGATCATTCGACCGCTCTCGCTGTGCGTGATGCGGCGTACCTCACTTAGGATAGATCATTTGACCGCTCTCGCTGTGGGTGATGCGGCGTACCTCACTTAGGTTAGATCATTCGACCGCTCTCGCTATGCGTGATGCGGCGTACCTCACTTAGGTTAGATCATTCGACCGCTCTCGCTATGCGTGATGCGGCGTACCTCACTTAGGATAGATCATTCGACCGCTCTCGCTATGCGTGATGCGGCGTACCTCACTTAGGATAGATCATTCGACCGCTCTCGCTGTGGGTGATGCGGCGTACCTCACTTAGGTTAGATCATTCGACCGCTCTCGCTGTGGGTGATGCGGCGTACCTCACTTTGGTTAGATCATTCGACCGCTCTCGCTATGGGTGATGCGGCGTACCTCACTTAGATTAGATCATTCGACCGCTCTCGCTATGGGTGATGCGGCGTACCTCACTTAGGTTAGATCATTCGACCGCTCTCGCTGTGGGTGATGCGGCGTACCTCACTTAGGTTAGATCATTCGACCGCTCTCGCTGTGGGTGATGCGGCGTACCTCACTTAGGTTAGATCATTCGACCGCTCTCGCTATGCGTGATGCGGCGTACCTCACTTAGGTTAGATCATTCGACCGCTCTCGCTGTGGGTGATGCGGCGTACCTCACTTAGGTTAGATCATTCGACCACTCTCGCTGTGAGATATGCGGCGTACCTCAGTTAGATCATTCGACCGCTCTCGCTGTGCGTGATGCGGCGTACCTCACTTAGGATAGATCATTTGACCGCTCTCGCTGTGGGTGATGCGGCGTACCTCACTTAGGTTAGATCATTCGACCGCTCTCGCTGTGAGATATGCGGCGTACCTCAGTTAGATCATTCGACCGCTCTCGCTGTGCGTGATGCGGCGTACCTCACTTAGGATAGATCATTTGACCGCTCTCGCTGTGGGTGATGCGGCGTACCTCACTTAGGTTAGATCATTCGACCGCTCTCGCTATGCGTGATGCGGCGTACCTCACTTAGGTTAGATCATTCGACCGCTCTCGCTATGCGTAATGCGGCGTACCTCACTTAGGATAGATCATTCGACCGCTCTCGCTATGCGTGATGCGGCGTACCTCACTTAGGTTAGATCATTCGACCGCTCTCGCTGTGGGTGATGCGGCGTACCTCACTTAGGTTAGATCATTCGACCACTCTCGCTGTGAGATATGCGGCGTACCTCAGTTAGATCATTCGACCGCTCTCGCTGTGCGTGATGCGGCGTACCTCACTTAGGATAGATCATTTGACCGCTCTCGCTGTGGGTGATGCGGCGTACCTCACTTAGGTTAGATCATTCGACCGCTCTCGCTATGCGTGATGCGGCGTACCTCACTTAGGTTAGATCATTCGACCGCTCTCGCTATGCGTGATGCGGCGTACCTCACTTAGGATAGATCATTCGACCGCTCTCGCTATGCGTGATGCGGCGTACCTCACTTAGGATAGATCATTCGACCGCTCTCGCTGTGGGTGATGCGGCGTACCTCACTTAGGTTAGATCATTCGACCGCTCTCGCTGTGGGTGATGCGGCGTACCTCACTTTGGTTAGATCATTCGACCGCTCTCGCTATGGGTGATGCGGCGTACCTCACTTAGATTAGATCATTCGACCGCTCTCGCTATGGGTGATGCGGCGTACCTCACTTAGGTTAGATCATTCGACCGCTCTCGCTGTGGGTGATGCGGCGTACCTCACTTAGGTTAGATCATTCGACCGCTCTCGCTGTGGGTGATGCGGCGTACCTCACTTAGGTTAGATCATTCGACCGCTCTCGCTATGCGTGATGCGGCGTACCTCACTTAGGTTAGATCATTCGACCGCTCTCGCTGTGGGTGATGCGGCGTACCTCACTTAGGTTAGATCATTCGACCGCTCTCGCTGTGGGTGATGCGGCGTACCTCACTTAGGTTAGATCATTCGACCGCTCTCGCTGTGGGTGATGCGGCGTACCTCACTTAGGTTAGATCATTTGACCGCTCTCGCTGTGGGTGATGCGGCGTACCTCACTTAGGTTAGATCATTCGACCGCTCTCGCTGTGGGTGATGCGGCGTACCTCACTTTGGTTAGATCATTCGACCGCTCTCGCTATGCGTGATGCGGCGTACCTCACTTAGGTTAGATCATTCGACCGCTCTCGCTGTGGGTGATGCGGCGTACCTCACTTAGGTTAGATCATTCGACCACTCTCGCTGTGAGATATGCGGCGTACCTCAGTTAGATCATTCGACCGCTCTCGCTGTGCGTGATGCGGCGTACCTCACTTAGGATAGATCATTTGACCGCTCTCGCTGTGGGTGATGCGGCGTACCTCACTTAGGTTAGATCATTCGACCGCTCTCGCTGTGGGTGATGCGGCGTACCTCACTTAGGTTAGATCATTCGACCGCTCTCGCTATGCGTGATGCGGCGTACCTCACTTAGGTTAGATCATTCGACCACTCTCGCTGTGAGATATGCGGCGTACCTCAGTTAGATCATTCGACCGCTCTCGCTGTGCGTGATGCGGCGTACCTCACTTAGGATAGATCATTTGACCGCTCTCGCTGTGGGTGATGCGGCGTACCTCACTTAGGTTAGATCATTCGACCGCTCTCGCTATGCGTGATGCGGCGTACCTCACTTAGGTTAGATCATTCGACCGCTCTCGCTATGCGTGATGCGGCGTACCTCACTTAGGATAGATCATTCGACCGCTCTCGCTATGCGTGATGCGGCGTACCTCACTTAGGATAGATCATTCGACCGCTCTCGCTGTGGGTGATGCGGCGTACCTCACTTAGGTTAGATCATTCGACCGCTCTCGCTGTGGGTGATGCGGCGTACCTCACTTTGGTTAGATCATTCGACCGCTCTCGCTATGGGTGATGCGGCGTACCTCACTTAGATTAGATCATTCGACCGCTCTCGCTATGGGTGATGCGGCGTACCTCACTTAGGTTAGATCATTCGACCGCTCTCGCTGTGGGTGATGCGGCGTACCTCACTTAGGTTAGATCATTCGACCGCTCTCGCTGTGGGTGATGCGGCGTACCTCACTTAGGTTAGATCATTCGACCGCTCTCGCTATGCGTGATGCGGCGTACCTCACTTAGGTTAGATCATTCGACCGCTCTCGCTGTGGGTGATGCGGCGTACCTCACTTAGGTTAGATCATTCGACCACTCTCGCTGTGAGATATGCGGCGTACCTCAGTTAGATCATTCGACCGCTCTCGCTGTGCGTGATGCGGCGTACCTCACTTAGGATAGATCATTCGACCGCTCTCGCTGTGGGTGATGCGGCGTACCTCACTTAGGTTAGATCATTCGACCGCTCTCGCTATGCGTGATGCGGCGTACCTCACTTAGGTTAGATCATTCGACCGCTCTCGCTGTGGGTGATGCGGCGTACCTCACTTAGGTTAGATCATTCGACCACTCTCGCTGTGAGATATGCGGCGTACCTCAGTTAGATCATTCGACCGCTCTCGCTGTGCGTGATGCGGCGTACCTCACTTAGGATAGATCATTTGACCGCTCTCGCTGTGGGTGATGCGGCGTACCTCACTTAGGTTAGATCATTCGACCGCTCTCGCTGTGGGTGATGCGGCGTACCTCACTTAGGTTAGATCATTCGACCGCTTTCGCTATGCGTGATGCGGCGTACCTCACTTAGGTTAGATCATTCGACCGCTCTCGCTGTGGGTGATGCGGCGTACCTCACTTAGGTTAGATCATTCGACCACTCTCGCTGTGAGATATGCGGCGTACCTCAGTTAGATCATTCGACCGCTCTCGCTGTGCGTGATGCGGCGTACCTCACTTAGGATAGATCATTTGACCGCTCTCGCTGTGGGTGATGCGGCGTACCTCACTTAGGTTAGATTATTCGACCGCTCTCGCTGTGGGTGATGCGGCGTACCTCACTTTGGTTAGATCATTCGACCGCTCTCGCTATGGGTGATGCGGCGTACCTCACTTAGATTAGATCATTCGACCGCTCTCGCTATGGGTGATGCGGCGTACCTCACTTAGGTTAGATCATTCGACCGCTCTCGCTGTGGGTGATGCGGCGTACCTCACTTAGGTTAGATCATTCGACCGCTCTCGCTGTGGGTGATGCGGCGTACCTCACTATGGTTAGATCATTCGACCGCTCTCGCTGTGGGAGATGCGGCGTACCTCACTTAGGTTAGATCATTCGACCGCTCTCGCTGTGGGTGATGCGGCGTACCTCACTTAGGATAGATCATTTGACCGCTCTCGCTGTGGGTGATGCGGCGTACCTCACTTAGGTTAGATTATTCGACCGCTCTCGCTGTGGGTGATGCGGCGTACCTCACTTTGGTTAGATCATTCGACCGCTCTCGCTATGGGTGATGCGGCGTACCTCACTTAGATTAGATCATTCGACCGCTCTCGCTATGGGTGATGCGGCGTACCTCACTTAGGTTAGATCATTCGACCGCTCTCGCTGTGGGTGATGCGGCGTACCTCACTTAGGTTAGATCATTCGACCGCTCTCGCTGTGGGTGATGCGGCGTACCTCACTTAGGTTAGATCATTCGACCACTCTCGCTGTGAGATATGCGGCGTACCTCAGTTAGATCATTCGACCGCGCTCGCTGTGCGTGATGCGGCGTACCTCACTTAGGATAGATCATTTGACCGCTCTCGCTGTGGGTGATGCGGCGTACCTCACTTAGGTTAGATCATTCGACCGCTCTCGCTGTGGGTGATGCGGCGTACCTCACTTAGGTTAGATCATTCGACCGCTCTCGCTGTGGGTGATGCGGCGTACCTCACTTAGGTTAGATCATTCGACCGCTCTCGCTATGCGTGATGCGGCGTACCTCACTTAGGTTAGATCATTCGACCGCTCTCGCTGTGGGTGATGCGGCGTACCTCACTTAGGTTAGATCATTCGACCACTCTCGCTGTGAGATATGCGGCGTACCTCAGTTAGATCATTCGACCGCTCTCGCTGTGCGTGGTGCGGCGTACCTCACTTAGGATAGATCATTCGACCGCTCTCGCTGTGGGTGATGCGGCGTACCTCACTATGGTTAGATCATTCGACCGCTCTCGCTGTGGGAGATGCGGCGTACCTCACTTAGGTTAGATCATTCGACCGCTCTCGCTGTGGGTGATGCGGCGTACCTCACTTAGGATAGATCATTTGACCGCTCTCGCTGTGGGTGATGCGGCGTACCTCACTTAGGTTAGATTATTCGACCGCTCTCGCTGTGGGTGATGCGGCGTACCTCACTTTGGTTAGATCATTCGACCGCTCTCGCTATGGGTGATGCGGCGTACCTCACTTAGATTAGATCATTCGACCGCTCTCGCTATGGGTGATGCGGCGTACCTCACTTAGGTTAGATCATTCGACCGCTCTCGCTGTGGGTGATGCGGCGTACCTCACTTAGGTTAGATCATTCGACCGCTCTCGCTGTGGGTGATGCGGCGTACCTCAGTTAGATCATTCGACCGCTCTCGCTGTGCGTGATGCGGCGTACCTCACTTAGGATAGATCATTTGACCGCTCTCGCTGTGGGTGATGCGGCGTACCTCACTTAGGTTAGATCATTCGACCGCTCTCGCTGTGGGTGATGCGGCGTACCTCACTTAGGTTAGATCATTCGACCGCTCTCGCTATGCGTGATGCGGCGTACCTCACTTAGGTTAGATCATTCGACCACTCTCGCTGTGAGATATGCGGCGTACCTCAGTTAGATCATTCGACCGCTCTCGCTGTGCGTGATGCGGCGTACCTCACTTAGGATAGATCATTTGACCGCTCTCGCTGTGGGTGATGCGGCGTACCTCACTTAGGTTAGATCATTCGACCGCTCTCGCTATGCGTGATGCGGCGTACCTCACTTAGGTTAGATCATTCGACCGCTCTCGCTATGCGTGATGCGGCGTACCTCACTTAGGATAGATCATTCGACCGCTCTCGCTATGCGTGATGCGGCGTACCTCACTTAGGATAGATCATTCGACCGCTCTCGCTGTGGGTGATGCGGCGTACCTCACTTAGGTTAGATCATTCGACCGCTCTCGCTGTGGGTGATGCGGCGTACCTCACTTTGGTTAGATCATTCGACCGCTCTCGCTATGGGTGATGCGGCGTACCTCACTTAGATTAGATCATTCGACCGCTCTCGCTATGGGTGATGCGGCGTACCTCACTTAGGTTAGATCATTCGACCGCTCTCGCTGTGGGTGATGCGGCGTACCTCACTTAGGTTAGATCATTCGACCGCTCTCGCTGTGGGTGATGCGGCGTACCTCACTTAGGTTAGATCATTCGACCGCTCTCGCTATGCGTGATGCGGCGTACCTCACTTAGGTTAGATCATTCGACCGCTCTCGCTGTGGGTGATGCGGCGTACCTCACTTAGGTTAGATCATTCGACCACTCTCGCTGTGAGATATGCGGCGTACCTCAGTTAGATCATTCGACCGCTCTCGCTGTGCGTGATGCGGCGTACCTCACTTAGGATAGATCATTCGACCGCTCTCGCTGTGGGTGATGCGGCGTACCTCACTATGGTTAGATCATTCGACCGCTCTCGCTGTGGGAGATGCGGCGTACCTCACTTAGGTTAGATCATTCGACCGCTCTCGCTGTGGGTGATGCGGCGTACCTCACTTAGGATAGATCATTTGACCGCTCTCGCTGTGGGTGATGCGGCGTACCTCACTTAGGTTAGATTATTCGACCGCTCTCGCTGTGGGTGATGCGGCGTACCTCACTTTGGTTAGATCATTCGACCGCTCTCGCTATGGGTGATGCGGCGTACCTCACTTAGATTAGATCATTCGACCGCTCTCGCTATGGGTGATGCGGCGTACCTCACTTAGGTTAGATCATTCGACCGCTCTCGCTGTGGGTGATGCGGCGTACCTCACTTAGGTTAGATCATTCGACCGCTCTCGCTGTGGGTGATGCGGCGTACCTCACTTAGGTTAGATCATTCGACCACTCTCGCTGTGAGATATGCGGCGTACCTCAGTTAGATCATTCGACCGCTCTCGCTGTGCGTGATGCGGCGTACCTCACTTAGGATAGATCATTTGACCGCTCTCGCTGTGGGTGATGCGGCGTACCTCACTTAGGTTAGACCATTCGACCGCTCTCGCTGTGGGTGATGCGGCGTACCTCACTTAGGTTAGATCATTCGACCGCTCTCGCTATGCGTGATGCGGCGTACCTCACTTAGGTTAGATCATTCGACCACTCTCGCTGTGAGATATGCGGCGTACCTCAGTTAGATCATTCGACCGCTCTCGCTGTGCGTGATGCGGCGTACCTCACTTAGGTAGATCATTTGACCGCTCTCGCTGTGGGTGATGCGGCGTACCTCAATTAGGTTAGATCATTCGACCGCTCTCGCTATGCGTGATGCGGCGTACCTCACTTAGGTTAGATCATTCGACCGCTCTCGCTATGCGTGATGCGGCGTACCTCACTTAGGATAGATCATTCGACCGCTCTCGCTATGCGTGATGCGGCGTACCTCACTTAGGATAGATCATTCGACCGCTCTCGCTGTGGGTGATGCGGCGTACCTCACTTAGGTTAGATCATTCGACCGCTCTCGCTGTGGGTGATGCGGCGTACCTCACTTTGGTTAGATCATTCGACCGCTCTCGCTATGGGTGATGCGGCGTACCTCACTTAGATTAGATCATTCGACCGCTCTCGCTATGGGTGATGCGGCGTACCTCACTTAGGTTAGATCATTCGACCGCTCTCGCTGTGGGTGATGCGGCGTACCTCACTTAGGTTAGATCATTCGACCGCTCTCGCTGTGGGTGATGCGGCGTACCTCACTTAGGTTAGATCATTCGACCGCTCTCGCTATGCGTGATGCGGCGTACCTCACTTAGGTTAGATCATTCGACCGCTCTCGCTGTGGGTGATGCGGCGTACCTCACTTAGGTTAGATCATTCGACCACTCTCGCTGTGAGATATGCGGCGTACCTCAGTTAGATCATTCGACCGCTCTCGCTGTGCGTGATGCGGCGTACCTCACTTAGGATAGATCATTTGACCGCTCTCGCTGTGGGTGATGCGGCGTACCTCACTTAGGTTAGATCATTCGACCGCTCTCGCTGTGGGTGATGCGGCGTACCTCACTTAGGTTAGATCATTCGACCGCTCTCGCTATGCGTGATGCGGCGTACCTCACTTAGGTTAGATCATTCGACCGCTCTCGCTGTGGGTGATGCGGCGTACCTCACTTAGGTTAGATCATTCGACCACTCTCGCTGTGAGATATGCGGCGTACCTCAGTTAGATCATTCGACCGCTCTCGCTGTGCGTGATGCGGCGTACCTCACTTAGGATAGATCATTTGACCGCTCTCGCTGTGGGTGATGCGGCGTACCTCACTTAGGTTAGATCATTCGACCGCTCTCGCTGTGGGTGATGCGGCGTACCTCACTTAGGTTAGATCATTCGACCGCTCTCGCTATGCGTGATGCGGCGTACCTCACTTAGGTTAGATCATTCGACCGCTCTCGCTGTGGGTGATGCGGCGTACCTCACTTAGGTTAGATCATTCGACCACTCTCGCTGTGAGATATGCGGCGTACCTCAGTTAGATCATTCGACCGCTCTCGCTGTGCGTGATGCGGCGTACCTCACTTAGGATAGATCATTTGACCGCTCTCGCTGTGGGTGATGCGGCGTACCTCACTTTGGTTAGATCATTCGACCGCTCTCGCTATGGGTGATGCGGCGTACCTCACTTAGATTAGATCATTCGACCGCTCTCGCTATGGGTGATGCGGCGTACCTCACTTAGGTTAGATCATTCGACCGCTCTCGCTGTGGGTGATGCGGCGTACCTCACTTAGGTTAGATCATTCGACCGCTCTCGCTGTGGGTGATGCGGCGTACCTCACTATGGTTAGATCATTCGACCGCTCTCGCTGTGGGAGATGCGGCGTACCTCACTTAGGTTAGATCATTCGACCGCTCTCGCTGTGGGTGATGCGGCGTACCTCACTTAGGATAGATCATTTGACCGCTCTCGCTGTGGGTGATGCGGCGTACCTCACTTAGGTTAGATTATTCGACCGCTCTCGCTGTGGGTGATGCGGCGTACCTCACTTTGGTTAGATCATTCGACCGCTCTCGCTATGGGTGATGCGGCGTACCTCACTTAGATTAGATCATTCGACCGCTCTCGCTATGGGTGATGCGGCGTACCTCACTTAGGTTAGATCATTCGACCGCTCTCGCTGTGGGTGATGCGGCGTACCTCACTTAGGTTAGATCATTCGACCGCTCTCGCTGTGGGTGATGCGGCGTACCTCACTATGGTTAGATCATTCGACCACTCTCGCTGTGAGATATGCGGCGTACCTCAGTTAGATCATTCGACCGCTCTCGCTGTGCGTGATGCGGCGTACCTCACTTAGGATAGATCATTTGACCGCTCTCGCTGTGGGTGATGCGGCGTACCTCACTTAGGTTAGATTATTCGACCGCTCTCGCTGTGGGTGATGCGGCGTACCTCACTTTGGTTAGATCATTCGACCGCTCTCGCTATGGGTGATGCGGCGTACCTCACTTAGATTAGATCATTCGACCGCTCTCGCTATGGGTGATGCGGCGTACCTCACTTAGGTTAGATCATTCGACCGCTCTCGCTGTGGGTGATGCGGCGTACCTCACTTAGGTTAGATCATTCGACCGCTCTCGCTGTGGGTGATGCGGCGTACCTCACTATGGTTAGATCATTCGACCGCTCTCGCTGTGGGAGATGCGGCGTACCTCACTTAGGTTAGATCATTCGACCGCTCTCGCTGTGGGTGATGCGGCGTACCTCACTAAGGTTAGATCATTCGACCGCTCTCGCTATGGGTGATGCGGCGTACCTCACTTAGGTTAGATCATTCGACCGCTCTCGCTGTGGGTGATGCGGCGTACCTCACTAAGGTTAGATCATTCGACCGCTCTCGCTGTGCGTGATGCGGCGTACCTCACTTAGGATAGATCATTTGACCGCTCTCGCTGTGGGTGATGCGGCGTACCTCACTTAGGTTAGATCATTCGACCGCTCTCGCTATGCGTGATGCGGCGTACCTCACTTAGGTTAGATCATTCGACCGCTCTCGCTGTGGGTGATGCGGCGTACCTCACTTAGGTTAGATCATTCGACCACTCTCGCTGTGAGATATGCGGCGTACCTCAGTTAGATCATTCGACCGCTCTCGCTGTGCGTGATGCGGCGTACCTCACTTAGGATAGATCATTTGACCGCTCTCGCTGTGGGTGATGCGGCGTACCTCACTTAGGTTAGATCATTCGACCGCTCTCGCTGTGGGTGATGCGGCGTACCTCACTTAGGTTAGATCATTCGACCGCTCTCGCTATGCGTGATGCGGCGTACCTCACTTAGGTTAGATCATTCGACCGCTCTCGCTGTGGGTGATGCGGCGTACCTCACTTAGGTTAGATCATTCGACCGCTCTCGCTGTGGGTGATGCGGCGTACCTCACTAAGGTTAGATCATTCGACCGCTCTCGCTATGCGTGATGCGGCGTACCTCACTTAGGTTAGATCATTCGACCGCTCTCGCTGTGGGTGATGCGGCGTACCTCACTTAGGTTAGATCATTCGACCACTCTCGCTGTGAGATATGCGGCGTACCTCAGTTAGATCATTCGACCGCTCTCGCTGTGCGTGATGCGGCGTACCTCACTTAGGATAGATCATTTGACCGCTCTCGCTGTGGGTGATGCGGCGTACCTCACTTAGGTTAGATCATTCGACCGCTCTCGCTGTGGGTGATGCGGCGTACCTCACTTAGGTTAGATCATTCGACCGCTTTCGCTGTGCGTGATGCGGCGTACCTCACTTAGGATAGATCATTTGACCGCTCTCGCTGTGGGTGATGCGGCGTACCTCACTTAGGTTAGATCATTCGACCGCTCTCGCTGTGCGTGATGCGGCGTACCTCACTTAGGATAGATCATTTGACCGCTCTCGCTGTGGGTGATGCGGCGTACCTCACTTTGGTTAGATCATTCGACCGCTCTCGCTATGGGTGATGCGGCGTACCTCACTTAGATTAGATCATTCGACCGCTCTCGCTATGGGTGATGCGGCGTACCTCACTTAGGTTAGATCATTCGACCGCTCTCGCTGTGGGTGATGCGGCGTACCTCACTTAGGTTAGATCATTCGACCGCTCTCGCTGTGGGTGATGCGGCGTACCTCACTATGGTTAGATCATTCGACCGCTCTCGCTGTGGGAGATGCGGCGTACCTCACTTAGGTTAGATCATTCGACCGCTCTCGCTGTGGGTGATGCGGCGTACCTCACTTAGGATAGATCATTTGACCGCTCTCGCTGTGGGTGATGCGGCGTACCTCACTTAGGTTAGATTATTCGACCGCTCTCGCTGTGGGTGATGCGGCGTACCTCACTTTGGTTAGATCATTCGACCGCTCTCGCTATGGGTGATGCGGCGTACCTCACTTAGGTTAGATCATTCGACCGCTCTCGCTGTGGGTGATGCGGCGTACCTCACTTAGGTTAGATCATTCGACCGCTCTCGCTGTGGGTGATGCGGCGTACCTCACTTAGGTTAGATCATTCGACCACTCTCGCTGTGAGATATGCGGCGTACCTCAGTTAGATCATTCGACCGCTCTCGCTGTGCGTGATGCGGCGTACCTCACTTAGGATAGATCATTTGACCGCTCTCGCTGTGGGTGATGCGGCGTACCTCACTTAGGTTAGATCATTCGACCGCTCTCGCTGTGGGTGATGCGGCGTACCTCACTTAGGTTAGATCATTCGACCGCTCTCGCTATGCGTGATGCGGCGTACCTCACTTAGGTTAGATCATTCGACCACTCTCGCTGTGAGATATGCGGCGTACCTCAGTTAGATCATTCGACCGCTCTCGCTGTGCGTGATGCGGCGTACCTCACTTAGGATAGATCATTTGACCGCTCTCGCTGTGGGTGATGCGGCGTACCTCACTTAGGTTAGATCATTCGACCGCTCTCGCTATGCGTGATGCGGCGTACCTCACTTAGGTTAGATCATTCGACCGCTCTCGCTATGCGTGATGCGGCGTACCTCACTTAGGATAGATCATTCGACCGCTCTCGCTATGCGTGATGCGGCGTACCTCACTTAGGATAGATCATTCGACCGCTCTCGCTGTGGGTGATGCGGCGTACCTCACTTAGGTTAGATCATTCGACCGCTCTCGCTGTGGGTGATGCGGCGTACCTCACTTTGGTTAGATCATTCGACCGCTCTCGCTATGGGTGATGCGGCGTACCTCACTTAGATTAGATCATTCGACCGCTCTCGCTATGGGTGATGCGGCGTACCTCACTTAGGTTAGATCATTCGACCGCTCTCGCTGTGGGTGATGCGGCGTACCTCACTTAGGTTAGATCATTCGACCGCTCTCGCTGTGGGTGATGCGGCGTACCTCACTTAGGTTAGATCATTCGACCGCTCTCGCTATGCGTGATGCGGCGTACCTCACTTAGGTTAGATCATTCGACCGCTCTCGCTGTGGGTGATGCGGCGTACCTCACTTAGGTTAGATCATTCGACCACTCTCGCTGTGAGATATGCGGCGTACCTCAGTTAGATCATTCGACCGCTCTCGCTGTGCGTGATGCGGCGTACCTCACTTAGGATAGATCATTTGACCGCTCTCGCTGTGGGTGATGCGGCGTACCTCACTATGGTTAGATCATTCGACCGCTCTCGCTGTGGGTGATGCGGCTTACCTCACTTAGGTTAGATCATTCGACCGCTCTCGCTGTGGGTGATGCGGCGTACCTCACTTAGGATAGATCATTTGACCGCTCTCGCTGTGGGTGATGCGGCGTACCTCACTTAGGTTAGATTATTCGACCGCTCTCGCTGTGGGTGATGCGGCGTACCTCACTTTGGTTAGATCATTCGACCGCTCTCGCTATGGGTGATGCGGCGTACCTCACTTAGGTTAGATCATTCGACCGCTCTCGCTGTGGGTGATGCGGCGTACCTCACTTAGGTTAGATCATTCGACCGCTCTCGCTGTGGGTGATGCGGCGTACCTCACTTAGGTTAGATCATTCGACCACTCTCGCTGTGAGATATGCGGCGTACCTCAGTTAGATCATTCGACCGCTCTCGCTGTGCGTGATGCGGCGTACCTCACTTAGGATAGATCATTTGACCGCTCTCGCTGTGGGTGATGCGGCGTACCTCACTTAGGTTAGATCATTCGACCGCTCTCGCTGTGGGTGATGCGGCGTACCTCACTTAGGTTAGATCATTCGACCGCTCTCGCTATGCGTGATGCGGCGTACCTCACTTAGGTTAGATCATTCGACCACTCTCGCTGTGAGATATGCGGCGTACCTCAGTTAGATCATTCGACCGCTCTCGCTGTGCGTGATGCGGCGTACCTCACTTAGGATAGATCATTTGACCGCTCTCGCTGTGGGTGATGCGGCGTACCTCACTTAGGTTAGATCATTCGACCGCTCTCGCTATGCGTGATGCGGCGTACCTCACTTAGGTTAGATCATTCGACCGCTCTCGCTATGCGTGATGCGGCGTACCTCACTTAGGATAGATCATTCGACCGCTCTCGCTATGCGTGATGCGGCGTACCTCACTTAGGATAGATCATTCGACCGCTCTCGCTGTGGGTGATGCGGCGTACCTCACTTAGGTTAGATCATTCGACCGCTCTCGCTGTGGGTGATGCGGCGTACCTCACTTTGGTTAGATCATTCGACCGCTCTCGCTATGGGTGATGCGGCGTACCTCACTTAGATTAGATCATTCGACCGCTCTCGCTATGGGTGATGCGGCGTACCTCACTTAGGTTAGATCATTCGACCGCTCTCGCTGTGGGTGATGCGGCGTACCTCACTTAGGTTAGATCATTCGACCGCTCTCGCTGTGGGTGATGCGGCGTACCTCACTTAGGTTAGATCATTCGACCGCTCTCGCTATGCGTGATGCGGCGTACCTCACTTAGGTTAGATCATTCGACCGCTCTCGCTGTGGGTGATGCGGCGTACCTCACTTAGGTTAGATCATTCGACCACTCTCGCTGTGAGATATGCGGCGTACCTCAGTTAGATCATTCGACCGCTCTCGCTGTGCGTGATGCGGCGTACCTCACTTAGGATAGATCATTTGACCGCTCTCGCTGTGGGTGATGCGGCGTACCTCACTTAGGTTAGATCATTCGACCGCTCTCGCTGTGGGTGATGCGGCGTACCTCACTTAGGTTAGATCATTCGACCGCTCTCGCTATGCGTGATGCGGCGTACCTCACTTAGGTTAGATCATTCCACCGCTCTCGCTGTGGGTGATGCGGCGTACCTTACTTAGGTTAGATCATTCGACCACTCTCGCTGTGAGATATGCGGCGTACCTCAGTTAGATCATTCGACCGCTCTCGCTGTGCGTGATGCGGCGTACCTCACTTAGGATAGATCATTTGACCGCTCTCGCTGTGGGTGATGCGGCGTACCTCACTTAGGTTAGATCATTCGACCGCTCTCGCTGTGGGTGATGCGGCGTACCTCACTTAGGTTAGATCATTCGACCGCTCTCGCTATGCGTGATGCGGCGTACCTCACTTAGGTTAGATCATTCGACCGCTCTCGCTGTGGGTGATGCGGCGTACCTCACTTAGGTTAGATCATTCGACCACTCTCGCTGTGAGATTTGCGGCGTACCTCAGTTAGATCATTCGACCGCTCTCGCTGTGCGTGATGCGGCGTACCTCACTTAGGATAGATCATTTGACCGCTCTCGCTGTGGGTGATGCGGCGTACCTCACTTAGGTTAGATTATTCGACCGCTCTCGCTGTGGGTGATGCGGCGTACCTCACTTTGGTTAGATCATTCGACCGCTCTCGCTATGGGTGATGCGGCGTACCTCACTTAGATTAGATCATTCGACCGCTCTCGCTATGGGTGATGCGGCGTACCTCACTTAGGTTAGATCATTCGACCGCTCTCGCTGTGGGTGATGCGGCGTACCTCACTTAGGTTAGATCATTCGACCGCTCTCGCTGTGGGTGATGCGGCGTACCTCACTTAGGTTAGATCATTCGACCACTCTCGCTGTGAGATATGCGGCGTACCTCAGTTAGATCATTCGACCGCTCTCGCTGTGCGTGATGCGGCGTACCTCACTTAGGATAGATCATTTGACCGCTCTCGCTGTGGGTGATGCGGCGTACCTCACTTAGGTTAGATCATTCGACCGCTCTCGCTGTGGGTGATGCGGCGTACCTCACTTAGGTTAGATCATTCGACCGCTCTCGCTATGCGTGATGCGGCGTACCTCACTTAGCTTAGATCATTCGACCGCTCTCGCTGTGGGTGATGCGGCGTACCTCACTTAGGTTAGATCATTCGACCACTCTCGCTGTGAGATATGCGGCGTACCTCAGTTAGATCATTCGACCGCTCTCGCTGTGCGTGATGCGGCGTACCTCACTTAGGATAGATCATTTGACCGCTCTCGCTGTGGGTGATGCGGCGTACCTCACTTAGGTTAGATTATTCGACCGCTCTCGCTGTGGGTGATGCGGCGTACCTCACTTTGGTTAGATCATTCGACCGCTCTCGCTATGGGTGATGCGGCGTACCTCACTTAGATTAGATCATTCGACCGCTCTCGCTATGGGTGATGCGGCGTACCTCACTTAGGTTAGATCATTCGACCGCTCTCGCTGTGGGTGATGCGGCGTACCTCACTTAGGTTAGATCATTCGACCGCTCTCGCTGTGGGTGATGCGGCGTACCTCACTATGGTTAGATCATTCGACCGCTCTCGCTGTGGGAGATGCGGCGTACCTCACTTAGGTTAGATCATTCGACCGCTCTCGCTGTGGGTGATGCGGCGTACCTCACTTAGGATAGATCATTTGACCGCTCTCGCTGTGGGTGATGCGGCGTACCTCACTTAGGTTAGATTATTCGACCGCTCTCGCTGTGGGTGATGCGGCGTACCTCACTTTGGTTAGATCATTCGACCGCTCTCGCTATGGGTGATGCGGCGTACCTCACTTAGATTAGATCATTCGACCGCTCTCGCTATGGGTGATGCGGCGTACCTCACTTAGGTTAGATCATTCGACCGCTCTCGCTGTGGGTGATGCGGCGTACCTCACTTAGGTTAGATCATTCGACCGCTCTCGCTGTGGGTGATGCGGCGTACCTCACTATGGTTAGATCATTCGACCACTCTCGCTGTGAGATATGCGGCGTACCTCAGTTAGATCATTCGACCGCTCTCGCTGTGCGTGATGCGGCGTACCTCACTTAGGATAGATCATTTGACCGCTCTCGCTGTGGGTGATGCGGCGTACCTCACTTAGGTTAGATTATTCGACCGCTCTCGCTGTGGGTGATGCGGCGTACCTCACTTTGGTTAGATCATTCGACCGCTCTCGCTATGGGTGATGCGGCGTACCTCACTTAGATTAGATCATTCGACCGCTCTCGCTATGGGTGATGCGGCGTACCTCACTTAGGTTAGATCATTCGACCGCTCTCGCTGTGGGTGATGCGGCGTACCTCACTTAGGTTAGATCATTCGACCGCTCTCGCTGTGGGTGATGCGGCGGATGGGCACTATTCGATATCACCGGCTGCCGCGTTGCGACGTGCCTACTGCCGCGCGCGGCGTCGGAGCGGTTGAGCTCCCTGCTTTGGAGAGCGCAATTCTTACGAGCACGGATTTCGTCTTCAGCAGATATTTCTAAAGATTGCATCGAGAAAAGAGGCGAGCGCCGGGAATGGAAACATTACGGAATTGGCGGGAACCAAAAAGCAACATGGAGGCGAAAATAAGAGAAAACCGCCATTTTCCCAAAAACAATGTCAAGATGGGCGCGAGCTTGACTCTTTAAATGTTTACACCGTTGGTATGGTCATCAGCTTCTCTTGTAGCTTGAACTAGAGAAATGTCTATGGCTCATACGATATGTTGTATCTGTTTTGAGAAACTATCTGCCATACACCTGCCCAGATTGTTTCATTAACGGCAGGAATCCCATATAAGTAGAACTATGCGGTAGATAGCTGCGAAATTTTCTCGGCCTGCTTTAAACTACCATTTTTAAAGCAGCAATCTCGATTGGTTGTCTCGCCAATGCAAGTTATGTTAGTTCCAAACCTACTTGATCAACTGAAAATAAGATAGTCCAGTTCTCCAAATAACAGTGCAAGACTGCGTCTTTTACTCTCAAAAATATCCTTTTAAAGTTTTTGTAGCTAACGTTTTATGCGCTAAGATGTTAGTTGTTAAGATTTTCATATTCTTAGACGGAGGTTTTCCTTCTGCTGGCGCCACCCACGACCTTTTAGCTGCAAGGAACAACTGTCGAATTCGATAGGTACCAAATCGTGTATTGACGATTTCAGCTCCTTTCCGTTTCCTCTTTCACATCCAAACAATCTAAAAAGATGGATATATATGAAAACGTCGGAACTGGGTTAATCAAAACTGTCGTCTTGCTCTTAGTCCCCTTTAATAAGTCCCTACCTCTCCCTTGATGGAACCAAAGAATCATACGCCTACTTGGCGTCACCTCTCAGATAGAAGACCTTATAGCTGTATGAGTATTATTATATTTACCTCCACTGACCACTTCATTTGAAATTCAGTCCCAAAAATTGTTTACATATAGTTGTTATACTCGCAGCACACGGAAGTCAAAGGTAAAGATATTCACGCTCCCACTTTTCACATTCAGCAATCACTTTATCGTACTTTCTGCGGTAATTTCTACTACCAGCCCTACTTATAGGGCCCATGTCCTGCTTCTACTGCCTAATAAGGAACCTGCATGTTCATACTTGAGCGAGCCACGGAACAAATCAGGTCGGCGAAGCTATGCCGCGGCGCGACCGCGTCGCAGCCGGTGATACCGAATAGTGCCCATCGATGCGGCGTACCTCACTATGGTTAGATCATTCGACCGCTCTCGCTGTGGGTGATGCGGCGTACCTCACTATGGTTAGATCATTCGACCGCTCTCGCTGTGGGAGATGCGGCGTACCTCACTTAGGTTAGATCATTCGACCGCTCTCGCTGTGGGTGATGCGGCGTACCTCACTAAGGTTAGATCATTCGACCGCTCTCGCTATGGGTGATGCGGCGTACCTCACTTAGGTTAGATCATTCGACCGCTCTCGCTGTGGGTGATGCGGCGTACCTCACTAAGGTTAGATCATTCGACCGCTCTCGCTGTGCGTGATGCGGCGTACCTCACTTAGGATAGATCATTTGACCGCTCTCGCTGTGGGTGATGCGGCGTACCTCACTTAGGTTAGATCATTCGACCGCTCTCGCTGTGGGTGATGCGGCGTACCTCACTTAGGTTAGATCATTCGACCGCTCTCGCTATGGGTGATGCGGCGTACCTCACTTAGGTTAGATCATTCGACCGCTCTCGCTATGGGTGATGCGGCGTACCTCACTTTGGTTAGATCATTCGACCGCTCTCGCTATGGGTGATGCGGCGTACCTCACTTAGATTAGATCATTCGACCGCTCTCGCTATGGGTGATGCGGCGTACCTCACTTAGGTTAGATCATTCGACCGCTCTCGCTGTGGGTGATGCGGCGTACCTCACTTAGGTTAGATCATTCGACCGCTCTCGCTGTGGGTGATGCGGCATACCTCACTTAGGTTAGATCATTCGACCACTCTCGCTGTGAGATATGCGGCGTACCTCAGTTAGATCATTCGACCGCTCTCGCTGTGCGTGATGCGGCGTACCTCACTTAGGATAGATCATTTGACCGCTCTCGCTGTGGGTGATGCGGCGTACCTCACTTAGGTTAGATCATTCGACCGCTCTCGCTGTGGGTGATGCGGCGTACCTCACTTAGGTTAGATCATTCGACCGCTCTCGCTATGCGTGATGCGGCGTACCTCACTTAGGTTAGATCATTCGACCGCTCTCGCTGTGGGTGATGCGGCGTACCTCACTTAGGTTAGATCATTCGACCACTCTCGCTGTGAGATATGCGGCGTACCTCAGTTAGATCATTCGACCGCTCTCGCTGTGCGTGATGCGGCGTACCTCACTTAGGATAGATCATTTGACCGCTCTCGCTGTGGGTGATGCGGCGTACCTCACTATGGTTAGATCATTCGACCGCTCTCGCTGTGGGAGATGCGGCGTACCTCACTTAGGTTAGATCATTCGACCGCTCTCGCTGTGGGTGATGCGGCGTACCTCACTTAGGATAGATCATTTGACCGCTCTCGCTGTGGGTGATGCGGCGTACCTCACTTAGGTTAGATTATTCGACCGCTCTCGCTGTGGGTGATGCGGCGTACCTCACTTTGGTTAGATCATTCGACCGCTCTCGCTATGGGTGATGCGGCGTACCTCACTTAGATTAGATCATTCGACCGCTCTCGCTATGGGTGATGCGGCGTACCTCACTTAGGTTAGATCATTCGACCGCTCTCGCTGTGGGTGATGCGGCGTACCTCACTTAGGTTAGATCATTCGACCGCTCTTGCTGTGGGTGATGCGGCGTACCTCACTATGGTTAGATCATTCGACCACTCTCGCTGTGAGATATGCGGCGTACCTCAGTTAGATCATTCGACCGCTCTCGCTGTGCGTGATGCGGCGTACCTCACTTAGGATAGATCATTTGACCGCTCTCGCTGTGGGTGATGCGGCGTACCTCACTTAGGTTAGATTATTCGACCGCTCTCGCTGTGGGTGATGCGGCGTACCTCACTTTGGTTAGATCATTCGACCGCTCTCGCTATGGGTGATGCGGCGTACCTCACTTAGATTAGATCATTCGACCGCTCTCGCTATGGGTGATGCGGCGTACCTCACTTAGGTTAGATCATTCGACCGCTCTCGCTGTGGGTGATGCGGCGTACCTCACTTAGGTTAGATCATTCGACCGCTCTCGCTGTGGGTGATGCGGCGTACCTCACTATGGTTAGATCATTCGACCGCTCTCGCTGTGGGTGATGCGGCGTACCTCACTATGGTTAGATCATTCGACCGCTCTCGCTGTGGGAGATGCGGCGTACCTCACTTAGGTTAGATCATTCGACCGCTCTCGCTGTGGGTGATGCGGCGTACCTCACTAAGGTTAGATCATTCGACCGCTCTCGCTATGGGTGATGCGGCGTACCTCACTTAGGTTAGATCATTCGACCGCTCTCGCTGTGGGTGATGCGGCGTACCTCACTAAGGTTAGATCATTCGACCGCTCTCGCTGTGCGTGATGCGGCGTACCTCACTTAGGATAGATCATTTGACCGCTCTCGCTGTGGGTGATGCGGCGTACCTCACTTAGGTTAGATCATTCGACCGCTCTCGCTGTGGGTGATGCGGCGTACCTCACTTAGGTTAGATCATTCGACCGCTCTCGCTATGGGTGATGCGGCGTACCTCACTTAGGTTAGATCATTCGACCGCTCTCGCTGTGGGTGATGCGGCGTACCTCACTTAGGTTAGATCATTCGACCACTCTCGCTGTGAGATATGCGGCGTACCTCAGTTAGATCATTCGACCGCTCTCGCTGTGCGTGATGCGGCGTACCTCACTTAGGATAGATCATTTGACCGCTCTCGCTGTGGGTGATGCGGCGTACCTCACTTAGGTTAGATTATTCGACCGCTCTCGCTGTGGGTGATGCGGCGTACCTCACTTTGGTTAGATCATTCGACCGCTCTCGCTATGGGTGATGCGGCGTACCTCACTTAGATTAGATCATTCGACCGCTCTCGCTATGGGTGATGCGGCGTACCTCACTTAGGTTAGATCATTCGACCGCTCTCGCTGTGGGTGATGCGGCGTACCTCACTTAGGTTAGATCATTCGACCGCTCTCGCTGTGGGTGATGCGGCGTACCTCACTATGGTTAGATCATTCGACCGCTCTCGCTGTGGGAGATGCGGCGTACCTCACTTAGGTTAGATCATTCGACCGCTCTCGCTGTGGGTGATGCGGCGTACCTCACTTAGGATAGATCATTTGACCGCTCTCGCTGTGGGTGATGCGGCGTACCTCACTTAGGTTAGATTATTCGACCGCTCTCGCTGTGGGTGATGCGGCGTACCTCACTTTGGTTAGATCATTCGAACGCTCTCGCTATGGGTGATGCGGCGTACCTCACTTAGATTAGATCATTCGACCGCTCTCGCTATGGGTGATGCGGCGTACCTCACTTAGGTTAGATCATTCGACCGCTCTCGCTGTGGGTGATGCGGCGTACCTCACTTAGGTTAGATCATTCGACCGCTCTCGCTGTGGGTGATGCGGCGTACCTCACTATGGTTAGATCATTCGACCACTCTCGCTGTGAGATATGCGGCGTACCTCAGTTAGATCATTCGACCGCTCTCGCTGTGCGTGATGCGGCGTACCTCACTTAGGATAGATCATTTGACCGCTCTCGCTGTGGGTGATGCGGCGTACCTCACTTAGGTTAGATTATTCGACCGCTCTCGCTGTGGGTGATGCGGCGTACCTCACTTTGGTTAGATCATTCGACCGCTCTCGCTATGGGTGATGCGGCGTACCTCACTTAGATTAGATCATTCGACCGCTCTCGCTATGGGTGATGCGGCGTACCTCACTTAGGTTAGATCATTCGACCGCTCTCGCTGTGGGTGATGCGGCGTACCTCACTTAGGTTAGATCATTCGACCGCTCTCGCTGTGGGTGATGCGGCGTACCTCACTATGGTTAGATCATTCGACCGCTCTCGCTGTGGGAGATGCGGCGTACCTCACTTAGGTTAGATCATTCGACCGCTCTCGCTGTGGGTGATGCGGCGTACCTCACTAAGGTTAGATCATTCGACCGCTCTCGCTATGGGTGATGCGGCGTACCTCACTTAGGTTAGATCATTCGACCGCTCTCGCTGTGGGTGATGCGGCGTACCTCACTAAGGTTAGATCATTCGACCGCTCTCGCTATGGGTGATGCGGCGTACCTCACTTAGGTTAGATCATTCGACCGCTCTCGCTGTGGGTGATGCGGCGTACCTCACTAAGGCTATTCGACCACTCTCGCTGTGAGATATGCGGCGTACCTCAGTTAGATCATTCGACCGCTCTCGTTGTGGAAATGTTGTGGAAATGCGGCGTATCTCACTTAGATTAGATCACTCGACGGACAAACTCTTTTATATATAGGTGGTGATAACGCCTCGTCGAGTACGAATACAGCAACAATGTCAACGATAAACAGCAGCGTCCACGCGACGATGTATCGAAAATCCTTCTATGCATAAAGGAACTAATCTGTCAGTTGATCCATCAGTGCATTGCTCTTTTCGTTCACGCTGAACATCAACTGATCGATATCATTCGTGAATCTTCGCAGGGATGACACGAATGTAATGTGCTTCAGAAGAGCTTCGTATGTGTCAATCTGGGATGTGGGCGATTTTCGGCCGCTTTTACCTCTTCCGTTCCGTTCTGCGTTCCGCCTGTTTAGAACCGGAAGGCGGAAACGGAACTAGACACTGCCCAACACTAGTTCTGTGCCGGACACACACAATCATCTCATCAATTAAAAGGAGTTGTCCACCACACAGTTGTGAGAGGAATACTGTTTAACAATTCTAGCAACAGTATTCTTAAAATTGGTTAGATTACCAGCAAGAAAATACTGCTCAGAACCGGTGACGGCTGAGCGCAAGGCAAAATTAAAGTGCCAGCAAAATGCATATACGAATTGCTTTCTAACAAACGTTGCTCTCAGCGTTTGAATGATTATTACATTCTTGTTCAAGCTGATACAAATATTTAAAAAAAACTTTACGATCATATAGTGCAGCAACGCGAAGCAAAGAGTTGTGTCATGCACTGGTCGCCTTCAAGATTACCTCGGTGCTCCTGATCTGTGATCCAGCTTTTACCCAATTGGAGCTATGCAGTTGATTTTTAACGAGGCATTGTCGAATGCCTATTTTGAGATTTTTGATTAACTGGAATTACTTACTGAACTCCGAGACAAAACTGTTACTTCAAAGAGTATGTAGGAAGTGTCCTTTCCTACAGCTAAGATTACTGTTCAAAAACTGATGCAACAGAAAGTCAGTGAAACAGCTGCAATCTAAACTACAGAATGGAAATATGGAAGAGGTAGAGAGACTATAGCTTAAATAGAGAGTGAGAAAAGGTGACAAATAGTGAGGAGAGACCTCGCATTTGCATTAGTTTACTGAGCTAGCCCTAGTTGGAAGGATATCACAATAATATTATGCAATAATATCACAATAATATCATGCTTCGTTACAGTATATTGTGATGAACAATTTTTATGTAAGATTCTGCTGCTCATAAAGTTTTGCGCAAAAGAATTGCAATAAAAAAAATTCTGACGCCATTTCAGATATACTTCTGAAGTGATGGCGAATATGTGTCATTTTCGCCTGCATGTTTCGTATTGCGGTCGTTTCCGGTCATTTTTGAGCCCCTTCATGTTCCGTTTTTTTAAATCCGAACATCCTTGGTGCCCCACATCTATTCTCTATCGATACCGATCCAGATTATTGATTTTCCCACATTATCCGCTTGAAATGGGAGTCACGCGGTTATGACGGCCGTTGAAAGGACCTAGAACAAGCGCAATATCGATCAGTCAATCGATATTGATGGACTGGTGCTGTATCGATTGTTATCGATTTATATACAAAGATGGACGTTTGGAATGAGGGTCGCGCAGAAATGGAAGTCGTTTAACGGGCTTCACAACGAATAAACGAAAAACCAACGAGAAGCAGTCGATACAGGTTTAGCTTCACCTACATTGAGGCAAGAGTTCGTTAAAGATTGTAGCGATCCACCCACAATCATTTATTGTTCTCCGATAGCATTCTACTGCAGATCAGAAATTATACTTACACAAAATCTTTTTCTGATATGGTCTACATATTTTTTAAGTGGATGGTAAATCTGCTCAAAGTGGTCTATTTCAATGGAGGAGAGCGTTCAAAGGAAAAACAAATAAATAAAAAAACCATCTTCACATTAACAGGAATTTCATGCGAGAACGAATTCATGAATTAACCTCTTTTGTACAGTCTATCTTGCAATGTTTTGTGCACTGTATTCATTTCCCACTAAGAAATATTCCTCTTCTTCTCCTTCGAAATAAAATCAAACTGGTCTTGATCTGAATTCTATGCGTGTGGGAGCCAAACCGCTGTTGTTTTGGGATCTTCGACATGTTGGCCTGACCCGTAGACACGTGTGCCTTGACCGCGCTTCGCCGGTGGCGCCAACCACCTCACTTGCAGCTTAGATGCCATGCGGCCGCTGCACTTAATCGTCGTGATCTCGTTCTCGATCCCTGCGTTCTTCGTGCTCGTCTTCAAATCCTACGACAACGATGGCTTCCTCTTCAGTTCAACACTGTATGGAATGCAGGTGAGCATTCCAGTTTATTAACAGTAATACGCAGTGCTGGGCACGTGTAGCGCAGTCGGAGGAGGCGCCGACTGTCGCGTGCATCCGATACCAGGTTCCTGGTTCGGATTTCCCGCCCAGGCCAACCAAGCCTTCCATCCTTCCGGGGTCGGTGAATTGGTACCAGACTTGTCTGGGAAGGATAGAGCGCTGACTTGGTCATCGGCTGGCCAACGCAAGTCATTGTATGGCCAGATACGATTCAGATCGCCTCCACGATATCCCGTAGAAGTAGAATGGGTGGCGCATCCCAAAAGGGATTGAGTAACGCCGTCCTTTACCCTACCCTTTAATACGCATTGCTATGATGATAAAGTGCGAATCATCTTCGGGAGATGAATAACGGTTCCAAAACTGGAAATGGCTTCATGCAGAATCTAGAAAGCTTAAAGAATGTCAACGGCATAGTGCCGGTGCACACAATTGTTAATAAAATAGCGAACGTGAGACATGACGACTTTCTCAAACTGCAGCCACGAAAACCCTCCGACTAGACTCTGCTGGTTCCCGTGGTGCTTGATTCTTTCTTCTCCTTTCCACCAAATCAAGAGTATTTCTTTATTAGCGGGTTTCAATTTTGTTTGTTGTGTTGCTCTTGTTGTGTTTTTGTGTTTGAGTGTTTTTTTAACATTCGCATACATGGCCAACCATGTAATAAATGTTAAATATCGAGAGTAAATGACGGCGTTAATCAATCGTCTTTGGTATGCGCCGTGAGTTTCACTTCTTCTGAATGTCGTGGAGGAGATTAGAATGCGTATTTGGCCTATAAACAACTTGCGGTGGGCGGCCTGTGGGCAAACCAGTGCTTTTTCCTTCCCAGGCCACAAGCTTGGCTCGAATTCACCGACCACGGAGGGATGGAGGGTCTGGTTGGCCTGGGCGGGAAATACGAACCAACAACCTGAAATCGAGGGTTGGCTACAGCCGTCACCTTCTCCAACTGCGCTACACGCTCCTTTATTTTTTATATAGAAAATACGGATAAAATAAATAAAGAAGGTAAAACTGACAAAACGTCTAACCTCAAATATATCTACGCTTTTTAATGTAGTCGATATCTCGCGACATTTCAATCATCACGTCAAATCAGACACTTCTAAGCCAACTTGACGCGTCTGGCTCGAAGTGATCGCCTTTCAAATCGAAACAAGTTTTCTTCGCATTAAGCTAGAGATGAGAATAATTTATGTTCAAGGAAAATTTAGTAGAACTTTCCTGAACTTTTTAGTTTGTCTGCCCTAGTGTCCAATTTGATGTATATACGATTCATACGTGAAATTGTGTGGAAAGCATGCGAGTGTCTCTGATGCGAGGACGGCATGGGGGGGCAACTAAGCTAGTCCGAAAGTCCCGTAACCTAAGCAGGACCCGCGTGACAACGCTGAATGTGGGTACGTTGACGGGCCTCTCGTGCGAGTTGGTTCGTCTCCGAACGATATCGTGGCTCGATTGTAAATGTCGAACGCTTTAACGCTCTATTGATGAAGATGGTTGTCGCCGCTAAGGACTCTGCCACTTCTTCTCTGCGTATGCTCCGCAGACTGGCTACTCCTATCAAGCCAAGGATGAGTTTTGGAACCTGCTTGATGAGAAGACAGCGGAGGTACCGTCGAAAGATGTAATCATAGTCGCTGGTGACCTTAATGGGCACGCAGGTGCTACGAAAGACGGGTACAGCTGTCATGGTGGTTTCGGATACGGGTCTCGTAACACCAATGGTGAGCGATGGTGAGCGTATTCTTGAGTACTCTTGAGTATGCGGAATCGCATAGCCTCACCATTGTGAACACCGTCTTCCGAAAACGCGACTCGCACCTTATCGCATACTACAGTGGGAGTACTAAGGCTCATGTAGACTTTGTCCTTGTGAGAGATCGCGATCGGGGTCTTGTCACAGACGCGAAGATCGTGCCGTATGAGACGGTCGCCTCACAGCCTCGACCGCTGATCTGCACCCTAAATATCGCCCCACCGAGGCTGATACAGATCGAACGATGCGGTGCAGCAAGAATCAAGTGGTGGCGAATGAGAGAGAAGGAAGCAGCTTTGATTTCTCGCGTGCGGTTGCCGACAGTCACAACAGTCGACGAAACTTGGAAGAAGGCGACCGACGCGAATCGTCAAGCTGCACAGTCGGAACTCGGCATTACGAAGCCTGGGCGACGGAAGGTCGACAAGCAGGCCTTGCTGTGGACCGATGACGTGAAAGCAAAAGTTCGAGAGAAGAAGTCGCCTTATCACGTGTTTCTCGGCGAAAAGACAGCCGATAACTGGCGGAAGTACCAAGAAGCGAAGAAAGCTGCAGAGAAGGCTGTGGATGTTGCAATAGCCACTCATTATGGAGATGTCAACGAGAAGCTCGAGTTACGCGATGGTGAGCGGTATCTTTACCGACTTGCAAAGTTTCGCCATCGGCAGACCGAGGACATTGGGAAGTTCTTCGGCATCAATGATGAAAGGTGAACTCCAGCGAGAGGTGCAAGCTTGATATGATCGCTTGGAGCGCTTTGGAGTCAAACTGAACGTGAAGAAGACCGAATATCTAACGACGGACGTTACTGAGTCCAGCTCCATCAAGGTTAACGTCATGGAGCTTCCACGCACTGCGGTCTTTAAGTACCTGGGATCAGCAGTCGCGTCTGACGGTGGTCGAAATGAAATCACGTGTGAGTGCGGCTTGCTCCAAGTGGCGATCGTTGACTGGCGTGCTCTGTGATAGGAAGATACCGGGGCGCTTGAAGTCGAAGATCTATAGAGCAGTCATCCGGGCAGTAGCGATGTACGGCGCTGAGTGTTGGCCTGTGACCAAGGAAGTTGAAACGGGCCTCAGCGTCATGGAGACGAAAATGCTGCGCTGGACGGCTGGAGTCACCCGCATGGACCGCATCCGAAACAAAGCCATTCGGCAGAAGTTCGGTGTCGCGCCGATAGCGGACAATATGCGCGAAGCTCGCTTACGATGGTACGGCCACGTTCTGCGTGGAGAAGAAGACAGCGTCCGCAAGATAGGCCTTGAGTTGGAAGTGTCAGGAAAGCGGCCTAGAGGGCGCCCGAAGCAGCGCTGGGCTGATACGTTACATATGGACTTGAAGGTTGCTGGTGTCCACCCTGCCCTAGCGCTGGATCGGGAAAGGTGGCGTCATGACACTAGAATAGCGGACCTCGCATCGAAGCGGGACAAACGCTGAAGAAGAAGAACAAGAAGAAGCTAAACATTTTTCAAATCAATCTTGACATCTACCAAGTCAAACCAAACGTCTTCCAGGTAAATCTGACGACTCTCTGAGGTGCTTGGAATAAGTTATTGCCTAAGGAAAATTTTGTATAACTTTTTCAAGAATCTTTTAATTCACCTTCCTCAATAAGTGAATTCAATGTTTGAAATTCTATAAATTTTTTAGTTATCTGAGAAAAATTGCGGTTTGAGAATATTTCCAGAGCACAGGAAAGCATGATATTTTATGTGTTAAATAAGGAGGTTGCGCGATGCACTCGTACAGCTCCTCGCAATTTTAATTTGATTGATAGGGTAAATAAGCTGACTTGAAAACGCAAGGTGAACATATTTCTTTCACAAGTGTTCTGTTGCATCGTCTACAAGTGCGTAATTTCACGAAAGCAAATTTTCGTTATCTATCGAATGAAACTCGCGAAGCCTTGGACAAGTGCATGGCACAATGTCTTTTTTGCACTATAGGTTGCATTCCTGCACTTGGAAACGAGATTTAAATCATAGTTTTTCCTTGAAAATAATCTTTTTATAAGATTCGAAACAGTGTGTTTGTTCGCCTGTTGGGCGTGTAGAAGATTTAAAATTTCAAAGAAAGTTTAACCAAATTTTCACTGGAAAAACATTTATTTTAATCTTCTCAGTCCCTAGTTCAATCTGGAAGACCCTCGCTTTGATTTCGAAGATGATAAGTTTAAAGTGAGTGTGCAAACGAATTGAAAAGGGTCCAGTTTGACCTGAAAATGGTATGCAAAGGAGGTAATTCGTCCGTATGTTTTCGTCCCATATTTACGCCTGCACCCTTTCCGGTCGGCAATTCAAAGTGAGAATCACTCGATTATGATCACCGAAGCACATAATTTAAGCAATAAGTGAGCATTATCGATCAGACATCCCTTATCAATCAATTTCGAGCCTGTTCAATTCGAACTCCAAACAGCTTTGAGATGAAACAAAGTACTGCTTTCTCTGAAAAACTGATCTTCCTTATAACGTAAGCAGAGCGATTTTCAGACATTTACCGATAGTGTCTTTGATGCCAGTTAAAGAAGGCCGTCTAGGGTCGAGTGCAGAAAAGCATTTGAAGTAAAATTTGTTTTAGGTGTTAAATAAGAACTGTATGGTTTAGAAACCGCATTCTTCTATGTAGAGACTACATATGTATCTGCCTAGACTAGAGAAATCGTGTAGAGAAAGAAGTGAGTGCGGGTAGCGCAGTCTGAGGAGGTGTCGGCTGTTGCGTGCACGCGATACCAGGTTCCTGGTTCAGATTTCCCGTCCAGACCACCAAGCCTTCCATTATACGGGCCAGATACGCATTAATTCGCCTGTACGATATCCCGTAGAAGTAAAATGCGTGGCGCATTCCAAAAAAGATTGAGTAACATCGTCTCTATACTTATCCTTTTAGACTATCTGCCTGCGTTTTTCCAATTAGTTAATGTGTGAAAAGAAACATGAATTCATCAAAAGAACGCAAACTCCAAAGTGTGTGGACCGAATCACAGAGCGAAATGCAAACGATGAGTTTAGGTGAACTGCTCGCTGCTGCTGATGACGATCACCCCTCCATTCCCGGCAATTCTAATCGACGAGGAGCTCCTCGAAAGTCTTCGCAAGAACAGTTGTTATGTAGCAGAGCGACGAGTTCGGCTGGCGATTGACGTGGGTGCCCTCTCGGCGATTTGGCGGAGCGAGAACAGGAAGTACGATATCATCTACTATCGAGATATTGCGGACAAGGACTACCTCATTTTCTACGACAGCTTTACAAGAATCATTCCAAGGTGGGCCAGCTCCTTATTCATTGCGTGTTTTCGGTCCAATTTGGAGCAGTGTTTAGGTTCGCGGTGAACGCCAGCGGGAATCTGTCGATTCCCCGCGATCCGAAAATGTTCTCCGAGTACTGGAGGCGATCGAAGTTCGTTAATTGCCTCGGTCTCAGTGTGAAGAGGAGCTCGAACAGCCATTACCTTCCAGTGAGGAAGACTATCCAAGAGATGTCGTCTCTGATACGCTATCTGACTTCCTATGGCGTCTTTGCATTTCTTGACGGCGGTTCTCTACTAGGTATGTGCTCGTCTGCTAGCATAGTCTTTTTCAGTAATGCGCTAGGTCCGTAGGTTTAGCTTGACTGCTCGACTTCCATCTCACCCTGTAGTTCCCCACAGTCGCAAGCTCAGCTGCTCTTGTGATTTCTCGCTATCTCATTCTATCAAAGGCGTAATCTTCAGCAGGATCGTCGATGATCTCCCTCCAGCTCACCGCTGTTCGTGCACACTGGCGTAGACGGTCTATTAGACAGCAGGGAATCAACAGAAGATGATGAGAATGGAAAAGGGTAGAGTCCAGCGGCGCCGGATTCGGGTATTCATGTATGCACGGTTTCCCGCCAAAGTGATCTATACCGAAGTTTCAAATGGTTTACCATTTAAAAAATGAGAAGGCCTAGCAGATGTGTTCTAACACACTCCTTGCTCCCCAGGGCTAATTACGTACAGAGCTCTGTCAACAACACCTTCCACCGTTTCTTTGAGGCTCCTTGTGGTAGTTTTCTGGATGCCTCCAACTCCATGGCCGTCCTCATTGCATGTTCCTCTGTTGTTCTCAGTATGTGTCCGGATCTAATTTTCAACAAGAGCTGTCTTGATGCCTGGCGTCAGTTCCTCGCTTCACATACTATGCAGCCGAGTCCAAGCCTATATCCACCTGGGCATCCCCATCTCAGCAGTGTTCAGATGTCGCTCGTGCCGCTTTGCCAGGGACCAGCAGTCATTTCCGTCGAGGAGGGCGGGCTCAGCCACTGTTCGAAAGACCTCGCATTGGATGTACTGGCATCTACATATGAACACAGAGGGTCCCAGTGGAGTCTCCTGGATGATCCAAGCAGCCATGACCCGTCCTTTGACCACCTGGTATACACTTCCTTTCTCCTATAGCTCATTTCTTATGTGTTAGAATGCCTCCGGCGTCTGAAGGAGGCCTCTAACCGACAGTCTTAGATAACTGAAGTGCAGCAGGCCTTCATCCACGAGTGCCGCACCTGCTTTCTGCTTCAGCCTCCACTGGTTGTCGACTATTAAACCGATGTCGTTCACATCGGTTATGATTCTTTTACTGTAAGCAAGCATTACTACGAGGAGAAACAAACTCTGGGTTGAGCTGAACTATGATGAGGTCCCCTTCCCGTATCTCCGCCCCTTCGTCATCTACTGGGGCAGACTTCGGGCCCTAGTACATATCCCTTGCGACTGAATGATCGTGATCAGATGCGCTGGACCACTTCTTTCTAGAAGCGTGCACCAGAACACGTGCGATAACCTATCGGGATCATATTGCAGGTCGAATGGTGTCAAGTAGCAGAGCGTTCGCTTCTCGTTATACTTCCCCGTCATTCACTCCACTAGGGGATGAAGCTGGCATCTGGGATATGGAGCTGAACCGCAGCTAAGGGATTATATCGTAACCAGACGTTCAGCGGCCTAGCGGCTGCAAAACATCTGTTTGGTGGGTTCGCCCCAAAGTCCCGAGAATAGAACACCCGACCGTCGTCCTTTCTTCTTCATGCCTTTTTACATTCATCACAGTAAAAGACTGGTCTTACTGTGTAGAGTCGTGTATCGTGATATGGTAGGGCAGAAAATACTACAAAACTGCTCCTACGAAACCTGCACACCCTATATCGCATGCAAGCGAATTATTTCCCTAAGTACCCGTTCTCTGGGCGCGTGTAGCGCAGTCGTAGGAGGCGCGACTGTCGCGTGCACCCGATACCAGGTTCCTGGTTCGGATTTCCCGCCCAGGCCAACCAAGCCTTCCATCCCTCCGGGGTCGGTGAATTGGTACCAGACTTGTCTGGGAAGGATAGAGCGCTGACTTGTTCATCGGCTGGCCACCGCAAGTCATTGTATGGCCAAATACGCATTCATGTGGCCTCCACGACATCCCGTAGAAGTAGAATGCGCTGGTGCATCCCAAAAGGGATTGAGTAACGCCGTCCTTTATCCTCATCCTTATCCTTACCCGTTCTCTACGTGGAGCGAAACAGGTCGTGAGAATCCAAATCCGTAGTGCTTAATCTGCTGGAGTCAAGCACATGTACGATCGCTGCACGATACCTTTAAATGGTCTTCTGAAAATCCAACGCATGCTGCACAAAGTCTCTGTCACGTCTTCTGGATCTGAACGTACGTTGTAGGACGGCTATGTAACTTTTGAATCCGAAGGCATGTTGCATAGCATCTGTGACACGTTCGCTGAGCCCGGCGCACGTCGCGACGTTGCCACGACGTCTATGACACGTCTTCTGTATTCTTACACACATGGTACAACGTCATTCCCAGGTTTTCTGAATCCCAACACACATTGGACGATACTGAGAAAATACTGGTATCCATCACTGCCCCCCTCCCTTAGTGGCCCAATTACTGGTGCCCTTTACTGGCCCCTTACTGGTCCTGCTTACTGGTCCTCCCTTCCCTTCACTGGTTCTCCTCCCCCCTCCCCACTCTACTGTTCCCTTCACTGGTCTTACCTTTACTCGTCTCTCCTACTCATCTGAATCCCTACGCACGTTTGACGACGTCTGCTGCACATCCTCTCAATCACAGCGCATGCTGGAGAACGTCTTCTGCATCTCTTCTGAACCCGACACACATTGGATAGCGTCCTTGGCACGTCCTTCTTTCTTTGACGCGCTGACCTCTCAAAATGTCGTAAACTTCGGTGGCCCTCCCCTAATGTCATAGGTTCGCCAGCAGTCACCCACGGTTAAGCTCAAAGAAAGAACAGTAGCATACGCCGTTCTGTCAAGGCCATTCCCCGTGACTGACAAAGTGACCCATTAGTTAACTGAATTATAGGTGGTGGGATGTTGGCTTGGAATCGACCGGCAGCATTTTCGGCTGTAAGATTGCGTAGAAACATCTCATTCCTGAAGCATGTTTCACGGCTTTATTGGCATGCAGTCAGATCCAGCCAGCCTTCAACCGCTCAAATTCCTTATGACGTGATGAACCTTTCGCAGAGTGAGGGGTTCTGCAGTTGACCGCTTCTATGGCTCACCATGTCAGTTTCTGAGTGAAGAGTTTCATGGAACATTTTCCGTCTCCCACGATCTTGTCTTTCGTTAGTATCCCTGATCTGTCCTCCCGACTAACAAGCGTAACTAGAACGGAATATAAGTACGTGTAGGGTAGGCATTGATCAATCTTGATGTTGCTCGTTTGTCGTGTGACCCAATGTTCAGCTTTCTCGTTTAACCAGGTGCCATGCCGTAGCATCCAGATTTCCTTCTTCACAGTCACAATCACAATCTGATGCAAATACGAAAAGATTTTTGAGAAATTGCATTCTTTATCATTTCGACATTAAAGAAAGACGGCTATGTTGCTTAAATTTTCTTGACTTGAACTACGACGTTTGGAAAGAAGCACATTGTTCTATAAGCTAGTATAGGTTGGTATCGCGAATGCAATCTCATACCGCACACTCAAGACGTCGACTTCGCAGCTCATATTGAAGAGTACAAACCCGAACTTTTACGAGATCTCAAAAACGGAACGAAATTCTTTCTTCGTCGGATACTAGGGAGGGTGAGTTCATTCGAATGCACAGAAGTATTGACATCGAGGAGGATGAATGCTCAGGTGAACGACAGCTACGAATTCACACTCTGTCCACTGGATAAAGGCAGGCCAGCGATGGATCTGTTCTGGATGTACACCACGTCCAACGAGACATGGGTTGGAGGCACTGGTGGCGATGGAACCAAGTACAAGTACACGTACCCACCGTGAGTTGAATGTTGTCGAGCGATTGAACGCCTCTGTTTCGCCGAGCTTGAATTCAGCTGTGGAATTGGGGCACTCAAAAGTGGACTATGGGTGGACTCGGTTACCTTGCATGTCCCCGACCCATGTGGCGGTCGTTGATGCCGGCATGGACAGTCGAGTTTGTGCCGAAGCGTCCAAGGATTTTCATTGGTGGCCACTCCTCCGTCTTCAATTGAGTCGTTAAGTCGGCAGTCGTTAGCGATCCGATGACTTATTATGTGCGGCTGGAGATCATTCTAATGTCTGGATCGGATCGAACTGGTGGCGACTACCTCGTATTTTGATTCGCACCTTCAGTCAATGGCTCCGCACACTTTTGCGGCGAGCGGGCGGCGAAATCGCTGCGTCACGCCGCTCAGCGGCGACGGCGAGGTACTGTACTCGTTCCAGTCGGGACCAAGAGCTGCTGAAGGATAACGCGCCCCAATGAGAATCAAGCGCCCGCATCGACGTGAATCAGCTGTTCAACCTGTTTTTCGGCTCAAAGCGAAGCGAAGGTAAAGGATGCTTGCAAGACAGCTTTACTCGCCTTTGAAGCTTTTCTGAATAGAACATTTTGGTGGTGAACCATTAATCCTTCTCCTACAGAAGAGATATCTTGGAGGCAGTTTCAATTTGCATCAGGCCTTTGATTTTTTCAGCCAGCCAATGCCAAGGACAAGACCAGCTACCAGGTTAGTTATCAGGATATGCTAACAGCAAATAGCTTCTACACGGACCGTTCTAGGCGTAAAACAAATGTGTGGAACACTGTTTTGAGTAATCTGAGTTTGAACCGACATCCGTCATTCCCGATAAAGCAACTCTTCCAACTTCAACTCCAGCTAGTCATATTAAATTTTGCCTTGGCAACATTTTCCCACATTTTAGAATAGTCTCTAGTCGGTACTTGTGAAGCAGAGGGCCCGTGGTGCCGTGGGAAACATGTTGACTCGGCAACCCCACGACACCACGGGCCCTCCGCTTCATAAGCGCCCTCCAGTCTATTCTAGAAGACGTTCGTTTTGATTTGGAAGATGTGGAATTTGATTTCAAAAGCGTCAAGCTCCATATGAAGTGTCTAATTTGTCCTTTCACCAATATCTCGTCAAATTGGTCATTTTCAATAAATCCTGACGTTTCAGATCAAGCTTCGCGCTTCTGGAATCAAACTTCCAAATCAAAAGTGATGTCTTCCGAATAGGACTGAAGATTATCCAAGAAAGTTACCCACCGACACAGGAACGAAAGCGGGAGAAGTGGTGTGACTACAATGGCAGGGTGTGCATGACTGTGGCCTTCCAAATTGCATTTACTTCGGCTATTATCCACCCTGCGTAACGCTGCACCGAAACTAACAATTCTTTTACTTCATGAATATTGTGTGAACACTAATATGGTAAGCTCTGACCGCGAAGGGCAACGGGCAGTGCTTACCATAGCCATAGCTTTCGCGTGGAAGACACAGTAAACCGATAGCTTTACTGAATGTATCGAAAAACAAGGGTTCTGCAAGTTAACAAGCTAAGATAAATCCGCTGTTGTGATGTGGTCAGATAAAAATACAAAAACTAAACAGATACTTCATGCACAAATGTTCACCTCCATTCAACAAAAGGGAAAGAAAGAAAAAACGATTTCGCACGACTCCTCGCTACGTATCACAGCTGTTCATCCTTTTTAGTTCAAACGCTGAGGAACGTGAGGCACCAAACAACCGTCTGGAAGTTCAATCTGAAATAAACGGGTCGTGGAGAGAAAAGTAGTCCAAAATGAAACGAGATGAAAATATACAACAGCGCACCTCAAGATCGAAGTCCTTCTTAGGTAGAACTTTTGCGAGTGATCGAACGGCACCAATGTCTTGGAAATTTACAAACACCTGCAAACAGTCATCAATTAATGAAGGGAAATAGACATAGGAGCTCTGTTGCGATAAGATATGTCTGGCACTATAAGAGCACTGAAAAGGTATGCACACTCTGCTAACCCCTGTAGTGGAGGGAGACAGTCTAAGCCCCAAACGATGTCAGAGTTTCGTAGAAAGAAAATCGCTGCACATTCCGGTATATTTCGTTCAGGACTGTTTTGAGGGTGAAGGGCGCAGACACACGTCCAGAGCGGTGTCGCGTTCTTGAAAAAAATAAATAAATAGAGGATCCCGGGGTTTACAATCCATTTCGCGTGTCGTTCTAAATAAGTTCATGGAGCCGGGTTGTATCTATCGACCGCCTTTTCCAGCAACTTCTGGCGCAAAAATGAAGCGATACACCATAGGGAATTGACGAAACGAGGATACGGTCTCTACGAGGAACGAGGAAAAATAACCATTACAACCTGCGCTTTGAAACGATAAGAACCAGCAAAGTTGATCCTTCAGCCACGTCCGCCGCCTACCTGGAAATCGAGAACCTTCGAGACTACGTCCGTTGCCACAAGCACATCCTTGGAACAGTGACGGAACTCTTCGATTCCCGTATGCCTACCGCGTTGCTCTGAAATGTTCAACAATACAACAACACATGTAATAAACAACGAACACAAAAAACACAAAAACACATACAAAAATACAAAAACACCACAACAACACCTCACAAACAATCAGTAGAAAAAATTAAAACTCGAATAAACACTCACCTCCACAGGAGATTCCGGCGTTTGTCGCCTCGCAGCTGACCGTCAAGGACCTGAAATCGAACATAATTTTGATGGCAACAAGCGAAATCCAATACACGTGCAACGTGGAATGAGTACAAAACCATACAATAAGAATACCTCCCACACAACCACAACCAAAATTCAAAAATCTAAGAAACACTCACCTCCACGGGATATTCCGGCTTTTGTCGCCTCGAAGCCGGCCTTCAGCGACCTGAAAACGAACATAAATTGGTTAACAATAAGCTAAAACCAATAACATGTAACCCACGAAGAGTAGAAAAACACAAGATAACAACAACAACCAAACATCCACCAGCAAACATTAAAACATGGAGAAACACCTTCGCCGGATATTACGGCTTCTCGCCTCGATGCAGATTCCTCAGCTACCTGAAATTGAACATTAAAATCGTCTAAAAGCAAAACAGGACAAGGAAAAGGAAGAAATAGACGACGAAATCAGGAACTGGGGGACGAGCGCCGAAAATATTTAGCTGATTGGCATTATCGACCGCCGACTTTAGGGGACGCGTCCGTCTCCACTCTAGGATCCCCGGTGCGAAAGGCTACAGCGCAGAGACACTCTCCCAGCGCCGCTGGCGGCGGGCTCTGCGTCCCTGGCCTATGGTTAAGCATAGGGCAGCGGCAACGTCCAAAAGTGAGCGGAAGCCTTTAGGCGCGATGCGTAGACACCGAAACGTCCTTGCAGCGGCAGCTCCGACAGTCGTGTCGATGCCCGAGCCGAATTTGTGTGAAATCCGATCGCTGCGCTGTCTGGCGCCGTTGCCATTCTCGAAGTGGAAGACCTCGGAATGCCACGCTCCGTGGTGGGCGTCGCTCTTTATTTGAGGTGTTCTTCTGTATATTCTTGACTTCTGCTCCATTGCGCTGCTATAGGACTGCAAGTTGGCGTTCTTTGAGGAAGTCGTTCAGAACTGGCGATGGCCTGCCCTTGTTCATGTGGTTGAAGTGGATGTGCAGGCGTACTCGCACCTCACCAGGGAAGGATTTCGACCTCTCATGAAACTTCAAGTGGAGACCAGCATCATTAGAAAGAGGTCGGAAAGTTGATTACACATATGTGCGTCAAAACTACAATATATACCATTTCACGTCGAACACTGGACATATTTCAAACCAAATTGGACACTCTTCCAACTTAGCCTAAGACTTTTGAAAAATTCCACCAAATTATAATGAGTTTCTTTTAATTACACTAGAGACTCTCCAAAAAGGTTAGAATAATTTTTTGTTCAAGGAAATTTTAGTATCACATTCTTTGAAGTTTTTAGTTTACCAAATGAAAGTTGCAGCGAACTTTTTGGGTGCATGACGCGATCTGATCTTTTAATGTGCTATAAGTTTACTTCTTCCCTGTGCTTTAAGACAAGTTCCGATTTATTATTTTTCTGAAAAAATTAAAAATTTTATAAAATTATTTCACTTAGTGGGGCAGGTGAACTAAAAAATTCCAAAGAATGTTATACCAAATTCTCCTTGAATGCAAAGTTTATTCTAACTATCTTAAAAAAGCCTGCAGTTTAACCTGAATGAATCTCATTTTGATTTTGGAGGCGCTTGCTGTGATTATAAACGTCTTAAAACTAGCTTAAAAGAATGGACGTCAGAATGGTATAAAACTCCTGAACGAGTTCAAAACTGTGAAAGTCCACGGGTTGATTGTAGGCTGGCCGTGCGATTGAGCTGTATTGATAGCGGTAGGTGATGCGAGGTAGTTGGCAGGTCGATGTCCTAGGCAAGACGTATTCGACGTACATCTTGTAGGCGAGGGGGGGGGGGGGTTGATGGGCTTATCCACGAGAAGGATCCTTTTCCTCTGGTCGGACAATGTTGATCAGCGATCGACGATGACGATGTGACCGGATGGTTGCAACCAAGCATCGAACGTAGATCGTCATTCTTTTCGTAGTTAAAGACCGGCAGATCTCGAGCGGGATAATTATACGGATAATAGACCACGGAGTTGTGAGCTGAAATTGTCGCAGTAGCTGGCTTCTAGTCCAAAAGTCGAAGCATTAGCTGCTTCAGAAGCTGAAGTTGGTGAGAGTGAGCAGGGAGAACATCATTAGTCAGGAGATTGCTTGTTTATTACGGTGAGGTCGATAGTCGCGACAGTTGAAGTTGCCTAGTCTTCTGTGTCATGTCTGTAGAAGGCAGTTCGAATAGTGCACCTTACTCTGCAAGCGATAGGACAATAGGATAGGAGAAAAATTAAGTAAGGAGGAAATCGTCTTCTTCTCAGTTGTGAAGCTCGAAGTTGCCCAATACTTACTGACAACGTTTCGGGCCTTAAGCCCTTCTTTAGGTCTAAAATAATGTGTATGTTACATATCACACACAAATATGGTCAAAAGAACAACCGACGCTTTACAGACCTAGACCTCATGGGAAAGAAGAGATGGGGGGGGGGGGGGGGGGGGAGAGAGAGGGGGAGCAAGGACTTCCTGTTAGGCGGTTTGGCCGTAAATGAGGTGCAGGGTCTCTGGACTCTTTTTATGCGTCCACAAACAGTGACCGGTCTCTCGTCTCTCAATGTCGCCATCATCCTCAGCAGTCACATCACTTGTCCTTAGAGAATGATAAGGCTCATTGTTCACTTCATCTCTTCCTTTTTGTTGATTGGTGCTTTCTCTCCAGCGCTTCCGGAGAATGCTCGCAGTTTCGGCAGTGGATCTCGATCGTACCCGAGAGTACGGTGTCTCGAGAGTGGGTCATCTGGGTGGTTTTGAGGAATACGTTCATTCTCTCTCCAAGTAATCTAGTTGCTTCACTTCTGTGGAATTCATTACACGCCAAACAGACCACTCTGTACACCACACACCTCATTTGCAGATTTGGTTGTCCTCTTCACAGATAAGCAATCCTACCTTTCACACTGGCTCTCGTAGAAACGCGACGACGTGTGAAGGCTCCGCAAAGATGGAGGTAGTTAAAAAATGAACGGAGAAAGAAGAATGGAGAAGAATCGAAGAAGAGAGTCCAAACATAACTATAACTATGGAGGAAATGGAGAAAATTGTATGCCATGAGTTCGACGCACGGTTGGTGACCACGACGACCATGTGAACGAGCAGATGAGGTCTTCTGAGCGGTAAAGTGTCCCATAACCGTCTTGAGGCTGCTATGGAGTTTGAGCCTTCTTCTTCTTCTTCTTCTAATTCTTGTTCTTCAGCGTTTGTCCAGCTTCGTCGTGGGGTCCGCTCTTCTGGTGTCACGACGCCACCTTCCCGATCCTGCGCTTGATCAGGGTGGACGCCACTTACTTTCATGCCCGTGTGTAACGTATCCGACCAACGCTACTTCGGGCGTCCTCTAGGCCGCTTTCCAGATACTTCCAACTTAAGGCCAATCTTGCGGACGCTATCTTCTTTCCCACAGAGAACGTGGCCATACCATCGCAAGCGAGCTTCGCGCATCTTGTCCGCTATCAGCGCGACACTGTACTTCTGCCGAATGACATCGTTTCGGATGCGGTACATGCACATGACCCCAGCCGTGCGGAATTTGAGCCTTCTTAAGTTTATTTCAAGGTTTTTACACCAATTCAACCCATACGTTTTGCTTTGCTTGAGTTTGATTTTGCGAAGGCTAGTTTGATAGCTAATAAAAAGTGCAGGCCTCTATGACACAGGAAGGCGGTGTTGTTTTCCTGGGCGCTCTGCACATTCAACAGTTGCAGATATTCGGAGACGTGCGCAGGCGACCTTCTCGGGCACATCTTCTGGGTCTCATGTGATCCTAGGAAGGTCATCGAAGTGAGTGCAAAGAGGCAACAAAGCTAGTTAGCACGGAATACCGGTACTTATAGATGGAGTATGGGCCGAACTGGCACGTCGACCATCCGACCGACCGATTCTCATGGTCTAGTTCACATTACAACGTGAAAAAAGCCGGAAAATGGTCTCCAAACGAGATGAGAGAGGTCTACAAGGTCTACGGCTAGTACAACGTCTTATAGTAGTCTCTGCGTAGTTTTGCTCTCTACCTGAAGAATTGCGGGAACGCCTTTGCCAAGGAACATGACTCTTCTGTCTCAGCCTTTCACACCATTGTTCACTCACATTGTTGGCTACGTTTATTAATACGATGCATTTTCGTGTTCGAATTGCTCATCTCTTTGTTCGCCTCCACTTATAGCAACCACAATCAGTACGAGCATACAAATACACTAGTCGGTGCTAGAAATAACATATCGGTATCTTAGCAGTGTGTATATATACTTTTGTTGAAGCGTTTGGCTTGAGTAGGTTTTGTAGAGATCGTTGCCTTTTTTACTTTCAATTAGGATATGCCGGAATGTGTTGTAATGTAAAAAAAAATATATATATAAACCAATTTGTGAGTGCCTAAACCTTTGATAAAATGGAGCAGCCTGCACTTGAACGCGGCAGTGAGGATTTGTACAATGTCATCTCAGTGTAGTTGTCACACCAGTTGATACGACAATCACTAATGGTGAGAATTATGTAGAAGTACTTCCCCAAGACATACAATCGAATTGCGCAATAAACAGGAGCCCGGCCTAAACTAGATCTTACCATACAGAATTCAGTAATGTCACTTGTCCGTCAGGCGGAGGGGCACTGAAGCCAAGAAATGACAACAACAACGTATGCCAGCCGGATTTTCTTTCAGCTGATTGTTGGAGAGCTATATCCTTAATCACGCGGATCACCCAAGATTATGATATATTAAGCAGGTAACGCATCAGGCTATGGATGGGGATCAAGTGCAGAGCGTAGGGCTTCAGAAGACATGTCGCAAACGTCGTCCAACGTGTGGGATTCGAATGACATGCCGCAGACGTCCAACATGCGTAGGGATTTCGAGTAAGGGGACCAGTGGGGAAGGGGCAGTGAAGAGGGGTATAAGGGGACCAGTATATTCCCTCAATATCGTCCAATGTAGTCGGGTTTCTGAAGACGGATAGCAGAAGCCGTAGCACGTGTGTCCGGGTGCAGAAGGAGTGTTTTAGACGTCGTGGCAACGTGGTGACACGTGAGTCACGTACATGCGATAGAGACTGAGGGGCGTCATAGTAACAGTGAAGATTATGTCCTAGCATATCTCGCTGCACTAATCTATATAATAAAATCGGTTTTTTACATAACTAAAAGTAAGAAGGCCTAAACAGTAAAGGTGAAAGATTGGGATTGCTCTATTCTAGTGGTTTGGGGGCGATGCTCCGAACCGTTAGGCCGCCAAACGTCTGGTGTGTGTACAGATAGTGTAGACTCATTTCAAAGAAATTATCGGGTTTTCGAGGTCTGCGACTAGCTTGGAAGGAGGTGGCACTTGTGGTTAGAAAGGCAATAAATTCATTTCACATGTAGCACTGAGACGCCAAGACGATGGAGACCGTTGCATCCCGAGCGTTCTTCGCAAGATAATCTAATGTAGTATAGAGCAGGACAGAAAGCCTGACAGATTGTTTCTGTGACATCCATTGAGCACCGCTTGGGTAAATTCATGAGGGGACTGGATGATATGTCAGGAGTAACAAGAAATTCGGCCGGAGATCGACAGTAGCTGTGGTTATTCCGATTAAAGGTTTGACGGCAAATGAAGACAAAGATCTACGTATGCTCTAATAAATACCAATGATAAGGAATAAGGAGGCCTAAATGAGGCGTGAATTAATCCCTTTGGAACACATCACGCATCTCACTTCTACGGCATGTCGTTGGGGGAATTTGAATGTGTACTTTGCTCAAGCTCAGATGACCTGTCGCCGACGTTTTGGAGAGTATCTGTGGTCAGAAGATGTGTCTCCGAGGATTGTAGCGAAGCTCGCCACCAGACGTTTGGCTGCCGCAGACCACTGAACGTCTGGCAAGGAAATAGTGCGTTTCAACCCACTGCTTTCCATTTCATGCAAATGGGCTATCCTGACCGACACGGTAAAGTACACAGCCTGCGTTGCTAAATTCGACAAAGAGACCTAGCTAACTGTATGTTCGCAATGCGAATGTCTGAATTTTCTTTTTGCGCTGGCATCACTTCACAGCCTCCATGGCAGCTGCTTGGAGCAGATATTGGGATGGTCGCCGATTTTCTGCAGGTTCCAAAACTGTATATTCCTGATCAGTAGCCACGATCTATCATTCGGAAGTTGTAGACCATTCACAAAAACATTCTGTGGTAGGTATATGTACTTAGTCACGATACCTGTCCTAACTTTAATCACGATGTCAATTCCACAATAGAACCTTCCATTCATTGTCTTCTATGAATGTCGTCGGGGCACTGGAGCGACGGCAACTGTTCTAAACTTCAACAGCGCACTGGGAAGTATAGTTGTGCTTTTGCGAGATTTTATCGATCAAACGAATGAGCGAATAAAAATCGATGTCGAAAATTTCCGAACGAAGGAACGATCAAATTTATTCGATGTCGAAAACTTTCGAATGATCGAGTAGTCGAATAATTTGTTCAAATGGACAATAATGAATAACCGTATTTCGCTGTGCAACAAAACGTGCCTATCGCAAAAAGACCGATTAGTCTCAGAAGCCCAACTTCACTGTGGACTCCAAGTTCCGCGTGTTTGCAAGCTCTTTTTTCACCGTTCTGCGTGGCACAGTTGGAAAGCGTGTGCCTTCAAACCTTTCAGCCGCACAAAGGCGGGGCTTCGGGAAATTCGGGACCTGTCCTCATCAGGCGTCATAAAAATCGGGATAAGTGACAAAGGTGGGGATTTCGTCGTGCTCTCACAGCAGCTGGACAGAGCCGTTACTCGATTACATCTTCAAGAGGCATCTGTCTACAGCCGTTCTAGCCCTGAAGAGTTTAGGCGACAGTACCGGAAACTTAACAGGAAAATGGGTAGAGGTGGCACGCTCAGCTAATCTACCTAAAGGTATAATAGCAAGGCTTCGTTGCGACCTTCCTATTTTTCCGGTGCTGTACACGCTTATAAAGACCCATAAACTTCCCCAAGAGGGCATCCCGGCTGACGATCCTTCACTATTCAATGTAAGACCCATCATTAGCAATGTTGGTGGCCCCACTGACCGTATTTCCTGGTTCCTCAACATAGTGCTTGTACAGTTGCTCCAATTTATACCAGCGCACCTGCCTAATACTAGCAAATTCCTCGAAACGCTGAGGAGAGCTAGACTGGAAAAGGGGTGCATGATGCTATCGTTTGATGTCACATCACTGTACACTAATGTGTCCAACGAGTGCGCATTAGAGGCTGTTCCGGAAATCCTCAATGAGCACCACACCAGTGTCAACATGCACGGCTTAACCGTCTCGCAGGTGATGGAGCTCCTTAAGGAGTGTTTGCAGTGCAACATATTCCGGTGGGCGGGCGAATACTACAAGCAGATTAGAGGTCTCGCCATGGGCCAAAGACTTGCTCCAGTTCTCGCAGTAGCATTCATGTTCAAGGTGGAAGACCCCGTTCTAGAACGAATGCCTACTATTTACTGCCGGTACATTGTCAACTGTTTCGTCATCTCTCTAACTCAGCTTGAGGTGGTCACGTGCTTTGACTTACTAAACCGGCAGTCACAGCACATCAAGTTCACAGAAAGGCCTACGGAGAACTGGCTCGCATTCCTCAATGTGGGTTAATCTGTCTGATGGGATATACCGGACCAGGTGGTACCGAAAGCCGACAAACAGGAACATCATTGTTCATTGCACATCGGCTCACCCATCCAGTATGAAAAAGGCAGTCGTCCAAAACATGTTCTATACTGCTCGCGCGGCCTTGTCAGAAGGCGCTGAAAGGTCCTGCTCGATGGATTTGGCTCGCAGCGTTCCGATACAAAACGGATATACTCCTACTGGCGGGGATAGTGGGAGGCACCGGCTATCAGCCACCGTAAGAGGCCAACAGGACGACCGGTCGAAAGTGACAATCTGTGTCCTTTCATTTTGGACCAAGTGACTGCAAGAATACGTTGTTGCATTCAAAAAGCAAACCTTCAAGACGAAGAAAGAATCATGGCAGTACCCCCAACAAATCTAAAAGGGCAGCTGGTCCGAAATCTTCTGTACGACCGATTGCGCACAACACCATCGTGCGTTATTTGCCCTGTTGGAAAGGAAGGAGACTGCCTTACGTCTGGGGTAGTTTACCTCATTGTGTGTAAGGGTCAAGGAACACTTGGATGGGTTGCGCAGGTCCCACGTCTCCATTCCCTTGGACGAGCACCGGGTGCGGCGGCATGCGCACAACCGTTTTGGGGTGGAGGTCAAGATCCTTGCGCATCAAGATGAGATTTCGGCACGCCGAACTCTCGAGGCACTGTACATTGCGGCGAGACCTCCCCAAATAGGAGGGACGAATGCTTGGCTGTTACCCAGGAGCTGGCGCCGTACGTCGCCCTGTGTGGGTCTTGACCTCTGTGTCATGACCCGTTAGATCCCTAAGGCGTGTGGTCCCAAGGGCTCTATGTCATTCATCCATATTTCGTTCAGCTAGGGTGTCAGTGGGCTTAATTGTCGACTCATAGAGATTAGCCTTTTCTTGACTTTCTACATTGTCGTTCTCTTGGTCTTTTTGCCTTCTGGGTGGTTTCCTGTAGAATGAAATGGCATTTGGGAGGGTAATTTCTCAAATGATTTCGACTTTTCCAGGCTCTGAAGAAGGCGACAACGCCGAAACGTATGCCGAAATAAAGTCTTGTACCAATCTTGGCTACGCTGAACAAACTACTCGCTATTGCAACATCAAAGATGCCAAGGTTCATCGAGAGTCAAACATGGAATAGACCGATTAGTATTTCAATCCTGAAAACTGTTAAGGGAGTAAGATATGATATTGCTATACCTTTTGAAATGCGCCACGCACTCTAGTTCAACATGATATCGTGGAAAAATTGAAGTCCTGGCCTTTTCAAAAACCATATGAAGATCCTATCCATAACGGCCTTCTCTTTTTTGGCTTTTCTTTTACCTTACAAGGGAAGGGTCTGAAGCGAATGTCTGAAAGGGGGGAGCGAGTGGTATAGGAAGAATCCCATCCCTCAATTAGTATAAAAATGTGTTTCTTTTTTTGCCAAGTCGTTAAACCCAAGGAGTAAGGGGCCCTTGAAGTCACAATGGAATCGGCACCTCACGAGTTCTGTGGTCTCTTATACACCCGCCATGCGCCGGGGCGCAGTGAATAGTGAATTTGCTTCATGTGAGGGAGGTGGAGGGGTTCGATTCCCCTGCGCTGCTGCATTTTTTCATTTCAGCTGATTTAATGAGATTTTGAGATTTTAAGAGATTCGATACCACCTTCAGAAGATTTCTGCGCATTTTCCAGCTGTGTGAAGAGTAACTTTCTTGCGATTATTACTGACCAGTTTTTTAACCAAAAGACAATGAGAAAGCTATCCAATATAATTATGTATAAATATTCAACACCAGTAATACACGTGCACAAAGCGTATGAAACCGAAGCACTAATCACAATACGGTTAGTGTATAGAAGCTACAGGCTGCTCACGTTATCATATGTCCACTGCTTGTTTGCCTTTCTACGCCTGTCAGTTCATCATATGGATCCCAATCTTCTTGCTCTTCCGCCACTTCCACCTGTTCGTCTTCGTCATCTTCAACGTTGACGTGCTTCATGCACTTTGTGCCTGTATATCACTGGTGTTGTCTTCATTTCTTCAAATCTCAACCAGTCAGTTGAAATGCAAAAATGGAGCGGCGCAGGAGGATCAATCCCCCCCCCCCCCGTCTCGCACAAAGCAACGTCACTGACCACTGCGCTCGGCATCACAGGCGTACAAGACCCCCAAGCTCGTGATGCGCCGTATTGCAATGTGACTTCAAGGACCCCTACTCCTAGGGTTTTTGGCAAAATATAAACATAATTTTGTACTAGTTTAGAGGTGGAGATTCTCCCTATATGACTCGCTCTTCCCGTTCAGACATACGTTTCAGACTCCTCGCTCGTTAGTTCGTCCTTACAACATAGCACAGGCAAGTACAAGCTTGCTTGTTACGGCGGGTCGACCAGTACTCCTGTTGTCAAGGGCCCCTCTCTTACAGTGTGTGATGTGCATTTTCTGCGTCGCCTACAGGTTGCGAAAGCGAAGCCAGCAATACACAAAACAAAGAGGTGAAATTGTGTTTTCAGTTTGTCATGACACTACTAAGATTTATTACTCCTTCATGAAAACCACAGATCTTCAGAAGAATCTTCACGTCTTATTGGGTTTACATAGAACAATTCCTCTCATGTGAAAGTTAATACCTAATAATATCTAATATCCTTAAGTAGTCTTCAATGTTCCTTCATAAGATTATTCGTAATTTATTACTGGAAGTTACAACTACAAAAATATCTGCCTTTGAAAAAATCTACAATCTGTCGTATGCCGATTTGACAACAGATGTAGATCAAACACACATAAAATAGTACTAGAGGGAATATTTCTTCTTCAATTCTGTTTGGTCATTGATGTTTGACCATATTTCATAATAAAATCAGCTTTTTTACACCTAAGAGAGTCACAAAAATGTATCAGAACTGAAAGAAAGAAATATTCCAAACAGGTCTAGAAAGGGGTGATTTCTTTTATACAATCGTAGGAATTTATTCAAACTCTTTCAAAGACATTAGGCTTTAGCACATATATTCTAAAGCCTTGGAAGCTCATGCGAGCCCGTTTCAACTAGAGTAAACCCTCCAGATATGAATAATGTAGAAGGCATTACGACGTGAAGTACCAGAAGGAATACTGGTAGAGGTCATCAATACGGCTGCAGGTTTATTCGAAATTTGATTACAATTATTCGGTCGAATAGAGTTTAACTATTCGATTTTAGAACAACATTCGTATATGGCTCCATTCGATGTACGAATTCGAACGAATATTCGACTTTGGAAATCATCGATGGTCTAATTCGAAGGGATATTCGAAAATCAAAAAATTCGAATGATCGAATAATTCGAATAATTATTCGAATATGTTCATTCGGGCACAACTATACTGTGAAGGGACTCCACTTCTACCAGCGCTCGTGAAGCATTGAATCACTCTCTTCAAAGGGACAGATAGACACAGTTTATATGGACAGGACGGATTAGCGGTTACATGTAAACTCAAAGGGAATACAAGCGTTCTCAAAGCTTGGGTGCAACAGCTGTTAAAGAGAGAAAGCCCAAAGCGCAGCTATTTCATAGTATTCGGACGCAGCGACTGATACTCATTGTCAACATCGTCAAACGAGCTACTGGTAGATTATTAGATATACATACAACAAGGGAAAAGCACAAACACAAGTTTTATTCAACCTGGAGATATTAATCCAAGAACAAAATTGATTTTACGTTCGGTAACCATTGGAAACATTGGATCGCTCCTGTCACGTCTTCTATCTTTCACTACTCTAAAACGATTTTATTCAACTTGCGAAACACTATTTTCAATGAGTTTCGCTTGGAGAACGTATATGGACAGGACGGATTAGCGGTTACATGTAAACTCAAAGGGAATACAAGCGTTCTCAAAGCTTGGGTGCAACAGCTGAACAGAGAACGTAACGAAATTCGATCTTCGACTTACCGTTTTCCGTCGTTTATCAGCAACACTCGAGCTCGACCTTAGACGCACTGAACGCAAACGCGTCATCCCCACGAGACATCACCGGCATGCCGTTATGTGCGAATCGACTAACCTCTTCTCCGAGATACTCGTGGAGGAGGAGATGGGATGAAGATCAGCTTCAGGAACCATGAGAATATCATGCTTATCACGAAGGTGGCGACCGAGAGGATAACTCTAAAGCAGCGTTATTAACTCTGTCGGGGTTGGGATTTGCGACATGATGTAAGCTCTCAAATCCTCTATAGGAGTTTAATATCACTTTTCATCAAAACGTTTAAAGTTGATGGGAGATTATGGCTTTACCAAATCTAACTATTAGGTCGTTGCATATTAAATGGCCAGCATTGCTACTTCAATTTATGGTCGATTTTTTATGGCTACGAATGTTCCCATTTCAGGCAATGTATATAAATTCTGAAAACGCAGAATCCCCGCTTTCTTAGCGTTTACGGCCCTTGTAAAGGATAAATAATACTGTAACCAAGATAATATCGTAAATGACTTCTTATGTTTTAATAATTCAGTAACGAAAGAACATATTAGCCCACCACCACCAGTCCGCGCCCCACGTCAGTCTTGCACCCCAGGTCAATTACCGTCCCCCGCCTGAGGCGACCGTTTCCCGCGAAGCCGACCGATGGGCCTTTGGCCTAAATTTGAGTTCAGTGTCGTTGTCGTTGCACTGCTGGACGGACGCCGCCGTCCACTAGTTTCTGTTATCGCCAGACGGACCGGCCTCAGTTCCAATTTTTTTTTGTTCAGACCAGTGTTTCACCAAGCCTTAAGCCGTCGATTGAGTTCCTGTATCGTCGCTCAAGTTTTGAGCACGCAGTAAATCCTTCATTTAAAATTACACTAGCAAATCCTATTGATTTCACTGGTCAACGGCCAGATGTAGCTATTTAGCGCGCGGGTAGAAACAGCCATAATTCTGATAAACATGAAATGCTATAGTTGTGCCCGAAAGAATATATTCGAATAATTATTCGAATAATTTATTCGAATATTCATTCGAATTATTCGATCATTCGGTTTTCTTGATTTTCGAATATTCGTTCGAATTCGATTATCGATAATTTTCAAAAGTCGAATATTCGTTCGAATTCGATTATCGATAATTTTCAGAAGTCGAATATTCGTTCTAATGCGAACATCGAAGGGAGCCATCTTCTTCTTCTTCAGCGTTTGTCCCGCTTCGAGGCGGGGTCCGCTATTCTGGTGTGGTGACGCCACTTTACGCGATCAAATGCTTGATCGGGATGGATACCAGCAACCTTTAGGTCCACATGCAACGTATCAAGCCATCGCTGCTTCGGCCGCCCTTTAGGCCGTTTTCCGGGCACATCTATGTTAAGGCCAATCTTCCTAACAGTGTCACCACTAGCTCGAAGAACGTGGCCATACCACCGAAGGCGAGCTTCACGTAACTTGTCAGCGATTGGAGCGACACCAAACCTCTGGCTTATTTCATCGTTGCGAATACGGGGTCCAGACGCGTAACACCAGCCGTCCATCGCAGCATTTTCGTTTCCATTACGCTGAGGCGAGTCTCAACCTCCTTGGTTGCAGGCCAGCCCTCAGCTCCATACATCACTACTGCTCGGACGATGGTTCTATAGATCTTCGATTGAAGGCGTTCCGGTATCTTCCTGTCGCATAAAACGCCTGTCATCGAGCGCCATTTGGACCAAGCTGCGCTCACGCGCGAGTTCACCTCGAACGTCAGACTACCATCAGACGCAATTGCAGATCCAAGGTACTTGAAGTTTGTCGTTCGTACTAGCGCAGTGCCACTGATCTCAATAGACCCGGCTTCGTTTACGTCTGTCGTCAAGTACTCAGATTTTTTGACGTTTAGCTTGAGCCCGAACATCGCCAAGCGGTCGTACCAAGCTTGCGCTTGTCGCTCGAATTCGCTCTTCTCTTCGCTTGCAAGCATTACGTCATCTGCATACAGCAGCGTCTAGGGGGCAGGTTTCTGAAGGTCTCTCGAAATGGCATCCATTACGACAATGAATTGGAGCGCGACAATGAATTGAAGCGCAGAACCCTGGTAAACACCAACGGAGATAGGAAACTCCACCGATGTGCCGGCTGGCGCTCGCACACTACTCTTTGGACCAGAGTAAAGTGTGCGCACCCACTCAATAAGCTCTTCGGGAACACCGTGTTGTCGTAAGGCGTACCATAACCTCACGCGGTACACGATCAAATGCTTTCTCTAAGTCGAGAAAAGCTATGTGCAGCGGTTTCTGCTTTTCGCGATGTCTCTCTACCAGAAGACGAGCAGCATGTATGGCATCGATGGTGCCACTGCCCGCTACGAAGCCATATTGATTGGTGGAAAGTTGGACGATATCGCGAATACGTCCATCTCCAATTCGCTCGAAGATTTTCATGCTGTGCGAGAGCAAGCGAATTGGACGGTAATTCGTGCAGTCCGCAGGACTGCCCTTCTTCTTCCATGTCGGGATCGTCGTGCTTTCCTTCCAACTACCAGGTACCTTCTTTTCCGTAACAACCTGGTTGAAAAACTTCGTTAGCCACTCAGCAGGACTCCAGCACCTTAACTTCCATAGGTCGGCCGCTATATCATCGGGCCCGTTGCTTTGCGTGGCTTCATCTTCTTCAAAGCCGCTTCCATCTCCTCCACAGTGATTTTCTGCAGAGGACCGTGCGTAGGAGGGACGCAAGGGATGGGCGGATAGGCAATCTCTTCTGTCGAAATTCTCTCGAAGTAGTCATGCCATCGTTTCATAGCCCTCTTGCGGTTCGTCAGTAGATGGCCATTCTCATCGTTTATGCCCAAGAATTTCTCGATGTCCTCGGCATGACGATGGCGTGCCTTGGCAAGTCGATAAAGATGTCGTTCACCATCGCGCGTCTCGAGTTTATCGCTGAGATCATCATAATGGACGGCTTTTGCAACGGCTACGGCCTTCTTTGCCGCTTTCTTCGCCTCCTGGTACATACGCCATTTGTCTGCAGTCTTGTCGCGCAGGAACGCGTGATATAATTTTTTCTTCTCTCGGACTTTTTCTCTTACGTCGTTAGTCCACAGCCACGCCAGCTTCTCGATCTTGCGGCGTCCAGGCTTAGTCATGCCTAATTAAGAGCATGCAACTTGTAAAATCGTATCGGTTGTATCTTTCCATGTTTCGTCGACGGTTGTCACCGTCGGTAACCGAATACGAGAAACAAAAGCTGCAGCGTTTTCCTTCAATCGCCACCACTTGATTCTGCATCGCTCGACATGCCTCAGCCTCGGAGGGGCGAACTTAAGAGTGCATATCAGCGGACGGTGCTGTGTGGCGACAGTCTCGTACGGCACCACCTTCGCATCTGTAACCAGCTTTCGATCGCAATGCTTCACAAGGATGAAGTCGATCTGTCTTGATGCTCCCGCTATAGAACGACACCAGATGGGAGTCACGAAATACGGTGTTCGCGATGATGAGGTTATGCGAGTCCGCATACTCAAGGATTCGCTCACCATCAGCGTTACGTGCTCCATATCCGAAACCGCCGTGACAGCTGCGACCATATTTCGCAGTCCCCACATGACCGTTGATGTCACCTGCTATAACGACAGCGTCTTCTGACGGTACCTCTGCTGTCTTTCCATCAAGCAGGGTACAAAGCTCATCCTTGGCTCTCTCAGAGCAGCCTGCCTGCGGAGCGTATGCAGAGTAGAAATGATACATACGCTGTTCAGCAGCGACTACGACCTTCATCAAGCGGTCATTAAAACGTTCCATGCTTATAATCGCGTCTCGGAAACGTTCGGAGACGATTACACCAACTCCGCTGGTGGTCCTGGGACTGCCGCACAGAATGGCCTTGAAGCCTCGGCCTATGCCCCTCGACTTACAGCAGGACCACCTCGTCTCCTGTACCGCACATAAGTCGATTCGTCTTCGCTCCAGTGCCTCTGCCAACTCGCACGAGCGGCCCGTCAACGTACCCACATTCAGCGTAGCTACGCGGGTCTTGCCTACGTTACGGGACTTTCGGACTAGCTCAGTTTCCCCCGATGCCGTCCTCGCATCAGGGACCCTCGCATACTTCTCACACTCGCCGGGCTCTGCGAGTGAGCGTCGGCTCCCGCGGACGCCGTAGCAATATCTCGATAAAATTGCAAAATGAAATTCCTGAGCGAGTTATGGCCTGCCGAATGCGACGGGCCTCACCACAGGCATTCCGTGCGATGCAGCTGGCGCTAGAACGGTGAGTCATCGGGGCCCCGTAAGAGGGGACCCCTAGCTGCGGCGGTGACGTAGGGGTAGTGTTCCTCCTCGTCAGGTGCGACGTCGTCGGTTCGGTCCCCATCGCTGCCGGTTTTTTTGCACACCATAATTTATCTTCGAAATGATCTTTTGTTCTGAATTATGACACGTATTTGATTAAATAGCGAGGAAAACTACCATACACGCTTGAAAAATGCTTGAAGGCAAGAAACTGGTATGGTCAAATTTTTATTTACTACTTTGCGCAAGTAGAGTCCAAATCATATATTGAACAACTACAGGTGTTTCTAACAACCTTGGCATTCGTGGAACAAAGCAAAGAAATGTGTGAAGCAGAAATGTTGTTCACACACTGCACATCTTATACATGCAGCCTCTCTACAACCAGCAGCAAAACAGTCAATTGTAGCAAGATCAAACAAATATTCACTAGGAGTGACAAACACACCTGGGTGAGCATCGATGTACCCTGCCTTATGCCACGAGTATTTTTAAAAGTTTGAGAACCTAGGGGCACAAAACATACGCTAAACCTTCAGTAGGTTGTCTCTCTGGGTCATGTTGAACTCCACGCTATTTGCCATAGCAAACGGACCCAATCGGACTCGTCATCAGTAGACACATCTGATCCCAAATTTTCATCCGTTTCCACATCAACTGAAGCTGCCGCACCGCCACGTAGAACAGCTGCCACCTTCTAGCGATCTTCTTCTCTTCACGGGTTGGTGCATCGTTGTCGTCTGGAACCCCAAATTCAGCAAGAAGAATGGACACCACCTTTGCTGGTGAAAAGGACATGGTGAGTGAACAAAAAGCAGTAAATCAACGACATTTTGGGCTTCCCGATCAGTCAAAAGTGCAGTAGATCAACGACATTTTGTTCTTCCTCATCCTACACTTACCACTTCCCTTTTTGCTTCACACATTTTTTTGCTTTGTTCCACGAATGTCAAGGTTGTTAGAAACACCTCTAGCTGTTCAATATATGATTTGGACTCTACTTGCGCAAAATAGTAAATAAAAATTTGACCATACCAGTTTCTTGCCTTCAAGCATTTTTGCAAGCATGTATGGTAGTTTTACTCGCTATTTAATCAAATACGTGTCATAATTCAGAACAAAAGATCATTTCGAAGATAAATTATGGTGTGCAAAAAAAAACCGGCAGCGATGGGGACCGAACCGACGACGTCGCACCTGACGAGGAGGAACACTACCTCTACGCCACCGCCGCAGCTAGGGGTCCCCTCTTACGGGGCCCCGATGACTCACCGTTCTAGCGCCAGGTGCATCGCACGGCCTGCCTGTGGTGAGGCCCGTCGCATTCGGCAGGCCATAACTCGCTCAGGAATTTCATTTTGCAATTTTAACACCCATATTCGTAATCAGCATTCCGAGCTCTTTCTAATGATCCTGATCTCATCTTGAATTTCCTTTGGAGTTCGAAACCCATCCCTAGTGAGTAGGAACCCCATGAGTGAGTAGGGCGTCGATGACTGCTTCAGTTTCGACGGTGTCGAATGCCTTCTTCTGGTCGATGAACGTAAGGCACAGCGGCAGCTTGTACTCTCGCGACATTCGTTGAGCTTCGTAATGGTGTGTATGTGGTCGTTCGTGCTGAATCATCTTCGAAATCCTGTTTGTTCGCATGGCTATCCTTCGTCCAGCGTTCGGCTGATCTTATTCAGGATGACTCGAGTGAACAGCTTGTAAACTACGGGCAGCAGGCAGACCGGGCGATAGTTGTCAATGTCGTGCACGTCTCCCTTCTTGTACAGCAAGACGGTCCTGCTGGTCTTCCACTGAGATGGAACCTTGAACTCCGACAGGTAGCGCGTGAAGAGCCGCGCCAGAGTGTTGATGAGCGCTGGCGGGAGATTCTTCAGGTGTTCGGGTCTGATCCTGGCGGGACCGGATGCTGTGCATTTCTTCACCGACGAGATAGCGTGTAGGTTCTCGTAAGGGAGAACAGAGGGGACGACGCAACCATCCTGCGGAAGATGGCATGGAGGCAGGTGAACGTGGCTATCGAAGGGACCGGAGTAGAAGTCGTGGATGACCTTCTCCATGGTCCTTCTGGAAGAGGTGATGTACCGTCAGGACGTCGGAGGGCGGTCATCTTGGTCTTGAAGTTGCCGAAATTCCGGCGGGCATTGCGGATGCTCAAACCTGCCTCGGCTGCTTCAGCAAACACTTCAGCCCTTCTCTCATTAAGATCTTCCTTTAACGCCTCCCTGCTTAGCTTCGCAAGCTCGGACGTCGTTTGGTAGTTGCCTGACGCTCGTGCTGCTCCACGCTGGTGGATCAGCTCGAGAGTTTCCGGAGACAGGCGTCTCTTGGTGGTCTTCAAGCTCTCGGCTCCCTTAGCTCTATCGTAGAGATGGTGCACGAAGCGGTCGCATTCCTCGTCGACGTTGTCCATGACGGCATCTTCCCAAAGGCCGACAAGGGAGGTGTAGAGGTCCCAGTTGATGGTCGTTCTGGGATTCCTCTTCTCGAACTTCGCGGCGTTCTCTCCTTGACTCGAAAAGCGAAACCTCGCGCGAAGGAGGCGGTGGTCCGATCCTGTGTAGAACTTGGGGACAACGGAGACGTCGGTCAGGCAAAACTTGCAAGTGAAGATGGTGTGGTCGATCTCGTTGTGGAACTGGCCACCGGAAGATTCCCAGATCCATCGTAGGGAGGGAGGTTTCTGGAACTGTGAGTTTCCATGGATGGTTTTGGTCGACTTGATGAACTCAGACAACCTTTCACCTTGTTCGTTCCACTCCAAACCGTGGGACTAACATGGCACTAGCTACCTTTCCAAACTAGCACCCTCTTCTCCTTTCTCAGAAATATTTCCTTTATATTCGAAATCGTACTTAACCTAATAATACGTCGCTATAGCTATGTCTTCATTGGTTTATATTTTTTTAAAGAAACACAAGTGCATAAACAGGGTAGGCGAAGGTCAGCATGTTTTGGGTTCCCTGGATGTTATAAAAGAACGTAAGTATGCAACCCTCTCTAGACTTGTTTAAACTCTTCGTTCGCATTGGAATGACTACAACACTGAGAAAAGGTTTCGATGACAAAATTAGAAACTGGCAAACCAATAAAATGCATACTTTCATTGCTATTTATTTATTTATTTCATACCAGCCGTCAGAGCGACCTCTCGACCGCACTGACAACTTCTAAACGGCTTCGTCGTGGTAATAGCTTCTCATTAATTGTAGCTGCCACTTATGTAATGGTTTCCTCAAGAAGAACACCCTAACTACGTCGATCGGGGTAAGTTATAAAGAAATAGAAAAATAAACGACATCCACAAAAATCGACTATTTGACTAATATCGAAAACGAACTACAGATTCGTGTTCAGCGACGTCGATTACTCCCATGGCTGAAGTTTTGGACCGCTTGAGGCCTTTGTCATACCATCGCTCACTCCGAGCGACGCCTAATGATAGGCTCCCATATCGATCGGGGGGCGCGATGGGATCGATATGGGCGCATATCATTAGGCGTCGCTCGGAGTGAGCGATGGCATGACAAAGTCCTGAACGACACCCACAGAAAATCGATAATTTGATCAATATCGATTGATGGCGATCGATAATTTGAAAGCGAACTTCAGATTCGTGTCTAGTGACCTCGATTACCCCAGGCTGAGTTCCTCACACGCCGCGTGTGAAAACGCGTGCGTAATGTTTCAAACCAATTAGGCGCGAAACATTGGCTTGCACGAAAGTTTCTTGGAAGTTTGCACTGCAGCTAGTTGCGTGCAAGTTTAAAATTCCTGGATGCAACCTTGCAAGTTAGTTAACCGCGAGGGATAAGTCGCAAGTAACTTGTTGTCGAAGTCTAAAGGCGCAAGTAACTTGTTTCGAAGCTCATAAGCCGCAAGTAACTTGTTCAAAATTTTCTGAGTAGAGGTCGATGCACTTGACAAATTACCTGAAAATCACGCGATTCAAATATTTTCCCGTTGGGACCACTCGACCGCGAAGGCGCGAACCCAGCCTGCGGGTGCTCCTCGTCCGCGCCGCGCCCCGGCCGTCGTGGCGGGGAGGCATCCGTCACGGGCAGCTGCGGCTCCCTCTCACATGCACCGTCCCGCGGTCACACCCCCCACTGTTCGCACACCGCCCAGCGGCTCCGCAGCGCATCTGGCCCGCAGCCAACTCGGTCCTGTGTTCCTTCCAGTTTTTTCTTCGCTTTGGCAAGGATCTCCTCTCATACACATGTTGGGTTATGCTGCTGGAGCTTTGCCTATTGCCGTTCGTCCCAGGACCCACCAGCGCTTGAATTAGGCGAATGTTCGCGCCGAGTTTTGTTTATTCAAGGGTAGTGCTGGTTATGTCATGCATTCTCGTGAAAAACGTTTTCGATCCATCGATCTCTTCGTGCCGTATTGCATCGTTCTGGCAAGTGGTGACTAAATAGACGGTTTTTGCTTGCATCTTCCGCATAGCCGGTGTCTTACTGGATCAGGGCTATCTTTTGTAATTCTTCGATATTTGTAATAGCATATATCGGTACAATCGTAGTTGGTGGTGGCCGCTCTGAAACTAAACTTTTCCCGACGTAACGAATTACAATAAATGGGTAGCAACATATGGAAATAAGCAAACTGCGCCAACCTGGTTGCCTAGACAGACTTTCCGACTTCCTAGTCCGGAGTGGAGCCGTTCTCGGTGCAAATCTAGTAAAGGATGCACTGGTACTAGACTTGCACCGCGAACGGATAAAGTTTTAGCAGATAAAACAGATAACATTAAATAAAAAACTTTCGCTCAAAACATATCAATCAATTAACGTTTTGAGTATGATAATAGGTCCGTGGACGCAAACAACACAATGTAATCATTTAAAAACCTCCCGACCTAGCTCACAGAGTTATATATTCTCATGTTTTTTTCGGTTTATCTATTTTGATTTCGTTAATGTAGTTGTAGTTTCTATGGAATGAATGAGTTCAACATATGGCAATATTAAACACATTCCGTTTTAATGAAATCGTTTAAGAGCGGCCATCAACTAGGATTGTGCGCAAATATCCTTCTCAGTTACTGTTCATACTACTTTTGCATTATCATTTGTTATTTACCGTAGAATACCACTAACGCCACTATTTATCACGCCTTAACCTGCTGCAAACGTTTGGAGCCAAGCCTGTAGCCCTGTATGGTCTCAGCCATTTCTATATAATTTATTTAAATTTCGCTAATTCAACTGTTTCCCGTGGAATGAGTGTGTTCGATATTTGGCTGTAAAGAGCACCGGTGCGAGTCTAACGGATGGGTGTTCACCTGATATTCCTGATAAAAACCATATTAGGATAAAAAAAACGTGCAACATATAACCTTTGGTCCTGATAATTACTGGAATGTGTGCAAAATTAGCATTCCTAATTGGCGAGAAAACACAGCAGAGTGGAACGAAATCTGAAACGTATTCAAACAACTCTTCCTATCGCTACACTCAAGCAGTTGACGCACACTCGCACTAGTCTGTACAGTAAACGAGTTAGGAAATGACTTCACAAGAGGGAGCGTGCTGACGAGAATGCGCGAGAGGATTTATTGATTGTTTTTTACGAGATCAGGTGCCCCCCCCCATCAGAGTTGCACCCAAGCCTTTAACTCTTATATGTTCTCAATCGTTTCTACATAGTTTGCGTCGGGGGTAGAGGGAATCAAATTGCGATTGGAGCGCGCCGTTTTCGGTGGAGCGCGTTATTCCTTTCCAGGACTTTTTAAACGTTGAGTCTTTTCTCCATTTGTGGTACGTTTGAACTGATCCACATTGTAGTACGATCTTCAGTTCTGTCGAGTGTTGTAATTGCCTCAAAGGTCCACTCCTTCTGGAGCAGTCACGGGCGCATGAGATGACGCCTATATTGAATTCTCCTCGGTTTTGGACGATAAACACGCAATTGTGGCACAACTGGGCAAGAAAAAATATTTGGTTCGCCTCATGTAACTACGCACCACGTGTGCGCAAAACGGTGTCCCCTACATTTGTCATAGCTCCAAAAAGCCTTCAGTATCGCGGACAAAGGGAAACAAGAACTAATGATGATGTAATAAAATAATATGGTGATGTGTAACTGCTAATGACAGCCTGTAATGAAATTATATCATGGGATATAGCTCATAATGATGAAATGTAGTAAAAGTTTTTCGGTGCAATCCTATAGGGGGGGGGGCACTCCATTATGAATTGCTAATGGTAGCTACGTATCAATACATACAACATGCAATGCAACATATGAATGCCTTAACTTACCTGTACCCTTCCTTGGAAATGTTCAAGCGTTACGCCGAAATATTAAAAAGATTTCATTATGGAACTATGGACATGCTACGGTTGTGATCCAAAACTCTATTTGCTTCGAAAAGAAATCGCGAAACGCTATCCACTAACTGATTAAGGTAATAACGTCGCTTCAATGAATTTTCGCGGCATTACAGTATCAATTGTTCCAAATTTCTGTTCAATTTACTGTGTTTTCATTACTCCCTCCTCCCCCCTCCCCCCTCAACTAGAATAGCAATTTAGAAAACCTATTAAAAGGACAGCAATTTATAAGGTAAGCACATTTAAATATAATTTATATGTTGTGGTGCATTGCATGTATTGATGCGTAGCTACCACTAACAATTCATAATGGAGTGCCCCCCCCCCCTCTAGGATTGCACCGGTTTTTCCTGCACCGTCACAGTGTCTCCTGGTTCTATCAGTAGTTAGCTTGGGTGCAGTCTTTAAAACGATCTCAGCAACCACTGAGTTTGGAGTGTGGGGGTTGCACATCAGCGTTTCGAGTGCTACGAAGATCATCTGCCTAGTCAGATGGAATGTACAATCGCAGAATTGTTCCGGAGCACGAACTGTTTCTGAGTACCCTGCGTTGCATCAAAAGTTCTTCATGCGATTGTAATTTTATTGCAAAGAGAGCAGTATCAGAGAAGAATGTGGTATTGCTTTATGAACTGATTGAGACGATCATCAGACCAATCCTAGCTTCAGAAAGTCACTGCATCGAAGTCCCTTCTGTTTTAAGGCTTGTCATCTCATGGCTTCCCTTCTACTCTGTCAATGAGGCTGTCTTGACAGTGCTGAGGTAACAGTGCTGAGGTACACCATGCACGAGCGCATATTCGCTTCGTCAAGTTCATTTCATAACGTGTTTACTGCCACGAAACGAGCCTAATTCAACATAGGCGTCAACTCGGGCGCAATCTCCGACTGTGACTGCACCACAAGCACATTTTGCGCGTGAGGATTACTGTAGACCCAATGTCAACTGTCCGCTGCCTCCATTCTTGTATAATGTGATGTGATAATAGTGTTATAATTCAGCGTATCCATAAGCGCTTCTCACATGCTTGTTAAGGTTGCTGAGAAGGAGTGGACCTTTAAGGCAAATACAACATTCGACAGAAGTTATCATGTTTGCGTATTTAACTGTAGAATTTAAAATCAGCTTACAGGTTAGATAGAACCAGCACATCCTCTGTGAAGATCGTACTATAATGTGGATCAGTTCAAGCATACCAGAAATGGAGAAAACCGTGCATAGCAATAGGTGAAGCCCTCCTCTACCAAGGGGAGGGCTTCACCTATTGCTATGCACGGTTTCGATTTTCGGCCATCACGGGTTGTTGCCGGTCTGACATTTTTCCTCTCTTCTCGATCATCTTTTGCCTGGATTCAGCTTACACGACAGAAACGTTTTGTTACATCATGGAGGATATTCTAACCTCGTTCCCTGGAAACCACGAGAAAAAAATCGTAGCTAGAGGTGATCGCATTAGGACACTTGAACCAATTCGGTCCACTTGGCGAGAAATCTCCTTCATCTGCCAACTTGTTTCAAGCGCATGAATAGCACTACCTTAATATTCCACGATTGTAATTGCTTATTTTGTTTGGTTGGTTCGTTTGTCTAACTAGTTTAATCGTTTCCCTTCGTTCTGCCCCCTGCGTTCTTTCTCTTGTTGTTGTTGCTGTTGCTATGGATCACTTAAATTTAGCGTGTCCTTCATGGGCGCATAAATAAATAGATAAATAAAAGACTCAACGTTTTGAAAAGTCTCGGAAAAGAATAACGCGCTCCACCGAGAACGGCGCTCTCCAATCGCAATTTGATTCTCTCTACCTCCTACGTTTAGCAAACGTCACCCCCCCCCCCCCTCCCCGACCAATTCGCACCCGCAACCATCCTAAGGGGAGACCACCAGCAGTTAAGTGATTTGGATCGTCAGCGGAGGTCTTTCAGGCAGGAGAAACCTTTCGACGATCCGGGGGGGGGAGGACAATATCGGACGAAATCATTGATTGTAGCTTGAGAGTGACGTTCCTTTGTTGCTTTCCGCAGACACTGATTCGCGTGATTCGCACAAGCAACGAGATTACTGAATCGTCTGAAATGCGTCGTTGCATTGCTTTTGGTCTGTTTAGGTGCCCACCCTCGTCGTCGGAAAATAGCGCTGCCTGGACGTAGATATCAGAATCCGAGTGAGCGGTGGAGTTCACGTTGCCCAGATCTGCGCTGTGCGAGAGGCCAGAGTTTATTATTTCAGAGTTCAAAAAATGGGAGGATGGAGTGTTGTACAGGAAATCTTCAGTAAGGATGTCGATGAGAATGGATTCCGTGTTGCTCTGTGCAGCATATGCAAAAGGCGGATGAAGATACCGTTGTCGAGGACAACTACGAATCTTTGTATCACTTGGAAAAACACCACAGTTCTGTCCTGCAGAGCGCACGGTATTCTGAAAAGACGAAGCCTCCGAGGCTACGAAAGTTCAAACGACCATGACGCGATCCTTCCACCGAATAATGAACTCGCAATCAGAAAGATCGGTGCATGGCAACCTCGCCGTACTAATAGCGGATTGCTCCCTTTCGTTGCGAGTTGCATCAACCGCAGGCTTTGAAAAGTTTGTTACGTCGTTGAATCCAAGCTACAAACCATCAACGAGGCAAGCAATCCTCAGCATTCTGAAGAAAAATGTGGACGACATTGACCGCGGCACAGAATTTTATTGGGTGATCCAAACAACTTTTTTCGGTATCACGATGGATCGCTTGAGTTCGCACAACTGCGGAACGGGACATTCGGCGATTACAGGGCATACTATGTGCTCAACACGACATTCTAGCTAGGACTTCGGCCATTCTAGACTGCGTTCCGATGGGCCTCTCAAGGTGACTATTACTTTTCTGTTCCACTATGCACCAATGTCTTAAGCATAAGCACGACCTTCAGCCGATGGGCTACAACAGACTGTGGTGTAAGCCGGCGGGAGCGTTCCAAGAGACACACGTTGGGATGGTGTGGCTGGTGGTCCCCGTGGACATCAATTTAGTGGAATGCGAGCGCCTTGTGCTCGCACCTCTGCGCTGGCAGAGTCATGCCAAGATGACCTGGCGGGGCTGACAGGAGTCGCCTGCACGATTATCTACACCACCGACGCTGAGTTCTGGGCTCCGAGTGCCGAGATAAGGCTGGAGAGTGCGGCGTGGTCCGAGGGCTACTGAAGCGAGAGAAGTTGAGTCACACACCCACAATGCCACAAGGACTACTAACTCGTGCGTTCGTGTCCGGCGTATGAGTCCAAGATGTCGTTGTGGCTGCCGACCAACTGGATCTGCCTTGGCTGAATCGACTGGACGTGGCGGTGGCTAACCCGGACACGTGTGTGGCTAATTAACAGAAGATAGTGGTGTTGTCGGAGCACCTGGAGTCTGATACTGAGAGGACGCACTGCTGCTTCGCTGAAGCATTGGATTGATCCCATGCGGGAATTGGGCTGGCAGAGCATTTTCGCTCTCGAAATTCTCCGGCAACCGCTAAAGCAACCACTGCCCGATGTGCTGGAATTACTACTTTTGGAACCAGCTCACCCAGACGCTCACCGGGCGCAGGTGGATATCCGGACTGGGAATAAGCGATGCGCTTCTTCGAAGTCAACCTGATGCCTGCGTCCCTGTGCACTTCAGTGGTGCTTGACTCTCTAGCCAACAGCGTGCTCCGGAAGTGCGTCATGCATAGATTGATTCAGGTTTACCAAACGCGCGGCGTGGATTCTTCCCGAAATTTCCTGGCGCAGTGCACGGACTTTTTCTGTTGCACGGTCGTGCTTCTTCATCGCTACCATTCCACATTTGGTTGCACTAGAAGTTAACTGTCTTAAATATTAGGCGATAGCCTAAGTGTCATGTATAAGCTTTCAGTCCTACTGTTGGGCTCATCAAAGAAAATCCCCTTCAATGTCTCAGAAGCTATTATTAGCGAGAACTGAGATGTATACCACCAAGAGTTTCGCTTTAAAAACAATATGCATAAGCAGCATATTTTATGACATTGCCGCAGTCACGATCGAGCATGAGAATGTTTGGAAAACTTCTATTAGCTGAAACCACAAAACATTTCGCTGCGTGGTTTATGAGATTGTTAGGATGTCCACACTCCCCGATCCGCGCTTCGCCTTCCTCGAATCCGTCCTCGCCCACGACGACTGGTGGAAGTGTGTTTTTTGAAACATAGTGCATTCACAACATAAATTATGCTCTATGTGATTTTCTAAGCCTGTAAGCAGGAAAAATCTATATCCGAACCAAATTCAAGTTCGATTTGCTCCCAAGCCAACCAAAACTCTAATGCTGCAATATTTGTTTGCATAAATAAGATGGAATCCTTTTAATCATATGCTTCACAACAGCATATGATTAAAAGGATTCCATTTTTATTTTTCCAGCCCAATCAAGCATATTGAGATCGCGAAACCACAGAGGATAGGACGGAAAGGTCGGCGCTTCTAGGAAATGTCAGGATCTACACTCCCAACTATCCAAAAACAGTAGCTTGTATGTTTTCTTGTTTTGCACATGACTTGCGATGAGAATCTGATTATCAATTCAATGTTTAGTATGTCTCGTAGATAGTATCTACGAGACATCCATTTTCGGCAGCTTTAATTGAAAAAAAAAAGAATTAAGCTGCTGATAAACGAAACAATCCAATCGACCTTCTCAAAGCAAGCGAAAGCCGGGTATGCTGCTTTTCGTTAATCATTCTAGTGATGAGCAGAAAATCCCATTGAGCGCCTTTAATGTGGCGACTGTACTACGTTTAAAAACACTATTAAAATGTTTTTAAAAATGGATTCTAAATTAAGAATGCGTCAACCCCTGATCTGCTGCTGAGCGATTTAAAACGAGTTTTACTTTCTGTTGTTTGTTCGTTATCCGTTTTTTCCGTTATCCGGCTATTTTTGGGCAAGATTATCCGTTATCCTGGTGTCAAAATTCCATTATCCGCTCATCCCTGGTATAGATGCGCCATGCACTCGTCCGAAACCGATTGATTTGTGCTACTTTTAAGGTTTGAAACTTAAAAACACACTACGACTTGCAAAGAATGCAGGGTATCCTAAACAATGCAGGTGCTATTTAAAAGGTTCTAACATTTCTGCTAGTGAAGGTTTTGAAGATGTTTGAGACTCATATGGAAGTGTAGAAGAACAAAAACTCTGTCATTGCGCCATGCAGCCGCCTGAAACCTTGCATTTCCGACTCGATTGATAGTGCATGGGCTGCTTGTTACAGTCTTGTTACTTGGCCACATTAACATGTGCTGTGCTTCTTTCAACTGTTTGGTGTGGTGTTGAACTCGAAACCGAGATAGTGCACGCTTTATTGACGACTAACGTTTCGGCGATGTCGCCTTCTTCAGAGTCTGAAAAGTCCAAACATATGCTGAAGCTACCAGGCCAAACATCGCCACGAACCTTGCGAAAATTCAAAGACCCCCGAACAGCAACCCTTCCGGCAGAGAGAGATGACAGCACTGTCCTTTTAGACAGTTTCACTTTGTGGGGTCTCTCGGGTGTTCTAAATGTTGGGCTGCTCTCATCTCTCTCTGCCGGAAGTGTTGCTGTTCGGGGGGTCTTTGAATTTTCGCAAGGTTCGTGGCGATGTTTGGCCTGGTAGCTTCAGCATATGTTTGGACGTTTCAGACTTTGAAGAAGGCGACATCGCCGAAACGTTAGTCGTCAATAAAGCGTGTACTATCTCGGTTTCGCGTTCAACACCACACCAAACAATTGGACAACGATCAATGCCGAGATTCATCGAGGGTCGAACCTGGCAGCTTCTTTCAACGTTTAGAACTTGAAAATCACGTGAAATACAAGCGACATGTGAGTTTATTGATTGCATAATTTAAATGTGAGCAGGAGCCACATTTTCCAAGACGGATTCTGTGGAGTGATGCAGCAACCTTCAAGCTGAATGGAGAGATTATTCGGCATAATTTCAGCGTAATAACAATTTTGGGGTTATTCAAGCAGTAGCAAGGTTGTAATAAGCATTCAGCCCATGCACAATCAATCGAGTCTGAAATGCAAGGTTCCAGGATGTGAAGCGCCATGGAATGAAGAGTATTCCTCAGCATTTCAGAGTACAAAAAATGCGAGGATTGAGTGTTGTACGGGATTTCTTCAGTATGGATGTTGATAGAATGGATTGCGTGTTGCTCAGTGCAAGAAACGGATGGAGATACCATTGTCGAGGACAACTACGAATCTTTTGTATCACTTGGAAAAGAAGCACAGGTCTGTCGTGCAGAACGCACGAAATTCTGAAAAAGATGGCTGCGAGGCTACGAAAGTTCAAACGACCTTGACGCGATCCTTTCACCGAGTAATGAACTCGCAATCAAAAAGATCGGTCCATCGCAACCTTGCCGTGCTAATAGCGGATTGCTCCCCCCGTTGCGAGTTATGTCAACCGCAAGCTTCAAAAAGTTCGTTACCTCGTTGAAAACCGCCTATAAACCGCCAACGAGACGAACAATCCTCAGCATTCTATTAGGGGGGGGGGCAAAAGTAATGAGACACCCTATGCTGTGTCCACATATCTCGTGGCTGGAGCCTGGTTTCGTGCTTATTGTATTTGTATGTTTGTATGCTACTTGCTGAAGGCCACCTGAGAGGTTACCACTTCCGCCCTTTCCAGAAGCATGCCACAACCCCAGTCTGTCTCATGCCAAAAACCCCGGTCTGACGAGTCGACCTGTGTCGCGCAAATCTCGGCCAATTCCCAACCCCGAACAGCCTGGGCTCAATATTCACGCAAGATGAGAAGTACGTCTTCTACCTTAACCCTGCCAAGCAGCGAGTCTGAGTGAGGCCTGGTGACCTGTTACCGACCTTCGTTTGGCTCGCGGCGAGAAGCACCTTTGGGGCTTTTGGATCTGCGCCCATGGATCTGTTTACCGTAAGCTGTTTCCCAAGAGCACTACGATGAACTCCAAGGCCATAGTGAACGAAATAGAAGAGATGGGCCGGCGACTCGCTCTTATTCTCTTATTCATTCGCAGCGCTTCAAGAAGGTTCTCCTCTTCGCCAACGCCGTACTCCATCGGAAACAAGTAACCACGGATAAGCTTGGCCAGCTGGGCTACGTTCACATGCCTCATCCACCGTACATCTCTCTATGCGACTACCACTACTTCTTGAGCCTACAGGACTTCCTGGTCGGAAGGGACACAAGAACCCAAGCAGTGCTTGACGACCATATCGAGCAGTTGATCAACACCATGCCCAAGAGTTCTGAAAGGATGGGATCAGGAAGTTGGCTGAGCGATGGCAGCAAGGTCATTGCCCTTAATGGCAAATACACTCCTCAGCATCGTTGAGTTCTAATTGAGTTATAAAGATTTTTTTCAATTAGTCTCATTACTCCCCCCCCCTAATAAAGAGCAATGTGGACGACATTGACGCCGCGAATAGAAATTTATTCGCTGATCCGAACTTCTTCGCAATCACAATGGACTGCTGGAGTTCGTTCAACTCCTTCACGGGACTTTTGGCGATTACAGGGCATACTATGTGCCCTACATCACATACCAGGACTTCGGCCATTCTAGACTGCGTTCCATGGGCCTCTCAATGTGACTATTACTTTTCTGTCCACTATGCACCGATGTCCTAAGCACAAGCTTTCAGTCATACTGCCGAGCTTATTAAGGAAAAGCTCCTACAATGTCTCAGAAGGCTGGAAGTTAATGAGAAATGCATATCGGCGGTGGTCGCTGACGGATCGTCCAACATGAAGAAAACGGCATCTGACGCTGGACTCAATAGTGAGTTCAACGGGAAACATGTTTGAACGTAGTTCACATGACGGGTCATTTCAGCTTGCAATGTTCCGCTCATGTCAGCGTTGAAGCACGAATACGTCGAGTCGGTTCTTCAAAAATGTCGCAATGTCATGTCCAAAATGAATAAAAGCACAGCTGTAAAAAGGTTGTTCCTCAGGTGGGAAGCAATCTGTGAGAGTTATACTATGTGCCGAATACGATCCGAGGTTTTGCAGCTTTCTTAAACAGTTTCAATTGGAGGAAATAACACCGTCTACGGAATGCAGAACCAGATGGGGTTCGACATATACAATGATTTGCGACATATTGACAACGGTTAGTACATTTATCACTGATTTTCAACATGACAAGACACGCAGTGCCTCAACGGCTCCTATTTCAGCTGCCCGCATTTGAAAAAGTTATGGAGCAATGCAATACCGATGTGCTTGACGATAATGACGTTAGAGGATTGAAATCGCTTAGGACATTCCTGGAGCCGTATTATGCACTAACGAAAATGGTACTTGACCCAGTTCTCTTTTTTGAAAAATCACAGAAAAACGGTGTTCACGTTTCGCTGGCTTTTCTCGGCGTCGCTGCGGTGGTTACACTGCGGCAAAAACTAATAAGTGGATGAATTTCAAATAATTAAGTGAGAAAGAAACTGATGCCCAATATATTTATAGGTGTGCGCATCCAATTCAACCTGCTCCCTCATTTTAGCCGGTGGAAAACTATTATTAGCGAGAACTGAGATGTACGCCACTCAGAGTTTGGCTTTAAAAACAATATCAATAAAGCAACATATACATATTTTAGGACATTATCGCAGTCGCGATCGAACATGAGGAAATTTGGAGAACTTCTATTAGCTGAAACCACAAAACATTTCGCTGCGTGGTTTGCTAGTGAGATTGTTAGGATGTCCACACTCCTCGATCCGCGCTTCGCCTTCCTCGAATCCGTCCTCGCCCACGACGACTGGTGGAAGATTGCACAGAAAATTGTGGACCGTAAACATAAGTTGGCGTCGTTTGGCAACTAGACTATAATGATTTATTCGCTTCAGTGACTTTAAATGACAGCGCTTTTGAAAAAAAGTCGCAGGGAGTTGGAGCAAAAAAAGTAGTCAGGACAGTAGGAACTGCTTTTGGCAACCACCCTTCGAAAAAGAAAACGAAGTTGAAAAAGAAAGCGATGTCTCGACGGAAGTGGATGAAGCTTTGGTTGGTTCAACTTCGTCTTTCTATTTGTTACAAGTCGCGAAGAGCGGGGGTGCACTACGTGTCTAACATTAGTTTTTACTAATACTACTGAAACCGCCTCTATCAATGAGCGGGACCCCACCAATCTCTTAAGTTTTCAGCCAATACTGGATTGCACCCGCCCTCGTGACTTGAACTTTCGGCTCACTTAATCTGCTTTGTCATCGATTCTTTGCCTTCCAGATTAAGCTTCGGCGATATTCCATGCTGTTAAGAAAAGAGCGTCCCAACGAGAACGACGATCCATACAAATGGTGGTCTCAGCATGCACACGAGTTTCCTCTCCTTCGTCAAGAAGTAGCTAAATACTTGGTTATACCCGCAAGCGCCATAGATTGTGAAAGATTGTTCAGGTTGAGCTTTTTTGGCTGTCTTCGTTTTAGTCTGCACAACTGTACTTTCAGGACTCCTGAGGGCGAAGAAAGGGCGATTTTTTTGCCCAAGGGCGGGTTACTTGGGGTTATGATCACGAATCCGACATCTTTTTTCCGCATTACGCTGAAGTTCGTTATGTTACGATAGATACGGGTAACTAAGGTCATGGCCACCGAAAAGTAGGATACCTCTTCAGATATTCTAAATCGTTCCGCACCCGTAGCTACCTTACTCCAGCATAGTACTGAAAACGGATGTTATATTCGTGATCAGCATCTTAAATAACCCCCTTAGCCGAAGTTTGGGCGAAATTTGAGACCTCGACAGTCTTTATCACCCGTACTTACAAACTAAGTTTAGACACCATCCGCAATCGGTCGAAATTTCAAAAACGAATGTTAGATTCGTGATCAGCGCTCCAGATAACCCCCTTGAGCGAAGCTTGGGCAATTTTTTTCGACCTTCCCCGACTTCTGAGACTCTCCGACCCTGTTCAAGGAAAATTTAGTATGACTTTTTTGAATGTTATTAGCTCATGTTCCCCAATTAGTGGACACACTTGTTTTAATTTTTAAACAAAAACAATGAACTAAAATTTGCTTGGGGGAAAAGGAAAAGGGGTTGCGCCATGCACGTGAATGGATCGGCGCGATTTTCATTTGACTGATAGTGTAAACACTACTTACTTGAAAAAAAAAACGATTTGAAGATGTGTTTTTAATAGCTGTTCTTGTGGTACCGCTTCAGTCTCTACAACCCCACGAAAGCATAATTTTTGCAATCAATCAAATAAAAATCGTGGCTATATAATCAAGTGCATGGCGTGGCCTTTATTTCAATGCACTAAATGTTTGCTGCCTTTCTGCGCTTTAAAGCAGAACGGCAGAAATCATGAGATTCAATGAAAGTCTTACCAGATTTTCCTTGAACAAAACATATTGTAACCAGAGAGGCCCCGGAGAGCCTAATTTAATGGAAGCTTGTTCTGGTTTGGAAGGTGTTCAGTTTGATTGCAAGAGCATCAGGATATTGAACGATCGTTTAGTTGGGCTGGTGTGATCTACGGTCACAAACGTCGAGGCCGATCAAGTGGTGAAAACGCGCGACTACTGCTGATGACAAAGGCAAACGAAAATAAGGATTTGGGGAGGTAGGTTTAGAGTCAAATATTTGCCGAAATCAATCGACGATTGCTTGGAAACCTTCAGAGACTGCAAATCATGGTCTGCAGCGGAAATGCGAAGGTGCGCGAGTTTCGAGGAGAAAGAGGAGGAAGAACAAGAATTGGAACCCATCACCTCGTCGGAAAGTGAACTCGAGGAGCACACCGAGTTGGAGTCTGACGACTCCGACAGCGAAATTCCGGCAACGTGAAGTACTAGGAGGAATACTGGTGGAGGTCTAGAGCGAGGGATTCGCTCTATACCTCCACCAGTATTCCTTGTAGTACTTCACGTTGTAATACTACTACCTCTTTTAAATCTCAAGGGTTTACTCTAGTTGAAAACGGGCTTCCGTGAGCTTTTTTTTTTCGAAGGCAGATATTTTTGTAGTTCGACCTTCAATCATGGATTGCAAATAACCTTATGAAGAAACACTGAAGAGTACACGAGGATATTAGATAATATTAGATATTAGCTTTCACGCGAAGCAGTTGTTGTGTTCGTGAATATGATTCCGAAGATCTGTTGTTTTTATGAAGAAGTAGTAAATCTTTAGTAAATAGTAAATCTTTATTAGCTTTCACGTGAAGCAGTTGTTGTGTTCGTGAATATGATTCCGAAGATCTGTTGTTTTTATGAAGAAGTAGTAAATCTTTAGTAAATAGTAAATCTTTATTAGCTTTCACGTGAAGCAGTTGTTGTGTTCGTGAATATGGTTCCGAAGATCTGTTGTTTTTATGAAGAAGTAGTAACTCTTAGTAGAATCACGTTAAACTAGAGATCAACAAAAAATCGATAATTTGATCCATATCGATTGGTGGCGATCCAAACTCCAAAAAAGAACTTCAGGTTCGTGTTCAGCGACCTCGATTGCCCCAGGGCTGATGCTTCGGGCCGCTTGAACGGCATCAATAAAAAAATCGATAATTTTATCCATATCGATTGGTGGCGATCCATACTCCATAAACGAACTTCAGATTCGTGTTCAGTGACCTCGATTACCCCAGAAGCTTAGGGTCGCGGTCGATCGCCATCAATTGTTGAGTATCGCCAATACGCCAGTGTGAGTGACGGACTGAAGTACGGAAACACACGCGCACTACTCTTTTGTTTATAGTAGGATTCGTTCATTCGAACAAATTATTCAACTATTCGATCATTTGAAAATTTTCGACATCGAATAAATTCGATCGTTCATTCGTTCGAAAAATCTCGACGTCGAATAAATTCGATCGTTCATTCGTTCGAAAATTTTCGACGTCGAATAAATTCGTTCGTTCGTTCGTTTGGAAATTTTCGACATCGAGTTTCATTCGTTCGGAAATTTTTGACGTCGAATAAATTCGGTCGTTCATTCGTTTGATAAAATTTCGAAAAAGCACAACTATATGAAATGCCCAGCTACTACAGGGTGCAGGTCAGGAAGGCATCGACGGCGGCACGCAGGTATGGCGCATCGAGCTCATCCCACGCCTCCTGGATAGCTTCCTTCAAAGAATCCCTGGAGCGGTGAGGTTTCCCGCAGGTTTTGGCTTCCAGAACTGCCCAGACGGTGTAATACATCGGATTCAAATCCGGGGAGTTGGATGGCCACTCGTGGAGGCTTATGGAGGCGGCGAAGTTGCCTTTGCATCAGTCCTGCATCATTCTCGTCCTGTGAACTGGAGCTCCATCCTGTTGGAAGATCCAGGAGCGGTTTCCAAAGTGAGGCACTGGCCCAAGGTAGCAGTTCGTCCTTCAGAAGCTTCGAATAGTTCCCTCTGATCTCCATTTCTCACGACATCCGGTGGACCGAGCGCGCCGGGCACCTGAGAATTCGTTCACATATCTTCACAATGTCTTCCGTAGTTACCACATAAACCTGTCTTCTTTGTCCGCATCTATCATCCTTGGTTCCCAGGTCTTCGTAGTGTCTAACGGATCTATATAGAACACTTTGATGAAGTCCAAGACGCTGGTGAATGTCGCGTGCCGAGAAGCCTTGGCGGTGAAGTTCAATGATTGAAGCGCGGTGGCAAGAACGCTTCACGATCTTGAAAACCAACTTATTTTTATGCTTGGTTGAGATAACCATAAACAAATTGATGCAGTAGAAACAATAAAACCGCAGAAAAAAGCAAACGCTCCGAATAGGAGGTCAAATTGTTCGTGCATGTGCTGTCGCCATAATTTTGGCGCACCCTGTATAACGTTGGGAAAAGGGTGTTAATTGTAATGGTGCTTATTTCGATTAATAAATTTGCTTTTAGGCATCAAGTTAGAGGATCATGAGGCCTTACTTGAGAGCAGGGAGTTACCTTCTTGTACAGCTGTTTTATATCTTTATTATGGGAAAGCACTGGGGTACTGTAGCGGAGTGTAGACGAGTAGTGGGCTGACGAGGCCGGGCCGAGCTGCCGAGGGCGAGTCGAAGTCGAGACTGACGAAGCCAGGCGTGGCTTCGTCTTCGTGGACGAGGGGCGGGTGTAACGCGACGGCTGGGTGTACCGACAGCTGTCACACAAGCGAAGTTATGATCTGTCAAAATTTTCAGTCAAAATCGGCCGTTTCATACGAAACGACCTAATACTTCGGGATGACTTGCTCAGCGAGCTATTCATCTTAAAGCGAAAAGTGTGCAAATTTAAACAATATACTGCACTGATCCAAAATTACGTCCCCAGCAATAAAACTAATCTGAATTGTACACCGTATGCTCGAAAACAGGTCTAGTGTTTTGCATAAACGCCGTGCTTGGTCGCTGTAGATCAAACGCCCATCTTTCCGTAGAAGTTGAAAGTGGCAAGTTGGTAGTAAGTAGTAAGTAAAAAGGTAGTAAGTTCAGTATTCGTTCTTTCAACAGAGAAGCAGAGAAAAGTAGGAACACTGACCCTTCCTTGAAAAAGCCCAGTTACAGACATATATTGAACACCGCATGGAACACCTTCAAATATCAGTTTCATATTCTCTGTAGAATGCCAGGCCAAACATACATTTTGTTAAAAAAGAACCCGATGAAAAATGTGAGGAGACAGATCAAGAAGGTGAGCGCCAAAGCTCTTTGTTCTTATGACTCCTTGAAAATCTGGCTCCTAGTCCAATCACTTCGTTCTCTTTAGCTCTTCGCTGTAAAGAGGCTTCATATCCTCCTCTTTGTTTTTCGTCATTCTTTAACCTGATGAAGTTGAAACGGTTTTCAGGTGAGCTTATGTCATTTTCTCGAACGAGTCAATAGTCGTTGTTATGTATGTACCAAAATCATCGCCCTCATTATCGTGTCTAGATGAAGAAGTAATTTCCATTGGAATAGCTGGTTTAGAAAATCTAAGATTGGTCGAGCATTAGCCACGATGTTCTCCTCAGATGTTGTGTCGCATATGAGGCAGTGAGTCCAAATATACTTTTCCTCCGTCGCATTATCGAAATTGCATGCAGAGGAAAAATATCTCAAGCCAACCAAAATTTGAGGTGCATACCGTGCTGGGTGTACTCTGTATTCATGGCCGACTTTCTTCCGCAGTCTTCTGAAACCATAACGGTAATGGTACTGCACCTCTACTGCGTAACAATAGAAGAACTCACTGCTCGAATTCACGCTGATCTACTTCTGGATAGCTAACCACGCGAGGAGGCTTGGTGGTGCGTCCAGATGGAATAGAGAAGTGCCAGTCTGTTAAGGACAACATTAATGAACCCTCATCGTCAGTAGTAGCCAAAATACTCCTCAGGGAAGGATTTCCACACCATCCCCTCCACGGGACTTTGAATTGACACCTAGGAAGCTGGACGGAGAATGGGATCATGATTGTAAAAGTCTTCTTCTTCTCCTGAGCGTCTAGTCCCGCGCAGTCGCAGGGTCCGCTGTTCTTGTGATCTGTCGCCACCTCATCCTATCAAGGGCTTCATCTGCCGTGGCGCCGATTTCGGCGAGATCTCTCTTGGTGACGTCCTTCCACCTTTTCCTTGGGGCTCCTCTCGGACGCTTTCCGGGTGCCTCGAATTGTAAGGCCAACCTTATGGGGTGATCCTCTGATCTTCTGAGGACGTGTCCATACCACCTCAGGCGCTGCTCCTTCATCTTCAGCTGGATCGCGGCTGTCTCCATCACTGCCCTAACATCCTCGTTTCGCACCCTGTCCCGACGGGTCCATCCATATGCCTATCTCAGCATCCTCATTTCCGCAGCGTGCAATTGCCGCTCCTGCGCCTTACCCAGGGCCCAGCACTCACTGCCGTAGAGGAGAGCAGGCCTCACAACTGTTCTATAGAGCTTGCCTTTGAGCGTCGTGGAGCATTTACGGTCGCAGAGGATCCCTATGGACTCCCTCCACTTGAGCCAGGCTGCTTTATCCGTCCCCTGACCGCCTGCTTCACACTTCCTTCCTCGGATAGGTCACGTCCGAGGTAGCAGAATTCTTTCACCTTCTCGATCGCTTTCCCTTGGCAGTCTAGGATCGATCCAGCGCACTGCTCAGAGCTGATGAACTTCGTCTTCTTCACGTTCAGCCGTAGGCCGTTGTCTGCGAGGGCTCTCTGCCACAGCTGCACCTTTTCCTCCAGCTCCTCCTGGCTGTCGGCTACTAGGGCGATGTCCTCCACGTAGAGGATCGTCCTGAGAGGGCCTTCCTCAAGGTGGTTCACTATGCAATCAAGCGTCAGCACGAAGAGAAACGGACTCAGAGCCAACCCTTGGTGTACCCCACTGTGATATCCACTTTCATTGTCACCCCGTGTGGAGTATCGCCGTTTTCGAGCCTTCGTACATGTCCCTGACCGCGATCAGACGTTTCGGGACATCCCTCTCCAGAAGGGGTTTCCAGAGTACGGCCCGGGGTAGCCTGTCGTAGGCCTTCTCCAGGTCCAGAAATGTCAGGTAACAGGGTTTTCGTTTCTCCCGATGTTTCTCCATCACCTGACGAGCGATGAAGATGGCGTGTGTGGTGGACCTCTCGGGCACGAAGCCGCACTGCACCTGGGAGATGGGTACCATCTCCCTCAGCCTCGAGTCGACCAGTTGTTTGTAGATCTTCATCGTGTGTGAGATCAGTTTGATCCCTTGGTAATTGGAGCATTCGGAAGCGTCTCCCTTATGCTTGAAGATGGGGACTATGGTGCTGTTCTTTCAGTCACACGGCATCTTACCTTCTTTTGTGATTCTGTTAAGGAACTGCGTCAGCCAGTTGATTCCGAGGTCCCCGAGCACCTTTCAGGCCTCTACTGGTACTCCGTCAGGCCCTGCTGCCTTTCCGAGTTTCACCTTCCCTATGACCTTGCGAACCTCTTCTTGCGTCCAGGGTGGGATGGGTCCTTCCGCTGGTTGTTCTTCCTGGGCCTCAGACGAGGGAACACCTCGTTTAGGAGTTCCTTGAAGTAGTCCTCCCATCCCTCTCTAACCTCGACCGGCTTCCGTAGTACCCTACCGTCAGCACTCTTCACAGCCTTCACTACTCGAATGTCGAGGCTAACTCTATGACGCGCCTTGGCCAGACGGATGGTGAACTTCTCTCCCTCTGGGCCGTCTAGTTCCTTGTACAGGGCATCCATTTCCGCGTCCTTTGCCTTCGCTACAGCCGTTTTTGCCAGCCTCTTCAGCTTCCTGTAGGCTGTGAGATGCCCGGGTGCCCTCGTCTTCTACCACAGCTTGTAGGCCTCCTTCTTCGTCTTCACCGCAGCCTGCACCTCTTTGTTCCAGAACCATGCCGATTTATCCCCTCTGGTTCCTCCCTTTGTTTCTCCAAGGGTTTCCTTGGCACATCTCCGGATTGTTTGGACTACCCTCCTCCAGGTCTCATTCATGGGACCAGCTGGATCTGGAAGGCCTGCTTCGAGCACTGCCCTTCGTGGCTCGTTCCGCTCTCAATCCCGCAGTCTCCACCATCGGATCCTGGGTTCCGCCCTCACTTTGGGCTTGGTGAGTTGAGGTATGCTAAGGTCGGCCACCAAGGGTCTATGCTGTGATGCCACGTCTTCTCCCGGAATGACCTTTACATCCCGGACTGTTTTCAGGGCAGGCCTTCGAACCAGGATGTGGTTATCTTCCGTCCTTCTTCCTCCGCTAGCGTAGGTCACCTTCTGGCTCTCCTTTTTTGCGAAGAAGGTGCCACAGACAGCCAGGTCGTAGGCGATAGCCAGGTCCAGTATTCGTTCTCCATCCGGGTTTATCAGGCCGATCCCATTACCTCCATAAACCCTTTCCACTCCTCTTCTGCCACTACCCACATGCCCGTTCATGCCCCTGCTATGGAGAGGTAGTCGCCTTCTGGTACGGACCTTATCGCTACCTCGAGCGAGAGGTAGAATCATCCTTGTCGTGCTCTGAGCATCCGGTCTAGCGTAGACAGACATGATAGTCCAGTAACCCTCCTTCGTGTCCAACCGCAGTGACATGATGCGGTCGTTTATCCTTTGGACAGCAGCTACTGAATCTTTGAGGGACTCCGCGACAGCTATCCCTACCTCGTTCCTCTTGGTGTCCTCTACCTTGTAGTACAGCTTGACCCCTTCTCCGATATCCCTGGCTTTTGCCCCTTCCATCGCGTTTCCTGCAGACACAGGACTTGTATCCTTCTGTGCTTCATCAGGTCAGCCGCTTCCCTAGATCTTCCGGTCAGCGTTCCCACGTTCAGAGTCCCTAGTCGAACTAGCTTCTTTAGCCTAGGTCGTTCGGCCCTCGGTAGCTCTCGCATACTGACCACAGAACTCGGGCGGGGGTTCTGTGCGCCACTTCCGAGCGACGTCCTAGCCTTTACACTGATTCTACTGCGAGTTTTGATCATGGTTTTGTGACGAGGTTTCTTCATCACCCGGCCCGTCAACCTGGGCCTGACGCGGGAACCGTTGCCATTTTTGCAATTTTTGCAGGGCATGGCGTGCTGGAGCCGGGAGTCGAGCCTGTGACCGTTTGTGCATGAAACTACACTATTAACCACTACGCTAACTCGGCTCTGATCATGATTATAAAAGTGTAGGCTAAAATTGAAAAATGAATCTCCTAAATGAGTTCTGACCAGTTAAGGTTTACAGTGTGGACTGTTGATTTGCTGTGTGAGTGCGGGTTGAGCTATCTATCAACGCACTTTATCACCGCATACGCATATATGCAGTGGGCGGTTTCCCACTTAATGATACGTAGGTCGGTTCAAATTCCGTTGATGCTCGCTTTTTGCGTGCTGTGGTTTATATGAATAAATTGTTGCTCCCATTTCCTGCACACGTTTGAATAAAAAATGAAAATCGCTGAAGGTAAAAAAATCTCAGAGGTGAAGAAAATCACTAACAGAAGCCGGTTAGTAATCTGCACATCAAATAACTCTTGCCCCCACAGAAAGTTTGGGTCTATGGGGCTGGGTCACACTACGAACTGAATTAACTTCCATGATCTACCAGGACCTGTAGGTCATGTTGAGATTGTATCGCTGAACCTCTCATTCAATATTTTAGCTTGATTGCAACCTTTACCTGGAGGCGATCCAATCGCAAACATCAGCTGCTTTTCAGGGCCATAACCTTTCGAAGTCCTTGCACTGATGAATACCTGAAGAGAGACGCTCTTTAAGTCGACCACCAAGAGCTAAGATCTGGCTAGCTTATTCCTTTCTATTCTAACTGTTATACCCCTCTACGACATTTCGACAGCACGATGTAGTAAAAATTTAATGTGCAGCGTACACTGCAAAAGCTCCTGAAAGTAGAATGAACACATCTGGAAATCGTCGTCAGTAATCTATGTATCCATGTAAAGATACAAGAAACAGGCGGGATTATTTCGAGAAGTCTACACACTTATCGTTAGGCGACCTTAATAAAACCTTAACTATATTTATTTATTCATAGCATGGACGTGACATCACTCGTAAAACAAATGAGAAAAAAGGAACAAGTTCTACTAAACAATTCACAAAATAGCAATCAAACCTGGATAAGAGGCACTGGAAACTCTGCAAGCGGCTATGAACATAGTTTAGTCAACAGCAATTTCATGGAAGCATGCATGGCTAAGGACAGGAGATTTTCGTTTCCAGCAAGCAGGGAGTAGAGCTCTCGCAGCCCTCTATATGTAAGTCAAAAATGAAGATCTGATCGAGGTCCTTGCAATGGGGACGCTGCCGGAGCCCACTTATCCTTGATTGCTATTCATAGCTCGAACTATGTACGAAATACAGCGCCCTTCAGTCCAAACTTATCAAGAGATGTTCCCCAGCTCCTTTATGGAGAACCAGACGTTCAGCGGCCTAGCCGCCGCCAAACGCCTGGTTGGGGGCTTCGCCCCAAACCCCGAGAATAGAACACTCCCGTCTAGACCTTCTTACTCGCGCTAAAGTGAAAAACTGGTTTTACGGGAAAGCGGGACGGTAGAACACAATCTTCAAAACTGCTTCTATGAAGCCTACCCACTCTCTGTCGCACTTACGCCGATTTATTCTCCGAAGTACACATTCTCTACGTGGTGAAGAACAGATTGTGACAATCTTGTGGGAACTCTATATCGCTAAATATCCGACGACAATAATAATCCTCCCATTTCCGAGGTCACCCCCGACAGTACACAATACCCCCTTACCCATGTGCAGCCAGAGACAGGCAGAAAAACGTAGTGAGCATCAGTCATTAGTGAGAGTGAGAGGCATGTACACGCACACGCTCGCTGCCTTTCAAAGGTCCTCTGAAAATCCAACGCATGCTTCGCTATGTTTGACCTGTGGCACATCTTCTTGATCTAGGCGACGTATGACGTTCCTGCCAAACACATGATGGACGATAGTGAGAAAAAGTACTGGTTCTCCCTTATGGGTTCCTTCCACTGATTCCTTTCCTATTACTGGTCCACCTTCACTGGTCCCCTCTTCACTGGTCCCCCCACTTTTGGCAGCCCCTCATTGGCCCTCATTACTGGCCCACATTCCCACACCTTCACTGGTTCTTCTTTTACCGCCCCCTTCCCCACCCCTTCAAAGGACTCCCACTTCACTGGTTCCCGTTCACTGTCCCGCTTTTTGCCCCCCACCCACTTACTGCCCCACCCTCTTCCTCACCTAGGTGGTACCCTTTATTGGTCCCTTCACTAGTTCTCATCAATGGTCCTCTTTACCGGTCCCTCCTTTACTGCCCGCACCCCCCCCCCCCCCCCCCTTCACAGCTTTCTCATTACTGGTCTCACCTTCACTGATCCCCTTTACTGGTCCCCTCCTCTTTCACTGGCCGCCATTACTGGTCCACCTTCACTGGTCTCCTCTTCACTGGTCCTCATTTAATGCTACCCCCCTTTACCGGTTCCCCCTTCACCGGGTCCTCCCACTCCACTGGTTCCCGTTCACTTCTTCCCCCCCCCCCCCCCCCTACAACCCTCATCTTAGATATTCCCTATTAGTCCCCCTTCACTGGCTCCCATTAAAGGTTCTACCCTTACTGGTATTCCTTCCTCCCTTTGCTGGTCCTTCCACCTTTCACTGGACCCCGGCTTACTGGTCTCCTCTCTAGTGCTCTCCCATTGCACGTGTTCGGAATCCGGGCACCCCTTGCGCGACATAGGTGACACCTCTTCTGAACTCAGACACCGCTTGCATGACATCGGTGACACCCCTTCTAAACCGAGACACCTCTTGCATAAAATCCGTAGCACCTCTTCTGAGCCCAGACACCCCTTGCATGACTTCGGCGACATGTGCCTTCTGACCTCAGGCACGCATTACGCGACGTTGGCACCACTTCTGAACCCAAACACCCAATGCGCGACATCGCTGACATGCCTTCTGAATCCGAACGCCTGTTGCACGACGTCGGTGTCACATCTTCTAAACCCGGACGCCTGCTGAGCAACGTCACTGGCATGTCTTTTGAACTCGAACGTCCTTTGCGCGACATCGGTAACACCTCTTCAGAAGGTCTCGACACTGCGTGAGTGGCACCTCGTCTGAACACGGACGCCTGCTACTTGACTTCTAGGAAAGGCCAGACGGATGAGCAGACGGACGGACGGACAGACGGATGGACGGACAACCGCTAACTCCTTTATATATAGTAGGATAAACATACCTAGGGCTTTTCTGAGACCACTGCGTATTTTATGAAAAGAAGCTGCTCTCGTCCCACCTCGTATGTCTCTTCCTGTGAGTACGCCTTCAAGTCGTATGAGTTGTCGCACTGTTCCACTTCGAAAATATTGAACGGGGATTTCAAAAGCTTCCAGCGAATCTATGAAAAACACAGTTGAGTAGAACACAAAGGTAACAGTCGCTGAAAAGAGTATGGAATATGTGACTGTTGGAGCAAACGACAGGGGCGTCGTTGGTACCTCTATTCTGAAAGCGTGTGGATTCCACGTCAACGAGGATACATCGAATGGAAGCAGAAGAAGGGTAGCGCATAGAAAAAGGTGCGCCTAGTCAACGATCCGTGGTCATTGGGTCTTGGAGTTAACTGAGCTCATAATACAAAGTGACGTCCCCCCGAACCACTTGCGCCGAATCGCCTATATTTTAGAGGTGTGTCGAAATGCAAGCATATCGACTCGATCACCACACTAACCCTTTGAAAAATGTGCCAAGGAAGCGGTGGGCGTGGTGCGATTTGGCGTGGCCAGTTCACATATCTATTTTGTTATTTGCTGTTTACACACATTCACAGTTGGTTTGTGGTTGTGGAGGCAATCCATCCTAGGTGTAGATTTCTTCAATGTAAATGTACTGCTCACCGTAGGAGAACATGTTGCGCTAATCTTGGCGTAGTTCCCTCCAGTTCTAGTATTTCGTTGAAATTCAAAAAAGCTGTACTGGGAAAATGAAGAAGAAAAGTCATCATCACAACAGTGCACTCCCTAACACGCATTGAGCTTCGCCTTTCATTCCACAGGTTCTATGAAACATATACCTGCAACTGCCTAACTAATGGCGAGTTCTATTGCGCGGCATCTATTCCTTTCCGTATTTTCTGATGCCGCTCGTGTCCTTCTGACGACTTCCGAATTTAATCCAGCATCAGATGCTCCCTTTATTGAGAGAAGAACACACTAGCAGAAAGGAATGCGAGCACACTGGGTTTGAATAGAAGTAGTTGGATGCCATATAAACGAAATACAACTTAGGTGGTGAGGAGGACCGGGAGTCGGGTGAGATATAAGGTTGACTATAGTGTTGGTTCTTTGCCTGCACCACTTGCATTGGCTGCAGCATTCGCATGTAAAACCAGAGCAAAAACATAAAGGAGATGCCGACACAGGATCGAACACCATAAACTATTGCTCGTTTGAGACGGCGCTACTCTCTACGCCGACTGGTCGATACGTCGCCTAGAGACAAGAAAGAGGCTGATGGTGAGATGATAGCAGATCGGATGTGTCCAACCCGAACCATCTCACTTCCGTTGTGCATCTTTCGGTGATCGAAAATGTGTTCAGTGTTAAGTTCGGCTCAGGATGCCTGCATTTCTCTAATTCTCAAAGGGAGTCGATTCTGCACATACGATCGGTTTAGAGCTACACTTTAATAAGTTCCCTGGTTAGAAATCCTCGCATGGATGTCATGTGAACAGGGTTACTATTAAAATTTTGAGTAAACTATAAGGTTGAACCTAAAGTTCTGCGGTTTCTCTGCAATAATTGCAGCTGCCTTTTAAAAACTTCTTTCCTCTACAAGTCGACAAGCGATTACGTATCACTACAAAGAAAATCGTGCAGTTCTAACAAAGAATTAGATCGGAATTTGTGCAATGCAGCGGAGAGGAATTTCCTAGGAAACATCGGTATAGAACTGGCAAATGGCGCTTTAAACGAATGATGCCTGAATGGAACAGTACTGAAGGGTGTTTCTCATACAAAACATAGCAGGAGGAAATAATGAAACCAAATGCCAGTGTGATTTCTCATCAATTTAGCAGGGGTCTACGGTATCCATGAAAAACGTAACCAACTGCATACTACATATAGTTGTGCTTTTAAGGAAATTAATCGAATGAATGAATGAGCGAATAAATTCGATGTTGAAAATATTCAAACGAATGAATGAACGAATTTATTCGGTGCCGAAATTTTTCGAGCGAATGAACGATCGAATTTATTTCCTCATCAATTTTTTCGAATAATCGAAATTCGAATAAACTCCACTTTGCGTTTATTCGAATATTCAAATAGTCGAGCGATTTTTTCGAATCAGTTTCTGTGCTTAAGGGTTTATTCAATATTCGGATAAAAAGTTTGATTTTCGAATATTGTTGGAATAATCGATCAATGCTCTCTTTCGTTGCTCTAATTCGAACGAATGTTCGAATTTTTAAGACCATCGAATCGAATTATTCGAATAATTCATTCAAACAATTATTCGAATAACTATTTGAATATATTCGATCGAGCACAACTATACTGCGTGCGTGCCTTAGAAGACGGTGTTCAGCTGGTTCGTACCCTATGAGCTAAAGTCTCGCTAATCGACTGTGAAATTCGGATCGGTTCTTCCGTTTTCTTTTCACTGGAGCAACAACTATTTTCTTCCTTAACAAGTAGCTGCGAGGTATATGGAGAGGATCCCGTGCAGCAACAAAAAGCAGCTCGCGAAGAGCGTAAAGAGTTCTAGCCTCCTCGAGCTATCGTGAACTTCTGCGTCACTTTCAAAAGATTATTTCGCTCATCTTGTTCTACTGCTAGCGCGGTTTATCACAAGAGCCCTGCTATTAGAACGTACTTATTTATAAACGATTGAGGACAAATTTCGGAAATTTACTACAAATTTCGCCTCGCAGGTGAAGAACTTTGCACCCGTTCCACAGGCAAATATCTGCAGCAAATTGTAAGCTCGCTGTAAAAATGCATTTTTCAATTCTAATTTCCAACGCATAATATTGCAATGATTAGTTTGGAAACTAAGTTCCCGCCGTTTTGATGATTTGTTCTATCAGAAAACGTATTCTGCTTTCCCTCGTTTCGATTTTCTTACATTTTTCATTCAATAAAGTGGAAAGTGAAAAAAGAAAAATGATCTTTGCCGATAGCTCTTTCTCCCTGCCTATATTCGAGTTTTTTGCACAGCGTTTAAATCACTCGAAAAAGAGATGACTTGCACTACAAGAAAGTTTGCAGATTTTTTGTTGTTTTTGATTTTCGTTAATTTTCAAGACGTTGAAGTGGAGTGCATGGAAGACATAAATTATTTTTACTAACAGCTCCTACTCTTTAATTATTTTTTGTACAGTATTATAAGCCCTACGAGAGAAAATGTTTTGCTCTATCGACGCATATGTTGCGTTCATTGGTTCATATCGATTTTGGCAAATTTTTGGCGAAATGTTGAAATAAAAAATCACCTAATGTCGTTTGAAAGAGAATATTTCATTCTATGTATCAGAATAAGTTTCATCTTTTCAACATTCTGAATTTTGCTAATTTTCATGTCATTAGGTTCAAGTTAAAAAAAAATTATCCAAAGAGTATGAGCTATTGGTAACTATGTCTTTTGGACACTCCACTTTAATGCCTCGAAAATTACCGAAAATCAAAATGGCCGAGAAAACCAAACAGATGGACTTGTAGAGCAAAGCAATCTCTACATTTAGCATACCGAAGGAATGCTAAATGCTCTTGCCCTTTGAAGTGAGTAATTGAACGTTAGTATGGCTGTTGTGCAGGAGTTTTATAAACAACTGAACACTATTCATTACTTGAGACATCAATGTGCGGTCGAGTCATCACTTTTGTCATTTAAGAAGGCGAAACTAGAGATGTACTAACCTTATATCCTCTTACGAATCCGTTCACGTTCAAAGGGGGAGACCATGTTACACGCACAGAAACGTGGTCGTCCTGAAGAAAAACATTCTTCTATCGTTTCGTGTGAAAGAATGACATGAAGAACTGTAACTAAATTCAAAATTGCCGTAGCTGTACTTCAGAAAGAACTGTCCTCTACTTCGAAACGGCGACTAAGCATAAAGCTGCGGTGGCTCAAATAGGGAACGGTGGCTAAGTTTCTCATTGAGAAAGTGAATTGGCTGCGATTTGCTCGATGACGGCAATTTCGCACTAAGCAATCCAGCAGAAGCCATGGGAAATTGGGAACTCGAATAAGAATCAAGGTTAGGTTCGAAATAGAACAAATAGTGTTGCGTCTCACAGTTCTCTTGGTTGGGAGCCTCTTCGTCGTTGCGCTGTTTACCGGATCTGGCAAGCCCTCCTCTCCATAAAAGACGAACAGTCCTAGCGAGTGTATTGCCTTCTCATCGTCTTGAGAGAGCACGTCCAGTTTGAATATATATTTCACTGGAATCCCCTCATTGTCTTGAATAAATCGTTTTAAAGAGCAACCACTCACGTGCTTTTATACTATGTGTAATTGTTACCGGAAATTTGTCGAGCGATGTTTTGTTAGGTTCAGATTCAACACTATTTGCGTAGACATACAGCTGAAAAAGATACCAAGTGGTTATAAGTCGGTCATATTCCTCCTGCGGAGAGTTCCAGATCAAATGAACTCAAATGAACTCAAAATAAAGCACATGAACTCACAACATATTTCGGAGCTGGGGGCAACTCACTAGCAAATGTCGCTTCAACTACAGTTGCATTCGACCCATCAGGAGTTAAAACCAAGTAATCCCCTTAAAAATTATAGTTTTGCACGCATCAGATGACAAATTTATATTTGTTGCTCCTGCGGAATATTTTAGTGTGAAAAATTTTCTGCCAACGAAGCTAATTCTACTAAACAGCAAACGATGCAAACGATCACCTATCCAAAACGTATGTAGTACTCACTGACACGGTACTCATGACTGACAAGGTAGCGAGCGAAATTTATTTCCTCAAGATTAGAGCCAGTGATTTATCCCAACTCTCACATCAAAAAGCACTGGCGTTCGCACAATGTTCTTGCTTTCTTCTTGTCTTTTTTTTCTCAGCAAGCAAGTTTGCGCAGTGGAAAAGAAGTGCGCGTGAAAGCGCTTCTTTTCGAACTTGGCCCGTGTCTGCTTTTAGAGGTGAACGCACTTGCTTCCGGCCACGTCTTATAGTAGACCGCTTCAGAATGCCCAACAATGTTGTTCTCGCTATCATAGGCGGACAATTGAATAAGATACTCGCGCGAATATAAGATGTCAAGAGTCTGAAATGTGTCCGCCATTCAGTTTGCGATAATAACTCTTTGCTACTCAGGCATTGGAAAATAGTACCGTGTGAAATGTGTCGCCTAGAAGAGATTCACCGATTTGCCATTCTGCAGACTCCAGCAGCCGATAACTAAACATAAACATTTATTAATAAACTGTCTCGCAGAAATTCACAAGAGAAGAATGGAGAACTCTCGGACGTCTCTCTCTTGAGACTGTCTTGTTGGCCGACTTAAGCGATCCCACATATATGTATAGCGCTGAAGCTGCATTAGCTCTCTAACCGTTATGAAAGCGTATATGTTGAGGTTATACAGGATGCGTAAAAAGACTCTTCTTGGATTCTTTTGTTTCATGCTCACTATATGGGATGATGCGCTCGTTCAACAAAGCTTTTATGTGGTATTGTTACCCTACTCTTACCGTCTCATATACCAATTTTTCGGGCCTGAATGTTCTTTTGTTCAAGATGGTTGATGCGAATGGTTTGCGCACTGTAATGGAGAAACTGCATCTCGAAAAAAAAGAGCTATAAAGCTATCTAGAGGGCATCCTGAAGAAAGACATTCTTCCTTGGGAATCTGTGTCTTAAAGAAGAAGAGTTGTCGGCGTGGTCGTGCCGGTGTCGGAAATCACGGAGAAAGGAACAATTTATTAGATTAACACACAAAGAGAGAGGCTTGGTTGTGGCAACCTGGGAGATGATAACGACGAGCTTGCTGGAGAGTCCGATCCGCTTCCAGTGATGGGCGCTGCTGGAGGTACCAGGAGGGAAGGCCTGGTCGGTGCAACTGGGTAGACGATGAGGACGAGCTTGCTGGGGAGGCCGACCCACTTCCAGTGATGGAAGAGCCGGAGGTACCAAGAGGGAAGGTGTGGTGTCGGGGAGAGGGCGCCTTTTAAAGGGCGCCTCCCGCGCAGATCGCAGATCAGTGGGTTGACCACCCTCAACATGCCGGGGTTAAAAAAAAATTATGGATCCACTCCATAACCTCACAAAACCGCATCGAGCTTATGCACGACAGACCTCTGCTTGTCTCGGTAACGGGCTTCGGCCCTCTTTCGGTGTTTCCTATTGCCACCGCGCGTTGCTGCCGGGCACGGCTCTCCAGTACCCGCCTTAGGTGCCGGCTCTCCAGGCTCCTTTCTTTTGTGTGCGCGAAAAGGCGTGAGTGTCAATTTTTCCAGCTTCACAACATGCTGTACCTGATTGCAGAGGGAGTTGTAGAACATTTGCGTGCTGTCGGGTGACATCCACTGAGAGGGATCTGGTAGCACTCCAACAGTTGCCCAGGCCGACTGCGCGTCGTACGTACCGGGGTCGCGCTGCATCAAGTCGACAATTCTGTCGGCATGTTCCGGTCGTACGTCCAGGTAGGACAGAACGTGACTACGCGTCTTCTGCGTCACATGTTCCCAGCTAAACGTATTGGCCGATCGAGGGCCATTCACCAGCAACACTTTTGCCCCGCAAGTGGCCCACAGGTTGATGGCCGACAGCAGCGCTAACCAAGCTGTCACCTTCCGCGGCTCTTCTGGAGGGAGTATGATGATCACTACCCCCACATCGTCCATGAATATCGAGTCGTTTTTCGTCCGAAGGGCGCTGAACTCACTATAGTAGAAGACTCTGGTCTTCGTGCCGCCCGTCATGAAACGCATTCTCTCTAGGACGGCGGGTACAACCAGCAGTACACGATTGTGGACTTCTCCAAAAAGATGGCTTTCGACCACATCGCTCCATTCAACGCGACGAGCAAAAGTCCAGCCGATTTCGAGGATTCGCTTGAAATCGCTTGGCCATCCCCCGTCGACTGCTCCATGGCGCATAGTCGTGGCGGGTTCCACTAGCTTAGCCATCATAGCTATGTGAACGCATCGGGTTTTGAAAAACGCATACGCGAACCCGACGGCACGTGGGTCGAGCTTCTTCACCGCAGGATTCAGGATCTGCTCTACTTTGCTAGTTACTGAACCGGGTCCGGACCAAATCGACAGGATGCGTGCAGCGCTCAACACGCAGTCGACTTCGTAACAGTTGGCCGGATGGGGTAAAATAGAGATCAGATCATCAGCGCGGATGCTTCCTGCGACACGACACTTCTCCAGCGGGAAGCTCGGGCTGCCATTGACTGCAGGAAAATCTTGTCCTCGGCATTGAAACTGAGCGTGTAGAATGTGAGACGGGTCCTGCACGGTGAATTCGAGCTCGTCCCTGAAATTACAATCGGCTCGTATCATCGTCACCCTATACGCCTTTCTCACTCTCTTCCTCTTTGTCTTACCACTCACTACCTCATCCGAAATTTCATCTGGACACCGTAGTAACATATCATATTGAATTTTTATGGGTTCTTCCTCGGCTCCTATCTTCGTTATTAGGGCGGAGGTGTCATTTGCTTGTAGAACCCTATACGGACCATCCCAGTCCATTGTTAATTTTGGGTGCTTCCTCCGTGCTCGTTCGCAGGGTAACTTCATAAACACTCTTTCCCCCACGGCTGGAAGCGAGTGGACGTCCACGTCCTTGCGGCGGTCGTACGCCTCCTTCATTTTTGCTCTGTATGCTTCAGTACGCTCGGAAACTTCTTCCCTTATTGTCTGCATTCCTCTAAGAATATCCGTTTTATAATCGTCTACATTGATCAGATATTTAGAAATTTCGGCTCCAGGGACCACGTTAGTTGGAATTACGGGGTCAAACCCATGTAACATGAAAAATGGGCTTTCCCCGGTGGCTTCGTGTGGCATTACGTTGTAGGCGTGCACTACATTCGGTAACATAAGGTCCCACTTGTCGGGAAATTCCACTTTCTTTTTAAGCATTCTTTGTAGCGTACCGATTACTCGCTCAGCGGCTCCATTTTCCCTGGAATTATAGCCCATCGTGACGGAATGTCTAATCCCAGCCACAGCTGTCAACTCTTCCAGTATGGAGTTCGAGAACTCTGAGCCCTGGTCAGTGTGAATTTGTTTGGGCCACCGACCTCCCTCACAAATCCAACGCTGGAACAACGTGGTGGCTACAGTTGCGGCCTCTTTGTTCGGAATCGCGTATGCTCCAACCCATTTTGAGAAAAGGTCGATGACTACTAGCACGTATTTCATTCCGCTGAGACTTAATCCCATTTCCAAAATATCAGCTGCTACTATTTCAAAGGGCTTTCCAGTGACAAAAGGTTTGAGCGGCGGGAGCATGCGACTATGCGGATTTGTCAACAAGCACTTGGTGCATCCTTTCAGCCATTGGTACACGTCACGAGACATGCCATCCCAATACACTTGTTTCCTTAACAAACCCAACATTTTCTTCGCTGAGTAATGTCCTGCCATTGAGCCGCTATGGTACTCGTCAAAGACGGCCCTTCTGTGATTCCGGGGTACTACTAGTGCTGAGGTTCCATCCTCTAACAGTATTTTCAAGTACCCTTCCTCTAGTATAAAATCCGCTATTTTCAATTTCTTTGGCGACGCGGGCAGCCTCACTTCTTTCTCGAGATCACCATTCTCTAATGCGGTAATTACTGGTCCGTAATTCGGATCCTTGCGAAGGTCGGCTAGCCATTCGGAATCATCCTGCGCCTTCAGGCTGCATACTATTCGTTCCTCGCCAGCGCGGAACTCTTTAAGTTCTTCCTCGGCAACCGGAATTCCTCTTGAGAGTGCATCCGCAACTGGATTACCTTTTCCTTTCACATACTCAATTTCGAGCCGATATTGCTGGATTTCCAGTGCCCATCTGAGGACTCGGCCAGACACGTTTGCCCTGCGAAATAGTGCAGTCAGAGGCGCATGGTCGGTTCTTGCGATTACTCGCATTCCGTACACGAAGTGATGGAATTTTTGTAGAGCAAATACAAGAGCCAACGCTTCCAAATCTGTGATATGGTAATTTTTTTGCGCCCGCGTTAGTCGCTTTGAAGCAAAGTAAATAGGGTGCAAGAACCCGTCTTTACCATTTTGACATAACACCGCTCCCACTCCGATTTGGGAGGCGTCCGAATATATGATATAGGGATTTTTCCCTGACCGGGCTCCCTCAACATCCGGCTGCGCCAAAACCGGTGTCTTGATTAATACGTCCTTGAGGTTGAGGAACGCCCTTTCCTGAGCATCGCTCCATTCCCAAGCTATTTTGGTACTGGTGATGTCGAACAGTGGACCCGCAATCTTCGAAAAATTCAACACGAATTTCCTGTAGTAGCTGCAGAGACCAAGGAAGGTCCGTAATTCAGCAACGTTACTTGGCCTTGGGTAATCTTTAATCTTCACCACTTTTTCTGGATCCACGTGGACTCCGTTCGCATCGATCTGATGTCCCAGGAAAGACACTGAGTCAGCCATCAAGATGCATTTTTGTGGTTTCAGACGCAAGTTCGCCTCTAGGAGGGCTTCAAAAACGAGCTTGGTTACCTCGTAGTGCCTTCGTTCATCCTCTGTGGCTATCAAAATGTCGTCTATATACACGAATACTTCCTTGTTCTTGAAATCTCGTAGCACCGTGTCCATTAAACGTTGAAACACTGCCGGAGATGTCGTCAGGCCAAAGGGCAAAACGTTGAATTGGTATAGGCCTTCTGACGTTATGAAGGCACTCTTCTCCTTAGCCTCACTTGACAGCGGGATCTGCCAGTATCCTGATGCCATATCAAGGGTACTGAAGAATCTTTTCCCTTGTAGGCTCTGCAACATACTATCTATCCCTGGCAAGGGGTAGGCGTCATGTTTCGTACATTTGTTGAGCTGCCTATAGTCGATGCAGAGCCTTAGGCTTCCGTCCTTTTTGCGTACGAGGACTACCGGCGATGCCCATTCGGACGTAGACCGCTCAATGATACCTCTTTGTAGGAGGTTGTCCAATATCTCCTTGAATTCGTCACGCGCTCCGATGGGTACTGGTCTCACTTTTTGCCGAATTGGTCGCATGTCGCCTGTATCGATATCATGAACGACCAGAGACGTTTGTGTCAGTTCACAGTCCTCGACTGCAAACACTTTATTGTTTTCTTCAACTAATGCATGGATTTCAGGAGGTAGTGGTTTCCCACCTTTGTTTTCTACCAGCAAGGAAAAGAGCTTCTGCAGTCGTTCTTCATTGGTTGAAGGCTCCTTGCTGCTACACAGCATCGTGTCGGTGTGAATATCCTTCGTTCGAGGACCATCCCAGTCCAGCTTCTCCCATTCTCCAACTTCTTGTCCTTTTCCGAACACCATGGGTTCACTGGACGTGTTCACTACCGCCACCTTTGCCGAACCTTCCGTTCCTAATTTACATAAACTATCTGCTATTCCTTTGCTGGTGGAACGCAGAATAGCTTCATTGCCTGGAGTTCCGCCTTTAAGTTCTATCCATTCAGTCTGTCCTGGAGCGACGAACACTCGCCCGACTACCACTGCAACGGATTTTACCTTTGCTTCTACTCCTTTTTCGTCCTCATTATCTGTGGACGTCAGTTTATTTGTATTTTGTGGGCTTGAACCACTAGCTTCTACCGATCGTGTTTCTTGGGTTCGCTTACTTAGTTGATATCCCATAGTCGGTATGGCATTGGTTCCTATGATAATCGTATCGTCTTTATTTAAAGACACGAACATCTGCATTACCGTTTTTTGACCGTCACTTTTGTCGGTGACCGTGAGTTCCACAATAGTCAGAAACTTCATCACCCTTCCTGACGCGTCCGTAATGCTTACAAGATCTGACATAGGTAACTCTATAACTTGATTATCTATGTCAACTCCTTCATCTATCGCTTGCTGGAGTACTTGCACAGGCAGTATAGATACTTCAGAACCTGTATCCAACAACGCCTCCTTGGTTTGCCCGAATACCTCAATTTGTATTGTGGTTCGTTTGCCAGTTAGTGGTACCACGTCACGTTTCTGTATTTGGGCTACTATGTGACTCGCCCGGGTGTTCCCGCATTTTGCCTTAGTCACTCGCGCTGACAGCGACATAGGTTTTGCAGTACCTTCGCGCTTTTCTTTCTTGCAGTTGCGCGCTTTGTGACCGGGCTCTGCACAATTGAAACATTTTATGTCGCGTGCTCTACCTTCGTTCTGGGTTACCGTCTTTATATTGGGCTGGACATTTCCTTCAGTGCAGCTTTCATTCTCCTGACCGCTATTGCTGACAAACTTCTTTTTACTGATCGCTCGCGACTTGTTTCGATCCAGTGTTTTATTTCGCTGCGCCAGGCGTCTTCTTTCTGTCCTCAACACAGTTCCTTCAATCTTTCATACATATCAGTACCTCGTCCTTCCAAGATCTCTTGTAGCTGGCACGATTCATCCCAGTAGGCCAGCTGATCGTAGAGATGATCTGCTCTGACGACTGAGAGGGCTTGTTCATCCAGCTCTGGGTAGGCTCTTCTGGTTAACCGTTCTAACTCCACGCAAAAGTCTACCACAGATTGGTTTTCACGCTTTTGGAGGTGCTTCAGTTCGCTTAGTGCCACTATTTTCTTATTGCGCGACTCTGATTTACACGCGTCTTTCATGGCTCTAACTAGAACTGAATAGCCAGCATCCCTCTTTACTTCGGGTAGAGCCTCATACTGCGCCTTGGCTTTGCCGGTGAGTTTGGCCTTGAATAACGCGCATCGTTCCCTATCAGTCCAGAATTCCGGAGGGTATTTCATTTCAAAAGAATCTCGAAAATTCTCGAAGGAGTAGTCCCTGTCCCTACCAGAGAATGACTGGACCTCTGGTAGCGCTACGAATCGCATGTACTCATTCATCCCACTAGTTGCCCTCCTATGCTCAAATCCGCGCTGGCGTACCTCGCTTTCACCCTCACTCTCTGAGCTCACCATAGGGGACATAGACGTACCGTCTTCCCTCCTTCTCTCGGTTGATGAAGAGTCTGAGGTCCTCGCCCGGTACTCCCTTCTGTTCGCTGACCTGTGCAAGCCAGTCTGGAACAAGTGCGGATGACTCATCTGGTATGCTATCCCACCGTTATATACCGTACCTGGTATTTCGACGTCGTTTCTGCCCACTCTTGGACCTTCATTTCCTCGCTGCTGGGCTTCTAGTTCAGCCACTCGCTGCTTCTGGCGTTCCAGTTCTTCCTTAAGCTCCTGCACCAGGTTGTCCTCTTTCGCACTCTGCAATTGGGCAATTTGAGAACTTAAGTCACTTATCTGCTTGACCATTCTCTTTACGCACCCTTTGACCTGCTTCTCACTACAGTCGAGCCTTGATGCTAGCCGTTTTATTCGGCTTTCAGCCTTCACTAGAACTTCTAACCTACCGCAAATGTCGCTAGTGGAGGTACATGCCAGCTTCTCCCTAATAGTTTCTACCAAACTATCATCTGCTGTTCGTGCTTCGCGCCTCCTTTGCAGCTTTTGCACTAACTTCATAGCAGTCTTCACTCCACCCTCCACTACGGTCTCTATACTGGTCCTGCTCTCACTTCCCATTCTGAAGTGCTTCGAGACTTCAGTCTCTATAGCGACCCTCATCATTTTCAATTGTTTCATAAGGCTCTCACACACCTCATTGTCGTCACTCGAATCCGATGACGAGGCGTGGCGGCTCCTTCGATCCTCTTCGATCGCTCTATTGGCCATTGCGCCGGATTCTGCAACACTCGAATTCCTATCCATTCCGCCGACTTGATCGGTAAATCGATACGCGTCGGCAATCAATAGTCGGCGTGCCTCCACCGCTGTCCTGAATCCTGTTCGTCTCCCCACGTACTAACGTGCAGGTTGGCCTCGAACAGGCAGGACACCACGGTGTCAACAGTAGTTGAAGCTACTGGCACCGCTGACTACCGACACCCGATGAAGAGCCGTCGGAAAAACTTGTTGACACCCAACTAGGAGCCGTCAACAAGAGAAAAAAAGGAGAGGCGAGATGAGAGAGGGACTAAAAGAATTCCTCTACGAAAATGTGACTTCCTAGGAAATTGGCCCCCAAGTTGTCGGCGTGGTCGTGCCGGTGTCGGAAATCACGGAGAAAGGAACAATTTATTAGATTAACACACAAAGAGAGAGGCTTGGTTGTGGCAACCTGGGAGATGATAACGACGAGCTTGCTGGAGAGTCCGATCCGCTTCCAGTGATGGGCGCTGCTGGAGGTACCAGGAGGGAAGGCCTGGTCGGTGCAACTGGGTAGACGATGAGGACGAGCTTGCTGGGGAGGCCGACCCACTTCCAGTGATGGAAGAGCCGGAGGTACCAAGAGGGAAGGTGTGGTGTCGGGGAGAGGGCGCCTTTTAAAGGGCGCCTCCCGCGCAGATCGCAGATCAGTGGGTTGACCACCCTCAACAGAAGCGACTGGAATTATCATCAAGATTCTGCGCCGGTATAAGGTGGTACAGAAGTTTTGCGCTGAACAGCCTTCCGGATTTCATCTCAGCCGAGGAGTGGCTCCCGCTCAGCCCGGACCTCAATCTGATGGTCTACATAATCTGGTCCATGTTGAAGAGTAAGGCCTATGCAACATCCCACACGAACACTGCTTCACTTCAAAGAGCCCTGAAGAAAGCCTGGGGAGAGATTGATGAAGACCTCCTGCGTACAGCCGTGGATGCGTTCCCCGAGCGATTGAAGGCGTGTATTCGCGCTAAAGGAGGCCATTTCGAAACCGCTTCTTAACCGCTTCTTTATGTGTGCCTGGTCAATAGCAATACATTTTATGAATATCATCTGATTTGCTTTAAAGCAGCCGTTTGGACGGTCAATTACATGTGTCCAAGAACTTTTGACGCATCCTGTATTATCCTATCAAGTCAAACCTATGTAGGTGATTGTAGTGGGGATTGAGAGAAGCAGAGTGCCTGAGGCGAAGTTCGAGGGAGGAGGCAAAAGAGTGCGAAGAAATAGTGGTAGATATCCAAGAAACAAGATATCCAAGAAAGAAAGATGCTGGGCATATGCCGAAACTGATATAACGCACCTTAATGCAAAGGTCTCAACTTGGAATCCACACTGTAAGGACCATTCGACTTGAAGTTTATTTTTACCTCCATCCCTCAGTGAGAGAGTGTATGTTGATTTGCGATGGTTTGGCAAAAATATTTCTCCTTAAATAAAAGGCAAACAGTGAATATCTATTGAACTGCAAATTTTCTACAATACTTTTGAATGGTTTATTGTAAGGAAAATTTAATTTTTCTCGGGATCTTATATCACGGAGGGCGGTATCACGGAATAAAGATCTATTATCTTATTTGCTGGCTGACTATATTTATGAAGCTTATTATGAGGCGGTATCACGGAATAAAGATTGTACAAGGGTCCCGGTTTAAGCGCTCAAGTTTTGGATAATTTAACAGATTTATAGCAATGTATACACCGGCCAAGCCAAGAACGGAAAAGCTCAGTATAAGGCCTATGTCATACCACCGCTCACCCCGAGCGAAGCCTAATGATAAGCTCCCATATCGATCGCGCCAAGCGAGGAGTCGATATGGGAGCCTATCATTGGGCTTCGCTCGGGGTGAGCGATGGTATGACATAGGCCTAATAGGCGGCTGGTCGGAAGAGGGCCTGAGTTGTGCGTTCTTATCCTAGTGCACCGAGGGGGCCGATTTTTTAAATGACTTTTAGGTTTCGTGTAGCAGCCATTAGACCACTAAGGAAATCCAAGGGGTTGGGGCGAGCAAACTGAGGAGGCCAAGATTGAAGGAAAGCGCAAAGCCCCATGTTTGTTAGCGAGGAAAGAACGCACTTCGGAACTTCTCAGAGAGTTGATTCAACACCGCTACAAGATTGTCGAGTACGGAGGCTTGAAGGAGCAGCAAAATTCAAAATTCTCGCACCCATCTCGGATGTGACTCAGAAAGCGGCAGAGCCTTTCAATACCGCAATAGCTGCATGCCCCTAGACGTGTCGAAAGCGTTGTCGGATATGGACTGCATTACCTTCCGGTGATTTAGTATTCCAGTAGATTCTAGTGTTTCATCACCTGTGCATTTCACATTTTCACCAGCAAAACGATTAGAACGATTTTCTATTACTGTAACCCCGCCCATTTCAAGTAACTGAAAAATGAGTTCTACGTTTGGGGTCAGCGTTGGCTCTACAAATGCAGATTGGCAACAATAAGTTCAAAAGAGAATAAAGAAAAGGAATGAAATTTGAGTAGAAATGCCCGAAGCGTTCCTATAAAAGGTAGATGGGTAGAAAAACGACAAACCAGAATGCAATACAGCAAACGATATTATGCGAATAAACACTCGTAAAGGCAAGTATTTCTACAAAACGAGTATCCCTCCCTGGGTGAAACTGTTACGGGTTTCTCACCAAAAGCTGGACCCTCTTATCCTGGGTGAAACTGTTACTGACTTCTCACCAAAAGCTGGACCCTCTTAGCAGAAGCTTTCCGCACCGCGTAGTAAAAACAGTGGGGAAGTGTGGGCAGATTTATTTTTATCTGACTTGACATTCTTTCCAATAAAAGCTTGCAAGCAGACTAACTTTCAGTTTTAGTGTATGTTCAGGAATGAATGTTTCCTCCTTTTGAAGCACACCGCCGCTTAGCTCATTATGAAATGAGCTCTTTTCCAAGCTCCAAAACGTCTTTCTGACCGCTGTCACTTCTTGCTCGATGCACTATCTTTTACATTTTTTACTACTTTCTCAGCATAATTTGTTTACGAAGCGTGAAGTGCGTTCGAAAACGCATGTAGCTGTTGGATTGAGCAGACGAAATTCGCCCCTGTCAGGGATCGGGGTGGCTTAGCACACCAGAAAACTGACCCCAAAACAAAGAAAAACACACACTGAAGAAGATGATGGCGATGACATAAACATATACAATAGCACAAAACATTTCAACCTTTGATGCATTCAGGGGCGTCTTTCGCGTATTTCATGTGCTTTGTGAAGATTGTGGCTGTGTGGGTTCAGTGTAATTGTTGAACATTGACTCGACTCGGCAACGAACCAGTAGCTATACCCTTTATTGGTATTCCAAACATCGGTATTTAAACCCTTTTTAACAACAACATACATTAATAACATTTAGTGAACTGGATTATGCGAACTGTAAGAGCTTATGCAAACGAGAACCTAACACTACCAATGAATAAGCAACAATGACCCAGTTAGCACAGTGAGTGGCGCCTTATATAGGGGGCTTTGACCACTTATAATCAGATATAGACCATCCCTGGAGACGATCAACCAGTCAAACGCGGCCACCCTGCAAGATCGTGAAAGATCATTTGGTCAAGACCTGGCCTCATCTGTTCGCTCAATTGCTCGAATCGCGGACCATTCCGCGATATGCGTGTAGTTGGATTTCATACGTATTTTTTAGCCTTTTCTCGGTTCGTATGTTCCCGTGTTGCACTACACAGAGAAGCAGCATTGCAGAGCCTTAAAGTACGTGTAACCCACCGGTTTCAGCGTAGTCACTGGTTCCATAGGCGTTCATCGCACTAATTCTCAGCCTTGCCATACGGCTCTGCCCCAAATGGTCGTACACCACATCGCAGCAATCCCCTCTTCCAACACTAAGCAGTCGTATCCAGTTCGTCGGATTATCCAGAAATGCGATCTCTATCAAGTATCTGCAAGCGGAAGAGCCGTTTTACAAGTGTCGGCGTATTACCGAAAATATTTTCAATATATTCGTGGATACCACTGAACCAAATGTACCACCAACGACGGCACCCTCAATTCCCTGGTTTCCTGTCGCATGTAAACATGTGGATAGAATTCAGTTCTTCTGCTGGCTCTAGTAGCTACGCACTAACAATTCTGGATCGAAAGAAAGCTAACGAAAAGTTTGACGCAGTAACCAATTGGATGGGGGAGGGGGAGGGTGCAATTGTATGCAGTTTACTGTGGATGATATCAACGCTGCGATACGCTACGTAGGCAACTTTAGTGGATTAGTAAGCTTCCTTTTTTAGCAAGCTTCATTTACACGGCAGGCGAAAAGCAGCAAATGCATTCCAAACACATACTCAACCTATTTAAGGAATGGTTGGGAGCCAAACAGTCTGGAAAATACAATCCGTTTGCCTTTCTCGAGTCAACGAGCCATATTGGTTTCACGAGGAGGCAAAGCATGTTTTTTGGAAGACGTTAGCAATCCAGAAACGGCCCATTGAATAAAAAGAATTATGAGCACGATTTCTTGCCAAAGGATATTGCATACTAGCTGGACAATTCTTTATGGCAGAGAAGTGAATAGTGTAGAGCTCACTAAGTGGAAACGCAATCTTTCCAGTCATCGTCTTGAAAACCATAATTGAAAATGTGCTCCGTCACGCCTATCGCCTCGCCCTTGCGTGGTTCGAGCGATGTTGCAGCATCACTAAGCTAAGGACAATCACCTCAAGTTAGCAGCTCTGATTATTCAGTTCTCTTCCCTCCCTAGCAGAACGAAAGGCAATATTTGAGAACCTTGTCCCACCTTCCCTAAGATCAGATGAGTAGTTTTACGGAAGCCATCCAGCTCCTCTATCCTGACCACCACTACGCTCAACATCGGCATCACCTGCAGACGGTTCAATGATGCCATTGCTTGTGCTAATCAGTCCTTTCGTCCCCTAGGTCCTTCGACAACCCTTCTGATGCCCCACAGCTCGGTCTCCCTCTTCACTCAAGCGTCAAGTTGACTACTTCACCTTCAATCACCATCCTCAAACGGCCAAGGCAAACATTTTCGATAGATACTGAACGTATGATCGATTTTGGACGCACAACAAAGAGCCGGCGCAATGATTGGATGGGGAGAGGGGGGAGGCAGTCCATGAGCTTCGACCGCCTTGAGCGTAGCAGTCGGATGTGGCGACGTGGAATTTCCCACATTGTACACCGTGCGTACGTGTAGTGCAAGTTACAATGAGAGAGGCCTAGGTCAAACGGTACGTCTCGTGCGAACTGATGGGTGTTGCCTCCAAAAAGCCTTTTTGTCAAACTGAGGATTCCCATCGCTCCTTATACGATGTTAGACAGAACTTCTTTCCACGCAACAAGACCGCTACAGCAGTGCCTCCCACCAGGGGTGTGCGTAAATGAAATTCGAAATTTCTTAAATCGTAATCACAGCACAACTGAATTTTTATGGGTTTTTCTATTAATGTCAATACAAAATGAACGAATCTTGTTTATTTCGCGTGTTATTATTAGCCCAGGCGCGAAAGTTTTCTTGTCAGACTTTTTTACTTCTTACTTTTAGTTTTCCTACTAGTCAGACAAGATCTCTCCAATCAAATTTTTTTCGTTTTAAGAAAGTCGAAAATGTTGTTGATTCGAAAACGTTACATTCACCTACGTGGTGTTTCAACAAAAGGTTTTCATCGTTTGACCATTAAACTTCCAACCTCCGAGCAGTTCTTTATATGCGTACAAATCTGGGATTCATCAGAAGCAATATTGAAAAGTCACTGTCAGAACAAGACAATTTTTAAAAAATCATTTCACCGCTCATTAATCAGAAAAACCAGTAAACTCGGATGCAGTTAAACAAAAATGGAGTGCTGAGCTAGTGCAGCTCTATCCTATGACACACCAGAAGGTCTTAGATTTTCTATTAGGTTGTCAGAATGGTCCTGCAAGAAAATTTTCAATCATTTATAAGATTTAACAAAACGTGTTACGGTTGGCTTGTCTTCACAGGCTTATAGCCGAACATTCTACATAGAACATAATGTCAAATATTATAAAATATTCTAGAATATAATAAAAATGATCTCGACTTGAGAGGCTCACAACATCCGTGACTCGGACCGGTCGTCGCAACTGAGCATCGCTCAGTCTCTCCCTTTCCGGTTTCGTATTAGGAGCTTTTTGGGAGAACGTAGTCACGGGAAATGAGTTCGAATCAGAGGTTTGAGTAATTACGATTTTCGATTTACGATTTTACGATTTACGGCTATTTTTGTCAATTTTTTACGATTTACGATTTACGACATTTTGGGTCGTAAATCGTAAATTTTCGTAAATGTGATACAATCATCTGGCGACCAAATTTATGTGGACTAGGTTATAAAGATGTGCCCACTCTAATGTCCCTCTCATAGCCCGTTCCCACATCCCTTTAAAGTTGATTTTTGACGATCTGATGTGTTACTGTGTTAGACAATACCGTCCTGTTCGCAGGCTTCTCGAAACCGACTTTTCTCTTCGCTAACTAACTTTTCTATTTCTCTAACATTATAAGGGCTGCCATTTAGAACCGGACAGGTTTAAGAGGAGAAACAAGTGCAATACAATATAAAAAAATAAGGTTTTTCTAGGAGGCTGGGGAGGCTGGGCTCCTCCGTTTCTGGTCCAGGGCTAACCAGGCACATAGGATAGATCCCATACCTGGAAGAGATAAAGAGTGGACCCACTCCCTAAAATTGTACCTAATAACTCTAGAATTGCACCTAATAAGAACTTCACCGATCTGTCGCGTCTTCATCGTAAGATGTCCACCGGATGTTCAGAGTTGAGTAGAGCGCTTCCTCGGCTTCGACTGTTACTATGAAATCACTTGGCCGTTTCGGTGGTCCCCCTTGAAAAAGATCTGTATCTTCAACTCCAGTAACACTCGAGAAGAACTCACCCGTAACAGTGTATGTAGAAGTGGCTGAGGACGTGGTGGACGTAGCTGCAGTGCTAGTTTCGGTCTGTGTTTCTGTCATGCAGAGGGCATTTGCAACAAAACAAATCAAGAGAACTAGCTTTTTTCGAAGAGGAAACATTCTGAACAACTACCAATTCTTACGACGGACCACTTTTTTATAAGAAATTTCATCCTAGTAGATGGGCTCACCTTTTCGCACCTCACCGTCAGCCTGAAGAATTACGAAGTAAAGCTGAAAGTGTTTGTGAAACAGCTACCAGAACATTATCATTATCAAAGCCATAACGTGTTTATTCCAGGGGCCGGATTCATCAACAATTAAATCCGTGGGTATGGTATGATAAGGGGTGGAGATAAGGTAAGAGTCAGGTAGAGATAAGGAAAGAGTCATAGACGCAGGCTTCATTGTGGGTATCTCTACCCCTTATACCCGCGGGTTAGTCGTTGATGAATCCGGCCCCAGGTGTGTGTGAAGCAGGTTTGTATTAGGAGCATACCGTTTTAATTTCTAATCAAGAAAGGAGGACAATTAAGTGCTTTCATCGCAAACGAACCAGTAACAAAAAGATAGGTGCTGGATTCCTAAAGGATAGATAACGTCCTTGCGTGTGAAAGAAAGTGAAAATCAACAACTTTTGCATCCACAATGCCGGTCTTACTTTGGCGCAATACGGGTATGGTGGGGGTGCACCCTTATGACGATGATTTTTCTTCCTTTTTTCATACTAGAACTCACTATTCGAGCAGAGATTTAGTGTGGAGGTTGGCCGCTGTTATTAAAGCTAAGTACATATCCTGTCCTTCCGCAGCTAACAATGAAAATGCATTGCGCCCAGCTTTGGTTCCCGCATTTGGCTTGCACCTCTTTAAGAATCTTCAGCAAATTTTGAAAGCTTGTTGCGTTGAACCATTCCAGCCAAAATAACGAAACAGTAACATTTCACGGCTTTAAACACATTTCAGCAAAACATCCTGCACCGGTAACCTTTTTGCGTTTGGTTCACCCTCTTTCTCATGCAACAAGCTCCTTGGCATGTACATTCCGTTTTTCTACAAAACTAGGGGCCGGATTCATGAACGACTTTGAGCACTTTAACAAAGAAAAGACAGCCATAATCCCTGACAGCGCTGCGAAATGTTCCACCATGTCGCTTGATAAGCCGCGCTATCAGGAATTTCGGCTGTATTTTATCTGTTAAATTGCTGTAAGTCGTTCATGAATTCGGCCTCAGGTTGGTTAAATCTTCCGATCTTCGAATACGCTTTTTTTAGCACAAACCGGGGTGCTATGTTGTTGTCCATCGTTAATTACGAAGATGGTTGCCTTAAACGGAAGTTTTGAGAAATCGTAACTTCCTTCAGCATCGATTAAGCCTAAGGCCGCTAGAAGCGACGAGATGTTTTTCCCACTGGAGAAGGTTGTCCTGGATGCCAGAGTAAACCATGGGCAGTTGACAGAATTGGTAGCTGAGCCCTGCTTGTTTGGCACACAGTGAAGAGAGTATGGATAGGTATCACGCAGTAAGCATCCAGATTCAGGAGACGTGTCCCTAGCGTCGTGCAGTAAGCGATCGGTGTCAGACAAGGTCGGTCCACCACTGTAGAGCAACGAGGATCCGGATTCAGAAAAAATGTTAAAGTCCCCGTGCAACGAGCGTCCGGACTAGGAAGACATGCCACGGACGTCATCCACTATCCTATGTAGTAAGTGGAAACACGCCTGTGCGTATAATCACATATATCAACCAATAACTTATTTTTTTGTAAAGCGGACCAGTTCTGTTGGAGAGGACGTCGATTTGAAGAACACTTTATTGGACGAACAAGAATGAATCTCAGAAATGAGTCGTGGTGTTTATATACGGTGTTCTCGTGGGCTAATTGATTTGGCAATTTGAAACGATAATGATATTTCGTTGCAGGTCACCAGGAGCATGTTTGACGCAATACACTATAATGCCAATGAAAGCTGAATGTGATGAATTATCTCACTTAATACTTATTTCTGCAGAATGCAGAAAACTCTCGACGGAGGAGGAGTGCAAGCTAACTGAGTACCTGTTTACCCGAAATATTAGTTTCACCGTCAGAATCAATTACTGTAGGCTCGGTCATCGTCCAGTTCGAGACCATCGGTAACGTACTGGTAAGTTTATTGGTCGCGTTATGATCTTTCTGGAAGGTAGTCTAGCGTCTGCTGAGCGAACGTAGTTGTCCGATGACGACACAATTTGTCCGATTTGCCATTGTCCCCATTCGAGGTTTTTGTCTTAGATAAGAACGATATCGTTTTTGTCGGCATGTAACGGTTGGTACATTGGATGTGGATGATTCGTGCGGTATGTTCCCTCAGAGTTGTTATTCTGAGGACAATCGGTTCTAGAATCTATAGCAGAAAGTCTACAAGCCGGAGTGGTGGGATAAAATTCTCCTCTGATACGTTAGCGGTCAAGAATTTACGATGCCTTCCGCTTCTTTTGCAACAGTTTGGAGTTCCTCTATCCGAAGTAAGCGATTGTTCAGTGCGTGCTTAAAGGACATCTTGAATAAGTGTACCATTTTTTCGTCCAACCCACCTTGCCACAGACTGAAGCTGGGGATGACTTTGATGTCGTTTCGTTTCCGGACGCAGTAGTCGATGATGTCTGGATTCGGTTCTATTTCTGCGTCGAGAGATGTTTGAAGGTCAGCAATTGATTGGTCTTGGAGTTATCGCACAATATCTATTTTGGGCACGTTGTAGCGGCGAAAAATCGACAACGCACATGTGATAGGGTACTGGCCGTCATGTTGAGTACGAGATCGAAATACATATATCGCTCTTTTGTTCAGGCAAGTGAGAAGGAGTGTTCAGTACTTCGTGGATGGATTGTTGTCTGTTTTGCATAGCAACGATCTTGCGTAGTCCATCGCTGTACCTTCGAAGGGGTAGCATGGTCGTCGAACGCGCCTTATAGCATAAACAGAAAATTCTGGAAGTCTATAGGGTTTGGCGTTGTGGCGCTTGCAGTAAAAACTAAGCTTGTGCAGTACTCGTTTTACCGTAAGTCTTCCCTTCAGTATCCATACTCGCAGTCGTAGTTCGGTAAGAGTCTGATTAATACCGCAACGGTTGTTACCTCCTCTACGGTGACCTTCTGAACGGGACCGTGTACAGGAGGAGAAGATGGAATGCTCGAATGAGCAAATTCTACTGTCGAGACTTCCTCGAAGCAGGTGCGCCATCGGTTCAAAACCATCTTGCGGTCCATGAGTAAATGACCGTTCTCATCGTTGATGCCGAAGAACTCCTCAACATCCTCGGTCTGGCGATGACGGACCTTCGCAAATCGATAAAGAAATCGCTCGCCATCGCGCGACTCAAGCCTCCCGTTGACATCATCGTAATGAGTGGCTCTTACAACGGCTACCGCCTTCTTAGCGGCTTTCTTGGCTTCCTGATACAGACACCATTTATCGGCTGTCTTATCGTCGAGAAATGCGTGGTATAATCTCTTCTTCTCTCGGACCTTTCCTTAACTTCGTTAGTCCACAGCCATGTCTGCTTATCCACCTTACGTCGTCCCCGTTTCGTAGTGCCGAGTTCGGAACGCGCAGCACTGAGAATCGCGTCGGTGGCATTTTTCCATGTCTCGTCGACGGTCGTGACCGTCGGCAACCGAATGCGCGAAGTAACAGCTGCTTCCTTTTCTTCCAGACGCCACCACTTGATCCTTAACGGACCGCTCCGTTCGACCTGCTTAAACATCGGTGGTGTGATCTTCATAGTGCAGATCAGTGGGCAGTGTTGTGTGGCGACCGTTTCATACGGCACGACCTTCGCGTCCGTGACAAGCCCTTGGTCACGATTTCATACAAGGACAAAGTCGATCCGCGTTTTAGAATTCCCGCTGAAGAATGAGATAAGGTGGGATTCACGTTTTCAGAATCAGGTGTTCACGATGGTGAGGTCGTGCGACTCCGCATACTCAAGGATGCGCTCACCATCTGCGTTACGTGAACCAACACCGAGACCACCATGACAGCCGTACCCGTCTTTCGCAGCGCCAACGTGTCCGTTTAGGTCACTGCGACAATGATTACTTCTTGTGACGGCACTTCTGCTGTCTTCTCATCAGGCAGGCTCCAGAATTCATCCTTGGCTCGCTCAGAGCAGCTGTCTGTGGAGCATATGCAGAGAAAAGATGATACCGCCGCCGTTCTGCAGCGATTACGACCTTCATCAAGCGGTCATTGAATTGTTCCACGCTTGCAATCGCGTCTCGGAACCGTTCGGAGACGATTACGCCAACACCGCTGGTGGTCCTAGGACTGCCACACAGAACATCTTTATAGCCTCGGCCTATGTCCCTTGACTTACTACAGGACCACCTCGTCTCCTGCACCGCACACAAGTCAATCTTCCTTCGCTCCAGTGCCTCTGCGACAACGTACCCACATTCAGCGCTGCGACGCGGGTCTTGTTTCCGTTGCGGGACTTTACTAGTTCAGTTTCCCCCCGATGCCGTCCTCGCATAAGGGACCCTCGCATACTTTCCACACTCGCCGGGCTCTGCGCGTCGGCTCCCGCGGGCGCCGTAGCATTATCTCGTGAAACATTCAGCACCATCAACCATATGGTGTGACATGGACTGTTCGTATGTCGGCCTATCACTAGGGCCTGTCGCCTGCATTCGAGTGTCCGAGATTAGCTTGGTTCGCAAAAGCGAACAGTTTCCAGTGGCACAACGTGGAGGAACGGACATCGCCACTTCCACAAGGTGCTACTCATCCACTACAAAACAAAACAAAAAGGGTTCCGGACCGCGGATAGTTCTCGTAGTCGAAGTCTCCGCTTTTGAGCAACCGGAACAGTACTTTTGCTGAGTCCTATAGCGCAAAAATGCGCTTTGCCAGAGCTTGACTAGCTACCCGTGTTGTATTGCAGTCAAACACAGCAGCACTAATGGTCCTCATTCCCCTGACCCCGAAAGAGCCCCATTTCGCGATGTGGCTCCGTGCCAGCTTTGACTGTGTTAGTCGCGTATGCCCAACATCCGACTACGACGACAAAGAGTCGAAGCCTTCTACGTGGAGCTGGAGAAGTTCTATAAGGAAGATCACACCTACAAGGTGATCGTCGGCGACTTCAACGCCAATATCGGGCCACGAAGGTCGCCAGAAGAACTTCACATCGGAACCCACGGTTTCGAGTGGAACGAGCAAGGCGAAAAGCTTCTGGGTTTATCATGTCGACCAAGGCCATCCATGAAAACTCACATTTCCAGAAGCCTCCCTCCCTACGATGGACCTAGGAATCTCCCGGTGGCCAGTTCCACAACGAGATCGACCACATCATCTTCAACCGCAAGTATTGCCTGACCGGCGTCTCCGTTGTCCCCAAGTTCTACACGGGATCGGACCACCGCCTCCTTCGCGCTTCGCGCGAGGTTTCGCTTTTCGCGTCAAGGAGAGAAGGCCGCGAAGTTCAAGAAGAGGAATCCCAGGACGACCATCAACTGGGACCTCTACACCACCCTTGTCGGCCTTTCGGAAAATGCCGTTATGGACAACGTCGATGGGGAATACGACCGCTTCGTGCACTATCTCCACGATAGTGCTAAGCGAGCCGAGAGCTTGAGGACCACCAAGAGACGCCTGTCTCCGGAAACTCTCGAGCTGATACGACAGCGTGGAGAAGCACGAGCGTCAGGCAGCTACCAACGGACTCCGAGTATGCGAAGGTGTGCAAAGAGGCGATAAAGGGGATCTTAAGAAGAGAAGGGCGGAAGTGTTGGCTGAAGCTGCAGAGGCAGGTTTGAGCATCCACAATGCCCGCCGGAACTTCGCCAACTTCAAGACCAAGACGACCGCTCTCCGACGTCCTGACGGAACCGTCACCTCTTCCAGAAGGACCATGGGGAAGGTCATCCACGACTTCTACTCCGATCTCTTCGATAGCCACGTCCACCTACCCCCACGCCATCTTCCGCAGGATGGATACGTCGTCCCCTCTGTTCTCTCTTCCAAGATCCGACACGCCATCTCGTCGGTGAAGAAACGTACAGCACCCGGTCTCGACAGGATCAGACCTGAACACCTGAAGAACCTCCCGCCAGCGCTCATCAACACCTTGGCGCGGCTCTTCACACGCTACTTGTCGGAGTACAAGGTTCCATCTCAGTGGAAGACCAGCACATACACACCATTACGAAGCTCGTCGAAGTGTTGCGTGAGCACAAGCTGCCGCTGTGCCTTACGTTTATCGACCTGAAGAAGGTGTTCGACTTCGTCGAGACTGAAGCGGCCCTCGCAGCCCTGCTCACTCAGGGCGTTCATGCTCAGTACATTAGAGTCCTTCGAGAGCTGCACAGTGGATTCACGACCAACCTCCATTCTACAGCGACTCCACGTTGAGTGGTCTAATGCGCAAAGATCACATACTGAAGAACAACACGCTTTCCTTCAATATCTTGAGAAGTCCGGCGACTATACCAAGAGGATTTAGGAAGTTAAGGGTACCTTGACGACGACAGATGAACTCCTTATATTCGTTTCCACGAAGCCACTTACAAATCCCACTCACAAACCAATCCCCAAACATTCTCAAGCGACAATCGACAACCAGGCAAAGCCCAAGAAGCATCAGCTTTACCTAGTCGACCGCAAAAAGACCCGACTTCCTCGATAAGCTTTATCAACGCTTCCATCCTTAGCCGACTTGACCTTCCCACTTTCGATAGAATTCTGCTGGAATACCTAGAGTTTTTCGCGTTACTCTACTCTGATCGGCAGTAAGACGGAACTCGATGACACTACAAAGTTATCGCTTCTGAAATCCTGTCAACGGATGAAAGCTCTCCACTCAATTTAAGGACTTGCTCTCACAGCTGTGAACTATAATATCACATCGCGCTCGACATTCTCATGAATCGCTAGGACGATATAGTAACAACTCGACATAGTCAACAGTCAACTCGCTTATCTGCCACCATGCGATCCCGAAGGAAAGGAACTCCAATCGCTCTACAACAAAATGTTTGCTTTTACTCGGCAATTACCAAAGAAACCGCATTGGGAGCCATCCTCGTCGTATTAGAAGCCAGATCTACAAAGCGGGAAACTTCCACAACCTTACTCCAACGGAACTTGCATATCTTGACAGAAATCGACCACAAGGAAGCAACACTCCATGAGATTGACCTCCACTGCAGGGCTGTCACCAGCCTGAGAGAAGAAGGATGTCAATCTAAAGCGACCCTCAAAAAGACTTCCTCAACGGGAACTCAGTATTTTCGAAAAATTCGGGACCCACGGCAATAACTCCAACGCTGGCTGGGAAGAAAAGCCAAAGGCATGCAGCTTCTTCGAGTCAAACATGCATCCCTGCTTTGACAGCACAGAACATCCCCCTTCCCAACTTTGCAGCCAGATCACCAGAAATAAGAGGCTATGTTTCAACTGTTTGTCTAGCCAGCATCGAACCCGGGAGTGTCAGTCAAAACCGGCATGCAGAAAATGTTCCAAACGCCATCGTACGTCATTATGCTTCCCACAATCGGCAAACATCAGAATTCGGAGCAGAAACTGCATCCGGCAACTACAAAATCGAATCCTCGACAACCAAGAAGACAGCAGGTACATTTTGCTACCGACTCTATAATCACAGAAACCAGCTACACCAACACTACCGATAAGAATATAGTAGCCACAGCGCAAATTTCATCTAATACGACGTCCAAATTTTCACCAAAAACCAACAACACGGACACTACCGACAAGAATATATTGGCCACAACGCAGTTTTCATCTAAAACGACGTCCATATCTTCACAACATGCTGTACTGCTCATGTGCACTAAAGTACAGGTTTTCATTCCTAGGTTTTCATTCTTAGCAAGCCAAATGCGAGGGTGAGATTTACTGCTTTCCTCGACAGTGGATCTAGCAAAAGTTATATCACCATCAAACTAGCATCGACACTCCAACTACCTGTTGAAAAATCAGAAGAAATCTCGATGTTCACATTCGGGTCGCTCAACCCACTTCCGTTCTCAGCCACACACCATACACTCGGGATTTAAACGTCTAAAGGAGCTTACACCCTTCCGTCAAGGCTCTTCAGTTCCTGACAAGTGATGCGAAGGTGACCACAACCACGGAAGAAACGGAGAACTTCATCAATCTACCTACGATACCAAAAAAACCTGGCATTCATATTGGTGAAGATTACTTCTAGGATGTTCTCCTGCACGACAACTTTCATGTGAAGAAACTATACAGCGGCTATCAGCTCGTACATTCCTCTATTGGAGATCTAATCACTGGAAAGCCCTTCTACCCCATTAAATCGATCGATTGACTATTGTTACAGCTCGTCATCTCCCGACGACGGAAGCTTAGATGAACTGTTACAACGGTTCTGAACCCTCAACACGCAAGATACACTAGACTTCATCGTCAGTACCGACGATGAAATTTCTATAAAGAGCTGCAACGAGACTGTTCTATTTTGATTATCACAAAATCAATGTCCACCTCCTCCAGCAGTGCAAAAACAGCTGAACCTTTTCATCTATGAAAAGCTGAACATCTGGAAATCTAAAGGGAGAGTGGTCAATGCATAGCTTTCCAAGGAAACGATAGCTCCGGTGTATCAATCACGGGAGAGCTACGTTTCCTCCCACTACACCCTTAATGCTCATCTCACCAACAACCGTTGCGGTATTAATCAGACTCTTACCGAACTACGACTACGAGTATGGATACTGAAGGGAAGACTCACGGTAAAACGAGTACTGAACAAGCTTAGTTTTTACTGCAAGCGCCACAACGCCAAACCCTATAGACTTCCAGAATTTCCTGTTTATGCTATAAGGCGTGTTCGACGACCATGCTACCCCTTCGAAGGTACAGGGATGGACTACGCAAGATAGTTGCTATGCAAAACAGACAACAATCCATCCACGAAGTACTGAACACTCCTTCCCTCTTGCCTGAACAAAAGAGCGATATATTTCGATCTCGTACTCACCATGACGGCCAGTACCCTATCACATGTGCGTCGTCGATTTTTCGTCACTACAAGGTGCCCAAAATAGATATTGTGCGATAACTCCAAGACATTCAAGTCAATTGCTGACCTTCAAACATCTCTCGACGCAGAAATAGAACCGAATCCAGACATCATCGACTACTGCGTCCGGAAACGAAACGACATCAAAGTCATCCCCAGCTTCAGTCTGTGGCAAGGTGGGTTGGACGAAAAAATGGTACACTTATTCAAGATGTCCTTTAAGCACGCACTGAACAATCGCTTATAAAGGGGGCCCGGGCGCGCCGGCGCAGTCTGTACTGGTGTCGAGGTCGCGAGCGGTCGGTCTTGGAGTCTTCACCTGGTACGTGGTGGCGAGCATTCTGGTCTCGGTGGTACCTGGCGAGCGGCCGGGTCGGGGAGGAGCGCGGGCACAGCAGAGGCGGACGGACCGACCCCTGCTGGTGCCATAAGAAGCCTAATAAATCGATTTCCTAATAAATCGATTTTCAGGCCACAACCCTAGACATCCCGCTCCCGGCGTTACAACTATTATTTAACCAATATCGATTGACGGCGCTCGACAGTTCAAAAATGATCTTCAGATTCGTTTTCAGTGGCCTCGATTACCCCAGGGCTGAATTTTCGTGCCGCTTGAACGACATCCACAGAAAATCGATAATTCGATGACCCCCTCCCCCTGCTGTGAACGCCTCCCGTCTATGATAATCTAAATGCCCAGGTACGGTTGCCGACGTGTTCGGCACGTCTACGGCATCGCCAGGCACGGTTGCCGACGTATTCGACACGTCTACGTCATCGCTAGGCACGATGTTGATGTTCAGCAATCGTTTCCACTCAGTGCCCCCACTCCAGTTGTGACGGACGGACGGACGGATGAACGGAAGGACGGACGGAAGGGCGGACGGACCACCTATATAGTAAGACAAGTGAGGAAGCATCTGTTTTTATACCTGTGGCCACATGGGGGCGAGGCACACTTTAGAGTAGAAATTGAATACGACGACGATTGGTGGGAATCATAGGAATGCTTTTGAAGCCATATAGTCGTCCTTACCAGACGTTCACAGAGCCTTATCGGCCCATAACCAGAGGTTTGACGGCAGACACCCGCGCACCGTTTTTCACCTGCTTTTCAGACAAGTGCATGAAGTCGTGCTTGAGTGGATTACTCAGTTTGGGGTTGTGGCAGAATGGGTAGACCAGGAAGGACAAGGATAAGGAGCGGCGACAATCAATCGCGCTTTAGGATGTGCATTTTACTTCTACGTGGTATCGTGGGTGCAACTTGAACGAGTATTTGGCCTATACTATGACCTACGGTGGCGTTATCAATGCACCGACCTTGGGAGGATGGGAGGATTGGTTGGCCTTTGAGGGGACCGCTGAACCATCAGCTGATTTGAAGTTCATGCCGGCGCCTCCTCCGACCGCGCTATACACCTCCGATAGAGAAATGAGCGGAAATATCCGTTTCGTAGGAAATGAGTGCAAATAGCTATGATGTAGGATCTCGCAAAGCTATTTACCCATGATCAGTATTTCCTTATTCGGCTTAGGTTTCGGTGTAACCACTTTCTCCGAAGAATGGAAAAGATAGAAGGAGTCGGGGAAAATAATCTTTTTCAGCCTCTGAAGTCGATGGTTACTTCGGAACGTAAGCGCAACAAAGAAGTATACCAAGCTTGGCTCAGCAGCTTTTCGAGGTCATACGGCACAGATAAAGTCCATGAGAAATTTCAACGACATTCGAACATGCAACATTCTAAGCGGAAATAGTTCGTCAACAGTCAAATGGCGTATGAAGTTAATATGGAATGGCGACCCATTGAAGAACCGCAGATGTAGCGCACGCTGATTTACCCATATGAGAAGCTGCGAAGATGTTGCCGTGCGATGTTTGCGCTTTGTTTGATTTCCTGTTTTTAGCTGTGTCCTGATTTGCGGTGTCTGTTAATTACTCCAACTCTATTAGCTGCTCCAACTTCGTACAAGGAACGTAATAGACATGAGCGTCATGAATTAATGATGTTACCAACTCCTCACCTCAAGCACTAATGAATAAGTAGTCACTGCTGCCGATGCCGTCAAAACAGCGTTGTGTAAAAAGAATGAAATGATAGCGACTCCCTCAAGCTTAAAAATTAGTTCGCTGTTTCAGCACACGCTTGCAAGATAACACATTTCCTCAAAAACGCTTGAAAGATTTTATTATAAAATATAGATTTTATGTTCGTTGTCGAAAATAAAGCTAAGTTCCTTGCGAAAGTCGTGCCGCTGCCCTTTCTATATCGCTCTGAAAGTAATTCATTTAAATGCCAAAGTTGTCAACCACGCGTTGTTTTTGTTTTAGGAAAGCCACTTCACAACTAGAAAGTGGCTCACCTATTTGCGTCTAGGCTTCACCGAAATTGTAGAAGTCTTTGAACGACGTCGAGAAGAGCGTTCTGCAATCACAAGAAATGTGAAAGCAATTATGTCCCACTAAGTCTCTATAAGCTTTCACAAATTCAGCATTAACTGATTGTGAGGAAAACTCCTACGGAAAAAAGCCAGTCCCGTTTTCAGAATAAGGAACTGATCAATTTTCACTAAGCCTTCCCAATTTTTATGTAAACATCTCTGCTTCCAAATGAACCGTCAGCCAGAAAAGAATCTCTGAACAACAATACCAGGTAGCTATAAAAGTAGCCTCAGTGGATTTCGAAAAGAAAGCATTTCAGTAGCCCAGGATGAATATAAAGGATAAAGGACGGCGCCACTCAATCCCTCTCGTACTGAGCCGCGCATTCTATCAATACTTCTACGGTTCCACAGAAAGTCATGGAGGCGATTTAAATGCGTATTTGGCCCACACGATGACTTGCAGTGGCCGTCCGATGGACAATTCAGTGATTTACCCTTCCCAGACAACTCTGGCACCAATTCACCGACCCGGACGGGGATGGAATGTTTTGTTGGCGTAGGCAGGAAATCCGAACTAGGAACCTTGCATCCCGTGCATGCGATAGCCGGTACCTCGTCCGACTGAGCTCCACGCGGCCCAGGCAAGTTGAAAATATTAGCTTCAATACGACAGTAGTAGGGCGGAAGAGGAGGGGGGGGGGGGGAGGAGGTGGCTTATCTCGTTGCGGACACAATCTCCGCTTCGTACTCAGCTCTCTGAAAGGCTCAGAAATGAAACCAAGTTGCCTAGTAGGAGGAATAAGCAACAGCATAGTGCATTTCGTACCTAACGTCTTTTTAGGCTTATGTTAGCACACAGCACATGTCTCGCCTCTGAGCCTAATTGTAAGGTGATGTTATTGCTGAATGTGTTAGCTTCTCATTATCACACTCGTTTTTTTTTTGTTGATGTGAAGCCGTTTTTCAAGAAACAATTACAATGCCGATATGGAAGGAATTCGAATTCACGGATTACAAGGGTTATGTTGTGAAAAGTTCTTGATGAAGGAATAAAGGAACAAATTGACAATGAAACCTAAGAGGTAGATATTCGGTTAGTGCATAAGTTCTCGGACATCTGGGGCATGAAATATTAATTATCACAACATACGAAAAACAATATCAAATCATTTGAAGTACAATACCGCCCGCGTCGCGCGGTCAAAAAGACGGTGTGCGACGGAAAAATCTGTCGCAAACCGTCGCATGCTCATAACTCCTTTAATTTTAAGTGGTTTCAGAAACAGTTGGTACCATTCGATTCGTCTCCTCGAGATCTACAAAACCATGCATAAAACCTTACAAGGCCATCGCGTTGTCGCCGTGGGTGGCCTAAAAAATAACTGCAGCAGGCTTTTGCGATTGGAGCACCTTATTTTTCAGGACGTGCATGTGACGTGCAGTGTTTTCGGAGTATCTCAAGCATGGCGTGCGTTGTCAGTGCTCTGTCATGCCTGGAATGTTGCGAGAGTGCGCTGTGCACAATGCATGTAGGATCGAACCTATAAATCGAGTATGAGAAAGCATGTTCACTCTGCTTCTATCTTCCCTTACTGGAAAATGTAAAGCCTTCAAGAATATTTCGAAACGTTTAGAGAAATTTATCAGAAATTTCAGACGCCCTACTCGGGAATTGCTTCAACTGTCCCATTGTCCCGGTGAGACTTATGAGTGCACCGTGTGGAATGCGTATAGAGATGAACCTATCAATCGAGTGGGTTCGACAACTGGTAGAGTTGCGTTTGGAGAATTCTATCATAAATTTCCAGCAGCCCTACTAAAGAATTGCTCTAAGGCTGTCCAGCTAGCCTTTAGAGTGCGCTGTGAACAATGCATATAGAATCGAATCTTTCGATCAAGGGGAGGGGGGACCGTTTGCAAACTGCACGCGCGGGCGTGTTCGGAGCGCAATAACTCTTTCGAGCTCAAATCGTTTCGGCTGTAACTCGTGGGTGTTGTAGTCAGTAAAACGATGTAGTAGCACGCTAAAGTAGAACGGTGTAACGTAGGAAGAGGCAATGTTACAGGGGTGCGAAAATGCAGGTGAGGCTTGTGTGACGCATTTATTTTCGATTTCGGTGGACAACTGCGGGAAGATCCGACCAGAAAACGGCCTTGAAACGCGCCGACAAACATAGAGCTTAAGGTGATTCTCTATGACGTGCTCAGAACTCCTCAGCATTCTAAATTGTCTTAACCTCATCTGCCAGTTTAAAGCGGCGGATGATAGCGGTTAGAGTTTCTTGCGCTCTTACTCGCCCAAATGTGAGTGTTCGACAGGATCAATGGCACCGTTCTGTTCAGAATGAAAAGCGCTATCGAACGGTGCCAATTTCGACCGATTCTGGAAACATCGATTTTTCGACAGTTTCGCATTGAGGGCGAGGCCGCTCGAGGCCGCAGCAGATGGACGATGACGTCATTGAAAACCGATGTTTTCGAAATGGGCCATGCCTGGTACCGTTCGATAGAGCTTTTCACGCTGAATTGAACGATGTTATTGAAAGTAGAGAAGACTGTATTCTGAGAGAGTAAGAGCGAGGAGAACATCGACCGTTGTTGTGCTAAATTGCACGCGCGGGCGTGTTCTGAGCATAATAACTCTGTAATGTGTAAACCTTTCCGGTTGCAGCTTGTGTGTTTTGTAGGCAAATTTCTCACATGTATCAACGCGTAAGTTACCGATCGGTAGAGAAGGGAAAGGGCTACAAAACTGCTCCTAACATTTACTTCTGCGTTGTTAACGTCAGCATAAGCAATTCATCCCAACTGAGACGCATATTCGGCACGTCATGTTATTCCTGCATCAATCTGGCCTCAATGCCTAGCAATAGCAATAGCAATAGCAATGCGGTCTAGCGTTGTCGTGTTGAAAATACACCTTCACTTGCTCTCGTGTGGTTTGAAGGTGGGCCCTCAATTTCCTCAGTTGGTTGACGTAAACCTCTGCCGTCACTGTTATCCCTTCGTCCAGCAGCTCCCAGTATTCTACGCCACGCTCCACCAAATGCATAGCATCACTTTTTTCACGTGAAGGTCGGATTTCGGAACGTCCTCTGCCTCTCCAGTTGCGTCAACCTACTGTGCACGCCGGTGATAATTCGAGCAGAGTATCCACTTCTCATTCCCGGTGGCAAGGTTGTCCAGACATCCGTGGGTACGTCTGAGGGTAAGGAGAGACAGAGCGACATCGGCCCTGCGATCCATGTCATGTTGTGTCAAGTCGTGAGGTACCCAGCGACCCAATTTTTGCACCTTGCCAATCGACTTCAATCCTCGAACAACTGTTGAGTGGCTAACACCAAGAGTGCTTGATAGTTCGCGAGTGGTTTGGTATGGGTCCGTTTCCACTCTACTTCGGAAGCCATCCAAATCCAGTGTCATCGGGCGCCCTTCTCGTTCATTACCTTCAACGGAGAATTCACCAACTGCAAACTTCGAGAACCACTGGTACACAGTACTGCGAGCAGGAGCAATCTCGTTGTAAGCATCGTCCAGGCGACGATACGATTCGTTGGCATTGAGGCCAGATTGATGCAGGATTAACATGACGTGCCGAATATGCGTCTCAGTTGGGATGAATTGCTTAGCCATAATAGCTGACGTTAACAACGCAGAAGTAAATGTTAGGAGCAGTTTTGTAGCCCTTTCCCTTCTCTACCGATCGGTAACTTACGCGTTGATACATGTGAGAAATTTGGCGGAAAAATGCGCTTTCAAATCAGGAGGGATCAAATGTCCGAGAACTCATGCACCAACCTAATAGAAGGTCCTTAATACCCATAAATTGATGTTTATCTGGTTATGTCCCGTGCAAGTTTATTTTCATCTGTAAAACATGGTTGCTAGTACATTAGTGAAAACACAATAATATATTATCCTGTACTGTACTAACAACTAAGTTAATTAGATACCTTCTTCACTGAAGACCCTATAGGTAACTAATTGTTTGCTGTTGTTAACTGTCAGTGTGTTGGTCGTTATTGTCATTTGGTCACGATTGTTGTTCCATTAATTTCCACGCTGTTAAGGAACTCTGAGATGTTGAATATTTTTTCACATATGGATTTGCTCCTAATTCTATTGGAATGTAAGGACGCGTGGAGATGGCATTGGCAACCCACCTCTTACATGACTTTCCGTCAGTGATTTCGTAAAGAAGAGGTACTTCATGATCCCTGCCAGTAGAATACACACCATTATGAAGTCAATAACAAGTAGAATGCTTGAATAGAATTATTTAGTCCGCTGTTCTTTTTCTGGCTTTAACTGTTCAACAAACCGTGCGTGGCCCATGCTGTATGCATCACCGATCTTTTTCCTCGGTTGCCTGAAAGATATTCATTGCAAATAACAGCAAATTTCCACGGCACCTAATCACTAACACAACGCAGCCAAGCAACACCGCTAATATGGATGCGACTTGCAGCAGCATCCAAAGTGAGACAATGAAGTACCGCGTAAACGTGGTTTGGACCTGTACTCACTTCACGCCTACACTAAGTTGTCCAAAGCCGCTCATTTTGTGCTCTTGGGCGAGAATTCGAGCCCTGTATTCATCGTGCTAGTTGCGCTCAACCTTTATATAGTGAAATCCTTTACATAGGCTGCTTTAGCCGAAAACGCTCGTTTGCTAAATGAACGGAACCTTGTTGACTCCGACTGCATTCAGCAAGCGCTTTCTACCACATAATATTGTCACCAAAACTACATGGCTTCCATGTACAAGATTTTCGGAAGAACTCTAGCGCAGCGGTGCCCGTTTACGATTTTTTCGAAGTCACCATAGTCTACCGTAGTTCAGGTAAAATTGGGCTTCTGCAGTACTGCTGATGGTACCATGGAGCTATCAGACGGCAAACAGAAAATGGTCCACAACTCCGTTCCCAGAAACGATTAGCAGATATGAAACACATATTTGGACTCAGCGCACGAAGCCGCATGAAGCGGTCCACATCCCTTGTCAAGGGCCATGGTCACCTGGGGCCGGATTCATCAACGACTTGCATCATTTTAACAGGGAAAACTACAGCCGAAATCCCTGATAGCGCGGCTTATCGAGCGATATGGTGAGCGATAAGCCGCGTTATCTGAGTTTTCTGCTGTGAATTCTCTGTTAAAGTTATGTAGGTCGTTGACGAATCCGAGCCCTGGTGTTAGCTTCCACACCAGAGCAGGACCACAACAAAGTCACGAAACTGGACGCTGTGCATCCAAAGACGCGCAACACTACACTAGCGCCAGGCGGAACTCGAACCCGCACCTCCTGCTGACCGGGCAGGAATGCTCTGGGGGTCTCGACAGAAATAATTCAAGTCAGTTTGACAAACTGAAAAAAACCTGAATTGAAATATTACGACTGCGCCTTTATAGATCCAACTCGCAGGCCTTCGCGCTCCTACCTCTTCGACACTGGCGAGCTCACAAAAATGCGTTTGGGGTCCAGGGCAGTCATTAAAGCTTCATCGACAGCGCATAAACAACGAACGGCTGTTGCGTGCATTTTCGGGCATAAGCGTCACTTACAGCCTGGTACAGCTGACTGCTGACGAGCAAAAATCGCTGTACTGCCGTATGCGGTGGCAAAGCGTAGCCTCCGCATTGCTCTAACAATCCATGGCCTTGCTCATGTATGTACACGCCTATCGCAACTCACGCCGATAGGTGTACCACCGCAAACACTTATGCTCCAGGAGCAGTCAGCTGTACCTATTTTCTCAAGAGACAAGAAGGTCATACAAAATTTTTCTCAATCTAGGATTATTCTAACCATCTTGAAGTCTCTATTCTGAGATATAAGTAGATCGTTTTCATCTGGAAGACCTGATTCATCAGATTGATTTCAGAGACGTCAGGATTGTTTAGAATAGTGTCCAGTTTGCCGTGAAAACTGTTTATATTGAAAACAGGTCGTAAAAACACAGAAAATGGAGACCGTCCGTGAAAGCTTTGCAACGTTCTACATTTCCCATGTACAAAATATCCACTCACGGTACGAACTCTATTCGGTCGTCGGACAGAACTATCTCCTCAATTTCTTCCTGCTCTTTCTCCTGCACTTCAATATGCGGACGTGACGATGGATCATAAATCCAGTCTGTATGCAATCAAGTTTCATATAATGATTGAGGCCCCGTAGAAAGCGTTTTTATGTAGCCTTAAGCTAGCTACTCTTAGTTTTAAATTAAATGCGGGAAATTTTAGGTTTATCAGATATTGCGACTGCCCAACGCAATCACTCCATTGATATTTGATGATAATAATTCTGCTGTTATAGCAGCTTTTCGCACTGCGCTTTTCTAAACTTTTAACGAGCACCATAATTTGGTTGTGTGAAATAGCTAGTAGAGGTTACGTTGCCACACAGCTAAATGCAGAAATAGAGGGTTCAAATTGTGCTCCATTAGCGGTGTTCACTTTGAGATCCTATGCCATACATAATGTCAGATCGTCTATTCCTTCTCCACCTTATCTCCACGGTTCTGGAGCAGTTTCATTCATATCATGGGTATACCTTTACTTTGCATGTGTCGTGACTGTCGCCATGACTCTTCAAAAAACTAAGAGTCTCTGCATCCAGTGAGTCTCGCTGCGCAACCGTCTGATACGCAGGGTCGATGGCCTGCAACCGAGTATAAACGCCGGCGGCCGGCGGACGCGGGCGTCTGTCTCCGGTTCACCTCGTCCCGTGTCCGTCCGTCGTTTTCGTTCTACCATCCGGTGCACGACGCCGAGGATTATCCGAAGCGAACAAATATCCAGTCGCAGTAACATCGAGGTCGACGAAGAGGACGCACGGTACGAAACCGATGAGGGTGTAGATCGTCCCGCCGAATCAAAATAACCGCAGGTGCACGGTGAGGAGCACTGCCTCGTGGGCACACGCCCAAGGCAGGACCACGTCTGGTAAGTCTAGCGGGTTGCTGTGGAGGTTTCCCTAGTGCCGTCGGTAGTATTGTGTGTTTAGTATAGTAAATTTGTGTGGTTACTCGTGTCTGTAGAAGATACTTATGTTGTCTTTAAAATGAAAAGGAAACTTATAACAATTGCATCCAGCTGGTGTTTCAGTAACATTAGAACACTTGAAGGGCGCGCTACATATCGTCCCGTATTCAACGACCCACGGTAGGCAAGCCGCCTGAACTATCGTTGAACCCGAATGGTAGATGGTCAAAGGTCAAGATGACGCAATAGATGCAAATGGGCCGACAATGACATAGATGCGGAAGAGTTGGCGCAGAAAAGAGAGAGCAGGACGTATATAATCAATTAATCCCACGCTGTTTGCTACCTTTTTTTCTGCTGTGTTCTCCATGGCTTCTCGTTGAAATTGGATATGTTCTCCCTCCCTGCCACCGAAGAAGGTGCGGTTAAATTCTTGAGGGATAAGAGGGTATTACCAAAGGAGCGCAAGTGCACCAACTCGCCGAATCGCAACATGAAGCGGGTGTGCATGGGAAAACGAGATTTTCTTTGGAGATGCAGTAGACGATCCTGCAGCGGAAAGCAATTGTCGATTAGAACCGGAACGTGGTTTTCCAACTCGACTATTCCGCTAGTGCATGAGCTGATATTCATCTACTGCTGGACGCTGAATATGACATCTGTGACCTGGTGCAAAGACCAGCTAGGACACACCATGCCGACAGCCTGATGCAGCAGTGTGGGAGAGGCAATTGCGCAGGAGCTATTCGACGTCCGTCCCGAAAGAATGAAGAGCATGATCGAATTGTGGAGGTCGATGAAACTCTTCTCTAATCTAAGAGGAGGAGCAACGCCGGTAGAGTGCTGTCTCGTCAATAGGTTCTCGGGAAACAAAGCAGTGTTTCTTAAAGTCTGTTCCAGATCGAAGCGCTACCACTCTTGTGACAGTCATTAGAGAGAACATTGATGGAGGATCGACTATTTTATGCGGACTATTGGAAAGGGCACAAAACGCCGAAGTTGAAAAGGCAGCCGGATTATAGCATCTAACAGTTAGCCGTCGTTATAACTTCGTCGATCCACTCAGGTGAGCGCGCACTGAAACTATAGAGAGAATTTGGGGCTCCCTGAAATGGCGAAACAGAGAACGCACAGGAACATTGGGCACTTAATAGATTCCTATCTAACGGAATTCATATGGCAACAACAGGTACAACCCATTCGATGCTTTCCTATAGGCTATCAAAAACTACGCGGACGAAGAGGTGAGATGTTACTATATAATACATATATAAAATATACAGAACATAAGAGAAAGAGAGTTTTACAGAGTGCCGATGAGTCTTACCGAAAGATTGCAAGACTCTGCTAAAAGTTCCGAGACAGCAGCGTTCGTAGCGATAAGTGCTTTCCTACACGACTTGTACCGCAGAATCATAATAATTTGCACATATACTTTAGCAGTCTTTGCTGCCACTGCGACATTTCGGTGTGCTTTGTGATAACACAAAGGTATGTTTTGCTCTAACAGAAAACGTTCTTTTGAATGGATACTGCCAACGCTTCGTTTAGTACGGGAACAGAATGTTCTCTGTTTCCAATTCAAGAGCTCCGTGGTCTTCCTGGAGCTTCGAGTTTAGGCCAGATTCATCAACGACTTACAGAGATTTGACAGAGAAATTACAGCGAAAAATTATGATAACGCCAACATTCCAGCATATCGCCTGTTGAAAAAACGCGTTAATTCGCATTTTTCAGGAATTTCAGCTGTAATTTCTCCGTTAACTCTCTGTAAGTCGCTGATGAATCCGGTCCCTGATACCGCAGCTTATGAACTGCCATATGGTGAAACGTTTCACCATATCGCTTATTGATAAGCCGCGCTATCAAGAATTTCGGAAGCACCTTCACCGTTAGACTCCTGTAAGTCGTTGGTGAACTTGCACGCTGGTCGTATCCACTGCAACGCATCAGCAGATGTCAGAGACCCCGTGAGAAGCGCAAAACATTCTGGTAATATCTGCGGTTCTAATCATAAAACCTCGACAGATTGTTGGAGTCAATTTTCATGAAACAACAAATTGCGTGGTGTAAGATTCTTTTGCATAAAGTACCTTGGAACGCCTTCATGTGAAATTCTCATGCCATTTCTGATTTTAGCGCATTTTTAAGCCGTGTCATATAAGAAGGGGCTAATCCTCACGTATGATAGGGGATGAGTCAGAATGCCGGTTTCCGCAAAAATGATGGCCATCCGAAGAGGTGGTTTCTCGAAAACATGTTTATTGGCGCTATCAAGCATTATTAATTTGAATTTGAGAAAAACTCATCACTGGTAAATTTTGATTTGCATTTATGAATAAGCACCGTTCACACTGACAAATAACAGAGTGAAAACCAACCTGGTGGAGATCCTATGGAGAAATTCCGCTGCACTTCTGGGCCGAAGCCCTTCAAAGACTGCACACTCACGGAAACCTAGACAATTTTGTAATTTTAATGATCGCTAAGAATGAAAAAATTTTGCGAACCTCATAGGTTGAGTGATATGAGTAGACTTTCAGATCATAAAAATTGCTACATTGGTCTACCACAAACATATTATAGGGCGATGTTGTGAGTTTCCAGCGAATCTGGAACTTAAACAATTGTCAGCGAAGTATCCAGCCACTGATATTCAGCTACAATCACGAAGAAAGGAAATCGAAGAAAGTTAAGATATAATCATGCTGGGGGATAGCTTTCTACATCATTTATTCTCCCGAATTTCCCCGAGAACTCCAGCAGCTGATGCGAATTTTGTAGTGCAGCTTCTGGAGAGGTTATGGTGCGGCAGTGAGTATGCAGACAGCTGCATCCTCATGGCTTTCCTTCCAGTTAGGATAGGTCGGCATATTTAAATTTTAACAGGTTCACATTCACGACTACATGGGCGTGCCATAATTATCTTTGTAGGAGCTATGGATGTCTGGTGAAAGTGTTTAGAACGAATTTTCATAGATACATAATGACAGTTGGAAACGTTCGACATGTTCGCTTCTCTCACTTCCTCGAAATTTTCCAAAATTATTAGGGTGGGCCAAAAGTAATGATCCTCTCCATGCCGTGCCCACATACATATGTCGGTTTCGTGCTTCTCGTATTTGTATGTTTGTATGCTACTTACTGAAGCCCATCTGAGAAGTTACCACTTCCGCCCTTTCCAGAAGCATGCCAAAATCGCAGTCTGTCTCATGCTGAAACCTCAGTCTGACGAGTCGACCAGTGTCGCGCGAATCTCGCCCAATTCCCATCTCCGAGCAGCCTGGACTCAATAGTTACGCAAGATCAGAAGTACGTCTTCTACCTTAACCCTGCCAAGAATTGAGTATGGGTGAGGACTAGTAACCTGTTACCGACCTTCGTTCGGCGATGTGTTCACGACGAAAAGCGTCTTCTGAGCTTTTGAGTCTGCGCCCATGGACCGGTATACTGGAAGCTGTTTCCCAAAAGCACGACGATGGAGTCCAAGGCCATGGTGAACGAAATAGAAGAGATGGACCTGTGACTCGCACTTATTCGGTCTCAGCGCTTCAAGAAGGTCCTCCTCTTCGACAACGCCGCACCCCATCGGGCAAAAGTGACCACGGATAAGCTTGCTCAGCTGGACTACGTTCACATGCCTCACCCACCGCATTCGCCGGACATCTCTCCATGCGACTACCACTACTTCTTGAGCCTATAGAACTTCTTGGTCGGAAGGGACACAAAGAACCCAAGCAGACCTCGACAACCACAACGAGCAGTTGATCAGCACCAAGCGCAAGCAGTTATGGGGCCGCATTCATCAACGTCTTACGTAACTTTAACGGAGAATTGTAAGCTTATCAAGCGATATGGTGAGCGATAAGCCTCGTTATCTGAGCTTTTAACGCGGCTTTTCGCTCACCATGTCGATTGATAAGCTTGCAATTCTCCGTTAAAGTTACGCAAGTCGTTGATGAATCCGGCGCCTGGAAGGGTGGGATCAGGAAGTTGGTTGATCGATGGCAGCAAGGTTATTGACCTTAATGGTGAGAATACACTCCTCAGCACCGTTGAGTTGTAATTGACTTATAAAGAGATAAAGAAATTTATTGAATTTGTCTCATTACTTTTGGCCCACTCTAATATTAGGAGACGTTGTTACGTTGATCTGCTGTGTCATCTTTTGCTCTTGATCACAACGGTGATAATGTTCATGAAGCAAACAATAATAAGGAACATCTCGGATGACTTAGGTTAAAGTTCTAGGTTATGTCGAAGTTGTTGTTCCTTTGGAAGAGAAGGGAAGCGAAAAGCACTGGTGAGAGTTGAGCGTTGAGACCGCGATACGTCAGCTCTTCCAGATATTTGCTGGAGATGCAGTGCTATTTATCGTTATGTCTTTGGTGTACTCCCGCGTCGCGCCAGCGACGGATCGCGGCGGCAGTGGGCAGCGCAGACATGGTTTTGCAGTTGTAAAATGCACGTGCTACTCCTCCAGACAAAGTGGTTTTGCTAAAAACAGCAATGATCCTTGCCCACGACTGATTAGAAAAGAAAAATTTGAAAAATTTAATTCTGGCCGGAATTATCATATGTATCTAGAACACGGATCTCCCTCGATAGTCCACGGATCTCCCTCGATAGCCACGGATCTCCCTCGATAGAGAGCCTTCGGGCTCTCTTGTTTAGAGGGGCCGCTTGTCGCAGGGCCACGTGGCGCGTCCCCGGGTGGTGGATAGGGGAATTAAACGCGAACCAAATGCGACCGTGTACTGCCCAGAGACGCAGGTGGGATGCAGGGGATGGACTCCTTGCTCCTGCTGTGTCGGGTCGATGCGTTCCTTATGCGTGGGAGCGGCATGTTCGTGCACTGTGTGCGTGGATGTGTCCGTGACTGTGCGGATTGTAACTGTGTCGGCTCGGCCAAAAGCTTGCACTCGGTAGACTGGGAGTACATGTAAGGCGATTCGAGGCCGCCTTAAGTCTCGCCCCGTCCCTTCGGGCAGTCTGGCTGGCTGCCCGGAGTACCCCGCCCGCACGACAGAGCCTGACTAGCTACCCGTGTTGTATTCCAGTCAATCACAGCAGCACTAAAGGGCCTCATTCCCCTGACCCCGAAAGAGCCCCCATTTCTGCAGCGATGGGAAGGACGAGTACGGAGAGGCTGCTAAAATCTCAGGGCCTAACCAGGCTGCGCAAATTGAGTAGGACTAGGATGACGATCTGTACTTACAACGCCCGCACACTTGCATCGGAAGCATCCGTCGAGGACCTGATGATGCAAGCCAAGAAGATCAAGTACGACGTCATCGGACTGACCGAGACGAGAAGACACCACCCCCTACACGCCGCCTACGACTCCGGAGAAGAACTGTTCCTTGGAACATGCGACAGCAGGGGAGTAGGCGACGTTGGTGTCCTCGTCAACACGCACTTGGCCATGAACATCGATTCGTACGATTCTCTGACAAGCCGAATCGGACATCTACGACTGAAGCGATGGTGCTCCGTGCCAGCTTTGACTATATTCGTCGTGTATGCCCCAACATCCGACTACGATGAGGTCAAAGCCTTCTACGTAGAGCTGGAGAAGTTCTATAAGGAAGAGCACACCTTCTACAAGGTGATCGTCGGCGACTTCAACGCCAAGATCGGGCCACGAAGGTCGCCGGAAGAACCTCACATCGGAACCCACGGTTTGGAGTGGAACGAGCAAGGTGAAAGGCTGTCTGAGCTTATCATGTCGACCAAGACCATCCATGGAAACTCGCAGTTCCAGAAGCCTCCCTCCCTACGATGGACCTGGGAATCCCCCGGTGGCCAGTTCCACAACGAGATCGACCACATCATCTTCAATCGCAAGTATTGCCTGATCGATGTCTCCGTTGTCCCCAAGTTCTACACGGGATCGGACCACCGCCTCCTTCGCGCGAGGTTCCGCTTTTCGCGTCAAGGAGAGAAGGCCGCGAAGTTCAAGAAGAGGAGTCCCAGAACGACCATCAACTGGGATCTCTACACCTCTCTTGTCGGCCTTTGGGAAGATGCCGTCATGGACAACGTCGACGAGGAATACGATCGCTTCGTGCACCATTTCCACGATAGTGCTAAGGGAGCCGAGAGCTTGAAGACCACCAAGAGACGCCTGTCTCCGGAAACTCTCGAGCTGATACGCCAGCGTGGAGCAGCACGAGCGTCAGGCAACTATCAACTGACGTCCGAGCTTGCAAAGCTATGCAGAGCGGCGATAAAGGAAGATCTGAAGGAGAGAAGGGCGGAAGTGTTGGCTGAAGCAGCAGAGGCAGGGCTGAGCATCCGCAATGCCCGCCGGAACTTCGCCAACTTCAAGACCAAGATGACCGCTCTCCGACGTCCTGACGGAACCGTCACCTCTTCCAGAAGGACCATGGAGAAAGTCATCCACGACTTCTACTCCGATCTCTTCGATAGCCACGTCCACCTGCCCCTACGCCATCTTCCGCAGGATGGATACGTCATCCCCTCTGTTCTCCCTTCCGAGATCCGACACGCCATCTCGTCGGTGAAGAAACGTACAGCACCCGGTCCTGACAGGATCAGAGCTGAACACCTGAAGAACCTCCCGCCAGCGCTTATCAACACCTTGGCGCGGCTCTTCACACGCTACCTGTCGGAGTGCAAGGTTCCATCTCAGTGGAAGACCAGCAAGACCGTCTTGCTGTACAAGAAGGGAGACGTGCACGACATTGGCAACTATCGCCCGATCTGCCTGCTGTCCGTAGTCTACAAGCTGTTTACTCGAGTCATCCTGAATAGGATTAGTAGAACGCTGGACGAAGGACAGCCATGCGAACAAGCAGGATTTCGGAGAGGATTCAGCACGATCGACCACATACACACCATTACGAAGCTCATCGAAGTGTCGCGAGAGTACAAGCTGCCGCTGTGCCTTACTTTCATCGACCTGAAGAAGGCATTCGACTCCGTCGAGACTGAAGCGGTCATGGAAGCCCTGCTCACCCAGGGCGTTCCTACTCAGTACATCAGAGTCCTTCGAGAGCTGTACAGTGGATTCACGACCAAGATCTCACCATTCTACAACGACGTCGTCATTGACGTGAAGAGAGGGGTTCGACAAGGGGATACCATATCCCCGAAGCTCTTCAGCGCCACCCTCGAAAACGTCATGCGCGAACTAGAATGGGATGACATGGGAGTGAAGGTCGACGGCCGGCAACTGCACCATCTTCGCTTCGCTGACGACATCGTTCTCATAACACCGAGCATCAGTCAGGCGGAGCGAATGCTGGCCGACTTCGATCGTGTATGTGGAAGCGTTGGACTGCAGCTGAATCTTACGAAGACGATGTTCATGAAGAACGGATGGGTTTCTGATGCCCCATTCTCGCTCAACGGAACGAACATCTCCGAATGCTCCAGCTATGTGTATCTGGGTCGCGAAGTCAACATGGCCAACGTCCTAGCACCAGAGCTGAGCAGGAGGAAACGAGCGGCTTGGGGAGCTTTCAAGAGCGTCGAAGAAGTCGTGAAGAAAACGAAGAACGTCCGACTCCGTGCCCACCTATTCGACTCCACTGTTCTTCCTGCCCTAACATACGCCTCAGAGACCTGGGCTATACGAAAGCAGGATGAACACGCGATCAGCGTCGCGCAGCGTGGAATCGAGAGGACGATGCTCGGAGTGACACGACTCACGCAAGTGAGAGAAGGCCTCCGGAGTTCCGAGCTTCGCCGACGTTCGAAGATCAGAGACGCTGTCGCATGGGCCATGTCGTCGAAAATTAGGTGGGCCGGCCACGTAATGCGATTCGCAGACACCCGCTGGACGAGAGCCGTCACAGACTGGATTCCGCGGGATGTCAAAAGAACACCAGGACGCCCACCAACGCGTTGGTCGGACTTCTTCGTGAAAGCCCTGAACGACCGATATGACGCTCTTCGTGTCCCTCGAGCGAGGAGGATCCATTGGACCACTCTGGCACGCGACAGGGACGAATGGAGACGCTGCTGGCGCCCGCTCGAGCAAGTCGATGATCAACGGGACGACAGGTGATACAGGTGATCTAGAACAAAAGTTTTGTGGCTCAAAGGCTCATAAAGCTTAAACTACAGTTAGCGAATCATCAGTTACGCCACAATCACCGAATTATCCAAATATTCTCTGTCGATTTTCGATTCCACGATCGTATCTTTGGTGCCGTGTTGAAGCGTATGGTTTATACACGAAACTTTAGTTGATCGTGGCGTAACAGACAGTTTAAATTTGCCACAACCATGATGGCTCTCTCAGAATAGAAAAATGTTGCTCGACCGAGAAATTACGAAGCGATTTAGTAGATCCAATTTTTAGTCACACTGCAGAGAATTGCTTAGTTCTACCCTAATGTTATATTTGCATTATGTAATGAAAATTGTTGCTCAAAATCAACACCGCATTGTTCTTCAAATAGAGCACTCCATGTAGATAGCATTTACACTGCCAATCAAAAAAATTCGCAACGTGAGGCAATTGCAAGGCGACATCTTGAAATAACCCTCATGGTCCAAGAGAAATTCTAAATTTCCTAATCCTTAAGATAAGTTGCATAACTTTGCAGTAGCCTAAGGGGTAAGGATTTTATCAAACAGTGATAACATTTTGAAGGTCCTGTAGATGCCATTCAAAATGAACTGAGCACTGTTCAAGATCTCCAGAACAAAGTTTTAAAAACAGGTTTTCTATCAGATATGTTTCCTTAAAATCTTTGTTAGTTGCCTACACAAAGTGTTCAAAAAATCGCCACATTTTTCGGATTTTATAAAATTCTTTAAACAACAAGAACATCAAGAGCTGCTAAGTTGTCTAGCGAAGAGCTTGCTGCATGCACTATCTCAGAATATGTTCCAATGTTTATTTTATTAATAGTCACTACTTCAGCAGCTTTCTTTTCTGTATCACCAGTCGTCCCGTTGATCGACGAGTTGCTCTGGCGGGCTCCAGCAGCGTTCCTATTCGTCCCTGTCTCGTGCCAGAGTGCTCCAATGAGTTCTGGCTCGAGGAACTCGAAGAGCGTCACGCCATTCGTTCAGGGCTTTCACGAAGACGTCTGATCGACAATCAGGTTGGTGGAAGTCCTGGTGCTCTCTTGACACCCTACGGAATGCAGTCGGTGATGGCTCTGGCCGGCCCACCTAATTTTCCACGACTTGGCCCATGCGACAGCGTCTCCAATCTTCGAGTTTTCTTTTCTACTCAGTGCATTAGAGTGCTCCTAGAGCTGTGCAGTGGATTCACGACCAAAGTTTCACCATTCTACAACGACGTCGTCATCAACGTGAAGAGAAGGGTTTGGCAAGGGGATACCATATCCCCGAAGCTTCTCAGCGCCACCCTCGAAAACACCACACGCGAACTAGAACGGGAAGCATGCGAGTGAAGGTGGACGGCCGGCAACTGCCCTCTTCGCTTCACTGACGACATCGTGATAATAACACCAAGCAACGAGGAATGAAAAGGAAGTTGCTCGGAGTGACACGACTCACGCAAGTGAGAGAAGGCCCCCGGAGCTCCCAGCTTCGTCTACGTTCAAAGATCAGAGTCGCTGTAGCATGGGCGAAGTCGTGGAAAATTAGTTGGACCGGCCTCATAATGCGCTTCGCAGACACCCGCTGGAGGAGAGCCGTCATCGACTGGATTCCGCGAGATTTCAGTAGAAACGAAAGAGGAACGAATGGAGACGCTGCTGGCGCCCGCTCGAGCTCGATGATCAGCGGGATGACAGGTGATACAGGTGTCACTCGGTACCCAAGTGCTTCATCCGAGGTCTTGCTTGTAAATATACGCTTCAGCGCGAACCACCTACATACACGTAGACGGCACAAGAGCGATCAGTCACAGAATCGTAATGGTGCATTGGACAGGTGAATAGAGCAATAGCCAGCTATAGCATATCAGAACGTATCTGACATTAATAGCACAGCCGCAATAAAACAACGTGCCGTGCATTCAGAGAAGGAATTAGCCACTTTTGGACATGCTATGAAGGCAACTAATTCCTTTCCATGGCAAATCAGAGCACTTTTTACCCGAAAATTTGTCTGACTTTCCTAAGCCGAGTGCAGGTAGCTTTTGTTTGTTTTACTTGAAAGATGTTCAGTCTAGCTAGAAAGGTGGTCGCGTTTACGTGAAGGGATATGAACCTTGTATCCCCGTATGATGCCGTGATGATCCGAAGGAGGCCAGCTGACACGATACGCTGCGTACTCGTTCTGAAACAGCGGCAGATTACTTACGAAGAATATGATGATGCCTGACTGCTTACCGTCTTCTGCAGTAGGGTTATTTCGGTGCGGTTCACCGGTCCTGGTTCAGTGTCCTCTCTGAATATCGCAAAGACACCAGTGGTTCCTTTCATGGAAACGTTGTCCAGTGATTCGAATTCTACGTTTACGAGGTATTTCACTGAAAACTCCCATGTGAGTGATGACAAACAAGTTTAATCCCAAAAAAGAGAGTCTTCCTTGTTTGGCAATTTTGGTTTAAATTGGAAACCTCTTACAAGGAAGTACAATGAGCGTCCCATGGCAATTTTGAAAGTGATCTATTTGGTGTTGTAGGGGACTGAAAGAGAAGCACCGTAGTGGTTTTCAAATTTTCTGCGGACATTTGGGTAGGTCAACAATTGCAAAAAACCGTATTACTTCAGTGCGGGCCGATAAAGCCGAACAGACGTCTGGAACTGTCATGCCATGGTTAGAATCTAACCTGCAATGCAGAAACACACACACCGAATCCGAACCCCTGACCATTTTCTTGCTAGCCCACCCCGTATCCATTTGTCACTGTCCCTGTCACTGTCACTGTTTTCGTGGGCGGCGCACCTCAATGTTCGGCTTCGGTAACTGTACAGCTAACAAGCAAATTGTTCTCTACTGTTCCAGCTCTAAGCCTCTTGCAGGTTAGATTCTAACCACGACATGGCAGTTCCAAGCGTCAGTTTTGCTCTATCGGCCTACACTAAAGTGATACGGTTTTTTGCAATTTTAGACCTACCCAGTTGTCCGCAGGAAATTTGAAAACCACTACGGTGCTTCTCTTACAGCCTACAACCCTCAATAGGTCACTTTTACAATTGCCACGGGACGCTCATTGACCTCTCTTGATACACCAAACAGGGCACTTCTGAGATCAATGTGGACTTTTTTGAATTCGAAATGAGCATGTTTTAAGAAAAATCAAAATGCAAAGTTTTCTTCAAAATTCGCTCGAACATATGATATTTGATATTTCAGAAAAGATTACTTTGTTCAAATGGTCATAATGTTGATATTCTTTCAGCGAGTCGGTATCCTTTCAAGTCTATTTTAGGCGAAAAGGAGCAAACAAAATGGTTTCCACCATATATGAAGATTGCACTACATATGTACTAGTCCATCTGTCAAAATGTTTAAATGATTAATAGTATAAATGATTTTCATTTAAAGTGCAGCTGCAAAAGATTTTTTGCGACAGCTTCTACAGACACATAGAATTATGTGTAACCCCTCGTGAACAGTATTTACAGATTCACCATCAGTTAAAGCGGCGCCACGACACATTGGGGAAGTGGGTGGAGCAATCTTCGGGATCAACCGGAAGATTTCTCCTCTTTGTGCTTTACAGTAATCCTAAGCACAATGATGGAAGTAGAGTGAAGGAACTTCGTGAACAATTAAACACTGTAATCATTTGTTGGCAATCCCTTAACAGGCGACTATAAGAGTTCTCTCCAATTATAATCTTTTCAATTAAGGAAATTCGTTCAAATTCCCTTGTTTCTTCAGACGTGTACAATTAATTTGAGAGGTTTACAGCTTTAGCTGAGAATGGTAGCGTTTGGCTGATCCTTGCGCAAAGTCCTGATGGACCTCTATGTATGTACCTTCTATACGTTTATGCTTAATCGTGTAGTTCCTGGTCCGAGAAAAACTGAATTGCTCTTCTCTCGATGGCGTGTCAGCAGAACGGCCGTGTAGCTAAATGATCCGCGAAATTTCACGTGACGTTTGCAGTTACCTGTGTAAACTCACCCTGAATCGAAGGTTATGACTATCAAATATTTTGACCAGTCTCAGTTCAACAAAAGTTTCAGTTGGGCTCTTTTCCTTTAATACGAGATAATTTCCTGAACAGTTTTGTGTCTTTGGAGTTTTTGCACACAAAATTGATTCAATATCAATACTGTTTTCGTCGCCAAACGACTTATAGTAGATCGGCTCCGAATGTGAAATAAGCTTATTTCGTATGTCGTAGGCTAACAGTTGAATCATGTACTCCGTCGAAGGAACGACGTCCAGCGTCTGAAGAACTGTGTCCGTTCACGTCTTCGTAAAGATTAATACCTTTAACCAGGAATGAGTTTCAACCTCTCATTGAACTTTGAAATGAGACCTAGGTCGCTGAATGGAGCCTGGGATCACGATTACAGCCCTCCAAGTCAAAACAGCAAAATACAGCTCTTGAGCAAATGCCAAGCTGTTATTTGCTTGCCGATATGTTGTCGGAGCAGTTTATAGTTCCAACACCGTCGTTAGAGATATTGCAGTAGCTGGGTTCTCGCGTCATGGGAGTTTCAATTTCCATAAGTTTCTTCTTCTTTTGCGTGATGTGGTTTATCTCCGATGAGACCTTCTATCCCCATCTGCAACGCGTATTTCAGCAAACATATAGCAGCAAGTTCTCACACCCTTCTTAGGCGTTTGCCAAGAAAAAGGTGCCAATTTTTTATCCAAAATATGAAAAAGACCAGAATCGGATACTAGGCTGATGTCCAGCACCCAAGTCAATCCAATATACAAGATTTGGGTAGAATCGGTGATCACGACCCCACCCTCCTGTCACCTACATATGTACTGTCTACATGCATATTTCACTCTTCCCCATGTAGTCGGTCATGAAGCCGTCCAACATAGCGAGGCCGAAGAAACACGTGTGAGCGATAACGTACGTCTCCGAATGGCTATCTTCGGAGTTTCAAAACGTTTGAACACCAATGGCCGTTTAAAATGGTGGCGGTACCGCACTTCATCCTTCATGGGTATGGATCGACGTAGGTATTAGGTTGTCCGGAAAGTTCTCAGCGTTTTGTGTTACTATTCTTCATTCGTCTTTTATTAAGTACGTCGAAGGAGCAATTGCGAACGATATTTCATTTTAACTTCAAATTGGGACAGTCCGCAACAGAGACAGCTCGACAAATCAATCAAGTGTGTGGGCCTAACAGTGTTAACAAAAGCACTCTGCGCCAGTGATTCAGTAAAGTTCGGACCCGAGATTTCAGCCTCGAAGATGACCCCCGTAGCGGACGGACTAGAGCAATCCTGTAGCCGTATTCATGAAACGGCGGGAGCGGGAAGGCCGGAGATGCCTTCCCGTTCCCGCCGCATCCCGATCCCGGCTTCCCGCAACCCGGTCGCTATTCATGAACGACCGGGAAGCAGGAGCGACCGCGACGCGCGAGTTAGATTCGCAGCGGAGGCGGGAATTACAAGATTTCAAAAACTAATTTCTCAAATTACAGGGTTTTCAACTGAATATTGAAGTATTTCTGGGTTTACCGGAATTCAAGGACACGGAATTGTGGCTCAGAAGCGCAGTGGACGGGAATAGGCTGCATTACAGTCAACACTAAGACCAACAACATTTCGAGATTTCCGTTTTCAGTCGGGAGTTTAGTTTGCGTTACCTTTTTCCTAAATTTCCAGGGGTGTGCGTAATTACGATTTACTATTTACGATTTTGAGATTTACGGTGATTTTTGAGGATTTTTTTACGATTTACGACTTTTTTTACGATTTATGACAATTTTTTAGTCGTAAATCGTAAATTTTCGTAAATGTGACCAGACACTCACATCTAGCGCGCTCCAGTTTGTGTATTTTTTGCCTAATTTTGGACAATAGGCACCTCCTGCAGCCGTTCAGAATCTGTGTGTGGAGTGTTTGACGGTATTGCTTTGATTGATTGATTGATTGATTTATTGCACATGTTGTGCGCTATACAAGAAGAGGAATGTAATCGAAGAAAATCATAACATTTAACGAACTTGAGTGTTTCTCGATTCATGTTTGTCACTGAAGCTAAATTCAATGAATCAATTATCAATTTATCAATAATGCTTTATCAATTTTTTAGAGATTACATGAGTGGAACTGCAAACATATGCTCGAACAAGGTAGGGTTCAATTCCTTTGCCTCTACGAAGGTCTTCTTCAACGATCTCTAGGTCATTTAACGCTAGATTTGTGTACAACGAATAAAAGGCTAACATGATTTCGAGTGGTGCGAGAATGCATTACGCAGGCCGAAACGGCATTCAAATACCACCAGACTCAAATGCAGAAAAGTGAAAATTGCATAGTGCATGTCGGGTAGACGATCGCTGCCTTGTGATGAATCCGTGAAATTCTTCAACAAAGTCAGCTCTGATCCGCTCCAAAATTTATTTGCGACTGGAAAGTATTACTCCATGATCAGCCAAGAATTCGCGTATAGCTTGCATGAAGCATAATTTCATTGTTCGTTACATAGATCGCTAATAATTTGTGATCCTTTACCGCGACTAAGCTCTGAGACGGCTTGAAAAAAAAGTTCTATCAAAAAGTTGCAAATCTAGAGAATTTTTACTGTCTCATCAAAGCCCCATATGGTTCAACGTCTCGTAGCCAGCCATTGGAACTTTTTTTTCTGCTTTTTAAAGTAGGCTATAAGACAGTGACGACATTTTCTGGGATACTCTGCATTTCTAGGTTAACACAGATTGCAAAGCATATTTTAGCTGCACTTCTCAGCAGCAAAACTTTTTGCTGTCCGGAACAATGAAGATTGTCGATTCTTCATTTTCTTCGTGCGTACTCTCGAGTTTTGATTCACCATGGCTAGTAGTGTCAAATATCGTCTAGTTTTGTGCATTTTGAAGCACTTGCCTTTCAATTTATCTCTTTCCTAAATTAACAAGCAATTTATACTAATAAATTGCGCAAGCGGCAATCGCACTTGATAGGAAGACAATATCCACCCCTCACCCTCGAAGATGGCCTAGGAAAACGTTACGTGACGAACGGCGAAGATAACTCCCCGTTAAGATGGCTTTCGATGCCAAAACAGCCATCGAAAGCCTGTTGCGTGCAATTACACACACCTCTTCATTGACAGCTTCCCGGTGTTCCCGAACGGTTGAGTGCGGGTAAGGCCTGAGTTATACTCTCGCGGGAGCATCCGCGGAAGGGCGGGAATCGCGCCGAGACTCCTCACCTGGCCAATCGCCGCGCCTCGCCACGCCCGCCTCCGCCGTGCACCATTGGTCCGCGGACGTTCCGCGGATGCTCTCGCGGGAGTATAACAGGGGCCTAAGCCGGGAGCCTCCCGCCATCGGCGCGGGAGGCTCCCGTTGCTTCCCGCCAGGTTCATGAATACGAAATTTTGCTTCCCGCTCCGGTCACTTCCCGCGGGAATCCTTGAACGTTCCCGGGAACGTTCTTGAATACGGCTACTGGACGACGAGTTCAAGGAACTGGTGGAAGCTGAACCATCTGGAAGCTGAACAGTTCGCGAGATCGCAGAAAAGCTAGACGTCAGTAAAACTGCTGTCGCGGATGCTTTGAGACGCCTTGGAAAGGTGAAAAAGCTCGGAGCTCGGCGGCTGGTGTGATCCATTAAAACTTTTTGGCACCAGGCCAAACGATCACAGCGGAGGTCTACTGTAAGGAAATCAACGAAATGCACCGGAAATTGCGCCAACTCCAGCCAGCATTGGTCAATAGAAGAGGCCCGATTCTTTTGCACGACAACGCCCGACCACACGTTTCACAAATCAGTATTCGAAAATTGAAAGAGGTTGAAGTTCTGCCTTAATGCCATATTCTCCAGACCTCTCACCAACCAACTACCACTTTTTCAAACATTTTCAGAATTTTCCCGTTGGGAAAACGTTCTCCAATCCGGACCAAACCAAAAAAGCTTCCGTGGATTTTGTTGATTCTCGACCACCTAATTTTTTCGATGATCGAATAGCTCGACTGGTGTCCCGTTGCCTTCGTAAAAGCTATGGTAGTTCAAAGCGAAACATTCCAAACGCTGAGAACTTTCTGGACAACCTAATATAAGGCATGAGTACTCGACGGTGAGTGTATTAGAGTTAAGCACCAACTTCATCCAAGCTTTTTTTTAGTAGGGGTTATTGGTAGTAGTGTTAGTAAATCGAACCGCATCGTGGTCGTGGTCCAGCACTTGAAGTTTTGCTGATTACGGTAGATTATGGTTTGGAGGGGTGAATAAGAAAGATGAAAGCATAATCACAGGCTTCGCTCAAAAATTGTGAATGAGACGTTTTGAGATGATGATCCCTTGGCAGCTGTCTTGGCTTCCTTAATGTTGAGATTAAATTTTTTACACAACGGAGAAAGAGTCGCAGTCTTAATGATAAGCATCAACAGGTGAAAACCTGTTCAGGAAGTGCATTTTGCAATTTTATCATCAATTTTTCTCAATATTTTTGGCTGGCTGCATCACATATTTTTGTAATCAGCATCCCATGCACCTAGCTCTTAGTACGTAGTTAGATGGGAAGTTGAGTTGAAACCTTTTCCTGGTAAGTGCAATGAACTTCTTACCGCATGAAAATCATCGCCACCCAAAAACTTTTGAAATTCCCATAATGCAGATGTGAGACGGCGGTACCTGAAACGACATGACCTAACGAATAGCCCGTCGAACTTCCAGATTTTAGAAACCTGCGTGAGATACGCCACGTCGAACCCCCGCGGACAAAAATGTGCCTTTCAACATGGGATGCTGCTTCAGCCGAGGAAGGACAGCCTCCTCCTGCTTGACACAGCGGCATCTGCGCGCGTTTCTGAGCATCTGGATCCAGAAGACGGGTCCCCTATGTCGCGCAACAAGCGCGTGGAATCAGAAGAGGTCACATCGTCGTCGTACAACGAGCAGCTGCATTCATAATTCAACATGGGGTGCTGCTTCTGCCGAAGAAGCACGCCCTCCTCCTGCTTGACACAGCGGCATCTGTGCTCTTAGCGTCCTGATTCCGAACACGTGTCACCGACGTCTGCCGTGAGCATGGGTGGCCCTCTTAAAGGGTGGTGGAGGAGGGAAGTAAGGGGGACCTCCAGACTGGACCAGGAGAGCTACCAGGAAGGAAAGGAACAACCTGGAGGAGGGACCAGCACGGAAAAATCAGCAAGAAGAGACCAGTAAGAGGGTCAATAGTGGAAATAAGAAAGTGGGGCACGAGTTGGAATTAGGAAGGTGGGGGAGGAAGACTGCGAGCAAGGATACTCACTCGTAGGCCTGCGTGCGGTCGCTGCTGCCTGCGTCTCTTCTAGCCGCAGCAAGAACGCGTACGAGTTGCCCGATGCGCCCAGCGTGCTGGAGAGCAAAATGTACGTCCCAGCGTAACAAGTGAACGATTCCGGCTAGCGCAACAGAATGAAAACAATGCAATTCGGCGCAGTCTTGTGTATCTCATCCTGTCCAATGAAAAATAATAGGGTTTTCCGAATGCAGGGGAGTAGTGTGAGACCTAAATTACGTCAAGTGAGTGAAAGAGAGATAACTAGTGAAATTCAGTTAGGAGTTTGGACTAAGTATAGTCAAGACACAGTTTTAATTTGTTAAATGATGGTTGAAAATTCTTTAAGATAGAAAAGAAGATGGAGTTTCGATTGGAGGGAGCATTTTGTGCTGTGTTTTGTCCACAGATAGACTTTGTGCGAAACAGTTCTTATGAACAATTATACTGGATAACCTACACCACCGCATTGTCTACTGATATTAGAGTGTTCCTACTGTTACCAGATCTGTTTCATTTCTACATTATACGAAGGAAATTTCATGGACTCCTGGTGAAGTTCCGAAATCCCCCCATATTATATTTTGAAATTTGGACCTGTAGCCAAGCCAGCTTATCGTCAAGAATTGTTAAACCATGAAACGTCGAGCTTTCAGCTATTGGGTAATGGTTACTGGATAAATATTTCAATCATATTGGAACTTTGAGCCAATGGAAATAGAAGAGAGGTGATTGTGATGGTCATGAGTTCATAGAAACCTTCAGGTCACAAAACATCATCAAATGCAATTTCCATAGCTTCGACAATCTATTATGCATTCGGCCTTTTGTGACAAAATATATTTTGCTAAAGTGTAACCATTGCAGCCAAGCACTCGAAACATCCTCGACCTACTCTTCAAATGAATAATCTAATGTATTAATAATTGAGGATTTTTTCACTATTAGTAATATGCAAATCTGAATCTAAGAACAAAAGTTTGTCTCTCTAATGTCCTCCTCAGTAACCAATTTTCACCAGCTCCGCTCCCCACTCAATTGACTTTGACTTTGTTTAGTACCACTCGATTGAGGAGCTCTAACACACTCGCACATTATGTACTACACTTTACCAGTCCACTTTCAGAGACCCCGCCGTTCTCCCACTCTTACGCCCGCACTGCATCCGTTTCAATGCACACTAGTCCACCTCCCTCAGCTCCGGCGAGTTCCCTCGAAACTCGTCCTCCCCACCAGTGAGAGAGTGAGGGCTCCGTCCGAGGCGACGCATGCGTCAAAATGAGTATCGCTGCCGCCACCAGGGGGAGGAGGGGGAGAAGACCAGTAGAGGCGCACCAGTAATTAGATGCAGTAAGAAGGAACGAGTTAGGGGGAAATTTTTTGGAGGGCGTGTCAACGATATCCGGAAACACAAGCTGTTGGGCATGAGAACGGTTGCGGAGGAGCCACATGGGGGCAGAAGTACAGCGCAGCACAAACCAATGGCGTTACTGGAAGGTCCGGAGAGAATGTCTAGGATGGACGTACGGAAGTGGTGAAAGGCTTGTTGCCAATAAAGTACCAGCAGTTCCTAGATGTTAGCGAATTTTTAGTCTTACAAAAACTACTTTCCATAGGTCAGTAATGCTGCAAAGTCGCGCGAAGCGCGTCGGAGCACTTGTACTTATGAGAAAACCCTATAAACCCTGCACTTCTTTACGGCCAAACCGCCAACAAGTGTTTGTCCCCTTCTTTCCTTCCTTCCCGTGAGGTCCAGGCCTGTATAGCGTCAGTTCTTCTGTTGATCATATATGTGTGTGTGTGATATGTGGCATAAATATTTTAGACCTAAAGAAGGGCTTAAGGCCCGAAACATTGTCAATAAATACTGGACAAATTTTGGACAACTTCGAGTTTCACAATTGAAAACAAGACGATAATAGAATGAAGCTCAGGGAGCAAACAATTTCAACAACAATTTCAAACAACAAACAAACAACAACAAACAATACCGTCAAATTGCTTTCTTAACACGTTGACGATAACGTCGTTCAATGGTGCGAGACGGTATTAACTATAATGATATACGGGCCGTCCAAACATCGTCCAGAGAGGTTGTTCAGGATACTGAACACAATGTCGATGTCCTTTTGGACGATTACTGTCGGTTTCCTTCTTAGTCGATAGTCGTGTCAGGACCACCGACATTTTAATTCAGGTACCCAATAGGGTAACATACTGTTCGAAATTTTATGAAAATTTTATTTTTCTTAAGAAAAACAAATGATAAAAACTTGTGTTAAATAGAAGGAAGGCGGCCATTTTTTAGTGTCAAGAAAACGAGATTCCAGGAGTTGCGATTTTGATTCGACTAATAGTACAATTTCTGGTCGCATGAAGTTTGACACCTGTTAACGATGCAAAAAGAAGCGCTGTAAAGAACACAATAACATTACTTTGATGGTTAATGTAAGTGGCATTCACATTATCAATCGAATAGAAGTTTCGGCGAAATTTTTGAGTGCATGGCGCGACCTGATCTTTTAGTGCGCTATGCTTGCTTACTTGCTTTCTGTATTTTAGGACAAATTTTGATTCATTTTTCTCTTAACAGAGAAATTAAATAGTAATTATAAAATTATAATAATAAATAATTAAATAAATATAAAATTATAGAATTATGGGGATAGGACCAGCCGAAACTATTGAGACAAACATTAGCATCATGTTTGGCGATCCAAATGTATTCTTAGACGAAGTTTGGGTCACGGTATGTCGTGTAAGATTTGTGATGCGTGCTTTGTCGCAGATTAGCAAAGTGAAACATAATATCACTATGCAGTGCAGTATCGTCGTTTATTCTCTTTTTTTAGTGCTTTGCAGCAATCCAGAACCTTAAATACACGTACAAGAAGCCTGAACCAATGATGGTGGTAAAATGAGAATAGGTCGACTCAAACTAGTCACATTTTAACACGAAATGCTCTTTTAATCATACAAAATGTGACTAGTTTGAGTCGACCTATTCTCATTTTACCACTATCATTGGTTCAGGCCTCTTACGTGGATTTAGGGTTCTGGATTGCTGCAAAGCACTAAAAAAGAGAAAAAACGACGATATTGCACTGCATAGTGATATTATGTTTCACTTTGCTAATCTGGGTATGTTAACAGGATTTGCACATGTTTACGTGTTGTTAATACGCCGTTTTATAATGCACTTACGGTCAATTAGAAATAAATAAATACGCCGTGGCATTTTCTCATTTGCACAAAGGGCGAGCAGGACCCGGAGGTAAAGATTTTGACGCTTACTTGAGCAAGTATTTCGCAACTTCTTCTCCGCACTTCAGATCCCAATCAACCTGAAGTTTTTGATGGACTTCATCCAACACGGATAGCGTAATCGACGAGTCGCGGAAATTCACAAGAAAAAAATCCTCTGCAAGGAGCATTCATATAAATCAAACCATAATTACGTCGGTCTCGTGTACGATTTCCAAGCAGTAGAGTATTGCACATATTTTGTACAAATTACTCGATAAGCAACCACCATTCATCTCAAAGTACCTTCATAATGCAGAGAGCTTCCATATCACATTGGATGTAGAGATTTCTGAATTTTGGCAGTAACGCTGGTGCCAAGGTTGTTTAATTGCTCCTCCTTTTTAGCAAAATGTACTCCTCCGGACTCGTGAATTTGTTTCTGGTAATGGCGAAACACAGACGTCTATCGACTCGCCATCGCAATTCGTAGCGTAGGCTTAATGCCCACCTTTACCGCTTATTTTCTCAACATGAATTGTTCAGTGTGCCTCCCAAAATCCATACCAATACAAGCTCAGACGCAGTTGTAGTAATACAGGGCGTCACCGAAAGTGAACGCTGCTTTAACGATGATAACTTTGCTGCCAACAAATGTATGAAGAACTCAAAGCTCATAAGAAAGCCTAAGAATAGAAATTTTTGACGTATGAGAGAGACAACTGCCCAACCCACTCATCTGAATTCTTGCGTTTTACACTTGATTGATTGTGATTCGCTCGAATTTCCCTTATTAACCGGCCATATCTCATAGCTGATCAAATTGAGTCTGAAATCTAAGGTTTCAGACTGCATGGCGCAATCTTAACCATCTCCACATCACACAAGTTTCGTTTCCCTGCGCATTCATATGACTTTGAAACGTCTTCAAAAGCTTCACTAGTAGTCATGACGATCCTTCCAAATGTCTGAATTTTTTAGGATTCCCTGCATTTTACCACAAGCTCTAGGGGATTTTTTTAATTCTTTAAACAAGGCATAGGTCAATCTCTGCACCCACTTTATCCAGAAATTGTGACAACAATTCAAGCGAAACACAATCAATCGAGTATGTAGGGCAATCCCTTCCTTTCATCTGACTAAAAATTTCTATTTTCCTGCGCTTCAATACTGAACACACGTATACAGCAGAGTTAACCCCAAGCCGAGTTGAGCTTACCGGACTCTGTAAAGTTGCTGCTTCCGATGCTGTTTTCCGCGCTCACTCTTACTCTGGCCTTACGGGATTGACCAATGTGCACGTAGAGAAAGTGGCAGCAAACCTGAGTGCGGAAGCCCTTTATACTTTTTGTATCGCTATATGAAAGAATTTAAGAAACATTCACCTCGGTCTTCAGAATAGGGATCCAATTTGCTGAATTCTCATGAAAAGCGATTTCTATAGTGTACCTAGAATTTGCTTCACACGGCTATTGTTCTATGGGCAACCTTGTTCATAATAAGAAAGCAAACTACTGTGAGCTGTTTCTTTAGCGCAAGTTTACCTGTCCCCTCTGATTTCACTGCTTCCAGCATCGAAAACCCAGGAGATCACAACTGTTGTATGGTCTGCTTCGTCTTTATTAACATTTACTATTACCTCGCTCGGAGCTTCTGGAGGAGCTGCAACATGAGCTCTCAAAACAGCGTATGCCGAAATAGCTGCATGACGAAAGTGCTTCTGGCTCACGTGGCTCCGGAATGAGCGGTGTTGTGGACGTGTACTCACGAACGTCTCCTTCAGAAGATGCTACACTGGCGATGAGCCCAAGCAATGTCCAAATCTCCTTAGATTGCAACATTCTGAATTTTTGGCGTGTGGTTTTGGAAAACCTTTACATCCTGTTTTCACTTCAAATTGGACACATTTCAAATCAAATTGGATACTTTTCGAACCAAATTAGGCATATAAATTAGACTGGGACACTCTTCTCCTGAATAATCTTTTGAAATCAAAATGAACATCTTCATTACTTTACGATAAGCTCTCTCCACAATAAAACAGAGACCCTAGGAGAAGGTGAGAATAATTTTTCGTAAAAAAATTTAGCAGAACCTCGTTAAACTTTTAAAATTCAGCTATCCCAATAACGGAGCACACTGCTTGAAATGTTCTAAAATACTATAAAAAATAATGAATTAAATTTCATTTCGAAGCGCACAAAGGCAAGAATCATTCAGTGTGCTAAAATATGAGGCGCCATGCACTCGACTGGATTGTCCCAGTATTTACTTGATTGACAAAGTAAATGCTGCTTACTTCATGCAACGGTGAGAGGTTACGTTTTTTTTATAACTGCCACTATTGTATCGTTTACATTATACATCTTTGAATACAACACAAAAAATAGCGCATGACCGCTTTATTCGATTTTAATTCGGTAAATAGCGAACAGATTTTTGCTATCCATCGATTAAAAATCATCGCAACGATCTAGTCAACTGCCTGGTCCGATCTCTTCTCTAAATAGGCCAAATGACTGTGTTTTGAACTTAAATTAAGTTCACTAGTTTTAAAATATTTCAAGCAGTGTGTTCACCTACTGGGGCAAGTGAATTAAGACATTTTAATGAAATTTGGGCGCGTGTAGCGCAGTCGGAGGAGGCGCGACTGTCGCGTGCACCCGATACCAGGTTCCTGGTTCGGATTTTCCGCCCAGGCCAACCAAGCCTTCCATCCCTCCGGGGTCGGTGAATTCGTACCAGACTTGTCTGGGAAGGATAGAGCGCTGACTTGTTCATCGGCTGGCCACCGCAAGTCATTGTATGGCCAAATACGCATTCATGTCGCCTCCACGACATCCCGTAGAAGTAGAATGCGCTGGCGCATCCCAGAAGGGATTGAGTAACGCCGTCCTTTATCCTTTAGCCTTTTAATGAAATTTACGCAAGATTTTCCTTAACAAAAAAATTTTAACCGTGGTGAGCTTTTATTTTAATCTGAGAGACGCTCGGTTTTTTTCTATTTGTTTGCAGGATGTTCAGTTTGATTTCAAAAGTGTCAGGCTTGAGGGGAAAGGGTAGGGAAAAGGTATGTCACATCACCGGGAAAACTCGGTGGAAGATAGGTGAAGCACCTTCTTGAAAACAACATGAAAACAGCGAATGGCCGTATCGTAGTGGCGATTTGCAGTGTTACGCTTCCCACGGAAGCAACGAGTAAGACCGCTTCTCCAGTGGAAGTGAGGCAACAGTTGAAACCTTTCCTAGCCTGTCCTTGATGCCAATCAGGATCAATTTATGGTTAGTGGGAGGCATAGATCTACGTACGTACTACGTACACACAGCCTGCAGTTTTTAGCAGCAAACCTACGAAATCTTTTTTAAAACTGAATTTCACAGCCAATTTTTACTCACTTAATTTCTCAGATTTCAGGAAGACTTACTAAATGCCGTAAAAGAATAGACATAACCTTTAGGTGTCCGGTATTAATTGGTCAGAAACTTCCTTGTCTGCATCAAAAACGAATAGACTTTTGACAGCTCTAGTTCTTCGACTAGATTAGCTATTTTATTAGACAGTTGGACGGCTTCAAATCCATTATCAGGTCTTTTAAAACTTCCGCACTAAGCACCTCCCATTCGCCTTTTCATTTGGTTTTTGTAGCTCGGTGTTATCAGTGTTTATACTCTACTGATAGATGGGCGACGCTTATTTCTAGGAAAATTCGCCTAGATTAGCTCAAGAATGTTCGTCTGTTTCCAACTTATGTGGCGCGTCTTAAAACGTATTCAATAAATAAATAAACCAATAAATATTCTTCGCCCGAAGAGTCTCCCAACAGGTATTGCTGTGCAATCCCTGTTGCTGATGGCCGCTCATAAATGATTTCCTGACATAACGAAGCCCAATAAATAGGGAGTGGATCTATGCGGCCTAAAAGCAGATCGGAATACATTTTTGCGCTAGGGCGTAACATTGACATTCGAGTACGGTCGTATCAATGTGTACGCTCTATTTAAGCGTGGTGGTAAATCAAATGCTTAACATCGAACCATATTTGTTCATTCAAGATGCGATACGGATTGGGGGGGTGGGCTTCGAGCGCAGATTCAGGCTAGGGAAGGGACTCCAGGGTGGGTCCGATTCAAGCTGGTCGTGTGGAAACTGCTTTCGTCGCTCAGGGGAAGTCCGCAGCTGGATTCTGCACTCTTCGAGCGCAGAATCAGGCTAGGGAAGGGACTCCAGGGTGGGTGCGATCCAAGATGTTCGTGTGGAAACTGCTTCCGTCTCTCAGGAGAAAGCCGGGTTCTGCAGAAGCATACAGCTGGAAAAATGGGCAGAAAACGCCTGAAAATTGTGTATACGTTAAAACCCCTGGACCTCATCCAGTCAGTTGAATGAAATGCAAAAACGCCAGCATGCATAGGAACCGAACCCCCGACCTCCATCGCCTGAACCCGTCCTCCTACCCACTGCGTCACGATCCGTCCGGCAGCTGGGCCACCAGCGGGCACACAAGTGACCGCTGCGCATCGATCGATGCCCACGTGGTCGCTGACACAGCTCACGTGTGCATTCGCGTTGAACAATTGTTCCCCTACACCAATTGCGCGCTCTCACGTCACGCGTTTATTCCGATCTGCTTCTAGGCCATTTAGCAATTCCCATAAATAGGCAGCAACATAATGTAATAAGGAAACTAGTGCCCGAGGGGAGGGAGTCCAAATGGACCGTTGTCTAGGCAGGCCCAATAAGGGTAGACCCCCTTACTATATGTGCATCGAGAACGGATCATCTTCTAGCAGATAAAACAGTTAACACCTGTGTAATAAAAAACATGTCAAGACACCATACATCAATTAATGTTTTGAATGCGGCATCAGATGCATGTACACAGTCAAGACAAAGATCTTCACGCAATCTTTCGCAAATATCCCGACCTAGCTCACAAATGTTATATAACTTCATGATTTCTGTATTTATTTTGGTTTTTTAATGCACTATCTTTTTATGGAATGAGTGAGCTCAATATATGGCAATACTGAACACATTCAGTTCTTGTGGAATCGTTTAAAAGCAGCCACCATCAGCTAGTATTGCACCCGTATTGCGGCCTACGTTATACCATCGCTCAACCCGAGGCCTTACCATTGTCTGAAACTAATCTAGAGCGGAGAGTCAATTCTTGTTAAATAGCCTCTGTAGGTATTGTAAGAACACTTCTAAAATGAAATCTTACGCAGTGCCTAGCTTGCACTTGATTTTCATCTACAGAAGGACATGAGGGCTTGTTGCGGTGAGGATAATGGTGCCAGTTATGGAGAGCACAGGAAAGAACATGCGCTCACCAATTCTAATTATAGACTAGTCCTACGATTCACCTATTCTTCGGACAGGGACAACCACATCACTTACAGTAAAGTGGAACAAAGCACACACAGACACGAATTTCAGAGATTGTTGGGTTATCCTGAGAGTTAGCTGAAGAAAACGGCAACCTTTGCTCCACCACCATGCATCGGCACTTGATAGGATCAAATGAAAGATGAGTTACTTATCAGAGTCAGTTTGCTGGATGCCTAAAACCGATAGGGTAGTATGCACACTTTATGATCAACTTCGTAATGAAGCTGGTCGTCGTATGCGCTCACACAGATGATAACCAACATGCTCTGGGGCGGACGATGGCCATTAGACCTAACCGAACGCTGCCGTGACAATATGCCAGCGCCTGCAACACTATCCCGAGCCGTTGTCATTGGAGCTCGTTTTTGTCGCTCAAGGGAGGCGGTAGCAGGGTTCTACGTTCTTCGAGCGCAGAAATAGGCTAGGGAACGGACTCTACGGTGGGTGCCATCCAAGCTGCTCGTGTGGAAACTGCTTTCGTCGCCCAGGGGAAGTCCCAGAAAACGCCGGCCAATTAGGTGAACGACGAAGCCCCTCAAATCTCAACCACTCAGTTGAAATGCGAAAATCACGCAACGCTGCAGAACCGAACCCCCGACCTCCCTCGCATAAAGCAACGCACTATCGATTGCCCCCGACCAGCCTGCTGTGTCCGCCATCGCGGGTGTAAAAGACGTCGCAAGGCCCCACATTGTAGAAATACCAGAGCTTGCTAAGATTCCCTAATTTCCTATTTCACCATGATTTCAACTGTTTCACACTAGCAGTCACGTTTTCTAGATCACCCTATCACCTGGTGTCCCGACGATCATCGAGCTGCTCGAGCGGGCGCCAGCAGCGTCTCCATTCGTCCCTGTCGCGTGCCAGAGTGCTCCAGTGGACCCTTCTCGCTCGAGGGACACGAAGAGTGTCAAATCGGTCGTTCAGGGCTTTCACGAAGAAGTCCGACCAACGCGTTGGTGGGCGTCCTGGTGTTCTCTTGACATCCCGCGGAATCCAGTCGGTGACGGCTCTCGTCCAACGGGTGTATGCGAAGCGCATTACGTGGCCGGCCCACCTAATTTTCGACAACCTGGCACGCGACAGCGCCTCTGATCTTCGAAATTCGGCGAAGCTCGAAACTCCGGGGGCCTTCTCTCGCTTGCGTGAGTCGTGTCACTCCGAGCATCATCCTCTCGATTCCACGCTGCGCAACGCTGATCGCGTGTTCATCCTGCTTTCGTATAGCCCAGGTCTCTGAAGCGTATGTTAGGGCAGGAAGAACAGTGGAGTCGAATAGGTGGGCACGGAGTCGGACGTTCTTCGTCTTCCAGCTTCACCCAACACTTCGTTCCGCTTTTCGCGACAAGGAGAGAAGGCCGCAAAGATCGAGAAGAGGTGTCCCAGAACGACCATCAACTGGGACCTCCACACCTCCCTTGCCGGCCTTTGGGAAGATACCGTCATGGACAACATTGACGAAGAATACGACCGCTTCGTGCACCATCTCCGCGATCGTGCTAAGGGAGCCGAGAGCTTGAAGACCACCAAGAGACGTCTGGTCTCTGGAAACTCGAGCTGGTACGCCAGCGTGGAGCAGCACGAGCGTCAGGCAACTACCAGATGACGTCCGAGCTTCCGAAGCTATGCAGAGCGGCGATAAAGGAGAATCGTAGGGAGAGAATTGTCCTCCTACGATTCTCCTTTATCGCCGCTCTGCATAACTTCGGAAGCTCGGACGTCATCTGGTAGTTGCCTGACGCTCGTGCTGCTCCACGCTGGCGTACCAGCTCGAGTTTCCAGAGACCAGATGTCTCTTGGTGGTCTTCAAGCTCTCGGCTCCCTTAGCACGATCGCGGAGATAGTGCACGAAGCGGTCGTATTCTTCGTCAATGTTGTCCATGACGGTATCTTCCCAAAGGCCGGCAAGGGAGGTGTGGAGGTCCCAGTTGATGGTCGTTCTGGGACACCTCTTCTCGAACTTTGCGGCCTTCTCTCCTTGTCGCGAAAAGCGTAACTTCGCGCGAAGGTGGCCCGATCCCGTGAAGAATTTGGGGACAACGGAGACGTCGGTCAGGCAATACTTGCGATTGAAGATGATGTGGTCGATCTCGTTGTGGAACTGGCCACCGGGGGATTCCCAGATCCATCGTAGGAAGGGAGGCTTCTGGAACTGTGAGTTTCAGTGGATGGTATAGGTCGACATGATGAACTCAGACAGCCTTTTTCCTTGCTCGTTCCACTATAAACCGTGGGTTCCGATGTGATGTTTTTCGGCGACCTTCGTTGCCCGATATTGGCGTTGAAGTCGCCGACTATCATCTTGTAGAAAGTGTGATCTTCCTTATAAAGCTTCTCCAGCTCCACGTACACCTCTTCGACCTCTTCGTCGTCGTAGTCGGATGTTGAGGCATACGTGACGAACACAGTCAAAGCTGGCACGGAGCCACATCGCTTCAGTCACAGACGTCCGATTCGGGTTGTCAGAGACTCGTACGAATCGATGTTCATGGCCAAGTGAGTGTTGACGAGGACAACAACGCCGCCTACTCCCCTGCTGTCGCATGTTCCGAGGAACAGTTCTTCTCCGGAGTCGTAGGCGGCGTGTAGGGGGTGGTGTCTTCTCGTCTCGGTCAGTCCGATGACGTCGTACTTGATCTTCCTGGCTTGCCTCATCAGGTACTCGACGGATGCTTCCGATGCGAGCGTGCGGGCGTTGTAAGTACAGATAGTCATCCTAGTCCTTCTCAATTTGCGCAGCCTGGTTAGACCCTGAAATTTTAGCAGCCTCTCCGAACTTACTTGCCCTCGCTGCAGAAATGGGGCTCTCCCGGGGTCAAGGGAATGAGGCCCTTTAGTGTTGCTGTATTTGGCTGGTGTACGGGTATCTAGCCGAGCTCTGTCATGCGGGCGAAGAACTCCGGGCAACCAGCCAGACTGCCCGAAGGGACGGGACGAGACTTAAGGCGGCCTCGAATCGCCTTACATGTATTTCCAGTGTACCGAGTGCAAGCTTTTGGCCGGGCCGACACAGTTGCAGTTCGCGCAAACACATACAGGCGCAAACACATACACACACACTGTACATGATCTGGAGTCCATGGAACGGAGCCAGAAGGCCGCAAGGGCTTTGTGTGCTGACGTTCAAGTCCCGCTTCCCAGAACCTTCACCGCAACCCCAAAAAATCTTCACCTTTCATAAAGGGAGGAAGATCAATCCCTACGTCAGTCTCGTATTTTAACCTGGAGTAGATGCTTCTCAATCGCGTTCGTCTACTCTGTGTGGTTTGCGAAGCACAGGTGGACTACGGTCATGCTAGAAACTCGGATTTGCTCCGTTGGCAACGCTTTCAACAACAACATAAAATGACACCGAATGTAGTAAGGTTGAGTCGGTGTTGAATAGGACAACTCCCAGCTGATTGTTGTTCAGGCTCTTAGGAAGGAGATCCATCCAAAACCACAGTTAAAGAACCCGCATAACAACCTCGCAAGGAGTTGAGCAAGGAGACGAAAGGGCTTAACCGTGCTTATGTTGGACAAGAATCTAGCATGGCTACAACAACCTCGTTACGTTTTCGTAGAATTTTCACGTAACATCCATTGTTTTTCTTCAAGTATAGTTTCAGCACTGGAGATACAGGCCACTCAGCCGTGTAGTACCACTTCCAGACACATCTTTTCGACCATAACGACGCAAGAGCAGTTAAACAATAGAGAGCACCACGGCAATTTTTATAGGTTTTATGGGAGGCGGGTGTGCTCAGTTGTACGGGGTTACATGAAAATCATATTGTTCAGCGGCTCATCTGATAGAGTGAGATAAACTCAGTTAAGTATGGTATAGATCCAAGATCACGAATCAGAGGGATATTGGCACCAGCCATCGCGTGCGCCACAAATCGTGGTTGTTGGGTACTGTCCTATCGAGGCTACCCCGAACTGTTCATCTGTTCGTATCACCTGTATCACCTGTCGTCCCGTTGATCATCGACTTGCTCGAGCGGGCGCCAGCAGCGTCTCCATTCGTCCCTGTCGCGTGCCAGAGTGGTCCAATGGATCCTCCTCGCTCGAGGGACACGAAGAGCGTCATACCGGTCGTTCAGGGCTTTCACGAAGAAGTCCGACCAACGCGTTGGTGGGCGTCCTGGTGTTCTTTTGACATCCCGCGGAATCCAGTCTGTGACGGCTCTCGTCCAGCGGGTGTCTGCGAATCGCATTACGTGGCCGGCCCACCTAATTTTCGACGACTTGGCCCATGCGACAGCGTCTCTGATCTTCGAACGTCGGCGAAGCTCGGAACTCCGGAGGCCTTCTCTCACTTGCGTGAGTCGTGTCACTCCGAGCATCGTCCTCTCGATTCCACGCTGCGCGACGCTGATCGCGTGTTCATCCTGCTTTCGTATAGCCCAGGTCTCTGAGGCGTATGTTAGGGCAGGAAGAACAGTGGAGTCGAATAGGTGGGCACGGAGTCGGACGTTCTTCGTTTTCTTCACGACTTTTTCGACGCTCTTGAAAGCTCCCCAAGCCGCTCGTTTCCTCCTGCTCAGCTCTGGTGCTAGGTCGTTGGCCATGTTGACTTCGCGACCCAGATACACATAGCTGGAGCATTCGGAGATGTTCGTTCCGTTGAGCGAGAATGGGGCATCAGAAACCCATCCGTTCTTCATGAACATCGTCTTCGTAAGATTCAGCTGCAGTCCAACGCTTCCACATACACGATCGAAGTCGGCCAGCATTCGCTCCGCCTGACTGATGCTCGGTGTTATGAGAACGATGTCGTCAGCGAAGCGAAGATGGTGCAGTTGCCGGCCGTCGACCTTCACTCCCATGTCATCCCATTCTAGTTCGCGCATGACGTTTTCGAGGGTAGCGCTGAAGAGCTTCGGGGATATGGTATCCCCTTGTCGAACCCCTCTCTTCACGTCAATGACGACGTCGTTGTAGAATGGTGAGATCTTGGTCGTGAATCCACTGTACAGCTCTCGAAGGACTCTGATGTACTGAGTAGGAACGCCCTGGGTGAGCAGGGCTTCCATGACCGCTTCAGTCTCGACGGAGTCGAATGCCTTCTTCAGGTCAATGAACGTAAGGCACAGCGGCAGCTTGTACTCTCGCGACACTTCGATGAGCTTCGTAATGGTGTGTATGTGGTCGATCGTGCTGAATCCTCTCCGAAATCCTGCTTGTTCGCATGGCTGTCCTTCGTCCAGCGTTCTACTAATCCTATTCAGGATGACTCGAGTGAACAGCTTGTAGACTACGGACAGCAGGCAGATCGGGCGATAGTTGCCAATGTCGTGCACGTCTCCCTTCTTGTACAGCAAGACGGTCTTGCTGGTCTTCCACTGAGATGGAACCTTGCATTCGGACAGGTAGCGTGTGAAGAGCCGCGCCAAGGTGTTGATGAGCGCTGGCGGGAGGTTCTTCAGGTATTCAGCTCTGATCCTGTCAGGACCGGGTGCTGTACGTTTCTTCACCGACGAGATGGCGTGTCGGATCTCGGAAGGGAGAACAGAGGGGACGACGTATCCATCCTGCGGAAGATGGCGTAGGGGCAGGTGGACGTGGCTATCGAAGAGATCGGAGTAGAAGTCGTGGATGACTTTCTCCATGGTCCTTCTGGAAGAGGTGACGGTTCCGTCAGGACGTCGGAGAGCGGTCATCTTGGTCTTGAAGTTGGCGAAGTTCCGGCGGGCATTGCGGATGCTCAGCCCTGCCTCTGCTGCTTCAGCCAACACTTCCGCCCTTCTCTCCTTCAGATCTTCCTTTATCGCCGCTCTGCATAGCTTTGCAAGCTCGGACGTCAGTTGATAGTTGCCTGACGCTCGTGCTGCTCCACGCTGGCGTATCAGCTCGAGAGTTTCCGGAGACAGGCGTCTCTTGGTGGTCTTCAAGCTCTCGGCTCCCTTAGCACTATCGTGGAGATGGTGCACGAAGCGATCGTATTCCTCGTCGACGTTGTCCATGACGGCATCTTCCCAAAGGCCGACAAGAGAGGTGTAGAGATCCCAGTTGATGGTCGTTCTGGGACTCCTCTTCTTGAACTTCGCGGCCTTCTCTCCTTGACGCGAAAAGCGGAACCTCGCGCGAAGGAGGCGGTGGTCCGACCCCGTGTAGAACTTGGGAACAACGGAGACATCGGTCAGGCAATACTTGCGATTGAAGATGATGTGGTCGATCTCGTTGTGGAACTGGCCACCGGGGGATTCCCAGGTCCATCGTAGGGAGGGAGGCTTCTGGAACTGCGAGTTTCCATGGATGGTCTTGGTCGACATGATAAACTCAGACAGCCTTTCACCTTGCTCGTTCCACTCCAAACCGTGGGTTCCGATGTGAAGTTCTTCCGGCGACCTTCGTGGCCCGATCTTGGCGTTGAAGTCGCCGACGATCACCTTGTAGAAGGTGTGATCTTCCTTATAGAACTTCTCCAGCTCCACGTAGAAGGCCTCGACGTCCTCGTCGTCGTAGTCGGATGTTGGGGCATACGCGACGAACACAGTCAAGGCTGGCACGGAGCCACATCGCTTCAGTCGCAGACGTCCGATTCGGCTTGTCAGAGACTCGTACGAATCGATGTTCATGGCCAAGTGCGTGTTGACGAGGACACCAACGCCGCCTACTCCCCTGCTGTCGCATGTTCCGAGGAACAGTTCTTCTCCGGAGTCGTAGGCGGCGTGTAGGGGGTGGTGTCTTCTCGTCTCGGTCAGTCCGATGACGTCGTACTTGATCTTCCTGGCTTGCATCATCAGGTCCTCGACGGATGCTTCCGACGCAAGCGTGCGGGCGTTGTAAGTACAGATCGTCATCCTAGTCCTTCTCAGTTTGCGCAGCCTGGTTAGGCCCTGAGATTTTAGCAGCCTCTCCGTACTCGTCCTTCCCATCGCTGCAGAAATGGGGGCTCTTTCGGGGTCAGGGGAATGAGGCCCTTTAGTGCTGCTGTGTTTGACTGGAATACAACACGGGTAGCTAGTCAGGCTCTGTCGTGCGGGCGGGGTACTCCGGGCAGCCAGCCAGACTGCCCGAAGGGACGGGGCGAGACTTAAGGCGGCCTCGAATCGCCTTACATGTACTCCCAGTCTACCGAGTGCAAGCTTTTGGCCGAGCCGACACAGTTACAATCCGCACAGTCACGGACACATCCACGCACACAGTGCACGAACATGCCGCTCCCACGCACAAGGAACGCATCGACCCGACACAGCAGGAGCAAGGAGTCCATCCCCTGCATCCCACCTGCGTCTCTGGGCAGTACACGGTCGCATTTGGTTCGCGTTTAATTCCCCTATCCACCACCCGGGGACGCGCCACGTGGCCCTGCGACAAGCGGCCCGAGATCCCTCTTAACAAGAGAGCCCGAAGGCTCTCTATCGAGGGAGATCCGTGGGTTCATCTGTTCATCTGTTCGTGCCAGGGTTTTTTGTCTGTTGTACAATTTTCTGGCTATTATGGGCAATTTTTTGCTTTCTGTGTTGTTTTGGGAAAATGGTCGGAATTAGTCAAGAAGGAGAAAATATCACGGCAAAGAAACATAGGTATCCGACCGCCAGAATTTACTCACAATCTCCTAGCCTCTACAGCAATAAGTGTTCTTAAGCTATTCCAATTGGCGTGATGGCTCTCATTAGAGATCGCGCCATGCACACGTCTGGTTTGTTTCATTGATGTTTAAATGCTACTGTCACAAAGTTGCTCCGTAGTAGAATTCTCGTCTTCGGAATTGGATTTTTTGAATCGCTAGCTTAATTGCTTGACAAGAATTGCCATTAACACTACGGGCCACCCTTAAGTGGTTCTCTTTTAAGGACCCTATTCTTACGTGTACATACAATCTTCACGTCAAATGAACACTTTTCACATAGTGGTAAACACGTTTCAAAACAATTTTGACTTTTTTGAAATCAAACTGATCATCCTCCAAGGCAAAACGACTGCGTTCCGCTATAAATCAAACATTAATTGAGAAGGTCAAATTTCCATCTCAGAAGAAGTCACCATAACTTTCTATGAAAATTTATAATTCACCTTTCCAAAAAGACGAACACAGCTTTTGAGACTTCATAAAACCCTCATTTTTATTAGAAGAGGAATATATCACAATTTATTTTAAAGGGCAGGAGAACAGCAAATTTTCATTGTGTTCAAAAAATAGATACCTCATGCACACGTCCAGCATCACGATTTCCCTTTGTTTGGTTGCAAAATTTTCATTTCTGTTTACTATTTTCTGTTTTTCTGCTCTCTGACGTGTTTGCCTTTCTGTTTTCTGACATACTAGACTTCCTGTTATCCAGTTTGTGGGATTTTTTTCAAAATCTTTTTTTAATTTTCAAAATCTCGGCCCATTTCCTGATCCGGTCTGGTGAACCACACCTGTACCAAATTATTCTGGAGGGCAAATAAGCATTCACTTTAGAGGATGAGAAGGCTGAGCAAAAAAGAACTCTCTATCCTACTGTATATAAGCGAGAACGGTCATTTGTCTGTAGGTGAGTGAGTGCGTGTGTGTGTTTGTTTGCACAGAAGCGCTGAAGGAGTGTGTTGGGAAGAAGTATAGGGAAGGGGGGGGGGTTGTAGTTGTCACCAGTTGTCAACTGTTGTAGTTGTGGACAGGCGTCCATGTTCATGTGACATGTCACCAATGTCACGCAAAGGACGTTCTGGTTGAGAAGAGGTGTCACCGATGTCGCGCCAGAGTTCCGGATTCACACGACGTGTCAACAATGTCACACAAGCAGTCCGGCTTGAGAAGACATGTCGCCGATGTCTCTCATCAGGTGCCCGGATTCAGAAGAGGTGTCACCAATGTCGCGCAAAGCACGTTCGGGTTGAGAACACATGTCACCGACGTTGTTCAACAGGCGTCCGGGTTCGGAAGAGGTGTCACCGATCTCGCGCGAGGATTTCGGATTCAGACGACGTGTTACCAGTGAAGGTGGGACCAGCAATTGGGACCGTTGAGGGGAGATCCAGTGAAGGGGGACCGGTGAAAGAGGGGAGAGAGGTCCAGTGAAGGGAACTGGTGAAGGAGGGGGAGGGGTCCAGTGAAGGGGAGACCGGTGAAGGAGAGGGAGGGGTCCAATGAAGGAGGGACCGGTAGAATGTTGACCAGTGAAGAGGGGACCAGGTGAAGAGGGGGGGGGGGGGACCGGTGAGGAAGGGACCAGTAATGGGGACCGGTGAGGTGGGGGAGGGGTTAAGTGAAGGGGGCCGATAGAGGGTTGACAATAAAGGGGAACCAGTGATAAGGGACCAGTTAAGGGGGTCCAGTGAAGGTGATGGACCTGTTTTGCCCTATTCTGCTATACAATTCTATATACCGAACCAGTTTTTTAATGAATGAGAGAAGGCCTAAAGAGGAGAAGAAGACGTTTGGAGTGTTCTATTCTCCGGGTTTGGGGCGAAGCCCAAACCAGACGTTTGGCGGCCGGGAGGCCGTTGAACGTCTGGTATATATATACCAGACGTTCAACGGCCTACCATATAAATGTTATATATTATATATATATGGTATAATAATTGCCCTTTACAATCCCATATATATATACAGTCCCCTCCTGTTATAACGCCTCCGGATAAGACGCGACTCTCGATATAACGTAGATTTTCTCTGGCCCCGGCCAGCTTACCTTTACGCCATTACAAATCAACTCCGCTTGAGTCGCGTCGGATACAACGCTACTCCCGTTATAGCGCGGTTTTGGAAGGAACTCTGAGTTCAAAATGACTCCCGTTATAATGCGACCCGGGCTAAGTTCCGGTCCTACGCAGAAAATGAAAAGGAGCAAGATGCTGACCGCCTCTGTGATCAGAGCTACCCTTCTGTGCAACAATGAATTAGAAGCATATAGACGTTTTTCATGCGTGTTCATAGTTCCGACAAGTGTTCATAGTCAGCAGTATGTCGAACACAATATAAAAGGCCATCGCACACTTTTGCGGCAGGCACGTGCCGCAGAGGCGGCAGCAGCTGCCGTCAGCTGTCGGCGGCAGTAATGATTCAAGGCATTATTGCCGCTGCAACCGTTTGCTGTCCACAAGTCTATCTGGATTCTAGCTCATTGAGGCGGGTTCTAGACATGAAACTGATAATGCTACCGCGTTGACGATGGGGTGGGGAGGCAAAACTGAGGAGAGCCGCCTACGCGCATTTTTGCCTCCTCCAAGACAGTTTCTCTGCCTCCCACGTTCCGCGTTGCCGCAAAAGTGTGCGGAGGATTCAAGACTCCCGGTAGTCGTTAGATGCTGCAGTAAATTGGAGGGTTTCTTTCATCAGAAACGATAGAAGGTGTGGATTAAAACTTAATCCTAATCCTGATTAATCCTGTGCATTTGCTCTAAGCCTAGCAAATTTGAGGAAACTTCCACTATGGAATTTCCTCATCCGGCCATCCCTTCTGTGGCTTCTGTTCACGGTCCCGTTCACAAGATCACCGTGGAGGATACAGAAGCGGCTCTGAAGAAGATGAAGCCCGGTAAGGCGACAGGGCCGGATGATCTGGCAGCCGATGTTTGGAAGTCGAAGCTCTGGTATCCTGCTGAGTGGTTGGCTGAGTTCTTCAACCAGGTAGTAAAGTAGAAGAAAGTACCGGAGTGTTGGCACAACAGTACGACGATTCCGATTTGGAAGAAGAAAGGCAGTCCTGCAGACTGCTGCAATTACCGTCCGATTCGCTTGCTTTCGCACAGCATGAAGATCTTCGAGCGAATCCTCGATAGAAGAATCCGTGAAATCGTCAAGCTCTCCGACAACCAGTGCGGCTTTGTGTCTGGTTGTGGGACCATTGATGCTATACACGCCGCCCGCCTCCTGGTGGATAAGCATCGCGAGAGACAGAAGCCGGTGCATATCGCCTTTCTCGACTTGGAGAAGGCTTTCGACCGTGTACCGCGTGAAGTTATATGGTACGCCTTGCGACAACACAACGTACCTGAGATAGAGTGGGTGCGGATGCTCTATTCTTGCCCAAAGAGTAGAGTGCAAGCTGCAGCTGGAAGCTCAATGGAGTTTCCCATCTCTGTTGGGGTGCACCAGGGTTCTGCGCTTTCTCCACTCCTCTTTGTTGTCGTCATGGATGCCATTACGCGAGATCTTCAGAAGCCTGTCCCATGGACATTGCTCTATGCTGATGACGTGATGCTCGCTTGCGAAGAGAAAGACGATCTCGAGCGGCAGGTGCAAGCTTGGTGCGACCGTCTGGCGAGGTTCGGACTTAAATTGAACGTCAAGAAGACCGAGTACCTAACGACTGACGTGAACGAGTCCGGCTCCATTAAGATTAACGGTACTGAACTTGCACGCGCTTCGGTGTTTAAATACCTGGGATCAGCAATAGCGTCTGACGGCGGTCTGATGGTTGAAGTGAACTCACGCGTGAGTGCAGCTTGGTCCAAGTGGCGTTCGCCGACTGGCGTGCTCTGCGATAGGAAGATACCAGAGCACCTGAAGTCGAAGATTTACAGAGCCGTCGTGCGCCCGGTAGCGATGTGCGGCGCTGAGTGTTGGCCTGCGACCAAGGAAGTTGAAACGCGCCTCAGCGTCATGGAGACGAAGATGCTGCACTGGACGGCTGGAGTCACGCGCATGGACCGCATTCGAAATGATGCTATTCGGCAGAAGTTCGGTGTCGCGCCGATAGCCGACAAGATGCGCGAAGCTCGCTTGCGATGGTACGGCCACGTTCTGCGTGGGAAAGAAGACAGCGTCCGCAAGATAGGCCTTGAGTTGGAAGAATCAGAAAAGCGGCCTAGAGGACGCCCGAAGCAGCGTTGGTCCGATACGTTACACACGGACATGAAAGTAGCTGGTGTCCACCCTGATCAAGCGCAGGATCGGAAAAGGTGGTGTCGTAACACCAGAAGAGCGGACCCCGCGACGATTCGGGACAAACGCTGAAGAATAATAATAAGAAGATTTGCTGTAAGCCTAGCAGCTGGTACAGAAGCTATATGCTGCCATATTAAGTTTTGTTGCGAGCGGGACTTTCGCGCTATGCGAAACCTATGCCTCTACCCTCTGCTTTGGACAGGATAACAGAGCAACAACTCTGTTTGATCACACGCAACATCCCGATAACGTGGGTGAGTGCTGAGAGGCTCTGCAACGAGGATATCGCGCGCGATTTAACAGCACTGATAGCATAATGGGCTAACATCCTGCTCGGTAGAGAGCTTGTTCGAGTTCCGTCTGGCGCGAGAGTTTCGATGGCAACAAAAAACCTTGTAACATCAGGTTAAACAGTTTCGTTGTTGATCACTTCTAACTTCCCTCTGGAACTCGATATTCCTCACACATATTTGTCACACTTTTGCATTTAGCACGGAGTATCTCTGAGGCAGGACTTCATTACCAATCTATATAAAAATGTTATACGCCTTCACGCTCTCCTCATTGTCACTTGTTTCATTACTATAGCCATATTTAGCCACTGTATGCGATTCTAAATAAATCTAAGCGTGAACGAGTCTGAAAAAGGTTCAGCTCCGGCTAGGACGCAACTCCCTTTATAACGCGGATTTTCGCCGGTCCCTTCAAACGCGTTATAACGAGAGGGAACTATATATATATATATACATATATATATATATATATATATATATATATATATATATATATATGGGATTTTAAAGGAGCAATTATTTTCGTTAAAACAAATTTATGCATCACCTTGTTAATGAAGGAACCTAAAAGGTGCTACTCTCACAGTCTCTTGCATCCTTGTAGACATAGTTTTTTAACTATTTCAAAAAGCTGCTCTACTCAAAAACTTAAACGCTCACGATATATAGAATGAACCTGAACAAACCACGTTTTTTACGGGGCCAAGTAATTGTTGAAGGGCACAGGTTCTCTCTTTCGTCTAAACCGTCTTCCCTGCGACCTCCGCTGCAACCGCGCTGAGGTTCGGGTGGTGGTCGTGCTAATCTGGCGATTAACCCCGTTCGAAGTGAGTGCTGAGGATTGACCTAAATGATCTTGACAGGGCATACACGGCATCGCTTACTACGGCGTCGGTTCTCCTTATTGAAAAGTTACTTTCACTTTCTGTTCCTTCGCTGAGATCACTCCCACGTTTTAGAGATTAAAGTGATTTTCGTGAAAATTTCTCCGCGGTCGACCTTAAGGAAGGTCTTTGGAACATAGACGATTTCATAAGATGGTTGAATCCGTCGTTGCTGAATGAATCTTTTTGTTGCCCAGCACACATTCCTCTTATACTAGCTCTTGAACTCATCTATGAATTCAGCCAGCTTCGTAGTATGCTGAGGACATTATTTTGATAAGCTACAGTGATTTTGTTGCATGTTGGTTCAGAGTTATTGAAATGTTCTGCTTCAGATGAGGTGCACCGTCGTTGTGATCGTGTTTGCGAGCTCCGCTGTCGGTTTCCTTTTTCCGACATCCGGATCGGGATGTGGATGCGTGCCCTGCGCTCCTCAACCGATTTGTCAGCCTCTTCCCACTTGTCCTCCGGTCCAAAGCTGCCCCGCACCAGTGAGCTGAACATATTTCATGATACCTAAGAGTACCCAGTTAAGGGTGGTCCACGTTCAGGAAAAGATGAAATGATCCATGAGATCGACTAATTGCTCTGGAAGCAAAGTATCTGGACCGTTCGTATTTCTCGAAAATCCATGTAGCCATTTCGCTTAGCTGATGTTAAGAATTGCAGATCCATAGCCATTTCATATTACCTTTCCGAATTTTATCTGCAAATGACTGGAGGCGGCCAGTGCTCAAAATCTAGAGGTTGTTGTTAAAATTAACCCCATTTCTAACGAAGGAGATCATTGAGGGAAATATCAGGATGACTGTTGACTTTAACGCCCTAGCGCTAACATTTAAAACAATCAAGGTGAAATGGGTTCGCAGATTGATACAAAATGAGCTTGGTGACAAAACGGCTACAGGGAAACCATGACTTTAAAGGCATCGTCCACAATTAGCTGTGCTTTCATTTTTGTCTTCAAATTCACCGAAGACTAGCAACTGCTGAACAGCGGTCACCAACAATAAGTATATCACGACAATATCAATCTGAGGGAATACAGCTACGTATACTAACATACATGCATATTAACATGCAATAAAGCGTGCAAAAAGAACGAAACTGGGAAATTCAAAAAACCATATTGAAGAGCGTTACTGTGGTCAAGAACCATTATGACAATACTCCAGGGAATTTTCGTTTGCAGCAACCAACAGACTTAACTTCTTTAAACTATGTCAAAAAGGTGATCTGGCCGTGGTGCTTACAATCAGAAAGTGCACATAGGTAGTCGTAATTCAACTTTCTCGTTGTTACTATTTGACCGCGAAAAAGAAAAGAGGATAATATATGATAATATATGTAGAGGGCGAGTGCGGCGTAGTCGGAGGAGGCGTCGGCTGTTGCGTGTACCCGATACCAGGTTCACTGCTGAATGGTACTCACCGATCAATTTACTCCCCTAAGCATTAGAAAACACACTGATGAAATCACTCCATTAATAAGAAACAAAGTAAAAGCTGGGGACAGACTCATCAACCGTTTACCCTGCGGTAACTGTGAAAAGTACCGCCAACCCCCCCCCCCCCCCCCCCCGATGTGAGATTGACCAACATGCGGTGTGATACATTTGGGTCGAACTCTCTGTATCGGTTACTAGACCGGTGGTGAGACGATATCGGCGGTATCTTTGATCAATCTGATCCCTGGAGAGCACAGTGGGATTTCGGTGAGGTTAAGGAGATGAACAAAGCTCTCCAATGGATGCTTGAGCTGGGCTTCGCTAAAGCGATGCTTCAAGCTCCTTAGAATAATCGAGTTCTTTTGTCCTTTACAAGCTACTTTTTAAATTTCGCCACTTCTTGGTGAGCGTATAAAACGATAGAGTAATTAGATGAGATTGGCTGCTGACACCCATCAATTCAAGACATATTTAGGCTCCGGTGTGCTGCGACACGTGTGCGTGCAAGACAAAGCAGCGGAAAAAGAGAAGCATTGAGCAGCTTGCCGAGAACGTCTACGTGTTGGACTTCGACGAGCGATCCGGGAATCTGACAGTAGGCTCGCAGTGATCCCCTTGATTCAGAGCAGACGGTCGCATTCAGGTAGATGGCTTACGCCCAAAGCGTGACGCGCTCGACGAGGTTGTCAAGGTGGACGCGAAATGCAACAGCGAGCAGCTGAGAACCATCATCATAGAGGTAACGGATTTTCCAATGAGCAGTAATGCATTACCACATCACCTGTGCTGTGCAGATCGCTCTTTCGCATAAGAGATAAGTGTACCCCACAATGATTTATTCACGAGACAACCAAAAATCTCCGCCGGACAATGTCATATGTTTGGCGTGTCCTTGGTCTTGATAGGAGCGCAATTTTGAGGTTCTTCTTTTGCCAAACTAGGTACAGGGACCACACTATGCGCGGTAGCATGTGGTGTAAGTAAATACAAATCAACGATATTTTAGTCTCCAATCCTTGCCAATTCACGCTCACCGAGGCACTGGTGAACGTCTTTTTCTCAAACCTGGGTAATTATACCAAACAATCGTATTTGGATCATCTTCTACATCTATCATATGAGAGCGCATTAAGAGGACTAATGAGAGACTAAACGAAGCAGAAAGGGAGATGAGTACAATGTATTTTTCAAATGGTTGGCTCCTATGATGAGTTTTTGTATGCCCAGCACAAAAGTCTTTTAAGACTCAAAGCTTATTCTTGATCGTGATATCCCACGAAGCGTCCTTGGTCGCAATAGATTGGCTCCATTCTCAATCTTCTTAGACAGCCCAGTCAAGCGGAGCTTGCTTTTGCTTTTTTTGTTGAGAAAATTGCTTTCTTCCTCATAGACTTGCTTTACTGTGGACAGAAAATATAAAAATCAGTGCTATTCTTTCCATTTAAGCGACCTGCCGCGGAATCTGATTCTGGGGATGTTATCGAAGCAGCTCAAATGCGTATTTAAAAGAAAAAATCCCACGAAGTTTTGCTCTAACTATTAGGTTGTCCGAAATGTTTTCACAATCGGCGTTTTGAGTGCTTCACTTTGAACTACCATAACTCTCTCAAATTTCATTGGATTTAGTCGAAGTAAGCACGCTTCGAATCAGCACACGTTTGCCAATGGGTCACCTATCGACTTATTCCATCAGCGAAAAAATTAGGTGGGCGAGATCCAAAATCCACGGCAGCTGTTTGGGCTTGGTCCTGATTGGTGGAGGTTTTACCAGCGAGAAAGTTTTGAAAGTGTTTGAAAAGATGGTAGCCGGTCGGAGAGAGACCTAGAGAATACGGAGGGTGAGGCGGAGCTTCAACCCTTAATTCGTCCAATTCAGTTGAATTTTTTTGTTCAATTCAGTTAAGCAACACAAGTTGAATTTTTACTTAATAATAGACGAAAGAAAAATAGCAACGCAAAACGCTGTGAACTTCCGGACAACCTAATACATATACTCTAATAAATGTTCAAATAATTCCAATCCATTCTGGTCCAATAAACCAAAAAATCAAAAACCACTGTTGTTAGAGTAAATTTCATCGTCGATCGTTGCAGAAAATTCTGTTTGCACAAATTCGAATTCTAACATGGAGCAGATGTTCTTTTTAGCATTGCTTAATTACATATGTATTTGTCGTTATTTGTTCGGATTCCTCTGCGGCGCTGGAACTTGGCTATATCTACAAATCTGTGCAAAAATCGCAGTCGAACCTTACCAGTGAAGGGTCTCAGGCATAGGGAAAACGAATAGTACTGCGAGAATCTCCACCCTTCATGTAGTGGAGAAACCTGTTTCGTTTCCGCTGAATCCTTAAACCCAAGGAGTTACGGGCCCTCGAAATTGGGTACGGGATTGCACCGTCAGCGCGTGCATACGTGCGCGCGAGTGGCTAGTGCTGTCGAGGTCATAATCACCGATTTCGCCCAAGCTTCTCCCAGGGTGTGCTGATCACGAATCTGGCATCCGTTTCTCGTATGACGCTGGAGTACGGTGGGTTGCAATAGGTAGGGGTGACCGAGATCGTTGTCAGCGTTTTCGCACAAAACTTCGTCCATAGGGGTTACTGAGGCGTTGATAATGAATCTGACCTTTATTTCACAATTTAGAGCGAAATAAAGCTGTGGGAGATGTGTAGGAAGCAATTGGGTGAAGGAGGCAGCGGACATGAAAAAAAAATGCAAGAATGGTGCACAGCACGGGACCCGAACATCTGGCCTACCACCTGTGAATTAGCGTCGCACACTGCTTAGCCACCCAATCACTTTCTGCAGAGGCTTTTTGTCACGTTCCGTATGTCAGCGCACACACGCGAATGCGTGCGGGCATGCGCTGACGGTGCAATCCTGAACCCAATTTCGAGGGCCCGTAACTCCTTGGGTTCAAGGATTCAGCAGCAGAAACGATACATGTTTCTCTACTATATGAAGGGTGGACATTCCCGCAGCGCTATCCATTTCCGCCGTTCGGACTTACGCTTGAGACCTTCCCTGTTAGTCAAAACAGATTTTCGAAAACCGTTTGCCCCTTAGTCCTACACATTTCCCAACAATTTCGCTTGCACGTTTAGCTATTCGAAGGCTTAAATAACGATTCCATGTCTATTATAATAGGGTATTCTTGCTATCAAAACTCGAGCAAGGATGGACTCCAACCCACGCACCTATGACCAGCGGAATGCGCTGCATCATTACACCACCGGCGCAGGAGTGTTGATAGCAACAAAACATCATTAAAAAAGTTTATAACCTCGCTACCATTCACTTGACGCTACAAGAAACTGAGTTAAAACGCCTCGGTGTCTCTTTTTCCTTTTTGTTAGAGAAAAAAGGAAAAAGCAGAGGTCTGTTACTGGGCGCATACAGCAACACAACATGGTTGAGCAATGAAGAACTCAACGTCTTAACCTTACACGAGAGTTCTGGCATCAGAAAAACATCCAGACCTTTACAATGTAGAAAGAGCGGAAAAACGTTAAGACCGTTGAAGCGCTGTATACATAAAAGATGAGACGCTCACACAATGTGAGCGGATCATTTCAAATGCATGGCGCGCTACGAAAGCTGGTTGAGATACCTTATTTTTTGAGATAAATCCATTCCATGATGCCTTCATTCCAGAACGTGGATCGGATCACGTCGGTGTCGAAGCGTAGAATTCAAAGCGAGTGTGAGGGACGACTCCAAGGACGGTAATAGCTTATGTTGATGCTTCACTAACGGCAACACTTGCTTGAGCATTTCCTATCGACTCCCTTTGTGGTTCTAGTACGCATATTCCCTTCGTATGGCAATCCAGCCTTCTCACTAGCGCTGCTGTTATTTCACCTCCTCCCTGTGCGTAAAACATTTCGTTAGGCTAGGTCCGTTTCCCGTCGAATCGCCAGGCTAAGGCGGATGGCACCATGCGTACTGCTTTTGCTAAAACCGTACGTGAAGAATAATTGTTCAAAACCATTCTTCATACACACCTTCAAGCTGTCCACTTCTACTTATAAAGGGAAGTTGGCAGTGAATCCCATCGGGGGCAGTCGTTCGGTACACCGTGCTGCCCGCCGCCCTATCTGGACAAATTTGCTGCGCCCGAAACTGTCGTTAATTGGCGTGACGTCGTCCAAAAACCTGACAGCTGATAGGAGACGATTGGGAAGCGCATCTCGGGGAACTCCGAAGTCATTTTTCAGTCGGTTCGGTTATAGAGGCAGTTGAGGGAAGGAGAACTTCGCTCTTCTCTCTAGATTCTTTCAATTTTCCCAATTCTTTAAATTTTCGCCTCAACTAGAGACTATGGGTGATTCCGGTCAGGAGTTCTACATTGAAGGCTTATCCGTAATTGAGCTCAAAACCGGCTCACCGTCCTCTCCTTCCAAGAATCAGATAATTTTCGATGATGTTGCTGTCCTTATCGGAAAATGTGGACGACGCCTTAGTACTGAGCAATGTGGCGGGACCTGAAGAAAGCCTTGGCGCTGCAGCTGAAAACTCTTTTCCTCCGAATATGATGAACAAGATTCTGGCTGTTGTCTCAAGAACGAGATCAGTTCAGGATAGAGCTGCAGGGCCAACGGAAGTGATTAGAAATGCGATACGTTCATGTGAAGGAGGGACCCGGACATCTTGTCCTCGGCGCGCCCTCGCCCCGCTCCTTTATAAGGGCGGTGTGTCCGACTCTCTGCCGATCCCATCTTCTAGAACCGGACGTTTGTGAAAATGCTCAACAATTCTCGGCAAGACCTATATGATCTTGCAGTGCATCTAACAAGGAGTACAGCCGTGAATTTCCTTTTTTGCAGCTGGCCACTGTGTGTTCCAAAGTGGCGCAGAAATTATCGCATAGTAAACCTGTTTCGACTAGCAGCAGGCTCGGAAAAATGGAGACAACCGAGTTAACTTGTGTGCCAAAGAAATTCTGGCCCACAAAAAATGGGGGCCAGAATTTCTTCGGCGGTGAAATGGTGTTAGAACTGGAAACCTTACACGAATTCGCTTCAAAGTGAGTAAGGATAAACAGCCCTAGCTGTGTGGGACAGGATAAGTGCCGCCGACCTCGCGTCCATGCGTTATACTAGGCGACAAACTTTTGCAATTTTCGGACTATTCAGTGGCTCGCAGCAAAAGCGAAGTTTACCGCTGTACTCCATGATAGATGCCCTATGAGGCAGTGTACGTCTTGCTGAGAATCGTAGGGGTAAGCTCACAGGTGTCCATTGCAAACACTGATTGCGTACAGTTCCATAGCTCTTCGATCAACATCTCGAAAGTCTTCGAGATACCGTCCGCTTTAGCTACGCTTGGTATTGTTTACAATTCTTCAGGCGTCCTGCAATAACTTTTTCCATATTCTATGCGTATCTTTCAAAGTAACTTAAGCTCGTTACTGACTCCGGTTTTAGATACAATGTGATTTGTGCCCGAGGCGACTTCTCCTACATAACGAACACGGAAGAATTCTGTCAGCAGACGATAGGCGATGTCACGTGCTACGTCTTCAAGCAACTTTCGGATGTCATTCGTGCAAGGCTCTCTTGAACTCATGTCGCTATTACTTTACACGCCCGTCATGTCCACCTGTCATATTTTGCAGGACGAATCTTCACACAATAAAAATGCTTGTTTTTAGCGAGAGTGGCTGGATATAGGGAGATTACTACATTCTGGTTGATCGCTTGGACGTGTTCAAGGCACGGACTCCAGGCAGTATGCGACCAATGTGTGTGTGTAAAAGTTCACCATGAATAAAGGAAGGCGTAGATCTATACACAGGGCTGAAAACCGCACTGTTGACAATGGGGCGCACTATACATCATCATAGAATTTCAAAGACGGCGTGGTCCACGTCGCTGACGAGAAGCGGCGACTTCGCCTTCACCAAAAAAAATCATTTCCATTGTCTGCTTATTTCCCTTTTGCTTCCACCTTCGTTCTGCTGAAACAGATCAAGGAAAGTAAATGCAGGGGCCGGATTTATCAACAATTAAACCTGTGGGTATGATAAGGGGTAGAGGTAAGAGAAGAGACAGGTAGAAATAACGTAAGGGTCAGAGACGCAGGCTTCATCGTGGGTATCTCTACCCCTATATCCGCGGGTTAGTCGTTTCTGAATCCGGCTCCAGAAAGTGAGCCATCTCAACCTTGACTTCGTTTCTAAGTTGACTGTGCACTTGTGCTTAGTAGTCGACCACTGATCCAACCGGCTCTCTTTCCCAACTTGGTTATGGACCTTTCTGGGATGGCTGGGACAGTGAGATGGATCGGCTGACATCACGAACTCCAAATCCAGAACTAAGTGCTAGTTCAATTTGCCTTCGCCAGATCATGTATCAGTGGAATACACTGCGCATTCAAAAAGGATTTATGCCGATTGGTGCGCCAAAGAAATGTACCTCCCAAATCTCCCTAAGGGCTTCTACAGAGTCTCGCGGCAGCACCCCGAGAACTCGTCCATATCGCTCCGGCCGCAGTGGGACCCACGCTGCCACTGTGGTGGAAGCCGCGGCGCGGACGAGTTGTCGCGGAGCCGCCGCACGCAAAGGTCCCCGAGGGCTGCCGCAGTTCACGGCGGCTCTGACCCGCAGCGCCAGGAGCAGCGGGTGAGACCCGCCGTGGGGCGTGATAGATGGGTGTCTATTATGGTTCATCTATTCTAAACATTTTTTAAACGAATCTACATGCTAGGGATATAGTAGGTTGTGCATAATCTCTGTCCATAAAGAAGCTTGACAACCAGCAACATAATCACTGGTAGTGTCGACAAATGGAGGTGTATGGAATCCTGCACTCAAAACGTAACGCAAAAAAACCTTAGTACAATGTTAGGTAACCTTAATTGCTTGGAAAATCTCCGTGACCTTCCAGTCACAAGTTAGTCGTCTGAGGTTTAAGGAGAACCCTTGCACAGAAATGCAACAAGAAAGCAGACCGTTCTTTTTAGTACGAGGTATAACTACATCGATCCGACCTCCCGGACTCAACAGGGCATAGGACGGAACGCCGTCATCACAGGGGCTAGCACATTATCTTCGAGCTGCTTGACAAGCGAGGAACTTTTAGTGGAGGCAGATCGACAAAAAAGAGAGCAAAATGGCACAGAACTGTTGAGTTATAAGAAGTGTTCTGTTAGATTTCGGGGCTTAGATTCAACAACTCCTAATTTGACTTAGAAAACGCTTCTTTACAAAAGAAAAAGCGTTCTGCTTACTTCATCTCTGACATTCTTAGAGGTCGTAACTGCTGGCAAAAGTACGCAGTGTTGCGTACAGCAGCCCTTGCGGCGCCGCACCACCCGCCGTTGTCATGGCGGTCCGGGCCACCCGCAAGACTCTGCTGCCGGCCAAACACAAATCGAAATCACCGACTTTTCCTCGCTGCTTTAACCGAGGTTTCTGCGAAGACATTCAGTATTACCTGTCACACCTTATTCGTCTATGTCGCGTTTTGCAAGATGGCAGTGAAAATCGGTTCTATTTAGTGCAGTTTAATGTTCGCCTCTTGTTGTCTGGGCGCGTAGCACAGTTCACGTTGTTGTAGCACAGTCGTAGGCGCCGGCTGCACCCGATTTCGGATGCCTGGTTCGGATTTCCCGTCCTGGATAACAAAACCTTCCACCCCTTCGAGGACGGCGAACTGGCAACGCGTTTGGAAGTACTCTGATACGGTCTTACTTACAAGGGAAGCCCATGAACTTCCCCCAAAGATCCTCAACGAGACCTATATGGTCTTGTAGGGCATCGGAGGAGGATCACAGAACTGTGCTTCGTTTTTGCTACGGGCCACTGGGTAGTTCGAAAATGGCAAAAATAATGTCACTTCAGAGCGGGTTGATAAGGCATAAGTGACACCTAGAATGGCCCTGTCAGGAACTATTTAAGCAGCTGACCACGAATCTGTCGTTCTTTTTCTAAATTACCACTTTCTTGTACTGTGGTAATTTAGAAAAAGAACGACAGATTCGTGTTCAGCAGCTTAAATAGTTCCTGACAGGGCCATTCTAGGTGTCACTTAGAAAATACTTTTCATCAAAGTTGCAGTCGAAGGTTGGAAAATATGTCTGAGCAGCTTTAGTCACCCATATCTACCGTACCCTACCGTAATCGACCGAAATTTTAAAAATGGATGTCATATCCGTGATTAGCACCCCAAATAACCCCCTAAGCGATGTTTGAGCAAAAAATTTTCTTCCGACCTCTCGTCGACCTCTGGAGTCGTGAAAGGCAGCAGTGCCGGTTATTCTGCGCATAATCCTTTAACTTACACATGCCCATCGTGACCTTCTGTAATTTATCGTTTCACCGAAAACGATTGCTAGATTGGTGATCTGCATCCCAGATAACCCTGTAGATGAATTTGGGATGAAAATATTTTTTCGATCTCCAGAGTTGAGGGAGTGAGTGCAAGTGCTCCTATCTGCGGTGCCCCCGATCCGTCTCCCGTAAGTGTGTAAGAGAATGGTGAGGAAGAAACACACAGCAAGGCGACTAAGCACACGAGTTGGATAAAATATGTAGTACTAAGGAAGAATTAGCTGAAATAGTGAAAGTTTGGAGAAGAATAAAAAGCAGTCTATGAGGAAATCCGAAGAGCGGTGAGTCTTGATGATGGGTCAAATCAATGCTTGTCGATTTTGTTCACGAATGAGCTGATAGTGAGAAACACTTCGAAAAGTAATTGAGAACATACCAAAGACGTCATATCGGGATAGCATTTAACCGGACCTTCCTCAGAGAGACAAGCATTGTTTAATGGATGCGCGATATCGCTCCACGCAACAAAACCAGCTTCTTCCACACCTGACAACAGGTTGAAAGCGGGGTTAGGACACGGAGAAGGTACCCTACCGGAGCCAAAATGTAATTCGTCGTTTGTAAAAACGCTAACAGTCCGTATTGCGAGTATTATTATGACGGTGTTTGACGGTCTTACTTAGACCTAACCAGATTCTGCAGATGCACTCGGTGGCAGCTCTTCTTCCTCCGCCAAGCCGCGTGCAGTCGCGTCATATCGACGTGGCCACTTTCGATATCCACCGACACCACGGTCAGTAGATATGGAGGAGGGTCGTTGAGCGGTCGGTGGCGGATCGCGGCTCTTCCACAGCCGCTGCAGGAGAGCCCTGGGAGACGGAGCAGTTCTCGCCCGAGCAGCTTGGACGCACCACACCCTGGAGGCCCTTCCTTGACCTGTCTCTGCACTCGAAGAGAGCAGAGCCTAGCCGCGGACTTCTCCTGAGCGACGAGAGAGTTCTAGCACGAGCAGCTTTGGTGGCACACAACCTGGAGTCCTTTCCCTAGCCTGGTTCTGCGCTGGAGGAACCTAGCTGCCGACTATCACTGGGCGACGAAAACGTGCTCCAATGACAACGGCTCGAATGGCGTGAGCGGGTGCTGGCACTTTGCCACGTCAGCGCCTGGTTAGGTCCAATGGCTATCCACTGATACTTGTCTATCGCCTTGCCACCGCAGTCATAGAATAAGCCAAATAAATCGGTAATGAAAATGCCTACACATCCCGTAGAGGTACCATGCGTGGCGCTTCTCGAATGGAATTATTACCATCACCACTCATCCTTTGTCCCTTAATGTTCGCCTCAGAAATGCCACTTGTTAAATTAGTTATAAACCGTGGAAGGGTCCATTTCACTATGCACAACAGCTAGGTTACATATGGATAGTATTTTATGTATTGTAAGTGTTCGCCATTTGGCACAAAACTTGTTGAGTTGAACAACGCCCATGGTGAGTACGAAACAGTTAAGAGGTCATTGGTCGCTGTTATGGCTCAGTACCGCTCATCTCGATTATTTTGAAGTAAATGAGCAGAAATGAACTCCCCAAATTAGTTGTGTAAACAATACCACAGATGCTCGAACTACTCATTCACATATGTACGCACTCAAAATGATGTCTGCTATGTCCCTCGATGTATCGTTGGTTTTTATTCGTTGTACCTAAACTTTGAAGCGTCGGCTTCTGTGAAGCATGATTTTCTAGCACTTTGGACAGGGAGTTGAGCAAATCGGATGATCGTCGGCAGGTAAATGCTATCAGCATATCGAGCCCGAAGTACGAAGAGACTTATATTAGCGTGTGGTAGAAAAGAAGATCCTGGATCTGCATTTGCCAGAAAAGGGCATAATGAGTTATACCTCCCTGTGCCCCTTCCCTAAATTTGTCTGAAGCCCCCTTGACGTGTGCGCTTTCAAAGAATTTCAGTGGAGATGGTGAGTGGCACTGGAATGAGAAAACAATTTACAGTTTGAAGACCCCTTCCCCACCATCTCAGGATAGATTCAAAGCCTCAGCATCATACCCACACCGATCGGATCTATGCTAGACGGAAAGGGCTCCACTAGAAAAGTGAGGCAAAGACGAACAAGGTGGCCTCTTTTGGCTTCTAAATTGTATCCGCTGCATCCAAACTTTGTCCAGAGATGCTGTTCAGGATGCTCAACACGATGTTCTTCTGATGATTACCGCCGGTTTCCTCCTTGATCCGTAGTCGAGTCAGGACCTCCGACTTTACCCAAACTCTGTTCAGGAGTCATTTGAGAAGCTGGAAACAAATCTTTCCTCCAAGTTTCCTCAAATGCGTTCAATTTCACATTCATAATAATCCCCTATTACGCCTGAGCAGCAGGTCAAGATTCCGCCGGCGGCAGAAAATAATGTCGAATCCAAATGCAAAGGCTAAAGACAGACGGTTTGCACTAACTGCTAAAAATCGATCTCTGGAACTTCATCAAGAATTAGGCGGAGAGGAAGGAGAAAGACAAAATTGAGGGAGGAAGAAAACAAAATTCAGTGAATGAAAGAAATTTTGCTGTTCAGAATGTTTCCAAACAACTCGGAACTGCTGACTATTCTCCAAAAAAAAACTGTTCTTTACATCTGTTTGTGTAGCGAAGATTTCTTCCTGAGCCAATTTTCTTTGTAACCTTACTTCTACAAGGCAGAATGGCCGTCACAAGGGTATTATGTGACGGTAGGCATGCGCTGGCGAGCGATACCTATACCTATTGTAGAATACCAACGCTAGTTGGCTACAATTTCAAAAACGGTGTCTGATTCGTCATGAGCACCACAATAACCTCCTAGACGAAGTTTTGGCTACATCGAACCCATTCCTCCCGTTCCCTTTATCACCCTACTTATCCGAAAAGCGAATGTGAGATCCGGCCGTAACTATTGAGACGAACTTTAGCATCATGCTTGGCATCCCAAATTTATCCTCAAATGAAGTAGGGTCACAATATGCTGTGTCACATTTGTGCGGCTCGCTTTGCCCACGCGCCAGACACGCGAAAATCGCTCTCGTCGTCAACGTTATGTTCCTGTGGGTGCCTCAGCTATTATGACTGAGGACTTTCCTTTAAATTTAGAGGATTTTGTTGTGAAGCATGGAATGGTGTCCGCAACTGACAACTGACGTTGCCTCTCCCAAGTAGGATAGAACCGAAAGGTCCTCTCATAGGATTGTTGAGTGTGTCGTCCTTGTAAAACAATTCCTTTTCAACTTCCGTCGTTGTCAAGAAGACTGATCGTGAGTGAGGTGCCCACTGGCTCATTCCCATTAAGATAGATCCCACGAATAGATCCCAGTGAGCGTTGGGAGAGGCAGTGAGGAGAGGGGAGAGAAAATGGGAGGACCTAGCTGTATCTCCAAGAACTGCGGCAAAATTGAAACTGAACTATAAGAAAGGGTAGGCTGAAAGGGCGGTGCTTCGTATAACCCAGAGAACTCGCCATGTCTGTGTTCGATTCTCTTTCCCAATGAGGATAGACGCCGTTAAATTTCTGGGTGGTTGACCGCCAACAAGGCAGAAGCCAATTATCGCTGTGTCTTGAGCTGGTCATATAATGTTTTCTCAGGTCCTGTTTGCGAATGGCACCTAATGAGAACGCTTAAGAGTGTTCTTATAAAACCGACAACTTACCCGGCAGTAGTAGACCTAGAAACTCCCAGAAGCAATCCTAACGCCTTACTATCGGGTCGTTCGATAATTAATTTCGGTTTTCATATTTTCGAAAGCAGATTTATTTAAAATAATAATAAATATCAATCAGTGGCATGCCGTTGCGTTGATTTGACTGAGCTCAACTCGAGCTTTTACAAATCTTTAATGGACAACGTTTCGGCGGTAACGCATTCTTCATAGCTACAGGAAGCCAGACGGACCAACCGGTCGGTTGCAGGGCCTTTGTCGAGACACTGGCGACCCGATCAGTATGCCAATCAGTGATATACTGAACATTTTGATGGATGACCATTTAATTTGAAAAATTCCACGTTTGAAGAAGCCTTGGTTTTTGGAATCGAAGAACTGGTACAACTCATTTTTAACAACTTGATTTTGCCGTTCAAGTGGTTTAGAAGGGAGCGAAACAAGTGGCAGTCAGGTGGTGCTAAGTGAGTTCTAAAGGACGGATGTGGGGACAGTTCCCAACCGAGCTCTGCTGATCTTTGACAGGTTATCGAAGGAGCGTGGGATCTGGCGCTGTCATGACGGAACTTCACGCCTCTGCGATCGGCAGTTCAGGGCGTTTCTTCTTCACCTCTTCGTTCAGTTTCGATAGTTGACGACAATAGACTTTCGAGTCAAAGGTTTGATCTGTTGGAAGCAGCTTACAGTAGGCTATTCTACTACCCTCGCACCCTCGCACTTACCCCTGCATATGTTTATGTGATTGGTGAGGTGGGTTTCCTTTAGTCCGTGATGCACCCAAACATCTAGTTTGTTTACATAACCAAGCTGTTGTGAGTTTCCAGAGCGAAAGCGAGCAAACCAGCGCTGACAGTGACATTCAGTAGGACAGTTCTTGCCATAAGCTTCACCCAACTCCTTCCGAGTTTACACCTCATTCTCTCTTTTCTGGAAGTAAAACAACGAAATATTCCGATAATGCTCTCTTTCATTGTCCATTTTCAAATTTTTCAACTTTGTTGCCAACTTGTTTTCACTAATGACGCTCTGTTTTTGAAAGAAGATAGTCTAAGAAACTAAGCCTTCAAAACAGTTTACAATAATGTAAGCAAAGCAGTCTTCAATGCATAAAAGTATACGGTTCAGGCTGTCTATGAATAAAAAACGACATTAATTATCGAACAACCCAGTACATTGCTGCATCGGTCACGTTTCGCTGGCATTCGCCACATAAGATCCGTAGCTCAGTGGATGCTTTGAAATGTGAGAAGAACGGAAGGGCGCCCGCAAACAACTTCCGGCTGACGCCTTTCTGATGGACTTCAACGAAAGATGCACTTGTCCGCGCCGTGTCCCTTGCGCCAGCCAATGGTCCCTCATCATCCATTCGTCCTTGCGAGACAAGGACTAATAGATGAAGAGGGCTTGAGCCACTTGAGAAATTCGGTGTTGAAAGGGGCCACAGGTGATACAAATTGTAGTAAATATAGCAGACATCTAAAGAGCTTCTAACCAGCGCTCACAAAAACAAAAATACACATAGTTGACAAAAGAAGCACTGCTTGGTTAGTGCCACTCAGCATTGCCTTTAATTCTAAGCAGAAAATGCCAAGAATATGCATGGTTGCACAAGCACAACTAGTAAAAACAGAACACCACCCTCTTCACACTGCAACTGCGTAGGCAGTGCGGATGGTTTCACTTGAAGTGGTGTCACTGGTATTTGTCATTCCATTAATCGACGACTTCCAACTCCGCCAAAGCAGTTGTAGAGTGGACATGGGTGAAAGCAAAGGTTGCCATTTTTGTAAACCATCTCCATTTCGTTGTTTCTACATTTCGTGACAGTTTTGTTCAGTGCTACACAATATGTACTAGCAGTGTTTTCGTTTCACTCCAAAAATGGATAGTTTTTCAGATGGGCAAAGTACTCGGTTGCTTAAATTATGAGGTGAGGCTTTCTTTGAGATTGTCAAAGTAACCTAATAGTAAGTAATGAGAAATAGGTTCGGACCAGGGGTGCACATCTAATGGTTAACGACTTAACGGCATTTTTCGTTAAAATCCGGCTTGACGACTTAACAGAAATTTTCAGAAATTTAACGGAATTTTTAACAGATTGTTTTCCCATTAAGTATATCACCTTTCTTCAAAGTCTTCACCAGTTCTGCAGTCCTCACCCTCCCCTATAGCTCTGCTTCTGAAACACTATTGAAATCAACAAGAACAAGCAAAAACAATCCGCTCTATCATAGCCGTGAGTGGCGAGAAGATACTGAGCTCCAATGCAATGGTTTGGGTTTGATCTATGAACTTGCTCACGTGATACCACGAAAAGCGAGCGGATTCTTTTTATTTCTGTTTTCGTGCTATCTTTCATATCTTCTATGGCGCATTTCATGAAGTACAGGAGGTGCCGGCTGTCGCGTGCACCCGTTACCAGGTTCCTGGTTCGGGTTTTCCGTCCAGGCCAATCAAGCCTTCCATCCCTTTGGGGTGGGTGCATTAGTACCAGTCTTGCCTGAGAAAGATAAAGCGCTGAATTGTTCATCGGCTGGCCACCGCAAACCTTTGTGTAGGCCAAATACGCATTCAAATCGTCTGCGCAACATCTCGTAGAAGTAGAATGCGTGGCGCAATTCCAAAAGGAATTGAGTGAGGTCGTAAGGTTATCCTTTATACATAAGTATATGCATTTGTGAGATAGAAAAGTTCTTCTTCAAGTCACAAAGCACATCAAGGAATTCACTAAAACACTGGTCTGATCCCCTCGTAAGATATGCCTATTCCCACTTGACGGTGCAAGGTCTGCCTGATACCAACTTGAACTCCAATTAGCTACTGAAGGTGTTTTTTCAATTGGCAATCACAGTTCGTAGGGAATCATACGTTTTAACGAAATTTAATGTTTTACCGGAAATTAACGAGAATTTTCCGGTAAAAAAACTCCTCGAAAAATTTAACACCCAAATTCTTGTGTGCACCCCTGGTTCGGACGAGTCTCCGAAGAGACCTGGATATTGTTCCACTGCCGAGCGAGTTGCGAAAGCAGAGCTGGCTATGCGTCCAAAATAGAAGAAATCAATAAGATTCCGCGCTTATCGCGTGCAGCTTCTCGGACATTCGGGTTCGACGAGCCGAACCGAATAGCAACACGAGCCACGCGGTCGCGAGGCTCGAGTTGCTATTGGGAGGAACCGCCGTCGCTATCCGGGAGAAACCGATCAAGTGAGGGGCGGCTCCTGTTGCTATCCTGTTGCAAGTAGCAGTTGCGTTCGGTTGCTATTGTATTGCCGTTCGGTTGCAATACGGTTGCAGGATAATCGTTCCTTCGGCCCGATAACCGTGCCTTCGTCTCCCCGATACTTGGGCAGCCATATATCCACGTATATCCAGCTCGTACGTAATACGTACATATTTATGTGTACACATATAAATACATAAACACATATATACATTTATGCATATACACATATGTATACACGCATATATACAGATGTATATACACGCATATATACAGATGTATATACATTATATATGTGTAAATATACACATATACGTATAGAAATATGCATGTGTATATGCTATACACACACGTGTATACATGTATATATACATATATGTGTATATGCACATATGTATGCACACATACATATGCATATACATGGCATATATGCCTGTATACAACTGTGCATACAGCGTGTCTCAAAAAACTGTGTACACTGTTTGAGAGGTGATAACTTTGCTCAGGAAAGGTGCTGATAAAGTTAAAAGCTCATATGAAAGTAAAATTAAAGTTAAAGTTAAAAGCTCTTAAAAAATTTTCTGGCATAAGAGCGGTATGGAATGCGCCATGCACTTGTTTGAAATTTTGCATACTACACTCGATTGATTATGTTTAGATTTAGCACTTATTATAATTTGTTCAGAAAGTCGCCGTATTGATGGATTTGTGCTTTTTTAGGGTTTAGACCTTGAAATCACATTAATGCACGCGAAATATGCAGGGTATCCCTTAAAAGTGCAATTACTGTTTGAATTCTGGCATTGCTGCTAGTGAAGCTTTTTGTGACGTTTGAGACTCATATGAAAGTAGAGGGTAACGAGATTTCGGTGACTTGTGAACAGTCAAGACTGCACCTTTCAAATATATACTAGTATACTGTTGTTTGAGACAACTTCTCTCTCTCTCTCTCTCTCTCTCTATATATATATATATATATATATATATATATATATATATATATAGTCCTGGTAGGAGGAGCATGAAATTGAGCGAGGGTGTAATCCCCGCGAAAGTCGACGGGTACTGCCGCCGCGTGTAGAGTGAGTAAAGCGTGAAGAACCAAGGTGTTGCGCCTACATCTTTCCATGTCAGTCAGTTGAAAAAAAATCGGTATACTCTTCTTTGCAATGAGAATACCAAGGTCGTAGCAGATCCTTGCAAGGTTGATAGATGCATGATCCTGAACGGTGGACATGGTCGAAACCAGGGATGAGCGGATTAACCGTTATCCGTTATCCGGTTTCCGGCGGGTTTTGACCTTTCCGTTTTGTTGTTCGTTATCCGATCGAAAATCGCCGGATAAAGGCTCGTGCACAGTTTGGCAGCGCAGTGAACCACCCATGTTTTAGCATAGGCGGTTCACTGCGCTGTGCCACAGCGCGGAGCCACCGCGCGGTGAGGGGCCGTGCACACTCACCGCGCAGTGGCACCGCGCGGTGTCACTGCGCTGAGGGAATTGGAGCTCCCATTTTCACCGCGCTGTGCCGTGGTGTGGCGTGTGGCTCGCGGGATTGCGTACCATGCGAGCCTCTGCTGGCAACCTTCCAGCTACGCAGCGCTACCGCACCGCGCCGACGTGGGGGATGTGGCAAAAAATGAACCCCTCAGCGCGGTGCCACAGCGCAGTGAAACTGTGCACGAACCTTAACGAACAACAAAATCTGGCTCATGACTACCTATCATTAGCTAAATTAATTTAGCCTTATGATTTCTTAGTTGAATATAAGGACAAGGTTTAAAAATCGTTTTGTATTTTTTCCACTGATAGTTGCTTGCATGCTAGGTCGATGTCTTCTCTTAGTTCCCAATGGTATAATTATGTTAAACTATCTACCTGATAATGCACTTCATAGCGCTTTTTTTTTTTGAAACTGCCTTGTTCATTTCTAGTTGGGGGGGGGGGTTTCACCACAATTCCTTCTAGCATAATCTACAATCTCGAAAAACTAGTCGACAGAGGAGAAAGGGACAAGCATTCATATGAATTAATTGTCAGACATTCAACTTTTACACGATCTTTTAGCTCTTTGAAACTATGCCTCCAGTGCTTCCAGTGATAACTTCCGATGACTGGTCGATGTACTTATACTATGTATCAGTACTCTAATACTTCCAAATAATTCCAGATTGATCTGTACGTTTACGAGTAGTTGTTGAACAATAGAAGAAGATGTTGTGGGGCTGTGGATCCAATGCTGGTGTACAACCCTAATTCGGCTGACGTTTCAGCACAACCACCTTCAGAGTCTGAAAAAGAAAAGCAAAGCTTGAAAGAGTACTGGTCCGTGAATGCAGCGGGTAGTAATAGTTTCTTAAACTAATGTAAGGATGAAATGATGGGCAAAACAACAAAACTGACCATGCCTGTGGAAACTACCGAAAGGCTGATAAGTCATCCTTGGATGAGCATAGATGTGGGTGACGTCTATTTGTATGTCCATTTGTGTGCGAAGAAGTTTACCAGGATTTCCCCAACCTTCATAAGAACACTTTCGTTGTCCACCGCCTCTTTCACCTTATTTTCGAATCAATATGAAACTACTGTACTTGAAATGATCATCGTAGGTTCCACATATGCGTAAAAGGGCAGTAAATGGCGCAGGTTCCACAGCATGATGAATTTAATGCCATTTTCCGCATATACGCTTAGCACCAATTCACCCTGTCCAGAGCAATAGAGAGAGTTTTGTTCGATCTGAGCTAGAATTAGTGTAAAAGCTGGTTAAAGAATATACAAAAAGTGACTCCTTTTAACGACTGCCCAACCCAAACTCAGAAAACCTGTAGGATCTATACCTATCGACTCCATTGCAACTAAAAACATGAATAAAGAGTGCAAGGCGACGTTAATCAATTCCATGCGGGATGCGCCGCACATTCTACTTGTACGCCGCGATGTGGTGAAGGCAATTTGAATGCGTATTTGGCCTTTAGAATGACTTGCGGTAGCCAGCAGGTAGACAAACCAGTGCATTATCCTTCCTGGACAAGCCTGGTAGCCGTTCTCAAGCTCAAAAGGATGGACGGTTGGTTGACCTCACTGGAAATCCGAACCAAGAACATTGATTCGGTGTGCATGCAACAGTTGCTCCCCTCTGACTGCGCTACAACGCGTCTCGAAAAAAAAAACACCAACAAGAAGGAAAAAAGCGGCTTATTTGACTGTGACGTACACAATATTAAAACTTCCAATCTACTGAAGGAGAAAGAATAGTTTGAAATTAGTTCTACTTTTTGTTGTTTGTTCGTTATCCGTTTTTCCGTTATCTGGCCATTTTTGAGCAAAATTATCCGTTATCCGTTATCCGGGTTTCAAAATTTTATTGTCCGCTCATCCCTGGTCGAAACCTCGTGCGAGATCTCGTCCTACCTATTTTTAGGCACTATTGTACCACCTTCACAAAGCAGGAGGACAGCTCGAAAAAAATCGCCCAAGGTGTCATAGGATTGCATATCATGAATATGACATCGGTTTTTTAAATTCCGGTTAACTACAGTAGGTTACAGCAGAGTAAAGCTGTTTTGACGTCAACAACGACTTCGCACAAACTTCGGTTAGAGGAGTTATTTGGGATGCTGATTATGACGCTGATCTCCGCTTTTTTTGTTCTACGGTGGAGCTTGGTGGATTGGCGTAGGTGCGTGTGTACAAGCCTGTTGGTCATGATAAACGATTTCGCGCAAACTTCATCTACGGGGCAACTTACCGTATTCCACCGTAACACCAAAAACGGTTGTCTTGCTCCTGATGATTGATCAGCACCTCGATAACCCCCTTAGGCAAAATTTCGTCCAAAATATAATATAATATTCGTATCATGACCCTGACAGATTTAGTCACCCGCTCCTATGGCAACCTACAGTAATCGGCTGAAATTTCCAAAATAGATGTCAGATTCGTGATCAGCATGGGCTAGTTTTGAGCTACCTTGTCAACGTCTTCTCGACATCTGTAGTAATGAAAGCCCAACAGTGACTTTGAAGTACGTTTAATTATAATGAGATCAGAGAAAAATTTGTGCCGTTATGTAAAATAGCTCTTCAAGACTGCTCCGAATTCATGTGAAAGATGATTGCTAATTGAGAGCGCCGACAGTACGAGCTAACAAACGTTCAGGTTGTACTGCTTGCTGTCGGAATTATTAGTCTTGTTTCAAATGTGTTGCCGATTGTCACCGAGCAGGATAACAGTCAGTTCATATCTGCCACTGTTGGAGTGAAGGTAAACATTGATTCCGCTTTATTTTATGAAGTTCACAGCGAAGACTGGACAGAACATAAGGCTGCTCAAGATTTTTTGATGCCTGTAGGGTCAAAACCAAACTGTAGACGATCATTTTCATTACCTGAGTCCGGCCTCACGGTTGCAAAAAGTTTGTTGAGCTCTGTTCCGTCAAGCTGCAAAGCCTTCAAGATCTAACGTTCATTAGATTCTATGCCAGTGCACTATATGTACCGCATGAACATAATAACAGATGAAAACGTAAAGGCATAGGTTTCACTTACATTTCTGAGATTACGCCTTTCACATCCTGTGCTTAGCAAATCACAGCACTATGTCATAAACTGTTGTTCAGCTCCATTTTTCAAAGTTAGTTGGTGTAAACAAAGGATAAAGCACGGCGTTACTCAATCCTCTTTGGGATGCGCCATGTATTCTACTTCTACGGGATGTCGTGGAGGCAATCTAAATGCGTTTTTGACCATACAATGACTTGCGGTGGCTAGGAGATGGACAACTTAGTATCTTATTCTTCCTATGCAAGTCCGGTTCACGGCCCCTGGAAGTATGGAAGGCTTAGTTGACCTAAGGGAGATTGAAGAAGTGTCAGTATAAAAAGAGTAAGCGTTTCCACATTACTACCATGATCATGACAATTGAACTCTGCCTAGAAGTGCTACCTCAGCAATATTGCTCGTTTTGTTTACGCATGGTACAGCCGAAGGCGGCCTTCGTGCTGATCCTGGACCAAAAAATAATGTTTTGATGCGTCCATACCTTCCAAGTTCCATACTTCAAATGGCCAGGAAACCGGTATTACGTCTTTCTGGGATGCACTGGTGTATTAGCTCATTACTGTTATTCATTACATAGAATCAATACGCATTCAAATTTCCTCTACGACTGCGATAGTATGTGTGGCGCATCACCAGTGAGATAAGCTAATTTCTATTTTATTAGGTTGAGTCATATGTTTTGCAATAAAGTTTGTCTTCCAGCAAAAATAAGATTATACCACAAAGGAAAAATGACTGACTGAACGAAATAATTGCCGTTACTCTCAATGAGTTTCTTCCGCTTTTCGAGCACTCGAGCAGCGAGTGGATTATATCCCTTTAGAATTTCGTCGATTTCGACCTGAAGAAGTCGTGTACTGCCATCTTGACCTCATCGACTTCGGCGAAGCGCGTACCATGGAGGAAGTAGTCCATCGGCCGAAGCTGATGACAGAAAGACGGCACGATGTCCGGGGTGTGACGTAGTTGCTTGATTTCGGTCCAGCCCAATTCCTAGATTTTTGCCAGCGTCTGAAGTGCCGTTAGCGATCGGCTGTTGCCGTGATAGATAAAACATTGGCATGCATCAATTTCTGTCTCCATTAATTTTTGCTGGAACTAATCGAGTTGTTCGCAAAAACGAGTGTCGAAGATGGCTTGACTACGTGGAGCAGCTTCAGGTACACTGGACCATAATGCATCCATCAAACGCACAGCAGGACCTTCCTTCGGTGGGGCTCCGAGTTTGGCGTCAGAATCCCCACCTCGTTGCGTTGCAGTCATTGCTTTCCGGCTTTGCAGTTGTAGTGAAGCATCCGCTTTTCATCGCTGGTAAGGATTCGATACAGGCCCTCTCGCTTGAACAGGTGCAGGAGCTCTCGGCAGTCGGAAGTACAGCGATCTTCTTGGGTTTTCGTCAAAGCATGAGGCACTGACGAAGGTGATTTTGGCGATCTTTCAGGTGACGAGCAGTGGTTCATTGGGAGTTGTGGAGATTAGTCGTAGTGTGGTTTGAGAAGAATTCGACTTGAAGAATTGGCGCAGGCGCCCTTTGTTTGCAGCAGTCTTCAAGGGAGTGCTTTGACTTTGTTGCTCTCCTGGGCGGAGAGGAACTTCTGATACCACCTCCTATAATTTATAATTGTGTACTTGCCGGTGACTTCCTGAATGTGCTTGACCCCCGTTGCTGGGTTGCTGCCGACCTTGAGCTGATTGAAAATAAAATCACACACTTTTTCACTTTGAGTGCTCATCCTTCTAGAAAATGAAACTTTTCGACAACTCAAGCAAAATTAACGATTCATAACTCAAAATGATTGCTAAGGAACAAACCTTCAAACAGAATATAGTACTTCAGCGGGTTTACTTTGAATTTCAGAACAAACGAAATGTTGCAAAACTTATGACTCAACCAAATATATCTTCTGAGACTACCAAATAGGACACCAGCATGCAACGAATAAAGGTTTGTTGGTGAATGCAAATGAATGACCCCTTAGATTTCTAACTAAGCGTCTTCCTTATAGAGTTACTTTCCAAAAGGTTTCTAAGCGGAATTCACAAAACATTCATATCGGAGGTTAGTATAGAAAAAGATCCAACCGCAGACGTTGTCTTGCTTCACAGTCCACATATTTCCCTTTACCAATGTAGGGCTTAGAATTTCCCGTTCATGTCGACACGTTAGCTTTCTTCCGAATACACTTCAGAACATTTTGGAGATGCCACCGCTCAGAGTGAAGGAAACGATAGTCAATCCCCTTGCGGGGAGTGGCACGAGCCCCACATTTAGTTCAACGGCATATTGTGGAGGAACATTGGCAGCGTATTTGGGCTACACAATAACGTACTTGGGTTCGGGCTATACTGATTCGTGCATCAGTGCTACTAGGTCCTTGCCAAACAATATGACACTGATTATCCAAAGAATAGGAATTGCCTAGCCATGGCAGGACTTGATCCGGATCGATTCGAGCTGACATGGCAGGTGCCTTCTCCGCCTGCGTTATACGTTATCAGTAAGGTTTTATCTAGAAACTCAAGGTGCTTACGAACACGATTATAGTTGCTCTGGATTGCCTTGGCTATAGCTGGTGTTCTGAACAGAAACGCTACCTGCCTGCTTTTGTGCATGATATGCAGTGTAAGCCCGTTCTTCTGTTGTACACTCTTCGCTCTTATTCCTTCTTCAAATTAAACAATAACATCTTACCGTAGTGTTATAGGTATTTCTTGCTGGCGTATGCGTCTATCGCGGGTTGTTGTCAGAAGAAGCCGAAAAACGTACGATTTCTTTCGCACTTTGCCACAGAGTTCTACAGCTAGCGCCTCCGAATCCTACTATATATAATCGGCTAATGTCACGTGTCCTTCAGGGGAGGGGGACTGAAGCCAAGAGATGCCTACGACAATGCGGCGTATGCCAGCCGGGCTTTCCTTGAGCTTAACCATGGGGAGTTGCTGGCGAACTATATCCTTGGCCAGGGATCGTTGAAGTTGACGATATATTCAGCGGGCAACGCGTCAGGGTATGAATGGAGACCAAGTACGGAGCGTAGGGACGCAGAAGACGTGCCGGAGACGTCGTCCAACGTGCGCAGGGATTCCGAATAAGAGGGACCAGTCGAAAGGGAATCAGCAAGGGAGGCCACTAGAGAGGGGAGGGGAATAAGAGAGACCAGTAGTTTCCCTTAATATCGTCCGATGTGCGTCAGAGGGGTCACAGAATTCGTGGCACGTGTGTCAGGCTGCAGAAGAAGAGTGTCATAGACGTCGTGGCAACGTGGTGGCACGTGAGTCCGGGACACGGTGTCACATGTACGTGCTTGACTCTCACTCCGCTTCTTTCCCAGCCCATAGGTAAGGAAGGAATAGCGAGGGGTGGGGGAAGGAGGAGGGGAGAGTGTAACTATAGGATTCGGAGGAGTATTATTGCCATCGGACAGTAAAACGGTGTCGACCAATACCGCTTGTTTTCATTTGTTTTCCGGAATAAGCACTTCGCATTGGGGATCCGTTTCTCGCCACGTAGAGAACGGGTACTTCGCATCATAAATGGCGTACATGCGATGGAGGATGAAGGGGCTTCATATGTAGGAGCAGTGAAGATTCTACCCTACCATAGATCGCTGCATTAATCTGTACAGCAAAACCATTTTTTACTTAATAAAAGTAATACGGCCTAAAGGAGAATGGAGAAAGATTGGGGTTGTTCTATTCTCGGGGTTTGGGGGCGAAGCCCCCAACCAGACGTTTGGCGCCGCTAGGCCGCTGAACGTCTGGTTCAATATAAAGGACAAAAGTCGACGTTAGTCAATCCGTTTGTGGAATGCGCAACGCATTCCACTATGCGGGACGAAACTTGGATGTGTGTTAGCCCTATACAACGACTTGCGGTGGCCACTCGATGAGCAAGTCAGTGTTTTCTTCTTCCCAGGCAAGTCTGTACCAACCGAAGGGATAAAGGGCTTGGTTGCCCTGAGCAGAAAATCACCAATGACCTTGAATGGAAGTCGTCCTCGCAACACCCTGGGCGGAAAATCCGAATGAGGAACCTGGCATCGGGTACACGCGACAGCCGGCACCTTCTCCGACCGCGCTACAAAGCACCCTCTCCTTCGAATCATTATCCTCAGAAGTTGTCACAACATCCCGCTCGGCAATTTTCCCTTAAACCAAATAGTGGTGAAACATCTTAGTGGAAAAAATGAAGAAATTTCGACACATTCCACTGCTAATTGTAACATTGTAAAACATCTTGCTTAGCGATAGCATTTTATGGAGTTCTTTATTGAAAGGCACCCTGGACCTATTCTTGCTGGATGATGAGGGGGAGTGGGTGGGGCAGTCCACTCTGACTCTGGCAATAGAATCGGACAAACTTAAAGTATTATACATTAGTTCACAGGGCAACACTTGCCTACGAGAACCCTTTTCTTTCCAATCAATATCACGGCCGGAGAGGTAACGCTGTTTCTTGCTTCGCTTTTCTACCAATGACCCTCCTTCTCTCCTCCCGGGGTAGATCCAGCACTTCTCCTGCTTCGAGGCGGTCATTGTAGACGAATCCGCTGCCTAGATGCAGTAGGCATAGTGTGAACACGTTTCTATGAATCTTCTCACATTATCCAGGCCTAAAGAACCATAGGCGGTCCAAAAATTGTGGTTTCGACGCATCCATCGAGTAGAAGGCCGGAAGCCCTTGGACCTCGAGATACTGGGTATAAACCCATAGACGGGCGCGTGTAGCGCAGTCGGAGGAGGCGCGACTGTCGCGTGCACCCGATACCAGGTTCCTGGTTCGGATTTCCCGCCCAGGCCAACCAAGCCTTCCATCCCTCCGGGGTCGGTGAATTGGTACCAGACTTGTCTGGGAAGGATAAAGCGGTGACTTGGTCATCGGCAGGCCACCGCAAGTCATTGTATGGCCAAATACGCATTCATTTCGCCTCCACGAGATCCCGTAGAAGTAGAATGCGCTGGCGCATCCCAGAAGGGATTGACTAACGCCGTCCTTTATCCTTTATTTAAAGAACCATAGAAGAGGCAGGAGCTTATTCGTTAGGCAATATTGTACATGTACGCTGTGTGCAGTGGTTCTCTGACAGTTGTTGCTTATGAATGCTGTTACAATTTCAGTGAAAATGATCAATGACTACCTCCTACCTCAGTTAGCCGGTAGGTGCGCGTTTCCTACAGTGCTGCTAAAAACGTGATATTTGTTGGTGAGATAGCAAGTACGTTTTATTTCAGTGGAAGGATTTCTCGGTGTGGTGGCCGACAACGTTCGTTTGGCGTATGCCTCAAAAGAAGACTAGCTATCATGTTGTCCGTTGTTAAATGAATCTCCACGCGTATCGCGGTTGAAATTAAAACAAGTGTCAATAAACTAGGATTTCATACCGTTATTGTATATTACGGTTGCATAGGGCAATACGTTAGAAAACAAACGCAGTAACATTCACAAAAAAGAACAGGGACGAAAACAAAGAAACAGTGAGATAGCAATTACAAACAATCACACTATTCAACTAATTTCAGATCTAAGCAACAAACTCGGTTGTATCGGGGTTAAAGGAAAATGAAAACGCTCAGAGAATTTATACTATAAACTACAATACCGCTCGCGCCGCACGGTCAAAAGTGGGCGAAAAATCGCAAAAATAGCGTCGCAAAGCGTCTATGTATACAACTTTACCGGAACTCCGATATTTTCGCCGTGGGTGGTCCAAAAATGACTGGAGCGGGCTTTTGCGATTAGAGACTTACTTCCCAGGACATGCGTGCTTTCGGAGTATCTCAAGAATAGCGCACGTTGCCAGTCTCTGTCATGCCAGGAATGCCCCGAGAGTGCGCCGTGCACAATGCATTCAGAATCGAACCTTTCAATCGAGGGGGGGGGGCAGCTTGTAGACTGAGCGTTTGGGGAGTTTTGTCAGAAATTTGCAGCCGCCCTAGTCAGGAGTTGCTCTAATGCTGTCCAGCTAACCTTTAGAGTGCGCCGTAAATAATGCATACAGAATCGAACCTTTCAATCGAGGGGAGGGACAGCTTATAGACTGAGCGTTTGGGGAGTTTTATCAGAAATTTTTTGCCGCCCTACTCAGGAGTTGCTTTAAGGCTGTCCAGCGAGCCATTGAGATGCGCCGTGAACAATGCATACGGATTCGAACCTTTCAATCGAGGGGGCGACCGCTCGCAAATTGCACGCATGGGCGTGTTCGGAGCGCAATAGCTCTGCAAAGTTGGAGCCTTTCAGGTTGCAGCTTGTAGGTTTTGTAGGCAGTCGAGCGTTCTGTTAGTGTGACGAAGTAGAATGGTTTAGCTTAGGAGGGAGCAATGTTATAGGGGTGCGAAAATGCAGGCGAGGATTGTGTGAAGCATTTTTTCCGATTTCCGTGGACCACTGCGAGAAGATGCGGAGAGCTAACGGTTTTAAAATACGTACGTGAATAGAGCGCTTAAGGTACTTTACGACGATATGCTCATAGCTCCTCAGTTGCCTAAACTGCCTTAGCCTCGGCTGGCGTTTTAGAGCGGCAAAAGCTAGCGGTTAGAGTTTCTCGCGCTCCTACTCGCCCTGATTTGAGCTTTCGATACACGCAATGGCATCGTTCTGTTCTGCTTGAAAAGCGCTATCGAAATGTATCAATTTCTACCGATTTTGGAAACATCAATTTTTTTGACTGTTTAGCATCGAGGACGAGGCCGCGACGGAAGGGCGATGACGTCATCGAAAAATCGATGTCTTCGAGTTGGGCCATGCTTGATACCATTCGATAGAGCTTTTCATGCTGAATTGAATCTTGTCATTTAGAGTGGGAAAAACTGTAATATGGGCGAGAAACAGCGCGGAGAGCGTCCGCCGTTGTTGCGCTAAATTGCACGCGTCCGCGTGTTCGGAGCGCAATAGCTCTGTCAAGTTCGAATCGTTTCGGCTGCAACTTCTGGTTATTGTAGGCAGTAGAACGATATATGAGTATGCTAAAGTAGAATAGCTTAGCTTAGGAGGGGGCAATGTTACAGCGGTGCGAAAATGCAGGTGAGGCTTGCGTGACGCATTTTTTCGATTTCGGTGAACCACTGCGAGAAGACACGGCGAGCTCACGGCCTCAAAATGCGTACGCGTGCAGATCACTTAAGGTACTTTACGGCGACGGGCTCAGAACTTTTCAGCTGCCTAAACTGTCTTAGCCCCATCTGCCGTTTTAGGGCGGCGGACTTAGCGCTTGAAGTTTGCTGCACCCTTACTCGCCCAAATTTGGGTTTTCGACACTCACAATAAAACCGTTTTGTTCATAACGAAAAGCTCTATCGAATGGTTTCACTCTCGACCAATTTCAAAAAAAATCAATTTTTTGACAATGTCGATGACGTGGGCGCTCTAGGCCGAGCTGCGCGGACGATGACGTCATCGAAAACCGGTATTTTCGAAATTCGCCAAATTTCCTCGTGCAAACTTCGTCCAAAATCATCTAGGGGTTAATTGGGGCGCTGATTACGAATCCGACGTTCGTTTTTGAAAATTCCGCGGACTTGAGCAGGTTGCTTCCCATTTGAGGGTGGTCGGATCACGATCACCGATCACCCTCAGTTATCGGTATGAGCGCTCTCCTGCCCTAATCGTCCAAATGTACCTCGGCATCGTGTTCGGCACCCCGAATAAGTCCACCAATTCACCGACCCTGGAGGGATGGAAGGCTTGGTTGGCCTGGGCGGAAAATCGAACCAGTAACCTGGTATCGGGTGCACGCGACCGTCGGCGCCTCCTCCGACTGCGCTGCACGCGCCCCACCCTCAATCATCCAGAAGAAAATCCAAAACCTACCGAAGTCGAGATTTTCAAAAACGAACGTCGGATTCGTAATCAGCGCCCCAAATAACCTCTAGACGATTTTGGACGAAGTTTGCTCGAGGAAATTTGGCCAATTTCGAAAATATCGGTTTTCGCAGCTCGGCCTAGGGCACCCACGTCCTCGATGGGATATTGCCGAAAAATCGGTGTTTCCAAAATCGGTCGAAACTGATAAAATTCGATAGCGCTTTTCAAGCAGAACAGAACGGTGTTATTGGGAGTGTCGAAAACCCAAATATGGAGAGTAAGGGTGCAGGAGACTTCATCCGCTAAGTCCGCCGCCCTAAAACGGCAGATGGGGCCAGGCTTAAGCGTGGGGTGCGATTTCTGCCAAAAATTTACGACCCCCCCCCCCTCACCAGGAGGGTCTTGGTACGACCCCTCCCCCCTTCGAAAGAATCGATGGATTTTAATGTTAAGTTGCCTTTTATGTTGCAAACAGTTTTAGAAAATGTGATAGAAAGGAAAATAATTATTAATATTCAATTTATAAGGTTTTAAAGCAAATAAATCGATTAACTGAAGATTTTTTAGGTATGGCAGCGATATTGCGACACCCTGAGCACCGCATTTTCTACGAAAAGAAGACGTCAATTGAAATTGAAACTCAATAAAAAATTCAAAATTCTGAAATTCTTAAATTATTGAAATTCTGAAATTCAATAAAAATTTGAACAGTTGTTGTATTAGTTGTTGTATATAGATCTTACCGAAAGTTAACCTTCAATTTGTAGCAGGAAAAAAATCAGGCCTCTCCAAAGCAACCTTTCAACCGATCAGGTGGAGTGATTTTCCTGGAATTTTTCTTGGAATTTTTCAAAAGCAAAATGTTTCCTGAACAAGGCTACTACTGGTACTGAAAGTAGAGTTCACAACAGCACAGATATTATTTAGCGCTTGTTCAAAGTCAAGCCTTACTTATGCGGTCTTCCTTGCGATCAGGTGAGGTCATGCTCAATTTTTTTTTCAGAAATAAAGATTTTTCTACCTAAACGGAACGATCTCTAGAGCTGAAATGTAGCTTCACAAAAGCTCAATCTTTGACTGATACATAATAAAAAATTCAGCTTATCTGGAGCTATTTTCGATGTGATCAAGAAGGATGGATCACTGGTCGATTGCTCGTCGATGTGATTGCAAGGTGCTACACATGTACTTTGTTCAACCGATCGTAACTCGTTCAGTTTTGAGAGCTATGCAAATGCGGGTGGCACTCAAAATACAACAAGAAATCCTCTTTCTTATGAGCCTAAAACCACATTTCAAAAAAGACATCTTCATACGCGGCCGGGGGGTGCGATTTTTGCTCGAAAAAATTGGAGTGATTTCACAAAAACAATCATAACTCGCTTACCTTAAAGAGCTGTGCAAATGCGGGCGGCATTCGGAAAACTAGAAGAAATGTTCTATCTTATAAGTGCAAAATCGAATTTTGAAAAAATGATCTTCATGCGCGGCCAGGGGATGCAATTTCTCGTTGATTTTTGCGAAAATACTTGCCAAAAATCGCATCCCCCCGGCCGCGCATGAAGATGCCTTTTTTGAAAAACGATATTGTAGTCATGGGAAAGAGAATTTCTTCTAGTTTTCTGAATGCCGCCCGCATTTGCACAGCTCTTTAAGGTAAGCGAGTTATGATTGTTTTTGTGAAATCACTCCAATTTTTTCGAGCAAAAATCGCACCCCCCGGCCGCGTATGAAGATGTCTTTTTTGAAATGTGGTTTTAGGCTCATAAGAAAGAGGATTTCTTGTTGTATTTTGAGTGCCACCCGCATTTGCATAGCTCTCAAAACTGAACGAGTTACGATCGGTTGAACAAAGCACATGTGTAGCACCTTGCAATCACATCGACGAGCAATCGACCAGTGATCCATCCTTCTTGATCACATCGAAAATAGCTCCAGATAAGCTGAATTTTTTATTATGTATCGGTCAAAGATTGAGCTTTTGTGAAGCTACATTTCAGCTCTAGAGATCGTTCCGTTTAGGTAGAAATTCTTTATTTCTGAAAAAAAATTGAGCATGACCTCACCTGATCGCAAGGAAGACCGCATAAGTAAGGCTTGACTTTGAACAAGCGCTAAATAATATCTGTGCTGTTGTGAACTCTAATTTCAGTACCAGTAGCAGCCTTGTTCAGGAAACATTTTGCTTTTGAAAAATTCCAAGAAAAATTCCAGGAAAATCACTCCACCTGATCGGTTGAAAGGTTGCTTTGGAGAGGCCTGATTTTTCTCCTGCTACAAATTGAAGGTTAACTTTCGGTAAGATCCATATACAACAACTAATATAACAACTATTTAAATTTTTATTAAATATAGTTTTAAATCCAAATGGCGCCTTCTTTCCGTAGAAGATGCGATGCCCAGGGTGTCGCAATATCGCTGCCATGCCTAAAAATATTCATTTAATCGATTTATTTGCTTCAAACCTTAATAATTAGATATTAATAATTAGTTTTTTAATATTTACATACCTCTGCTTACAATGCTTGCGAAAGAATCATCCCTCCGAGAAATTTTTTTCTTCGGATCTATGTCGAAGTACGACCCCCCCTCACCTTGAGCCAAAGTACGACCCCCCTGCGATTCTCGCACCCCATGCTTGACCCTGGATGGGGCTAAGGCAGTTTAGGCAGCTGAGAAGTTCTGAGCCCGTCGCCGTATAGTACCTTAAGTGATCTGTCCGCATACGCATTTTGAGGCCGTTAGCTCGCCGTGCCTTCTTGCAGTGGTCCACCGAAATCGGGAAAAATGCGTCACGCAAGCCTCACCTGCGCTAAGCTATTCTACTTTAGCATACCTCTATAACGTTCTACTGCCTACAATACCCAGAAGTTGCAGCCGAAACGATTCGAACCCGACAGAGTTATTGTGCTCCGAACACGCCCGCGCGTGCAATTTGCGAGCGGTCGCCCCCCTCGATTAAAAGGTGCGAATTTGTCCGCTGGGCAGTCTTAGAGCAACTCCTGACTATGGTGGCTGCAAATTTCTGACAAAACTCAAACGCTCAGTCTACAAGCTGTCCCTCCCCTCGATTGAAAGGTTCGATTCTGTATGCATTGTTCACGGCGCACTCCAAACGCTAGCTGGACAGCCTTAGAGCGAATCCTCACTAGAGCGGCTGCAAATTTTCGACAAAACTCCCCAAAACCTTCAGTCTACAAGCCGTCCCCCCCCCCTCGATTGAAAGGTTCGATTCTGAATGCATTGTGCACGGCGCACTCTCGGGGCATTCCTGGCATGACAAAGCACTGGCAACGTACGCTATTCTTGAGATACTCCGAAAGAACGCATGTCCTGGGAAGTAAGCTGCTCTAATCGCCGCTCAAATCATTTTTGGACCACCCACGGCGAAAATAACGGGGTTCCGGTAAAGTTGTGTACATATTTGTATAGGTCTCGAAGAGGCAAATCGAATGGTGCCAACCTTTTTTTGGAAAACCTAAAACTGATGTAGTTATGAGCATGCGACGCTTTGCGACGCTATGTTTGCGTTTTTTCGCCCACTTTTGACCGTGCGGCGCGAGCGGTGTTGTACCTGAAATTGGTAGTGTAAACTACCTGAATGCGGCGGTTTATACCTGAAATTGTTTAAATAAGGAAAGAAAGACAAAGAAGCTGGACGTAGCGCTTAATCAGGCCTCACCGTAGACTATTACAATGCTAGGTCTGACGGACAGAAGTCCATCTCGTCCATCTACTTAAAAATGGCACTACTGCTTGAAATAAGTATGTCTTCGCTGCGAATAACACTTCAAAGGTTGACGAATTTTGGTTTCCCGAAGAATAATTTCATCGAGTGCAGGAAAGAAGGAGTATACCTGGACGCACCTTCATCAAGTATGTAATAAATTATGTGTAAATACACACTGTGTCAGAGAAAGTTCTCTACCGATACAAAAGGTCAAACTACCCCAGAAGGAGTTGCTCTTCCATTATGAAGCGAGGTGGAAGCTGCGGCACCAAGAGGAGCACATGATCGTCATCAAGTCGTGCCCTGCACAGTGCTTCTGCTCGACAATTGATTGCACAATCTGTGTCGCGAACATACATAATAGGAGCTGGAACAGTACTCTACTTAATTACAGCTCTAATCTGCACGATGTGCTACGTGCCAGTCACCGTAGGAAGACCCTTCGGACTTCTTTGTAATGGATGCTGCTTCGTAATCTGTCTGATCGATTACATGCTTTGGGCATGCGTACGCAGTACGATCAGGTTCCTACAGAAACGAAAACGAGGTAGCAGAATATTCGAAGCATCCTATTCGAAGTGATAACGTTGCTCACGGTAAGGGTAGTGAAGAAGTTAAGGGCTCATATGAAAGTTTAGGAAAATAAGATTGCGCCATGCTCCTGTCTGAAACTTTGCATTTCAGACTCGATTGATTCTGCATGGGTGACGCGAGTGGGTGATGCTTTGGAGAAGTAGTCGCTGAATCGCCAATAAATCGAAGGGATACTGGAAAATCGATGTTTTCGATTTTCCAGTAGCCCTTCAGGATAAACTTCTTCTCCTCGAAGGAAAGCCAAGAGCCGGTAGTGACTCATTTTATGGGCTCAGATATGTAGAAAGCGTTGATAACGCGATAACGAGAACACCAAATTGTGCAATCAATAAACTCGCATGTTACGTGTCTCTCACGTGATTACCAGGTTCTAAATGTTCAAAGAAGCACAGCGCAGATTAATGGGCTAAGTAGTAATAGGATTGCAACAAGCATTTAGCCCACGCACTTTCAATTAAGTTTGAAATGCAAGGTTTCAGACTAGTGAGTCGAGCAATCTTGACCATTTGCATGTCATAGAATTTCCGGTATCCTGTAATTCCACGTGAGTTTCAAACAGGTCTAAATGTTTCACTAGCAACAATGTTAGAGCACTTAAAATATTTAGTGCCCACACTTTTAGGACATCCTCCATTTCGCAAGTCGTACTGTGCTTTTAAATTTTAAACTTCAAAAAAAAAACACAAATTAATCAACACGGCTCCTTTAAGGAAAAATTACAAGTGGTTAAGCAAAATCAATCGAGTGTAAAATGGAAGAATTCAGACGAGCGCATGGCGTAATCCACACCGTTCATATTTTAGAAAATTTCTTTTTTTAAGCTTTCATATTTTCCCTCAACCTCCAATACCTTCACTGTAAGCGACGTTATCACCTTTCAGACAGTGTATTCATTTTTGAGGCACCCTGTATATTGATGACAAGTATCCTGACCCACCTGTACGTGGGCTTCGCCCTTGCCCGCCTCGCTTGGTGTCCGACTTTCGTTTCGCTAATGCAGGGTGTTCCAAAATAACGTGATGAAGGTTTTTAAATTATAACTACAAAACAGTTGAGAAGTTTACAAAACTATGCATAAATAACAACAACATAGGCAATAGGCAACACTATGCTCGACCGGATTCGAATTGACCCCCATTGGCGCGAATACAAAGTCGAAACGCTTGGAGAATTTTTTGGCGATGGGTCGCAGCTCATCTAGAGACAGCCGTTCCCACTCCCGACGCCGAAATACCTTCTGGGCCTCTAGGCTGTGGTGGCGCTTGGCAGGAACCCTGGCTTCAAAATGGACAACGCGCTGTAGTCAGTTGATTTCAGATCCTATGTAGGAGGGCTGTGGCCATTCCGCAGACATGGCAAAGTCCAGAAAACTGGCCTTGTACCATGCTTTCGTGCTTTTCGAAAAGCCGCAACTTCACGGTGAACAGCTTCTCATCCATGAAAAGTGCTTGTTCCTACCCGCTACCTGCGACCTGAGCTGTCGGCATCAATAGAGTCATTCGCGCTTATTCTTACCCATCAAGAGCTGGACTTTTAGGCTTTATGTGTTTATTTCCGGCTATTCGATGCACTGATGTGAGACCGACACCACCGATATTACGGGCGATTTTTCTCAGGAGATCCTTTGATTTGGATTTTTCGCTTCTCGATGACTTTCCGGGTCTGCTGTGTATTGACAGTGCGATTTCTTCCTTGTCCTTGACGATTACCTTCACGGCCAAGCTTCTTGCACCAACGAGTTTCTGAGGAGACAGTTGACAGAGCAGGTTAACGATGTCGCATTGGTGCTTTCCTTAACGATGAAGCTCCAAAATCGCAGTGCTATACTTTGACATCTTGAGAAAAACCGTAAGTGGGACAAAATATAACTTAAAGTTATAGCGCGGACAGAAGGATATGCACAAAAAATGGCGTTATTGCCGCTGATCAATATACCGTTTGGAAGAACGTCAAATCTTCACCGCGTTATTTTAGAACACTCTGTATATGGACAAGATCACCCACACTGGGATAAATTGTATCGTCCAACCCATGAAGTTTTTTTTGATTCGGCTAACGTTGTGACATTGCAGCAAACGCAAACGTGAGCCGAGAGGCCGCACGGACGCTTTCTTGCGATGAATTTGGCGCTGATATCGCGACATGCACTTCTTCAATGCGCTATGAAGTTGTGAAGCAACTATGACCTCAGGATGTTGCTCGCAAAACTTAGAGTCGTAAAAGTTTCTCTGCGATATAACAAAAGTTGGCTATACCAGCCACTTTTCGATTAAAACAGGTGTTTCTTGTTTCAAGCCGCCTTCAAAACTAAAACAGCTGTAGAGAACCATGAATTACGCCGCGATCATAACTACGGATGGATCATCTGGTAATCCTGTCTTTTACCCAATGGTCATATCTTCGATGGCGGTATGCAAGATATATGCAAATTCTTGGTCGATCGTGCACAACTCCATACTTTCTAACCAATTTTGGACTGCCTAAGAGGCAGTTTCTCGAGGATTGCACGAAGCAATTCCATCTAGAGTTCTCGGTTTCTCACGTACTTATCACACGGTACCGGCCGCCTTTGATGCGGCGTCCAATCCTCATTTTCCCACATTCCACATTGGTGCATTTGTTTTCAGCCTGTGTAACGAATTTTCTGACACAAGTTGTGGACATGCCTTTACCCACTGCAAACAGGCATGACATAAAAACGTAACAGAAGCTGTTGAATTAGACCCTTGTTGAACTAGTCGTGGATCCGGTTGGATCCCATGGCTGCAGTACCCTCATCCCTTGTCCAAAAAGCTGATAAAAGCAATACAGTGTAGAGTACTCAATGCACAGGCACAGAAGGCTTGGGGGAAGAGTTAACCTTGCAAAGTGCGTAAGAGTACACCCAAACCAAAGCGCGCTATATTCTGGGTGCATAAAAAGTATTGACGCACCTTCTTTTTGTTTCAGCTCCAGCTTTCTCTCCCTACTTTTCAAAGTTTTTGTGTGTTATTTTTGTTGTCTGTGTTGTGTCCAAAAATCATTATTGTAAAAACTGAAGAAACATGGCACCGTCGTCGTTACGGTGGTCCTTTCTTGGCTGCCACCAAAGGAAACGAATACTTCCTTAACAAGAGATTTAGGCGTTGTTCGAAAGATCGGTGAGGAAAGATGTCAATAACCCAAAAGTCAGCTACGGCTCTGTCATAACAGATGATGTTTACAAGATGTTCAAGCACGATAACGTTCAATTCCAAAATTATCAATCTCTGTCCGATAACGGCAAACAGATAACGCGCGCAGGTGTGAACAGCTTCTTAGACGAGCACAGCTTAAACTTGGATCCACTGGATTACTCTTTTTAGGCGATTTTGGAGAATGAAGTCTGGGCTACTTTCAACAGAAATGACCAGTCGCAGAAGGCTACCCTGTTAAAAGCACGGAACGAAATCCAAGCGAGTACTTGCGGCGCGTGCTCATGAATTTTTCCGTCGTTTTCGCTCCTGTACTCACAGTAAAGGAGCCAATGTCAATTACGAGTTATTCTATCGTGTTTACAAGATCACTTTCCATATTTTGCAAGTGATTATAATAAATCTTGCTGCGCATTACTATTTTCACAACCTCCATTTACTGCGTCAATACTTTTTACGCACCCTGTATGAGGGCCTAGTGTTGAAAGATCGTATTTACGAAAATTTACTATTTACGACTCAAAACAACATCGTATCTCGTATCGTAAACCGTGAAATCGTAGATCGCAATTACGCACATCTCTGATGGGAATGTATATCAAGTGGATATGGTATCTTCACTGAATCTCGCATAGCACATGACACGAATCGAAGATGATTCGCATAAATAAAGTCAAACATCAATGAATGAGACAGGACATGAAGAAGGACCAGATTTTGGAGAAACAGGAAGAGAATGATAGAGTTACTCTTGCTTGCCTTCAAATGCGGGAATGAAGCGAAAAAGTAAAGTAATATTGTAAGCGCTTCTAATTATACAGAATGCGGCGTTTAGATGCTTTTAATAAAATGAATAAACTTCCCTTTTCAAACAAATTTGTTAAAACAGAATGCAAATGAAACAGAAAATTCTCTTACAAACAGAGGGATGTCTCAATAGTAAAATTACTCAATATATCCCTGTCATCCGCAATGGCCGCCTCCATCCTTGGCCTGAAGCGCTGGCTCGCTCTCGTTAAGGAAGCGGTGTCCATATTGGTGAATGCTGTTTCAATAGCGTTGGGAAGAGATGTGACACTAGGGCGTCTCGTCTTGGTAGTAACCATTTCGTCTACTTTCCAAGCATAGTCCAGATTCAAATTCGGGCTATTCGCGGGCCAGAACTCCTTAGACCAAGACACGTTCAGTAATCGGACAGCTAGTTTAATACTTGCCAAGTTAAATGGTCGACGGGTGGCGATGTCCGTTCCTCCACGTGGTGCCACTGGAAACTGCCCGCTTTTGCGAGCCGGGCCGAAAGCGGACACTCGAGTGCAGGCGACAGGCCCTTGTGACAGGCCGGCCTATGTAGATTCCATGTCACATCACATGGTTGATGGTGCTTCATGTATCCCGAGATAATGCTACGGCGTCCGCGGGAGCCGACGCGCACTCGCAAAGCTCGGCGAGTGTGAGAAGTATGCGAGGGTGCCTGGTGCGAGGACGGCATCAAGGGCAACTGAGCTAGTCCAAAAGTTTTGCAACGTAGGAAAGACCCGCGTGACAACGCTGAATGTGGGTACGTTGTCGGGCCGTTCCTTTGAGTTGGCAGAGGCACTGGAGCGAAGAAAGATTGACTTCTGTGCGGTGCAGGAGACGAGGTGGTCCTGCAGCAAGTCAAGGGACATAGGCCAAGGCTTTAAGGCCATTTTGTGTGGCAGTCCAAGGACCACCAGCGGTGTTGGTATAATCGTCTCCGAACGCTTCCGAGACGCGATTGCAAGCGTGGAGCGTTTTAGCGACCGATTGATGAAGATCGCTTTCGATGCTGAACGGTGAATGTATCACCTATTCTCTGCGTATGCTCCGCAGACTGGTTGCTCCGAAAGAGACAGAGTTTTGGAGCCTGCTTGATGAGAAGAGAGCAGAAGTTCCGTCACTAGACGTCATTATTGTTGCAGGTGACCTTAATGGTCCCGTTTGAGCAACAAAAGACGGTTACTGCTGTGGTGGTTTCCGATACGGGTCACGTAACGTCGATGGTGAGCGCATACTTGATTATGCACAGTCGCACGATCTCACCATGGTGAACACGAAGTTTCGAAAACGTGCCTCCCACCTCATCTCGTTTTATAGCGGGAACACTAAAACGCAAATCTACTTTGTCCTTATGAAATGTCGTACGAGACGGTCGCCACGCAACATCGACCGCTGATCTGCGCTTTGTTCCTGTCGCGTGCCAGACTGCTGCAATGGATCCTCCCGCTCGAGGGACACGAAGAGCGTCATACGGTCGCTCAGGACTTTCACGAAGAAGTCCGACCAACGCGTTGGTGGGCGTCCTGACATTCCGCAGAGTCCAGTCGGTAACGGATCTTGTCCAGTGTGTGCCTGCGAAGCGCATTACGTGGCCGGCCTACCTAATTTTCGACGACTTCACCCATGCAACAGCGGCTCTGATTTTTGAACGTCGGCGAGGCTCGGAACTCCGAAGTCCTTCTCTCACTTGCATGAATCGTGTCACTCTGAGCACCGTCCTCTCGATTCCACACTGCGCGACACTGATCGCGTGTTCATCCTGCTTTCGTATAGCGTTGGAGTCGAATAGGTGGGCGCGGAGCCGGACGTTCTTCGTCTTCTTCACGACTTCATCGACGCTCTTGAAAGCTTCCCAAGCTCGTCTCCCTTTTCCCAGTTCTAGCGCTAGGTCGTTGGCCATGTTGACTTCGCGACCCAGATATACGTAGCTGGAGCATTCGGAGATGTTCGTTCCGTTGAGCGAGAAAGGGGCATCAGCAACTTGTCCGTTCTTCATGAACATCGCCTTCGTAAGATTCAGAGCTGCAGTCTAACGTTCCCACATACACGATCGAAGTCGGTCAGCATTCGCTCCGCCTGGCTGATGCTCGGAGTTATGAGCACGATGTCGTCAGCAAAGCGAAGATGGTGCAGTTTCCGTAAATAGGGTCGGGGAAGGTCAGCATGTTTTGAGTTATCTGGATGTTATAAAAGAACGCAAGTATGCAACCCTCTCTAGATTTACTTGTACCCTTCCTTCGCACTGGAATGACTACAATACTGGGAGAAGGTTCCGATAACAAAATTAAAAATTGGCCAAACAACTGGAATGCATACTTTCATTTCTATTCATTTTTTCCATACCAGCCGTCAGAGCGGCCTCTCCGCCAAACTGACAGCTTCTTGACTACTTCGCCGTGGTAATAGCTTTGTAGCTGCCACCTATGTCATGGCTTCCTCAGGAAGGACAACTTAACTACGTCGAATGAGACAAGTTATAAAGAAAGAAATGAACAACATTCACGAAAATCGACTACTTGACCAATATCGATTGACGGCAATCGATTCTTTGAAAACGAACTCCAGATTCGCATTCAGCGACCTCAATTACCTCAGGGCTTAAGTTTCAGCCCGCTTGAATGACACCTACAGAAATCGATAATTTGATCAACGCCGATTGATGGGGATCGATACTTCAAAATCGAACCTCAGATTTTCTCCCTACTTCCGCGCGATTTTTTCCCCCGACTTTAAGACTCATCGCTTAGTGGATTACTATATAGTAGATGATCATGCTATCATCATACTATATAATAATCCGCTAAGCGTCGAGTCATAAAATAGGGCGGAAATTAGTCATAAAATCCCAGGGCTGAAGTTTCGGGCCGCTGTTGAGCACCATCAACCGTTAAGTATGACCAATACGCAGTGCGTACCCCCACACCAGTGCGAAGGACGGACGGACGGAAACACAGAGAGAGACAGAGAGAGAGAGAGAGAAAGAGAGAGATGAAAATGGAAGATGATAGAAGAAGGGCAGGACTGTCTGGTTTGGCAGCGTCGGCGGAGTGACGCCGCTCCGGTTTGAACAGATATACCGCATAACCGTGCGCGCGCGTACGCTTTCTCACACGTGAGGACGCGTGCGCAATGTTTCAAACCAATTAAGCGCGAAACATTAGCTTGCACGAAAGCTTCTTGCAAGCTTGCACTGCAGTTAGTTGCGTGCAAGCTTAAAATTCCTGGGTGTACTTGCGCCTTATCCCTCGCGGTTAACTATTGCAAGTTAGTTAACCGCGAGGGATAAGGCGCAAGTAACTTGTTTTCGAGCTCTAAAGGCGCAAGTAACTTGTTTTGGAGCTCGTAAGGTGCAAGTAACTTGTTCAAAATTTTCAGAGACCTGCAGGTCTCTCAATCTGGGTAGGTTGTTTCTCTGGTAGCGTCCTATTCGCTGGGTCGTGAAGTTGCTATCGCAGCGACTGTTGGGGTATTGCCTCGTTGCGCCCTTCTGCGTATAGGAGGGTACCCAGTAGCTGTGTAGGCTGTAACTCCAGCGTTGGCATTCTCATTTAGGTTTTGCATCATCATCAAGATAGTCATCTTCATCCGTTGCGCTGGACTCTAGCGTCCTCATCGTGCTAAGTGCTTCTCCATCCTCATCGGGCGGCTCCGTTCAACCACACACCGTCACCGTATCGCGTCTGCTCATTCAGGGCCTCGCGTCGGATCACTAGTGGAGCTACTCACCAAGTCGTATCATCATCATCATCAGTGTCGTTGAGTCAGCTAGCCGCTGATCCAGGGGTCGAAGCACCAGTTCCCAGTCACGGATCTTTCCCAGTTCGTATTTGTGTTCACTCTGTTCTATTGTTGTATTTTTGGAATAAACGTTGTCAGTTCACTAAGTACTTCTTGATCGGAAAAGGGGTTTTGCCTATACTTTTGCCTTGGGATCTAATCTAAATTCCTATAAGAGCCTAACTCATTATTCCACTTTGTTACATTTCCTCCGATTATGTTGTCTGTTTTTTGTTATCCTGCATAATATTGTTTAGAGAAAACAGTGAGGCACGGCGTATTCTTTACTTACCACCTAGATAAGTATATACATCTCATCCTTATACTTACAACTGATTATAACAAGCACAACAGGTTGAATTGCTGAATAGCGTGTTCTTCGCACGCCACGGGTTCCTCCGGAACACTTTAATGATTTTCGAAACGATGGCATCACATTGGAAACAGGACAGAAATTTGAGAACAGAAAAGCACACTTGTCTGCCTTGATAAAAGCTCTTATGAATGCTGCCACAGAAGTTGAAGCAAGAATTTGTTAAGGGCAGTCTACTTTTATATCCTTACGCGCGTGCATTTTTTAGGTGACATGCGTCGAAACCAGGAACACGTACTTCTCCTGTCGACCACGTGTAAATTAAACACGCACTTAAATCGCCCTAACGGCAGTAGAGAAAAAATGGAACGTGCAGAATCCTGCAAAATGATTTATCGACGGACCAGACGTTCAGCGGCCTACTGGCCGCCAAACGTCTGGTTGAGGGCTTCGCCCCTAAACCCGGAGAATAGAACACACCGACCGTCTTCTTGTCCTCTTTAGACGTTTTTTCATCCAGTAGAGCAAACAAACTGGTTTTGCTATATAGAATAGTATTAGTGGGATACGAAAGGACAGAATCTTCAAAACTCCTTCTATGGGGCCTACCCACCCTCTATCGCACGTGCGCGATTCATTCTCTGAAGTACTCGTGGCCTACATGGCGAGGAACAGATAGAAAGCCTTAATCCGAAGTGCTTATTCTGCACTAATGAAATCAATTGGTATTGGTAGGCCGCTCGATGCAGTTCACAGTCCGACGGTAATAACATTACTCCGATTTCTTTACTCATCCTCCCTACCCCCCCCCCCCACCCACTCCACCCCCCTACCCCCCCCCCCCCCACCCACTCCACCCCCTACCCCCTTACCCATGTGCCGGCAGAAAAGTGGGAAGTGAGAATCAAGTATGCGCAAACTCGTTGTTGCACGAAGCCTTTTAAAAGCCATTCGAAAATCCACGGATGCTGTGCGAAGTTTTAACTGTGGCACGTCTTCCGGATCCGGATGCACATTGGATAACCTCTATGACACATTTGCTGAGACCGGACGCATATGTCACGACGTCTACGATACGTCTTTTGCACCCCCACACACCACACCTTCACTAGTCCCTTTACTGGTCCCCCGTTTAACGGTTCTATTACTGGACCTTTACTGAACCCCCTTAAATGGTCTGCTCTTTATTGACTCCCTTACTGGTCCCCTCTTGAGTGGTAATTCACTGCCACCCCTTCACTATTGTTCCCCCTTCACTGGACCTCTCTTCCACCTCATCGGTCCCCATTACTGGTCCCTTCCTCACCGGTCCTCCTTCACCTGGTCCCCTTTCACTGGTCTGCCTTCTACCGGTCCACCCTTCACTGGTCCCCATTACTGATCCCTTCCTCACCGGTCCCACTTCACTTGGTCTCCTCTTCACTTGTCAACCTTCTATCGGTCCCCCTTCACTGGACCCCTCGCCCTCCTTCACCGATCCCCTTCACCTGGTCCCCTCTTCACTGGTCAACCTTCTACCGGTCCCCTCTTCACTGGACCCCCCCCCATTCACCGGCCCCCTTTCACTGGACCCCCCCCCCCCCTCACCGGTCCCATTGCTGGTCCCACCTTCACTGGTCCCTCCTTTATTGGTCAACCCTTTATCGGCCCCCCTTACTGGACCCCATCTTTCACCGGTCCCCCATTACTGATCCCACATTCACCGGTAACACGTCGTGTGAATCAGGAACCCTGGCGCGACATCGGTGACACCTCTTCTGAACCTAGACGCCTGTTGAACGACGTCGGTGACATGTCTTCTCAAGCCGGACGTGCTTTGCGCGACATCGTTGACACGTCGTCTGAATCCGGAACCCTTGGCTCGACATCGGTGACACGTCGTCTGAATCCGGGCAGGCCTTTCGCGACATCTGTGACACCTCTTCTGAACCCAGGCACCTGATGAACGACGTCGGTGACATCTCTTCCCAACCCGGACGTCCTTTGCGCGGCATGGTGACATGTCTTCTGATTCCAGACGCCTGTTAAACGACGTTGGTGACACCTCTTCTGAGCTCGGACGCTCGCTTTCACGACGTCGATAACACATGTTCGGAACTCAGACACCTTTTGCGTGACATCGGCGACACGTCTTTTGACCACTCTCAACACGACGTAGGTGACACCTCGCCTGAACACGAATGGCTACTACACGACGTTTACGAAAGGACAGATGGACAAACGGACGGACAGGCGGAAGGACAGACACAACCGCTTACTCTTTTATATATAGTAGGATAGGATACTCTCATCAGTACGCTCATGCTGAGATCGCAAAAGATGGGACCACTTGGTTCTATCATTTGCCACTGTTATCAATAGGTTATTATTGGTTGGTACCGGTCACATTATTAATCGATTGCTAAGAGATAGATTACAACGTTGGAGCTAAGACCACTGAAATCGAAGAGGACCGTCTAATCGTGTTCCAAAAATAAAAAATGGGGGAGTTTTTGTTTGCTACTGTTTGCAGTGGTTTCCCAGAATGCGTGCCTGAGAGTACGCCTTGATAGCAACACACTCACAAATGCAGGGTGTCTCATTCAGTACTTCATGTTCTCCCGCTGAAGAAGACTCATACAAGCAGTGACGGAGATGTCACTCAGTTCAAGGTTAGTTGTTAATATCGAGGAACTAGCATCATTCAAAGTACCATTCAAAGATGGCATAACAAGTATTTCAGTTCTCGCGGCGATGACTCGAGGGAAAGAATAGGGGCAGGACGCCAAGAGGTGGGTGAAACAGTAAAACAGTTTTTCACATCGCACGGCTGTCGGGGTAGGAAAAGTGGATAGCCATTGGACCTCATCGGCGGCTGCCGTGGCAATGTGCCAAATCATGCTACAGTATCCCGAAAACCTGGAGATCATCCGTCACCGGAGCGCGTTTCTGCACAGGCTGACGCGTTGCGACATGTCTGCTGCCGCGTGGTCTCGCAGCACCCCTTAGCGACTGCTTTGGAGAGAGCAATTCATATACGTATGGAATTCGTATTCAGCAGGTATATGTCGAAATCGCATTGCGAAAGGGAGTGGAACAATGGCTGCTAAAACCAGATCGGAATAGATTTTGAGTTCCATCCAAGCTGTTCGTGTGGAAACTGCTTTCGTCGCTCACGGGGAGTCCGTAGCTGGATTCTGCGCTCTTCGAGCGCAGAATCAGGCTAGGGAAGGGACTCCAGGGTGGGTGCGATCCAAGCTGCTCGTGTGGAAACTGCCTTCGTCGCTCAGGGAGAGTGCGCAGCTGGATTCTGCGCTCGAAGAGCGCGGAATCAGGCTAGGGAAGGGACTCCAGGTGGGTGCGATCCAAGCTGCTCGTGTGGAAACGGCTTTCGTCGCTCAGGGAGAGTCCGCAGCAGCACCAGCAGAACCAGGCCAGAAAACGCCGCTCAATGACGTCAAAACCCCTCAAATCTCGACCACTCAATTGAAATGCAAAAAGCACGCAACGCTGCAGAACCGAACCCCCGACCTTCCTCCCATGGAGCAGGGCAACATCCACTGCCCCACGGCCCGCTTACTGAGGCAGCCATCGCTGGCATACAAGACATCGCAGCGCGATCCACGACGCATCGACAGCAGCCGCCCGCTACAGTATCCCGCCAGCCTGCAGATCAACCGGCGCTGCCGTGTTCGTCCACGTCAGCCACGCAACAACCACGGCAGCCGCCGATGAGGTCTAAGTAAGACCGAAGAAGTGTGCTCAACTAACCAGGGAGCTGTCTCAGGCGTAAATCTTAGACAGTTGGTGAAAATAGATACCACCACGAGCATTAACTTTCACATCCCCTAGCCCCTTGGTCGAGCTCGAAAAGGAGTAGAAAAAATTTTCCACCCAAACTTTACCTTAAGGGTTATCTTGGGTGCTGATCACGAATATGGTATCCATTTTTTTAAAATTTCGGTCGATTACAGTAATTTAGCATCCCATAGTAAACGTTGAGGACCCATTGCCCTTCGGGTTGAAGGAGTTTGCAAAAGCGGAACCTACTTTTCTACTATTTGAAAGGTGGAGACGCTCATAGTGGTATTCATTTTCGCCGCTCAGACATACGTGCGTGTGCACGCAATCCCATAGCAAACTTTGAGGGTCCCTAACCCCTTGGGTTCAAGGACTGCAAAAATGATACCCACTTTTCTACTATGTGAAGCGTGGAGACCCTCATAGTGGTATTCATTTTTGCCGTTCAGACATAAGTCTGGGACAGTTCCCTGGTAAGTAAAAATGCCACAACGCTCACTTATAAGGATGCTAGGATGTTTCAGAAGAAGGAATTCAGCAGAAACGAATACGAAACTTTAAACTTGCGGCTGCCTCTTGAATTGGGACAATTTGGGCGCAATCCTAGCTGAGATATGCAAACGGGGATCTATCCTAATCAGGAAGATCAACTTTAAGATGACAATGTTTAAACACATTTGCTTAAACCCGGCGAGACTGATATAGAGGCTATATGTTGTTACAGGATGTATTTTTTGATCAAAACTCTTGCGCCAGGCTGCACTCGAACCCGCACCTGCTTTCTGGGCAGCGATGCTACGCCCTGCACCACCGGCGCTGTTGGACCGCACGTAACGTCCGCGATATCTTCGAGGTCTGTTAGCACACAGTTGTGATATCGAGATGGGTGGACGGTCAGGAGGTACACCTGCTGGAGGGCGTGCGATCTTCCTCTCATCCCCCTTGCTCACCCACACCCAACTCTCTAGGCTTCACCGAGAGTCTACCGGATGCAAAAGTTTCCGGTCCTTTACCTCCTGACGCCACGCCCCCCAGCAGGGGGCGGGTGTACCTCCTGTCGCGCTGCCATCGAGATGCCCTGAAAGTAGAAGGTTCGGGTTCGAGCCCGCCTGACGCAAGAGTTTTGATCGTGACAAAACATCCTGTAACAACATATAGTCAAGGATGACAGTTGTACATATATGCACTCTCATACCACACCATCCACTTGAATTAAGCCAAAATCAGTCGATATCCTGGGGTAGCAGGTGACGCTCTAAGTCATCTTCGAGAGGAATTATGAGTGGCAGAACATCATGCTCCCTCTCCAATATAGGTTGATAGATTGCGGAGCACAAGTGCTTGTTTGTTTGTCTTATTTATTTATTGGTTCGTTCACTTGTTTTGTAATCACTCTCTACCATGTGTCCAAGATTCCGGTGCCTGCTTTATGATGTAAGGAGGAGGGGGGGGGGAGAGTCGGAAAATCTCAAGTCCAAAAGGCTCTTGGAAAGCAAAGCAATGCCTACAGTTACGGTAGCTCCACCAACCTGGGATTACAGTCAATGGCGCCGACGTACAGCGGCGGTATTTTCGGCCGTTTGACACAATTTTCTTCTGACTGGAGTTATTTCGTAGTCTCACCGTACTCTGTTCAGTACCTCCACGATAAGGTGGTGGGTCGTTCATGTTACGAGGGCGTTCTGACAATTTGGATGGAGAGGCTGGTAAGGCATAGTATCACCTGTATCACCTGTCGTCCCGTTGATCATCGACTTGCTCGAGCGGGCGCCAGCAGTGTCTCCATTCGTCCCTGTCGCGTGCCAGAGTGCTCCAATGGATCCTCGTCGCTCGAGGGACACCAAGAGCGTCATAGTGGTCGTTCTGGGCTTTCACGAAGAAGTCCGACCAACGCGTTGGTGGCCGTCCTGGTGTTCTCTTGACATCCCGCGGAATCCAGTCGGTGACGGCTCTCGTCCAGCGGGTGTATGCGAAGTGCATTACGTGGCCGGCCCACCTAATTTTCGACAACTTGGCACGCGACAGCGTCTCTGATCTTCGAACATCGGTGAAGCTCGGAACTCCGGAGGCCTTCTCTCACTTGCGTGAGCCGTGTCACTCCGAGCATCGTCCTCTCAATTCCACGCTGCGCGACGCTGATCGCGTGTTCATCCTGCTTTAGTATGGCCCAGGCCTCTGAGGCGTATGTTAGGGAAGGAAAGAACAGTGGAGTCCAATAGGTAGGAGTAGGACGTTCTCCGTCTTCTTCGCGACTTCTTCGACGCAACTGAAAGCTTCCCAAGCCGCTCTTTTCCTCCTGCTCAGCTCTGGCGCTAGGTCGTTGGCCATATGACTTCGCGACCCAGATACACGTAGCTGGAGCATTCGGAGATGTTCTTTCCGTTGAGCGAGAATGGGGCATCAGAAACTTGTCCGTTCCTCATGGACATCTTCTTCGTAAGATTCAGCTGCAGTCCAACGTTCCCACATACACGATCGAAGTCGGCCAGCATTCGCTCTGCCTGGCTGATGCTAGGTGTTATGGGCACGATGTCGTCAGCGAAGCGAAGATGATGTAGTTGCCGGCCGTCGACTTTCACTCCCATGTCTTCCCATTCTAGTTCGCGCATGGCGTTTTCGAGGGTGGCGCTGAAGAGCTTCGGGGATATGGTATCCCCTTGCCGAACCCCTCTCTTCACGTCGATGACGACGTCGTTGTAGAATGGAGAGATCGTGGTCGTGAATCCACTATACAACTCTCGAAGGAGTCTGATGTACTGAGTAGGAACACCCTGAGTGAGCAGGGCGTCGATGACCGCTTCAGTTTCGACGGAATCGAACGCCTTCTTCAGGTCGATGAACGTAAGGCATAGCGGCAGCTTGTACTCTCGCGACACTTCGATGAGCTTCGTAATGGTGTGTATGAGGTCGCTCGTGCTGAATCCTCTCCGAAATCCTGCTTGCTCGCATGGCTGTCCTTCGTCCAGCGTTCTGCTGATCCTATTCAGGATGACTCGAGTGAACAGCTTGTAGACTACGGACAGCAGGCAGATCGGGCGATAGTTGCCATTGTCGTGCACGTCTCCCTTCTTGTACAGCAAGACGGTCCTGCTGGTCTTCAACTGAGATGGGACCTTGCAATTCGACAAGTAGCGTGTGAAGAGCCGCGCCAAGGTGTTGATGAGCGCTGGCGGGAGGTTCTTCAGGTGTTCGGGTCTGATCCTGTCGGGACCGGGTGCTGTACGCTTCTTCACCGTCGAGATGGCGTGTCAGATCACGGAAGGGAGAACAGAAGGGATGACGTATCCGTCCTGCGGAAGGTGGCGTGGGGGCAGGTGGACCTGGCTGTCGAAGAGATCGGAGTAGAAGTCGTGGATGACCTTCTCCATGGTCCTTCTGGCAGAGGTGACGGTTCCGTCAGGACGTAGGAGAGCGGTCATTTTGGTCTTGAAGTTGGCGAAGTTCCGGCGGGCATTGCGGATGCTCAACCCTGCCTCTGCTGCTTCAGCCAACACTTCCGCCCTTCTCTCCTTAAGATCCTCTTTTATCGCCGCTCTGCATAGCTTCGCAAGCTCAGACGTCAGTTGGTAGTTGCCTGACGCTCGTGCTGCACGTTGGCGTATCAGCTCGAGAGATTCCGGAGACAGGCGTCTCTTCGTAGTATTGAAGCTCTCGGCTCCCTTAGCACTATCGCAGAGATGGCGCACAAAGCGGTCGTATTCCTCGTCGATGTTATCCGTAATGGTATCTTCCCAAAGGCTGGCAAGAGAGGTGTAAAGGTCCCAGTTGATGGTCGTCCTGGGACCCCTCTTTTTAAACTTCGCAGCCTTTTCTCCTTGACGCGAAAAGCGGAACCTTGCGCGAAAGAGGCGGTGGTCCGATCCCGTGTAGAATTTGGTGGGCAACGGGAACGTCGATCAGACAATACCTGCGGTTGAAGATGATGTGGCCGATCCCGTTGTGGAACTGGCCAATGGAGGATTCCCAGGTCCATTCTAAGGAGGGAGGCTTCTCTAACTGTGAGTTTCCATGGATGGTCTTGGTCAACATGATAAACTCATACAGCCTTTCACCTTGCTCGTAACACTCCAAACCCTGGGTTCCGATGTGAAGTTCTTCCGGCGACCTTCGCGGTCCGATCGTAGAAGGTGTGACTTCCTTATAGAACCTCTCCAGCTCCACGTAGAAGGCTTCGACCTCTTCGTCGTCGTAGTCGGATGTTGGGGCATACGCGGCGAACACAGTCAAAGCTGGCACGGATCCGCATCGCTTCAGTCGCAGACGTCCGATTCGGGTTGTCAGAGACTCGTACGAGTCGATGTTCATGGCCAAGTGCGTGTTGGCGAGGACACCAACGCCGCTTACTCCCCTGCTGTTGCATGTTCCGAGGAACAGTTCTTCTCCGGATTCGTATGCGGCGTGTAGGGGTGGTGTCTTCTCGTCTCGGTCAGTCCGATGACGTCGTACTTGATCTTCCTGGCTTGCATCATCAGTTCCTGGACGGATGCTTCCGATGCGAGCGTGCGGGCGTTGTAAGTACAGATCGTCATCTTAGTCCTCAATTTGCGCAGCCTGGTTAGGCCCTGAGAGTTTAGCAGCCTCTCCGTACTCGTCCTTCTCATCGCTGCAGAAATGGGGGCTCATTCGGAGTCAGGGGGAGGCCCTTTAGTGCTGCTGTTTTTGACTGGAATACACACGGGTAGCTAGTCGGGCTCTGTCGTGAGGGCGAAGAACTCCAGGCAGCCAGCCAGACTGCCCGAAGGGACGGGGCGAGACTTAAGGCAAGGCATAGTAGTGGGGAGTAAATGCCCTAATGCTGTTAAAGGATGAAGGGTTGTCTTACTCAAGCCTTTTTGGGATGCTCCACGCATTCTACTTCTGCGTGATGTAGTGGGGCCACTTGCGGTGGCCAGTCGATGGACAAGTCAGTTATTTGTCCTTCCCAGACGTCTGGTGCCAATTCGCCGACACCGTAGGGATGGAAAGCTTGGATGACCTGGGCGGGACAAGGAACCTTGGCTTCCGTATCAGTCCGCAGCTTCTCCACCTACGCTACCACGAATGAGTTCCGCTTACTGTTGAAGACCCTTTTGATGCCGAAGGTATTGAGGCAGGAGAAGAGGTTAAGCGGTACTAATGAAGCAGAGGGCCCGTGGTGCAGTGGGACTGCCGGGAAACAACTTAACGCGGCAACCCACGGCACCACGGGCCGGCACATATGAAGCACGGATTCCCGGGTGCCGTGGGTTGCCGCGTTTCCGTTGCCGTTAACGCGTTAACATGTTTCCCGGCAGCCCACGGCACCACGGGCCCTCTCTTTAAGTAGCGGTTAAGCTATTGAATAAGTACCGGTTAAGCTATTGAATAATGGCCAAGTCCGACCTTGTTGAAACCTGTGCATCTTGGGAGCAATTTCTTTTCAATCCTCTTTGTCTACCAGGTTTGATATAAAATCCTTATTATGGTCGATGTTCCGACGAACTCGTCTTTCTCAAGGACTGAAAGAAGCTGGAAATGTTTTTGACTCTGTAAAATTCACTGGATCAAAAACATCGCGTCCTCCTCTTTACAAGGAACAACAAGCCCCAGGGCCGTATTTATGAACGTTCCCGGGATCTTTCCGGCTTCCCACGGGAAGCGATCGAGGCGAAGAAGCGAGGCAGGAGAGAGAGGCGAGAGATGATATCGCTATGGTATCGCTTATCTCCCGCTCCCACCGCTTCATGAATACGGCCTAAGGAGTGCTAGGAAACGTCATCACGTCAGTGCGTTCGAACCCACCGATCCCTCCAGCGCAAAGAAACCGGATCAACTGCCCACCATGGAACAAGTGAGACCTACTGGTACCCTACTATAATACATTCGGTAATGTCACGTGATTGTCACGGGGAGGTGGACTGGAACCAAGAGATGCCTACGACAGTGCGGCGTATGCCAGCCGGTTTTCCTTTCAGTTTAAGCGTGGCGATTGCTGGCGAACTATACCCTTGACGGCGGATCGTCAAAGTTTACGATAATTTGAACGGGCAACGCGTGAGGGTATGAATGGGGATCAGGTGCAGAGCGAGAGATTCAGAAGACGTGCGGCAGTCATCGTTCAACGTGTGTCAGGATTCAGAAGGAGACGTGCCGCAGACGTCCTTCAACGTGCTTTGGGATTCCGAGTAAGGGGACCAGTAGGAGGAGACCAGTGAAGGGAGGGGTCAGCAGAGGGGGACCACTAGAGGAGGGAATTAGGGAAGACCAGTATTTTCCCTCAATATCGTCCAATGCGCGTCGGGTTTTTGAACACAAGTCACAGGAGCCATGGCACGTGTGTCGGCATGCAGAAGGAGTGTATAGACGTTGTGGCAACGTGGTGACACGCGAGTCGGGACCGTGTGTCACATGTAAGTGCTTGACTGACTCTCACTCCAGCACATAGGTAAGGAAGTATTAGCGGGGAGGGGGGGGGGGTGGAAGAGGTGATGAGGGAGACTATGGGATTATAGGAGTATCATTGCCGTTGGACAGTAAACGGTATCCAACTGTCGTCCAATGCCGACTAATTTCAAAATACGGCTTTTCTGTAAGCGATAAAGGAGGTGACTTCGTGATATGTCCACAAGTTTTGGGGAAGGAAATCCAGCTGGTATAGACATACGTCTTATCAGAAGGCTAACGCTGACTACGCCAACGTCCGTTGTTCTGGCACGCATATGCGTTTTGAAAATCATTCTATAAGGAGTCCGAATCTGCTCCAGAGGTCAATGAGTTCGATGAATTCAAAATTATGCCCTCGAAGATTTTACTTGTTTTCAACATGCATAGGCGTGGCAGAACAACGAACCTGACATGTCACCAATGGCAGGGATTGAGATATAAAAAGAAGGTCTTTTCTGACCGCTGTTTGTATCTGTTGGGCTTCGCGAGAATATGAATAGAGGTCGACAGTTAGATGCTCCTTACAAGGAAAGGTTCCCAATTCAAGGCGAGCTTTTGCGATGCTATTTTGACAGGGTGTAGGGCTCTGTGACCGGAGTCCAGAACCACAGTTAGTTTTTGCTGTACGCGTTTTTAAAAACCTGAAAAAGAGGTCTGAAGGCGTGCGCGCAACTATCATCAACCCCTACGACGGGGGGGGGGGGGCGGCAGCGATACTTAAAATGGCGCGTGCGGTCGCGCGCGCGTGCTCACCCCGGGCGGAGTCCTCGCTGCTTCGCTGGCGGAAAGGACGAGTTTTACGCGACTCCGACGCTGAGCGGGCTGGAGCGTGAGAGAGTGCGGACGCACTGGTGAGTGCTACGTCAAAGAAGTAGAGAAGGGAACTGGTGAAGCTAAATGACGAGGCGTATCCAAAAATAACAGCTGAGTGAGAGTTAGTGATAATAATTAGGATACACTAAAAGAACAAGCCCTTGTTTTTAGGATCGGAGATTCATGTTAAAAATGGGAAGTTGTTCAATTACAGGTCTATTGTCTTTCAAGCGTTTCCTAGAATAGCTACGTGATCAGCAGAGTATACTGTGAATTTAGAGGCCGAATACATAAAAGATTAGTGGAGCTATACATATTGGATCTGATGGCCTTTTTGTGAGGGTTCCAAGCTTTCTGTGAATTCATGTTCATGACTGACACTCCATTTTCTCCTCAATAGGTTTGAAGATCTAAATTCAAAGATCTAAAGTGCACGAAATCCGCTCTCGCAGACCAACAAATTGTATCTAAAAAATGTACCTCTAACAACATCTGATGGTCAACTGGCCTGATTACGATTATGAATATCGGAATACTCTAGTATATCTCCAATATAGGAGGATAATGTGGTGGAATAAAGCCAAAGAAACCATATCTGGGATTGTTCGAATATTTGCGGCCGAAACACTGAAAGCATCATGTGCTCTTGGAACATCTTCTTTTCTTTATATAATAGGATTTTCACTACTATTGAATAAGTTGAAACCATCTTTTGACCATGCTTAGTTTTAACTCACAAAGGGACTTCACCCGTTGTTGTCTCTCCCTCACCCATTTGACGTAGTTTAGGTTTCACACCAGTCTTGATCACTCCTATTTCTTCATTGTGTGAGGTGAAATGTAGAGGACGTTGTAGCCGTTTCACGATTGCAACGAATTCCACAGCTTTCCTTCTCTGGGAAAATGAGCCGAAACGCTTTATACGACAAGTTGGGATGTGGCTTTGCGCTGTAGCAGGGACGCCTCATAGGGGAACACCGGCGGAGTTCTCAGTTCGGGTCCGCGTGCTGCCGATATTTTTACACATATTAGTTTGTTGTTATTACGCTTTTTCATGATCACAGGAGTTAACTTTAGACCATAAATGCTGGAAACAAATCAAGGCTGACTATTTGCGACTTCGTATGTGGTAGTTTTTCAACAATGCGTATCTGGACCACCACAATGTCATACAATATCACCAATGATATCGTAAATGCACACAATAGCGTACCTTACGGTTGAATATTATGAGAACGAGCCACATCGGTGCATAAGTGTGCTAAAAATGCTCACCTGAACGTGTTGTCGGCCTTCCACCTTCACACCGGATTTCATTTCCCCGACAAGGAGAGAGATTGCGGATGCGGACGCCATAAAAGGACTCCTTCTGGATGCCACATATGGAGATATCCACTGTAAGGAAGAGGAGTCGGTAATGAAAATGGGACCTTTCTACACGCATCATCCAGTTGATTTCATAGGTGCGTTTCGATGAGAAGGTGGATGTCGACTGGACACCTGATGATGACTGTGAGGAGGATGGCAACAGCGAACAATCGCCGTTAGAGAAATCCGTCCTCCTTGACGGCAAGCACGTTACGGAAGAAAAGGTAGTGCACCAACAGACCACCACCTTTTCCTGTCTTCCCCAAGGCCTGCAAGGAGAAGCGTTCGATGACGAGGACAACATGGAACGCTGGCTGGCTGGCTTTTTCGAATCAAAGCCAGATGAGTTATAAGCTGACGGGATCGGGAATCTGCCCGGAAGGTGGAGAAGAGTGATAGAATATGGTGGCGGTTACTTCGTTTCTTGACGTGTTTCGCTTTTTTGTAAAACTAAAACAATGTGGTGTCTTGAAAATGGCAAGAACTTCTGCAACAACCTAATACTGTGAATAGTCATGTATAGCACAGTCGGAGGAGGCGCCACCTGTCGCGTGAATCCGATCCCTGTTCCACGGCTCGTTTTTCCCGCCTAGGCCAACGAGAAAGCGTAATAACAACAAACTAATATGTGCAAAAATATCGGAAGCACGCGGACTCGAACTGAAAACCCCGCCGGTGGCGGCAATCCTACTGACTGCGCCGCCGAAGCACATCTCGTGGGGTGTCGTAGGGGTTGATGATAGTAGCGCGCACGCCCTCAGACCTTTTTTTCAGGTCCTTAAAAAAGCGTTCAGCAAAAACTAACTATACTTCTTTCTCCGCTGGACTCCGCTCACAGGGCCCTACATTCTGCCAAAATAGCATCGCAAAACCTCACCTTGAGTTGGGAACCTTTCCTTGTTAGTTCACCCACTTCGATGCTAAACTGCACCTTCAAAAAGCGAAACTATGTATAAATGATATGATATGAAATTATTTGTAAAAATACCTTAATATTATCAGGGTATTTGTCCAATTTTTTATCATTCTTATGAAATGAATTGGGTAGAGTCATGCCCACATGTTTTTATAATGTTCAACGGCAAAACACCTTGTTAAAGGAAATTTTTGGGTACATGTCGCGTAGGTGAGCAGCATTGGTAGGTGGGAGAGCGCCTGCCAATGATAACCAAACAGAGCACAGGCCGAACACATGTCAGCACATCAGGGTTACGGATTACGCCCTTTCTCAACGGTATGCCCATTCCATGCGGTCTGATTAGTCTATGCGTTCCCACCTACCAATGCTGGTCACCTACGCGACATATACCAATTTTTGTATCAGATGCCGCGGCTTCCTGAATCTTGGAGGTGCTTTGTAGTTCTGAACTTCGTGATGAAATCTGTTTAACACAAATTGATTTAATTGTTCTGAAACCTTTACGTTCATGCTCATATTACTAGCACTTAATTGTGTAACTTATTTTGTATGGGCAGATGACAGAAGACGCCACTATACATTTCTGCGAGCTGTTCTCCACTGGGTGCGAATCAAAACAGCAACTAAAATTATTATAAGCAGAGACGTTAGCGTTTATCTTTTCAGATGGGAAGAGTGCTCGGTTGCTTAAGTTACGAGGTGAGCAAGGCTTCCGTTTGTAAACTCCTCAGTAATTCACAAGAATCTGAAGACAGAACCAAGAACGAATTTCCTTTCGTACACAACACATTGGAAATGAGAATTTGAGACGATGTACTGGCAATGCAACTAAACTGGTTCTCTAGGAGTCGAAAGCCTTCGATGTTTCACTTTGAAACAACATTTTATGCTCTACGGACGCTATAATCTACTTCCTTCGTATGACTGTAGTTCCTGAACAATTGAAAATCGAAAGTGAAACACACATCTTTTGATTCCGCCAGCTTAATTATCCCGCTTCTGTATATTTTTGACGACCCAGCATAGAGCATTTGTAATCTGCATCACTTCTCTTTTCGATCAGCATCGAATTGCCAGAGTGGGTGTCAGCAAAGTCCAAAGTCATTATTCGACCCTGTTGCATCAAAAATGGCCCCTGGATCCTTCTCCTTCGAGAGACCGGTAAAGCGTCATATTTTCTGTTCAGCGCTGCAAGAGGTGAGACGAACACTTTGGTGGGCGGGATAGCTTTCATCTGATCATTTTGTGCAGTCTAAACGGCTATGGCTCTCATCAAGCAGGTGTCAGCGGAACTCTTTCCGTGGCCAACCCCCCACCCCCAATTTTCGACGTCTTGCTTAAACCACGGCGCTTCTGGTCTTCCAACTTTGATGAAGCTCGGAACTCCAAACACGTTTTCCCTCCAAACAAAAAAAGAAGTCTTAGGAACTAGTTCTAAGTAGTTGTTTCTATAAATGCATTACTTAATAGTAACTGATCAGTTTCCTTACAACCGAGAGAAGCTGAGCATATGTACATACATCCGTGTAACTACACTCGATGGAGTGGATGGCGAAGACGCTTCAGGTCGTCCTCATCGTCATCGGAGTTGTTAGCCTTCTCGCTAATGTTCTGCCAATGATTTTTGAAGAGGATAAACGCACGTACATCTATACAACTGTTGCTGTGAAGGTAACGCCACATTTATTTTGTCATCTTTATCTGGACGTTTGCACATGTATCTATCTAGAGTTCTTTATACCGTGGAGAAACAATTTATCATTAAATGCACCTCTAATAACGAAAGAGCTTTAATAGAATAGTAACAGTGGTTGATGGTTGAGCGTTGTTGTTCCTGATATATTATACAATATACAAAGTTGAGGTTAGTATGAAACGTTGGGTAGACGGTTAAATTTACGCCACTCGCTTTGGGAATTCTGGGCACTGTTCAAGAAGAGCGACTGAGACCAGATGCTGTCCCCCCAACTCGCAATCACGCTCGGCTCCATATAGCTACAGAGACTCGGGAAAATTGGGGGAACTGGAATGGAAATAGTTTTCCATACACCCTATTTTTCTTCCGTGTCCTCTGAGTATCAATTCCTGTCCTTCACGAATTCCCAGCAAATGAAAAGTTCATGAAAGCTCAAGATGTTGAAAGGGCTCTCAGCGATTTCTTGGGCTCCCAGTCGGCCCAGTTCTTGTCACGGGGAATGATGAGCTGTCCACTAGGTGCGGCACTGTGGTGACTAACGGTGGTAATTAATTGGATCCGATTGGAAATCCTCGGATAATTAGATGATTCGGTAGCACTAATTTCGAGGGCACCGTATTTTTGGATGATTCGGATGGGTGTGATTCATTGTGATGATTCATTCGGATCCAATGTATAATATGCACGTACCATTCTGCATACCCAAATCCAGCTCCATCGGGTGCTTAGAGGTGTCTTTATTCTTGCTTGCTTTAATGGTCACCTTATGTATAATATGCATAATATGCATATATGTATGTGCATATATGCATATGCATATATGCATATATGCATATACACGTACATATATATGCATATACATATGCACGTACCATTCTGCATACCCAAATCCAGCTCCATCGGGTGTATGTACGTGCATATACATATGCACGTACCATTCTGCATACCCAAATCCAGCTCCATCGGGTGCTTTATGATGGGGTTTCTGCTTAGTATGATGCGGATTTGGGGTTTAAAAGGTTTAATCAAAAGGCTAAGCGATCAAGAACGGTGTTTCTCAATCCCTTTTAGGATGCGCCACGAATTCTAATTTTACGAGATGTCGTGGAGGTGATTTGAATGCCTACTTGATCATACAAAGGCTTGCGGTGCCCAGCCGATGAACAAGGCTGCGCTTTATCCCTCCCGGACAAACCTGGCACCCATTCACTAATCCCGGAAGGATGGAAGGCTTGGTTGTCATGGACTGGAAATCCGAAACATGAGCCTGGTATTGGGTGCACGTACAGCCGGCACCTCCTCCGACTGCGCTACTCACGCCCAAAAAGTCTTAATTATGAAGCCATAATACCAGCCACGAACTAGACTGAAGTGGACACTGGGCACGCTTGTAAGGCTTGCTTTCACTGCGAAGAAGTGTGTCTTACACGGGAACCATTGCCCACAGTGGGGTAAAAATTCTTCTTGAATGAAACGCTTGCAAATGTCTGGACTTGTGTGTCGACCTAACTTGCATGAACGACGTTGCAGGTGATTTGGTGTATTCTCGTCATAATTGGTGTCTTGAGCAAGAGTGCAATGTTCCTACTATTGAGCATGCTGTGTAACGCGAGTTTCAATACAGAATAAAACTTCAAACTAAATTCGTTTACGAAGACATGCATTTCTAGGTGGTTCTAGCGGCTATTCCCATTTATCGTACATTTGAGTGGCAAGGTACTAAAACATGTAAGTTGTTTGTTAGAACCGAATCCATTGTTTTCAAACAATATGGTTTCGGGTCATGAGATTCTCGTCTTGTACTGACGAGAATTCATGAGTTAATTAAACATAAGTAATTTGTTTCATGACTGAATTTGTGTGAAAAAATCGTTAACATTTTCAGTTCAAATTATCAACGACTACGTTCTGCCGCAAGTGATAAGTAGGTTTTCCTTTATTTTGTTAATGAAAACTTTTTTCGAGAAAATTTAGTCAAGGAAGTGTTCTATACTTATACCTCTGCGTTCACATGTTTGATATGTCTCTTCTTATCTGTACTTCTTCCTTCTCATACAGAAGTGTAGATAGGTTCGCTGTAGGTACAGTCATTGAGAACATGCTCTTACGTCTACGTTTCGAAATAAGGGCAATCCAGAAAGAATTACGTGAAGCAATCAAGAAATAAATCTGTTTCCTAGTGCCTCAGTTCTCATTCCAGATGGGGCCAAAATTTTGAAGTTAACCTTTCGCAGAAGCCGGTAGCACTGCGTATACCATTATCACGTCAAACTGGACACTTCACGTCAATTTGGACACTCTTCTAAACCAGCTTGACGCTTCTGAAACTAAAGTAAACGTTTTTCAGATAAAAACAAGTTTCTCACACATTAAGCTAGACGCTCTGCAAGGATAAAGGATAAAGGACGGCGTTGCTCAATCCCTCTTGGGATACGCCACGCATTTTACTTCTGGAAAGGAAGCGAGTTGAATGCGTATTTGGCCATAAAATGACTTGCGGTGGCCAGCCGATGAACAAGACAGCGCTTTATCCTTCCCAGAAAAGTCTGGCACTAACTCATCGACCCCGAAGGGATGGAAGGCTTGGTTGGCCTGGGCGGGAAATCCGAACCAAGAACCTGGTCTCGGGTGCGCGCGACAGCCGGCGCCTCTTCCGAATGCGCTGCACCCGCCTAGCTCTCGGCTCTGTAAGACGATCAGAATAATTTGGTTCAAGGAAAATGTAGTATAACTTTCTTCGAAAACTTTTAGATCACCTTTTCCAGTCTCCAATATGACGTAAAAGGTGTCGAATTTGACGTGAAAATGGTATATATGTGTAGTGGTATTAGAGTTTAGGATCCTCAGTCCCCTCCATCTGGTTTCGGTTCCGATCATACCGCCCGCGAAGTTTAGCGGCTGCTTTCTGTTGGAGCAGCGGTCATTTTTCTACGTTCTTCAGCACTACAGCAACCGTAGTTTCGTTCGACACGAACTCTCCCGTGAGACTGGCTAGGAGCTGCCCCATTTCCTTCTTGCATTCATCATTGGCACCTAAAATCGGAGGAGGGAGAGAGAAGTCGAGGGTCTGGGACTAGTGATCTCGTTTGCACCACAGATCGACAATCATGGTCCGGACTGCAGACCAACCTAGCCTTCCATTCATCTGGGGTCGATGTCCACGCTGCCGAACATCTTCGGAAAAGATGAACACTGACCTGCCTACCAAATTGCCATTCAAGTCGTTCTGCAGGTCACATGTGTAAATCTGCCTCCATTTTAAAAGTAGGGTGGAATGACGCTTCTCAGAAAATGATTCACTAGTGCCACCTTTCATCCTTTGTCATTTAAAAAGGGGCTTATCCTTACGCTTTAGTTTGTGTTTCCCTGCATGCTCTTTGAATTAATTGTTTCCTTGATAGGTTTCTCGAACACAGTTTTAGCGGTGCTGAAGTGATTGTGAATTTGTTGAGCTAAACTCAGTGGTTAAATCGAATGCATCGGCTTATGAATTAAATGAGAAGGGCTTATGACAGGAGAAGCAACTGATTGGCGTACGCCGAAACTCCCAGATAATACCTAACCCTTAGCTGCGGACAATCTCAACTCTGAATATAGTGGTAGATAGACGTCACATTTCAATTCTTTTAGGTTGTCGGAAAAGAATTTTCAAAAAGAAGCTTTAGCACAAGAACAGAGCGACAAAACATTAATACGAGAGGAAATCTCCACTATTATTAATGACATCTCGCCAACGTCTTCGCAGAGAGTGGATGCTTTTCTTGAAGAACTCCGGTGGCTGTGACTCGAAGAAGTTGGACACCCAAATTTCGACTTCGTCACAGTTCTTGAATTTTTTCTCCGCCAAGGCGTGCTGCATCGATCGGAAAAGGTGGTAGTCTGATGGCGCAAAGTCTGGGATATAAGGAGAGTGTGGCAGGAGTTCCCAGCCCAACTCTTCAATTTTTTGCAGCGTGATATATGCGGTGTGCGGTCAAGCGTTGTCATGGAGGAATTTCACAGTTGCTGTGTTCACTCCTTGTTGACGCAGTGCTTGGTTCACGCGGCTCAGCTGTTCTTTGTAAAGGTCTGCCGTAACTCGTTGACCTGGGTGCAGCTCCTCAAAATGCACCAGAGCTCTACTTTTCACAAAGCACAGGGCATGACTTTTTTCGAGAATGTCATTGCCGCTTTCTTGTGATATTGTCGCACTGGATCCACTTCTCACCCGAAGTCACGATGGAGTCATAGAACGAAAATGCACGAAAATGATCGATGACGGTAGAATAGTGACAGTGTGATGAAAATAGTGTGATGTAAACTTTCCTGCGGGCTCAAGTGTAGTTGGGTTGGGTCCGCCTCGACAGCTTGCTTTAATACCAACTTATCCACAACCTGAGGGCGCCCTTGATGCTCCTCCTCTGCAAGGCACTTAACTCCACCTCGAAAGCGTTGAAACTATCTCTAGCACTGGCGTAATGATGGAACGTCGTTATTAGACGCGTCAGATAAGATGCGGTGAGATTCTCTAGAATTTCTCCCTTGCTTGATGTCGTACATCAAACATACGTGCACTCGGTATTTTGGCTCGATCATAGTCAATCTAAACATTTTGTTTCAAAGGTCAACGAGACGCACCGAAACTAGGTAAAAGGATATCTCTGAAAACGCTTCTTAAATCACCTATATCGCCTGTCGTCCCGTTGATCATCGACTTGCTCAAGCGAGAGCCAAAGACAGCCAGAGCCGAGAGCGAGAGCGAGAGTCCATGTCCAGAGTGCTCCAATGGATCCTCCTCGCCCGAGGGACACGAGGAGCGTCATATCGGTCGTTCAGAGCTTTCACAAAGAAGTCCGACCAACATGTTGGTGGGTGTCCCGGTGTCTCTTGACATCCCGCGAAATCCAGTCGGGGACGGCTCTCATCCATCGGGTGTCCGCGAAGCGCATTAAGTGGGTGGCCCACCTAATTTTCGACAACTTGACCCACGCGACAGCGTCTCTGATCTTCGAACGTCGGCGAAGCTCGGAACTCTGGAGGCCTTCTCTCACATGCGTGATTTGTATCACTCCGAGCATAGCCCTCTCGATTCCACGCTGCGCGACGCTGATCGCGTGTTCATCCTGCTTTAGTATGGCCCAGGCCTCTGAGGCGTATGTTAGGGATGGAAGAACAGTGGAGTCCAATAGGTGGGAGTCGGACGTTCTTCGTCTTCTTCGCGACTTCTTCGACGCAATTGAAAGCTTTCCAAGCCGCTCGTTTCCTCCTGCTCAGCTCTGGCGCTAGGTCGTTGGCCATATGATTTCGCGACCCAGATACACGTAGCTGGAGCATTCGGAGTTGTTCTTTCCGTTGAGTGAGAATGGGGCATCAGAAGCTTGTCCGTTCCTCATGAACATCGTCTTCGTAAGATTTAGCTGCAGTCCAACGTTCATACATACACGATCGAAGTCGGCCAGCATTCGCTCTGCCTGGCTGATGCTCGGTGTTATGAGCACGATGTCGTCAGCGAAGCAAAGATGATGTAGTTGCCGGCCGTCGACTTTCACTCCCATGTCTTCCCATTCTAGTTCGCGCATGGCGTTTTCGAGGGTGGCGCTGAAGAGCTTCGGGGATATGGTATCCCCTTGCCGAACCCCTCTCTTCACGTCGATGACGACGTCGTTGTAGAATGGAGAGATCTTGGTCGTTAATCCACTGTGCAGCTCTCGAAGGACTTTGATGTACTGACTTGGAACTCCTTCGGTAAGCAGGGCGTCGATGACCGCTTCAGTTTCGACGGAGTCGAATGCCTTCTTCAGGTTGATACGCGATCCTGCTGGTCTTCCATTGAGATGCATCCTTGCACTCCGTCGAAACAGCACGTGAAGAGCCGCGCCAGTGTGTTGATGAGCGCTGGCGGGAGGTTCTTCAGGTGTTCGGGTCTGATCCTGTCGGGACCGGGTGCTGTACGCTTCTTCACCGTCGAGATGGCGTGTCAGATCACGGAAGGGAGAACAGAAGGGATGACGTATCCGTCCTGCGGATGATGGCTTGGGAGCAGGTGGACGTGGCTATCGAAGAGATCAGAGTAGAAGTCGTGGATGACCTTCTCCATGGCCTTCTGGAAGAGATGACAGTTCACTCTGGACGTCGGAGAGTGGTTATCTTTGCCCTGAAATTGGGAAAGTTCCGCCGGGCATTGCGGATGCTCAAACCTACCTCTGCAGCTCCAGCCAACATTTCCGCCCTTCTCCTTAAGATCCTCCTTTATGGCCTCTCTGCATAGCTTCGCAAGCTCGGACGTCATCTGGTAGTTGTCTGACTCTCGTGCTGCTCCACGCTGGCGTGAAAGCTCAAGAGTTTCCTGAGACATGCGTCTCTTGGTGGTCTTCAAGCTCTCGGCTCCCTTAGCACTATCGTGGAGATGGTGCACGAAGCGAACGTAGTCCTCATCGACGTTGTCCATGACGCCATCTTCCCAAAGACCGGCAAGAGAGGTATGAAGGTTCCAGTTGATGGTCGTTCTGGGACTCCTCTTCTTGAACTTCGTGGCCTTCTTGACGCGAAAGGATGAACTTCGCGCGAAGGTGGTCCGATCCCGTGAGGAACTTGGGGACAACGGAGACGGCGGTCAGGCAATACTTGCGGTTGAAGATGATGTGGTCGATCTCGTTGAGGAACTGGCCACCGGGGATTCCTAGGTCCACGTAGGGAGGGAGGCTTCTGGAACGGTCAGTTTCCATGGATGGTCTTGGTCGACATGATAAACTCAGACTGCCTATCAATGTGCTAGTTCCACTCCAAACCGTGAATTCCGATGTGAAGTTTTTCAAGCGACCCTCGTGGCCCGATATTGGCGTTGAAGTCGCCGACGACCACCTTGTAGAAGGTGTGATCTTCCTTATAAGGTTTGATAAGGTCCTAGCAAAAGTAGAAGAACTACTCCACGGGTCTTATAGAACTTCTTCAGCTCCACGTATAAGGCTCGACCTCTTCGTCGTCGTAGTCGGATGTTGGAGCGTACGCGATCAACACATTCAAAGCTGGCACAGAACCACATCGCTTCAGTCGCAGACTCCGATTTGGGTTGTCAGAGACTCGTACGAATCGATATTCATGGTCAAGTGCATGTTGACGAGGACACCAACGCCGCCTACTCCTCTGCTGTCGCATGTTCCGAGGAACGGTTCTTCTCCCGGAGTCGTAGGCGGCATGTAGGGGATGGTGTCTTCTCGCCTCGGTCAGTCCGATGACGTCGTGCTTGATCTTCCTGGCTTGCACCATCAAGTCCCCGGATGCTTCCTATGCGAGCGTACGGGCGTTGTAAGTACAGATCGTCATCCTAGTCCTTCTCAATTTGCGCAGCCTGGTTAGGCCCTCAGGTTTTAGCAGCCTCTCCGTACTCGTCCTTCCAATCGCTGCAGAAATGGGGGCTCTTTCGGGGGAATGGGCCCTTTAGTGCTGTTGTGTTTGACTGGAGTACACACGGTAGCTAGTCAGGTTCTGTCGTGCGGTCGAAGAACTCCGGGCAGCCAGCCAGACTGCCTGAAGGGACGAGGCGAGACTTAAGGCGGCCTCGAATCGCTTACGATGTACTTCCAGTCTACCGAGTGCAACCTTTTGCCGGGCCGACACTTTTACAATCCGCACGGCGCAAGCACATCCGGGCACACACTGCGCACGAGCATGCCGCTCCCACGCACAAGGAACGCGTCGACCCGACAGAGCAAGAGCAAGGAGTCCATGCCCTGCATCCCACCTGCGTCTCTGGGCAGTACGCGGTCGCACTTGGTTCGCGTTTCATGGCTGCCTAAGTGCAACAACAACCGCGCCGTACCAGCCACCCGCCCGGACCACCAGTTTAGGCGCCCGCAAACACAGGGGGTATAAAACCGCCCCTGAGAGATAAGAGGTTGTTCGTGGGTGTCTGTGGATTGGACGCTGTTATGTAGCTGCTCATATTTTTTATTCATACACATCATTGTTTGTGTCATAAACCTATTATTCATGTGTTCTGTTATGTCCTAGAAGACCGAAGAAGAGAGGGGATAGTATCAGTAATAACCGCGCGGCCTCAGGTCCGCTACACTCTAGAATGAATCCTAGGGTCCGCGGATATTATAAAATGATAAAGCCTTGCCAATTGCCTGGCCGCCATAAGTCATTTTATGGATGGAATATGCATCCAAATTGCCTCCACGACTCACACGCAAGTAGAATATATTCGTGGCGCATTCCAAGAGCCATTGTTTAACGCTGTCCTTTATCTTTTACCTTGCCCTTATTAGATGTATCGAATGCATCTTCTCAGAAGAAGAATGGTGACAGTTTCTACTTTCAAACTTCTGGATGTGGGTATCCGAGTTCTGCGGACAAATCCTCTAGGTATTCTAGGCGTTCGATCAAACAGTGCCTGTACTGTAATAGCGTAGAACATTCGCGCCCGGTCAGATAGGAGGTGTGGGTTCGCGTCCCGCCTGGCATTGGAGTTTTGATCACAACGAAACATCGTTGTAACAGCATACAACCACCGGATACTGTTTTCTAAAAAAGTCACTGGATGGATACTCAGCTTACCAGAGAACGGTAGCCAGCTAACAATGCGTAATATTTAATAATAATAATAATACATGTTCTCGTTGCAAGGACCGCGACAAGATCTGCATTTTTGACATACAGAAGCTTACGCGAGCTCAACTGCTGCTTGCGGACAATGAGCACTTTCTATCTTTACCTTTGCGTAAATTCCAGAAGTTTCTGTTAACTAAGTTATTGTACATAGTAGTTGCTTTCACAGGTAGACCTTCTTCAGTATCTCATAGTTTTATGTTCTGTGTTCTACTGTTTTCCAGTACTGGTTTAATTATTTTCCTTATTCTGTTCCACGCGTGTGTGCCATGTACTCGCGCTATGAATATATGAAATAAATAAACAAAATAAAATTTGGTCGCTTATTATACCAGGGGCGAATATGTGAATTGACTGCGTGCGTTTCTGCGGAAAATTCTCTTTTTGCCATGACAAATGGTCGCTTGTTCTTCACTCAACTCCACTTTTCGGAGAAAAAGATGTTCTATTGCAGTGGAGGGATTTCTGTGCATAATGGCAGATAACGTTCGAGGAGCATACGTTTCTCGCGACTGAATAGGAGGAGTATAGTTCTCGCTTTCCCATAAACGTTTGCAAAATACTCTGTTCATCGTATAGAAAGGCTCTTATTGTACTGTCAACGTTTCTTGTTAGGAATGTGTGGTGCTGTTTTGTAAAAGACAAATAAATATGTAAGTTGTTCAGTTTGAAAACAACGAAGTGGTGAAGAGGATGTGGGCGCTCAGACGATCTGATACTATAGACGTTCCCTAATGCCTTCCTGTTTCTTTTCCGTACTGCAAGCGTGTTGTTGATTCTTTTTGCGGCACTATGGGACAGCGCGAGTCTGACACATCTCCATCGACTACTATTCCATCTAAGGCCTCGTGCATACTTCCCGTCGCGGCGATGAGTTTTGCAGAGCGACGCGAAAGAACTTGAAATTCTCAGTACTCGTCGCACAGCTCATCGCTATGCAAGGGAGCGAGACGGCGATCCGTCCAGGACCAACACTAAACGCCGCGCGCGGCGCGAAAAAGTGTGCCATGCCCGCGATGGGCGCGGGAAGCCATCGCGCATGTCGACCGCCACTGTTGCGGAGGCTGCGGCGTTCTTTGACTATTCGACCGCGTGCGGCGAAATGGCCATGAACTGAGCGCCGTGATGGCATCGCGGCGATGGAAGTATGCCCCCGGGAATCTCGAAGAAGATTCGGCTTGGTCAACAACGCGGCTGGAAGACTTTGGGCAAATCAGGGGACGCGAACTAAACAATAGGTGGTTGGAGAGTTACAACGGATGATAGAGGAATTTTAATATTGGGTCGTTGCATATGAAATGGACGATTTTGGCGGAAAACTGACAGATCGTAACTTTGCTTGGAAGCAATTTTATTAATCAAAATAACCATCATTATATATAATACGCTCTACCGAACGCGACAAAAGCCTAGACATTCCATCTTTTAAAAAATCAGAACTACGAGATTTAATAAAACATAAGAAGATGTTTTCGACATAATCTTGGTTGCTGAATTTTTATCCTCCACACGGCGATCTAAATGCTCGAAAAAAAATGATAATCAGTAGGGGGCAGTTCTGTTGAGTATGCTGGATGTGGCAGAGTTTCGTACCCCAATTCATCCAGTTTCTGGACATCAATTTTTGAAACAGCAAAGCCGGCTGTTTTCAACTATTGGTGCATCACTTCAATTTCGGCACAGTACTTCTTCGCTGTGATAGTCTCTCCGGTCTTCAAGAACTTGCAATTGACTATTCCAGTCATTGTACACCATACGGTCATCATGGTCTTCTTCTTTGGATGGAGACTTGGTTTCGTCTCCCACCCTTGGGACATATCCGTGGGATACTCATTATTGTCCAGCAATTGTGCAGTACGACGACGATTGACACAAAGGACCCATTTTTCGTCGCATGTCACGACCCTGCCCATAAAAGGCTCCCTTACATTGCGCAGCCTCAACGAAACACGGGTGTCTGGCGCTTCAGCATCTGCCCGTGGTCAGCTTCTGCGGATCCATTGATGCAATTCCTTTTCCGATCGCATTTCAGTGGAAACTGAGAGTGCTGCCGTCAACGCTGACATGCTGTGCCGGCTCTCTCAAAGGTTGGCGTTGATCCGCTTCCCCAAGGGCTTTGAGTTGGAGTTATGGCGCTCTACCTCGGCCTTCATGTTCGCGACTTTCACCTCCAGAGCGAAACCTTTCGAACCAGTGGCCAATTGTGCGTTCCTCAGCGAAATCTACCCAAATACAGCGTTGATATTACGAGCTGCGGACGAGGCATTCACTTTCCCATTCGTATAAGTAGAGCACCCCATATCACGTCGATTCTTTCCGTAAAAACTACGTCAAAAGAGAAAGATGTGTCACAAATTCATATGTATAAATGCTAAGAAAGCGGAGATTCTGCGCTTCGAGAATTTATATACACTGCCTGACACGGGAATATTCGTAGCCACGAAAAATCGACCATAAATTGACTTAACAAAGTCGGCGATTTCATACGCAACGACCTAGTAGAGGATAGTAGCTACATCGTGTTTCGCATCTAAACCCTAAAAAAGGAAATAGAGACACGCGATGTGTTTCTCTACCTTTCACAGCTACCGCGGTCCCAGCCGGAGAATTAATTTTGTCAAATCATGGAGGATATTCTGACCTCGTTCCCGGAAAGCACGACTAAAAAAACCTTAACTAAATATCATCGTATTAAGACACGTTAACCGATTCGGTCCATTTGGCGAGTGATTTCCTTCATCTTCCAACTAATACTTGTTTTTGAGCGCAGGACTAATATTACTTTTCAGCATTCCACAATTGTAGTCTTTAATTTTGTTTTTTTTTGTTTTTAACTAGTTTTTTAGTCGTCTTTATTCGCCTTACCCTATTGCGTTCTTTCTCTTGTTGTTGAGCATCGAATCACTGGAATTTAGCGTGCCCTCCATGGGCGCATAAATAAATAAATAAATAACCGTAGTGCCTGGAAGAGTTCCGAAGTGTTCTACAGCACCTTCCCAGTCATTCGTTGAGCGTGGGGCGGCAACCCCTCTCGTCTGCTGTCGCTTGCTCCCAGACGCCACTGTTTTTTTCTCCCCAGTCGTAGGCGGCTTGTAGAATGTGACAGTGCCTTCGTGGTCATTCTGGCTTGAATTATCAGCTCCTCGACGGGTGTTTCTGATGCAAGCGTGAGGGCCTTGTTTGTACAGGGTTATTCACATGGAATGTGAATAGCTGTGGAAAATTGAAATCTTTCAGGTCAATCTTGTAGGATACGATGGCCAAAAGAAATTTCTCGAGGCAATGACTACACCATGCTACATGCATGGGCACTAGCCTATTTTCTGAGAAGACATGGGAATGGTTTCACCAAGTTCTGGATATCTGAAAAAGCATGATTGCTCATCAAACTCGCAGGATCTCAATCCTTGGATTTTGAATCCAAAGAATCTCTGCATCCCTTATTGGCCTCTCTCGTGTGGGCAATCTTGTTTCCACATTCTCTAAAATTTGGTGTATTATTTCTTTAACCACTACTCTGCAAAAGCGTACAAAAATTAAAGCCCTCGCTGTGGCATTACATAACACTAGCAACTCGTCGATCACTTATGTTAGTTCAACCTATTCCTTGCTTCCATTTGCTGAAAAAAAAACATCTCGCTGCGGAGACTAGGCTTTAACTGGGATAATCAATGCTAAAATTGGAATAAAGCTGTGTCAGCTATGAAGAAAACTGCGAAATACGAATGTACACTTGACTCGCCCTCGCTTTTTGTCGACGACCGTTTAGAACGGTATTCGAAAATAATTTATATTATATAATAGAAGCAGGGCAAATCAGGGCAAATACATATTTATATTTCGCGGGAGTAAACAACAACTGTCAAAAAATTCTACCTCGGATTTTTGGTGATAAACTAATATAAAGAGCCAATATCAAGTGAGGAAACCAGTATTGAGATTCTAGTCGCAGCTGGGAAACCCTTCCGTAGTAACCTGCTCGGCGAGGAACCACAAAGAAACAACTGTTGTGACTAATCGAACGCTTGAGTGCACGATGTTGAGTACGGTGGTGCTCGCTGCAGCATCATCTGCATGAGCAGCGACTTCTCGGGTTTCACGTCCACAAACGAATCATAGTCCTTATTTGGATTCGTCATGACGTCTTCCATCTGTAAAAGGCAACCATTAAAAAGCTGTCCGACATTTTGGTGCCTGTTTCCGTTCTTAAAGATCCGTTCGCATGTTTTTTACTCGGCTGCATAGCCGGATACTCACAGGTGCGAGAACGAACAAGTAAAAGGATAAAGGATAAATGCCGGCGTTACTCAAGCTTTTTTGTGATGCGCTACGTATTCTACTTCTACGGGATGTCGTGGAGGCGGTTTGAATGCGTAGTTGGCCATAAATGATAAGCCTTAACCAGCCGATGTGGTTTAAACTTCCCAGGCAAGTCTGGCACCAATTCATGGAGCCAGGAGGGATAGAAGGCTTGGTTGGTCTGGGCGGGAAATCCGAACCAGGGACCTGACATCGAGTGCATACAAACCACCCTTACAAACCAATTGCGCCTCCTTCGACTGCACTACACGCGCACATACAAACCAATTAACTACTGCAGATCTTCATTTGGCGAAAAACACCCACGTAAAATTCAAGCGATTTTTGTTCAAACTCCCCCAGATGTAAAACAAAGTGATCGCGCTCCTTGGATTTTTCTTTACTGTGCCCTCAGTGTTGGAATGGCATGTGCAGTTGACGAGCATAACTACTTCGATGCCTTCTGAGCAATTCTGCCACATATTTTCTTCGACTTACAACGAAAATAGATGACATAGCTAAAATCAGTGCTAATAGTATGCTAATAGTATGAAGTTAATCACTACGCTTAACTCTAATGAATTAATGTAAATGTATAATAATAATATGTAACCTAATGAAGCTATTCATAAATACGGTCGCGCTAGTACCTATATAGTATAGTCGGAGGAGGCGCGGGCAGTAGCGAATCGGGACTCTTGCCTCGAGTCCCACACAAGGCTTTCAAAAACTCGATTTCGGAGTTGATTAATTGGCACCAGACTTGTCTGGAAAAGATAAAATACTGATTTGTTCACTGGCTGGCCACCGCAAGACATTGTACAGGAATTCAACTTGACTACGCAACATCTGACATCACGTAGATGTAGAATGCGTGACGCATCCGAAAGGGATTGACCAATGCCGATCTTTATCCCTTTTGTCGTCTTAATCGCAAATGAAAAAATTATTAGGAAATTGATAAGAAGATAAAGGGCGGCGTTAATCAATCTCTTCGCGGGATGTGCCACGCATTCTACTTCTACATGATGTCATTGATCCAATTTGAGCACATATTTGACCTGAGGAGTGACTTACGGTGGCCAACCGATAAACAAGTGATTGCTTCATTAGCATGCACCGACTCCGTGGGGGCTAGAAGGATTGGATGGCCTGGGCGGGAAATCCGAACCAGGATTCTAGAATCGGGTGTACGCGACAACCGGCACCTACATACTCCGATTGCGCTACCACTCCACCAATGACATAATTAGTCCAACGAAATCACAGGGAAGAACCTAACTCTCACTTTTGAAATGAACATTGAGATTTGATTACGTTCGGTGGTACTACGTCGTCAACGCTGGTTTCTAATCGGCAATTTTGGAGAGTGGAAGAAGCCGGAAGTCAATCCTGAGACGTGGTTCAGACTGGCAAGAGGTTGCTAGGTGGTAGTAGGTTAATCCTCAAACTTCTTAGTGATTGGCCAAAGTTCCCAAAAAAACTGATTACAGAGAAGATTCCACTGTTCACAGGGTGTCAGTAAATAACTATGTAGGGTACCTTCGCCATTGCCAGCGAAATGCATTGGACTTGAACTCACGTTTTTCGAGCAAAACTTCCTCAGTTCGGACAGCACACCAAGAAGACGTTGATGAAGAGACAGATTCCTTGGCAATTTCGCATCGATGTACTGCTGTAGCGCGTCCACATAAATTTCCTGGATTTCCTCGACTGCCCGGAGGTCCTGAACTCCAGGACGATCTGAAGCGAAGTGCCAATTTGGTCGTGGAAAGAAAATGCTTATTAGTTTACCGGAAAGATTTGCTCAAGACATTTGGGCTCAACATTCTCTCGTATTGTTGTGGAGCTCACCCGAGAAGGCCACGATGGCCTCAAGGAGAAGCATCTCTGTCGGGTCCGGTGACAATTCCGACATTCTTCTAGCCATTTCAAAAACAAAATCCACGAATGGAGCCATGCCTGCTTCACAGTACTTTTGCTTATCATATCTGGAACATTTCATTCATTTAAAGCATACTAATGCTTTCAAAGCATAGTAATGGTAATCAGTGCGAAGAGAAGTCCACCCCTATTCTGGCCGAAAAGATAAGAGAGGCGAGATTTATCGGTGACGGATTGAGAGTGAGTTGCGACCATGAGCGTGACAATTTCAATGCGTTTTTAGAGGAAAGGTGAAAAGTACCGAAATGAATGCCTGTCGTTGCCGAGATAGAGGCACCTTTCGGTCGAGTCATACTTCCTTGACGTACGCAACAAGAGAATCTCGGTCTTCGAGTGCTGCAACAGAGAACTTTTCACGAACAAAGGCTGTTCATGCTGTGAATCTGAAGTGAATGATTCGTACGAAGCTTCCTCGTTAGCGGAACACTTCCACAAGTGATCTATTATCCATTATCAGCCGTTTGAAAAAATGCTTTAAAAATTTATTAGATACTTCCGAAAGTCTTTTTCGGAGCCCTCTGTTAAAAATGATGTTTTCAACACTGTGAGCTCTATTTACGGTATACAAGTTGGATTAAGTTTCACAAGGAAGTCTCCGTTAGTCCAAATAAACTACCGACATATGTATTTTATTCGGGAAAATACATATCTTTTACGAGTATTTAATGCTCTAGCTATATGTTTGATGAGCTCCTCTTTGCTAAAAGCGTGCATTCGCTATGCCGATACCAGAAAGCACCCTATAATCTTCTTAAAATTATATGCAGTTATCGCCATAACTGTCACTTCCGTTTTGCAATGGTAAACGAAAAAAGTTCGAAACGAAACTGAAAGCTGCGTTCGTCAATTACCTTGAGTCAAATTATCTAATTCCCACAAATCAGCATGGCTTTCGCATCGGTTGGTCTACTGAAAATATAATGACGCCAACGTCAAACTATCGAAAAAAGGACTTGATCAAGAAATAACGAAGGAAATCGTCTACTTCGTTTTGTGAAAGCCTTTTGCAAGGTTCTTTTAAATAAACTGTTCTACCATGTGGAGAAAATCGGTGTTAATCCACGCCTAGTTAGGTGGATAAAACTAAGAACTTCGCGGCAGGTCCTTTCATGGTAGAGTCAGTGAGTCTTATAGGGACCGAATCCATTTCGGTTAGTAGTGGGGTCCCTCAAGGAGACGTCTCCTCAGCAGTTCCTTTTATCATCTACACTTTCAAGATTCCCCAAGACCTGGTTGGCAAGGTGTTTTTCCATGACATAAGCACATACTGAAACGCCATTAAAGAGAAAGACCACGTTCCCCCTTAATTTGCAGAAGATGAGTTGTGTTCGAAGAAGTTGGTGCTTGAATTATTATACGAAGAAACCAAGGTGTTTCACCCTGGGCAGCGGTCCGAAAGAAATGCCTTTTGTAGAGGTGAACAGCAACTCAATAGTATGCCTGCCTAATCCATTATTTATTTCAGACACTAGACTTTCTTTCAGTGAGCACTGTGTGTATACATATGGCAAAGAGAGCTAGAAAAGTTGTGCATAACAAAATATTTAAATCACCGAGAACAGTTCAGTAGCGGGCACAATATTGGCGTGGGGTCCGCACTAGAGTATGGCACCACATTTTTAGTGCTAGCACAGGGTGTTCCAAAATAACGTAATGAAGGCTTGACGTCTTCCCACGCAACGTAACGATCCCAACATGGCTACAATAACGCCATTTTTCCAGCGTATCTTTTTGTCCCGGTTACAGTTTTTCAAGTTCGATTTTGTCCCATCGCGCTGCGATTTTGAGCTTCAACGTGGAGGAAAGCGCTAACGCGACACCGTTCACCTGCACGGTGTTACTCAGTAGACTGTCTCCACAGCAATTCACCGATTCAGGAAGCTTGGCCATGACGTTGAACGTCCAGAGCGGGAAAAAAACCGCACTGTCAATACGCAGGGATCCCGAAAATCATCGAAAGCGAGCAAAAACCGCGGGCGGTCATGGTTTTGGGCGGAATCTGCGCTAACGGAAAGGATCCTGGTTTCCTAGAAGAAGGAGTGAAAATTGTTCAAGATGTGTACCGACAGGATAACCTCTAGGCCTTGCTACTTATATGAGCCCAGCACCACTTCGGCAATGCGCAGTGGATGCTTCAACAAGACTCAGCACCTGCTCATAAGGCGAAGAGCATATAGGAGTGGTGCAAGCCCAATTTCTTCATCACATTTGCGGAATGGCCACGGTACTCTCCCGATCTGACTCCGTTGGACCACAGCGTGCAGTCCATTTTGGAGGACAGGCATGTGCGAAGAGCCACCACGACCCGGAGTCCCTAAATCTCTACGCTAGGGGTGGAACCGACTGTCTCCCGATGACCTGCGACCCATCGTCGAGAACTTTACCCATAGTTTGGACCTCTGTGTTTACGCCAAGAGGGACCACTTCGAATCCGGTCGAATACAGTATTGCCTAATGTCTGCGTTGTTGTTATTTATGCGTTGTTATGTCATGTTGATAGATATCTCGTACTTTCAATAGAAAAAACCTTCATTACGTTATCCCTGTATACGTTATCCATGTGCCTAAGCGGGACATTGCTATATTGGAATGCAGTGCGATAGTTTTACAAGAAAGCCCTGAATCACCACAGTACATGGATGTGACCACACCATGACTAACAAGTTCCTCGAATTTCGCTCTCATGCTTGTTGCCGAAAATGTATGACTTGGTCACGATTTATAGGAGGGTGAATTGTATGGTAAGTTCCCTTTCCCTTAACGATTTTCATTCGATATCGCATTCCAACATTAGGGGTAGCAATCTGAAGACATGAGTTCCTACAGTTAATCGCAAAATGAGATTTTCTTGTTTCTCAAATCGAGCGAGCTCAAAATCCCTGAAAATCGGTAAGGAAAATGGGTTACGCATTCCACGAGACAATAGGAAATCCTTATTGACAGGTATCTGCAGAAAGTTTCTTAGCAATTTGTTTTAATCGGCTGCATTGTTGTACTGACTGCATGGTGTTTTTCGGTTTTTATATTCACTGTGTTGTGAGCTGACTTTCAGTGTTCTTTTTTTAGTGCGTAACCACATGCAGTAACTAAGAAATGTGATGTATTTTCAATCGTTCTCCATTCAAAACCGCTAACGTTAGTATTTTGTAACAGGATAACTACCTTTTGAATGGCTCTGCGATCCTCCTCCCGAAGTCTGGAGAAGCCAGGTAGCTGTCGAACGAACTCGTGAGAGTACTGCGCCTCGAGGATCATCAGCTCGGCCAATTGTTGAAAGGCGGTCGAACACGGAGAATGATTCAGCTGAGCGAGATTCCTCAACAGTATCCTGGACGGGATCAGGAGAAGCACTCACCGACAGGGACGCCACAGCTTCATCTCTGGCCAATGAGATCTGGTAGGAGGTGGACGTGATTCTGGAAATGAGTTCGCGGGTTTCAGACGAGATGTCATGCTCCGTGCCATCGCTCGGTAGCTGCGAAGGAACCTCGATCGACAAAGGGGTTGGCAGCTCGCCTCCTTCATGAGGATTCGATCGTTGTCTGAGCTTCGCCTCTCGCTTCAGTCGACACTGCTCCTCGGGGATCACCACTGAATTCAAAGTCACTCACATAAAGCAGATTTCGCTCGATATTTGTGGAAGAGCCGAACTCTGCGACACATACGCTCTGATCTCATTCCGATTCTCATGCACTTCTCGAGGCGGCAGTGCTGGCACTTCCTTCGCATGTACATGTCTATGTCACAGCTCTGCCCGAACTTACAGTAGTACACTGCTCGACGGGTGATGGAGCGCCGAAAAAATCCTGCAGAGAGACTCATGAAAAAAGCGGAATCACGGAAAAATTATGGACAAATTCAGTTATTTTTCTCAATACAAAAAAAAGAAAAAGAAAACAAAAACAAAAAAGAAATGCCGGATTGATCCTAATGGGCACCTCCTCTAGTTCTCCTGACATCGACGGAGGAATTTGAATTAATTTATTTTATAGGGACAATACACCTAGCTAGCCTACGAGAAGACTTTCCCATGGAGCTTCGTAATAGGGGGAGACCGCTTTTTGTTTCACTTTTCTAGCTGTGGCCAACCCGCCTAGGACAGATCGGATATGCCAATAGCTAAGAAATGCCTGCAAAAAAGAGTGGACTATAATAAATATGGTAGGAGTTTCTGGTGGGCAGATTAAGGTAGAATGCGAAATGGTTCGGCGGCTCTTTTGTGTGAGCTGATCAAGAAATGTCCGTTTCTAGCCGGATTACTCAAAATTACATATTAATATATCCCTTGCTATGTACAGCAGTCAGAGAAAGCGAGACTTCAAGGAAAATCGATGCATTGGGTCCCTTTAAAGCTAGACAAGTCTCCCATCCCTATGGGTGTCTTATGCTAGATTATACCTATCTTATAATGAAAAAATACCTGTCTATCATATGACAGCCACAAATCATTTACAGGCCCCATTAAAATGAAGTCCGCGATACCAGTGAAGTAGAATCCATGGCGCATCCCATAAAGGATCGATGCTTATTTCAAAGTTTACAAATTGCCCAACAAGTAGTTTCCTGCTCTTCAAAACGTCTACAAAACGCTGAAATGTTTTTTCAAGCGTTCCTAATTAGTTTTCCAAGCCTCGCATGTTTATAAAATATTTAGTAATTGGTCCGAGATTCACCCTAAAGCCTTCAGAAAAGATATAGACCAGCAACTTGTAGCTCCTTGCAGAAGCATTCAAGATGTTTGTGAAAAATTAGCAAAGCATTAGAAACTCTATGTTGGACAGAAGACCTCGTTGCTATATTCCACTCGAGACAGGGAAACTTATGTATAGAAGGTTGATGTCAAATCAAATCGGGAATAATTGAAGGAGGGGTTTTTTACAATCGGAATTAATCACTTGAAATCTGTTCGGAAAACTCGACCTATATGTACCTGTGAAAGGAACTAACCATAAGATTAGTGCAACCAATTCGAAACTTTGTTATGGGAATTGTGTTAAGCCTCTACAATTCGGCTTCCAACGAAGGCGCAACATTCGCTTCTACTATTTCTAGACACACTGAGAGACGTTCAGGTCTGATATTTTGCTTATTTGTAGAGTTTTAACGTCAGAAGCTTTCTAGAAAAACGCCGATAACATTCAATTACGACAACATGAAGCCTCCAAGTTAACTAAGTTCAGCTGTTCAAAGCTGAAGTTGAGTTTTTGAACAGTCTCTCAAGGAGGAGGTAAAGTTAGATTCTAACTCGTTACCTTTACATCCCTCACATGTGAGGGCGTTGTAGTGATATCCGGAAGCCTTATCTCCACAGACCAGACACAGCTCCTCCCCAGGCACCGACATCGTTGCAGTTCGGCACTTCGGTCCACGAGACTTCCTCGTTTGCGCCTGAAGTGTTCTGTTAGTTTCAGGAAAATTACGGACGGCTGAAAGTGAACGTGGAAAAGATGGCATGCCAAACTGTGGCAAATGTTGCCTGTTTTTGCAAGTGGAGTATTAGCAGACAGTTTGCATGCTTGTTGAAATCTACCTAAAGGCAATGGTGAATTAAATGCGAAGGGAAGCAGTTTTCAACACTTCATTTAAATTCCCTAATTTTGAAGAGCGGTAAGATGACTAGTAATGACTGATGATGGGTACTGCGTTAACTCCAACTCCAACAAATAGCGCATTTGTCGAGCTTTAGCATGGCCAATCTCGAAACAAACTTTTTCTCTAACTTACTCCTAACTATCGTAGTATAAATAAACTGAAATAACCTAATTACCAGTGGAGGAAGCTCTTATGGACTTTATTGGTAGTGATTGATGGAACCATCCTCTAATGCACTCGTGCCTTTACGAAATAACTCTACGCACAAACACTACAAAGTAGTATTTTTACCTATTCTCTGTATATTCGTTGTTTGGGAAAAATTGCTTTGTGCGACAGTGCCACTTCACAGTTCATTTTTTTCAGGAGCCATAACTCGGTAGGCTTGAGCTCTTCGCAAAAAGAGCACTTCTCGCTACTATTTCATGGATGGACATTCACGCAGTGTTATTTATTTTTGGTGTCTGACACAATTCCCTGGTCAGAATAGTCGACCATTCAAAGAACTATGTAGAGGCAAGAGACAAATGGTTGCCCGGAGTCTAGTCTTGTGCTTCAGGTTTCAAAAATAGTCCTACTGACCTTCCTCTACAGCTGGTCCAGATCAGGTAGTACAAGATTTATAGATCACAGGGCAGTCAACCAGTCAAGCGGTGGGTCAAGTATGCATCACCTCCCTTCTAAGAGAAACACTAGAGGTGTAAGGTTTCTTCTTAGAGTTGCCTGCAGCCAATTCGGAAGGTGTCTCATCTGCAGTTGCCGAGGAGAGGAAACGAACGTGTTGGTTGGTTGCATCGAGAGTCCATCCTGGTCCAATTCAGCATCCTGATCCTGCGTAGGCGTCGTTTAGCTAAGGTAGTAATGGCGAGTGGAGTTGATCCATGAACATCGCCGTGTCGGCAGGATACGTGCGAGTTCTGGGTCGCAGTTGATTTGCTTGTCGTCTCCAAATTTGTCCGCTAACTTGGACGTCATAGAGACATCGCCCAAGGCAAGACTTCACACTTCCTTGAGTCCATCTAGGGTATCCAGCTTGATAGTCGCGGATCCAACCGAAATCACTTGACTCGAAGATTTCTGGCGTGCTCCCTGATGACTATTGAACTGTGCCTCCATCCTTGGACTTGCCCGAGATCCCGTTGTCATTCCTGCAGGCATCAGCAGTGTGAGCGTAGAGAGTAGACGTCTGCCAAGAAAGGCCTCAGCTGGTGATCTTCCAAACAACGTGGAGCATGGCGTTTGGTATTGGGACAGGAACGTGTGCAAAGCATCCTGAGTCGTTCCCTCCTTTCGAAGCTTGCATAAGCTCCGTTTAAAAGTATCGACAAAACGTTAAGCTTGTCCGTTGGATTGTGGATGAAATGGCGGTGAGCGAATGTGTTTTACTCCGTTTAGAACGCCGAAGTCGTTGAATTCTGTCGACTTAAACTGTGTTCCGTTGTCTGTTACAAGTGTCCGCGGGTATCCAAGTTGTGAAAAGAGGCGACGAAGTTCCTTGATAGCTGCGGAAGAAATCGCTGACGACATATCGATAATCTCTGGCCACTTGGAATAGGCTCCACGATGACCAAATACATCCGTCCATCGATGGGTCCAGTAGTTTCGACGTGAATGCGGGTCCAAGGCTAATTTTCAGCTGGCCATGGAATTTTCTGGGGAAAGGGTGCAGGAGTTCACTCTGTTTTCGATATCCTTATCGACTTTCGGCCAGTAGCAGTAATCTCTGACAAGCATTTTCATTCTCGACATTCCCGGATGGCCATCGTGAAGGTCCATGAGAACAGCAGCTTGTATGCTACCCGAGATCACGATACGGTCTCCAAATATCAGACCTCCACTGTGCGTCGTAAGATTATTACACATCGAATTGGAGCGAAGTATAAGATCCTTCGTCTTCCTTGGCCGCTTTTCGGTTTGAACGCACTTTAGGACTTCTTTTAGTGCAGCATCCTTGAGCGTTTCGTCGGCTACAGTGTCCGCTGTGACTGGTAGCCTAGTGGACGTATTGGTGAACAAATTAACGGCGTCAACGTTGATTTCGGCAACGACGACATCCTCAGCGCTGATTGATCAGCAATCAGACGGGATAACGCGTCGGCTTGTCCGAAGCTGTTTGTGGTCCGATGCTTAATTGTGAAATTGTAGTTGAGTAAGGTCAAAGACCAAAGCTGGAGACGATTTGCCGTGTAGACAGGAATGCCCTTTTTGCTTCCGTATATTGCGAGAAGCGGCTTGTGCTCAGTCAACAGCTTGAAATGTGTCCATTGAGATAGCGATGAAATTTCCTCACAGCGAAGATTTGGGCTAAGTCTTCTTCCTCCACTTGACCATAGTTTTTCATCGTAGCTGTGAGGGTGCGGCATGCGTGGTAGATCGGCTTTTCCGTCCCATCTGAGAAGTGGTGTGATATTACTGCTCCTCTGACATATTCCGAAGCATCGGCCGTCATTACTATCTCCTATGAGGGGTCGCAGTGGGTGAGCAACATGTCCAAAGATAGGACTTCTTTGGCGCGATTGAAGGCTTGTTGATATTCGGCTGACCAATTACACGGCATGTCCTTCTTGAGTAGTTGGTCAAAAGGTGCGCGAATCTGGTGCATTTCCTCAACAAAGGCTACGTAATAGTTAGACAATGCTAGGAACGACCGCACATGCCTGATGTCATTGAAAGGTGCACCTTTTTGATGACTCCTGCTTTAAAAGGATCAGGATGACGTCCATTTGCATCGATGGTATTCCCGAGATAATGTATTTGTGGCACCAGAAAGTTGCACTTCTCGATGCGGACGCGAAAGTCGAATTGATGAATTCTTTCGAACAGCGCTTCCAAGTTTGCTATGTGCTCCTCTATGGTACGGCCAGTGACGACTACATCGTCTAAGTAAGCGGCACATCCGTCCAGTCCAGCAATCAAAGAGTCCATGATCTGCTGGAAGATGCCAGGAGCAGACTTGACTCCGAAGGGTAGATGATTGTAGCTGAACAGTCCTCTGTGCGTGTTTATTGTCAGCAGCTCCTTCAAAGCGTCGTCAACTTCCACTTGCAGGTAAGAGGCATTCGCAGAGTCGATTTGTGTGAATACCGTTCCGCCATTTAGTTTCGTGAATACGTCGTCGGGCGTGCGCAGCGGGTACTGGTGAAAAATCAGTGCGTCGTTGAGGCCAGTTGAATGGTTGCCGAACAATTCCATTTGCCTTTTACGCTACGACTCTCGGCACAGTCCACTTGGAATAAGTGAGAGCACGTCTTCTGCGAGTAGACGGCCGATTTCCTTGTCCAAAACGGAGACGTTAGCGTACGCTACAGGCTGTTTCTTCCTGAATACGGGTGAGGCATCAGCTCTTAGTTTCAGCGTTGTCTTTGTCGTTGTGCACCGTACGAGGCCAGATGTGAAGACCATCGCAAATTTTGTGCTGAAGACAGGCTTTTCAACAACTGCATTTCGGGAGGTAGAGATGTGATCCACGATGATTGTCCGATGAATGTGGTACTTCCTGATCCGGCAGTTGCTTGATCTACGGCATTCCGAAAACGTTGCAGTCGTCGTTAGTTACAAAGCAGGTCCCACGTCCAGGGAATAGTCCCCCAGATGCGTTGCTGAATCTAAAGTCAGCTTCGAAGCATCCTCAAATTTTGAGCGGAGTTCCATCGGCAGCAAATCCGGTTACATCTGTCTCTTGAAGTTGAAGTGTTCCAATCTGCTTCCATTTAGACACGGTGATAATGGTTATTTCCTCACCAGTGTCATGTAGAAGCTCGGTTGGATGACCGTTTATGAAAACATCCAAATGGGGTGGTCATCCCTTTTGAGGGCGGCTATGATGTTGTTGACCTGGCGATTAGCGTGTAGCGTGTAGTTGATTCACTTCGCTGCTTTGGCTCCTTTGGGTCAGATGAATATCGGAATGCGTGTGGCTCAGTTTTCTGCCGATGCTAGTTTTTGCCTCAAAAGGGCCTCTTGCGGCGAATGAAGTTGGCTGACGGATCGCCTTCAACCATTTGAGAGTCCTCCTTGTATGATGTGATCAGCTGACGTTCTGCAGTGTCCTTTGGCGTGATCTTCTCGGAATGGTCCAGCTTCTTCAAAGGACGAGTACGGTAATCAGCGAATTCGGGTCCTTGGAATCCAGCAACGTAGAGCAGCCACTGCAGCCCGTCGAATTCGATGGCATCCAGGGGCCGGATTCATCACCTACCAACCCGCGGGTATAGGGGTAGAGATACCCACGATGAAGTCTGCGTCTCTGTCTCTTATCTCCGCCCCTTATACCCGGCATACCCGTGGATTCATTTGTTGATGAATCCGGCCCCAGTTTGGCGTTGGCGCATCTCGCTTTGACCAGCCGTTTGTTAAACTACTGGCCTTCGCACCTCATCTTGAAGCATTCGAAGCGTCAGAGTGTTAGCGAATCTAAACTGGCGTTCTGTCACTTTTTTGTTCTACGATAGCTCTGATGGCTGCTTGGGTGAGGTAGCTGTCAGTCTTTGGTGCTCTTCGTCCAGGCAAGAAAGGAGTAGTCGTGTTTTGTCCTTTTCGTCAAGCTCGTCGCGCTCATTCTCGAACAGGTCCTGGCACCGCTTGAGCCAGAGATCGAAAGTGCATCCTCTTTCAGATCGTATTAGAATCTTTCAATTCGGCGGTGCAGCGAGTCGAAGATTGCATGCTTGTCCTTAATAACGAACGGGCTGTTGACGGCAGGTAAGGCGGACAGCTCCTCCATGAGCTTCATAACTGCGGCTCCTTCATAACGGTTCGTCCATGCGACGTGCTTGGAGGTCGAGTTGCTTCAGAACCGTTTGCAGCAGAGCGGAAGCAGAAACCATCCTTGAGAGTGTTGTGATTGCCAGTGTTGTGTCCTCGGAGACCGGAGGCGGACAACAGAACAGTTTACTGGAACAAATACCACACACAATATGATTACAAAGTCCAGTTTATATACACGACAAAGGAGCGATCCAGATCAGGTAGTACAGGATCTATAGACTACCCTGGCAGTCAATCAGTCAAGCGCATGGTCAAGGATCCAACAAGCCTACATATATTTTATAGTCCACATATATTTCTATATTTTACGATCTGGCCCTCGACAAATGGGTGTGCCATGGGCAATGCTCCAAGGGCAATCTCTGGCTCCTTTCTTTGGTGATAAAGCACCAAAAACAAATGCAAAAGAGTGGCTATGTGTTTGTGAAGATAAAATTGTGGCCAACTACAGAAAAGCTTGCGAGCAATGTTGAGAACATCTATCCTCTTCGAACCATCTCGAACCTTCTCGGTCACTCTCTAAGGATCATTTATGGTGATTGATGACCTGTTGCTTGTATGGTTCATAGTGAAAGCCTAAAGCCCCGTTAGTGGATTTGAGCAGAATGTTCTGATGAGAATCGTGATCTGTTCCGGTGAACAAACTATTCTTAGCCGTGTGATGGCAACTACAAGTAGAATGCTGTTAAATATATCCATCGATAGAAAAACTCCGCGGTTAGTGTAGTTCAGAAACAGAGAAGCTGGGAGCTGTACTGTTAGGATTTGATGTTTACATGCTTCCATTTTGCTCAATCTGCAAGCATGTCGTTTCACAGCGCTACTTTTTCAGATTCTGTAAGAACCGTCTAGAGGAAAAATCTCATCGTGTAGAAGAGAACGTCAGAAATGTAATCTGAGAGTTCATGAGCTCTAAATATTGATTTGTTTACAACTGAACATTCCTTTCTATGAGTTTTCATAGGCAAAGACCATCTAAAGGTTGCAGTTCTTGCCAAAAGTAAAATGATTTTGCTAATTAAAATGTTTTGGCGAACGAAGTTATAACCATCCGAAATAAGAGGCTAAGAACGGTGAAACTTTTCTGTCTGACCTATTAGATTTATGGCGTAACGATAATGTGGCATCCACACAGATGAGATTCACTAACAAAAAGTCCGGAATTCTTCCGGAGGGTAATATGCTTATCAGTCTTTCAATCGCTGACAGATTTCTTTAGGAGATGCATGCCGATTGTGCAGGGGATCACTGAACAGAGCGTAGCTCTCTGGATCCGCTGGTTTACGATGTTGCGATGATTCACAGAAAACAGCGAAGCCTTGCGAAGAGTTGGCGGTCACTCAACACTTGTTTGCGCGGAGGACGCTCCTTTGCTCCTACCGGAGAACACGCCGGTTATCGACTATCGCATGAAGTCGTGTGAAGTCGGACGTCTCACTTTAAGCAGCATCACCCGTTACTGCACCTAGCCACAGAACGAATGTTGTTGGTGATACTGGTGTTAGCAATGAGTGAGAATTAGATGCACACCTATCCTGCTTTGATAAGTATAGTTAGTTCTAAGCATAGCATAGTTCCATTAAGTCAGCAAATTCAAGTGCAACATTGACAATTTGACCGGTACAAAACAGGTGCAGAAATCGGTGGTTGTAATTTTTGTCTCAAGTCATCCACAGACATGTCGCTTACACAGCGTCATTTTTATGCTTTTATGAGAAGGCTTGCAAAGGATACATCTTGTGTACGGACATTGTGTACGAAAGCGTCAAAAATGTCTAACTCCATATTACATGCCTAAATACACACAACTTGGCAATTGTTGTCAAACATTATTTCTGGTGCATTCCATATGTAGAAGACTTATCTTGACTAGAATAAACACTTCACTTTAAAGCAAGTTATGTGGTTTTGAAAACGAAAATGGAAAACGGCGGAAACTTCCGGTACCACGCAGTACTTCCGTACGAACTGTAATAATTGCTTATAAGACTGAGGTTCATTTTCAAAGCTGTGCCGATGAGTTCTAACAAGCCCCGACCACAACTTCTTTTCCTCCAGCTTTTCCTTCATGAACACAGTCACACCTTTTTGTCGGTCGAACACGGAACAACGTCAAGCGACGGGATCTCCAGCAATTAATCTCGACCACTTTCGCGTTAAAATTGGAATGTGGTCAGCTCGTTTTTCAAAGGTGTCTCAGCGCCCTTGCCATGACGATGCTCAAGGCCACCCCCGGCCCGATCGCGTTCATGCAAGACTCGCTGAAATGCGTCCGGAGAGCGCATCGAAACGAAAACCGAAATTCGCTCCTTCGCGACAGTTGGAAACCTGTGAGCATAAGCTTGTGCTACCTGGTTGTTGTTTTGGGCGAAGTGCTCGTGAAACTGCTCCTGCGTGAGGTAATGCGACCATTTCATTTCGCCTTCTGCAAAGGGATTCTTTAGATGGGTAAAGAGAGGCACACTGCAGAGCCATGGCATTAAACTCGACATTAAACTGCTTATAGTTTCCTGCTCGGGAAGAGAATGAACGGTGTTTCTCTTAATGCTTATACTTATTCAACTCCCCAGTTCTTCATCGAGCTTTTCCCCAGCTTTCACCGAAACAAGTGTTTACCATGAACTTGCTTTTGTGCAAGCTGAGGTCATCGTGGCACTTTGCAACACTCGGAGCCACTCCATTCATTCGGCTCACCGATATCAGGGATGAGTGTTGATGCGCCTCAAGAATCCCGCGGATGTCACGTGCGGTCAAAGAGCTCCGGTGGTGCACTGCCCGGAGAGCAGAAGGTTAGGTTCGAGTTCTGCCTGGCGCAAGAGTTTTGATCGCAAAAAACATCCTACAACAATAGGCACCACTAGTATCGAGGTTCGTCGAAGCACCAAAGTAACAGACCCAGTTTAAAGGCCAATGCGCCAAAGATTATGTGTGCCGCAGATTCAGTGCGATTTCGTTGCATTCGCTTGATCAGAGCCTTCAACAACCGGATGTCAAAGTAACTCCACTCAATGGAACACCAGGGACAGAATCATCAACCGCCTACCGCCCTTTAACGGTGAAAATACTGCGAAACCTGATGCTGATGAATGTCATATCAGGGGTTTAGCGGTATTTTCACCGTTAGAGGGCTGTAAGCGGTTGATGAATCTGGCTCCAGGATATGTCTTGAGGAAGCGATCGAGCGAGGATGACCTATCGGGTTACTCCGGCACGGTCAGAGACAACTGAAAGAATTGCGGGTGTCAAGTCGACGTTTTACGTGAGGACTAACCGAGTTTCTACCGTGGAGCAGCAATAATCCGAGCTAGAAGTGGACGTAGCCTTGCTTGGAAGGTGTTTAAAATAGACGAATGTTCTTCCCTTCGGACACAATGTTTGCTACTCGCGTTGGTATTGTCGCATAAGTGACTCACCTCCGGCTTCCTGCCTGACGAAGCCGCTTTGAATGGAGTGTGGCTGGGCCCTCATCTGGGAGCCGACTTGGAGAGGCTCGTTCGTCGTCCAGCCGGTAATTGATGGTAATTTGTGATAAGTGACCGTAGCCGTGGTCATCTATCTCTACCGAATGATGTTGAGATTCTTCACTGGAAACATCTCGATTTACTCAATCCAAAGAAATGCACACACAGCGGGAGTAGACTACAGATGGAACAGCATCATTCAAGAAGGAGGCTACGTTACTGCAGGCCTCAGGACGCATGGTAGTCGGCATTTCATAGCAGCTTCACTATTTCTGTCTCTCCAGTGCAGCTGTTCGTGGAGAAGGCGCCGACTATGTTAAAAGTGTGAAGAAACTTCAAGTCGCTGGGCAGAAGAAGCGTGGGAGAACAACGGGGAACGTGGACACATGGATGCGGAAGGAGCCAGCTGGCGACACCGACATCGCTCGACGGCGGTGCCATTGGCGCGACGGCGTCGATGGAACATCGGGCGAGGGGAGGTGAGTGTGTGGAGCGACCTTGGGCACGGCTGCGCTGCCCGGTACCGCCACCGCACTCTCGGTTTTCAATATCATGTTTTTGATCTGATTACCCCCCTGACGGAAACTTGCGCCGTTCCCCTGCCGGGTTCACGTGTTCCGCTGGACCAGGCCTCCGGCGAACGGCTGCTCTCATTGCCATCCAACAGGAGCCATTCCGGAGCAGAGGGTCAGAAGAGGAACCTTGGGTGGACTTTACTCCCCGTCACAGGATGTTTTGTTGCGATCAAAACTATTGCGCCTGGCGGGACTCGAGCCCGCACCTTCTGCCTTCCGTGCAGCGATGCTAGGCCGTACACCACTGGCACTGTTTGAACGCACTTAACATCCGCGAGGATATGGATGCTTTCTCAATGTCCCCTAAGTTTATTTCTCACTGATGTCCATGATAATTACTCGTACATACATTGTACTGAATCAGATCTACAGAAGTGATGCTGAGGAGTCACGTCTTAAGACACGCTCCTCTAGGAACGTCGTTCCCACATTTTTCATCCAAGAGCATTCTTCATCCGCTGTCGTTTTAGGTGGGACCACTGTGATGACGAGCGTCGAGGCAAAAGATCGGTAGAAGGCGCCGATTTCGTAGCAGCACAAACCAGTTTTAAACCGACTCCTCTCAGGGTCATCCGAAAAATCCGTCCCTCCGAGTTGATCGGCTTGATACCAGGACTTGTCTAGAACCTAAGGTTCCGACTCGCCCCCAGTCTTGCAATCTTTGGTCATCATAAGAGTGAATACGTATGCAAAGCAACTGGATCAGCGTAAAAGAGAAAGGCATGACGATACCGACAAAGCCGATTAGCGCCAACATTCAGCAAATTTCAAATGGGTGCGTGACACCGAGGAGGCACCTGGAATTGAATTCATCGTTCGGGTCCCGTCCAAGCCAACAGCTCTTTCGTACCACTCGAATCGGACACCGATATATCCATCGGCTGGCCAACGCTAGTCATTACATGGACCTAGTACGCATTCAAATCGCCTCTACGACGTCCCCAGAAGAAGAAATGTGTGTCGCATCCGAGATGGAAGTTGACCGGCGCCGTCCTTTTTCTTCGTAGCTTAGGTACAGATACAGAATCAGGTAAGAGGTCATCTTTTAGCTATCCGAATATAACTATGGGCAATCATACCATAACTTCCTGAACTTTCAATACATTTTGAACTAGATCGTTTGCTACATGTAATATACAATGCAAAGCAGGATGGCAGGTAACATTTTCGGTAAAAAAACCCTGAGTTTGCTTACTTCGTCCTGATCACCATGTAGAAGCACGTCCATCTCAAGGGAACCAATCATTAATTCTCATCCACTCTTACTTTTTATTATGTTAATGTCATTTTAAGAGGTCCCTAATTATGAGAAACACGAGCAGCTCTCACCCTCTTCGACTCATTTTGATTTCAGTCACCTCATCCACATTATCCTGAGATCTCTCGTTTACGCTGTTATATGAATATTTGTTGTAGAACTCTTGCGCCAGGCGGAAGTCGATCCCGCTCCCTCTATCCTCCTCTCCCCGCACCACATGGAGACATCTCTTCTGTAGGCCTTTCCTTATAAGGTGAGAGCGGATTTTTCTTCTGTTTTGAGGAGCTAGAGACTTTTTCGAATTTCGAAAATCCTACCGAACTATGATCATTTTTGTGAACGTCCAGTCTTAAAGCTTTAATCATGTTGGCACAAAATCGACCAGAGGTCGATCCATCATTCTCATACAGATATGCGACTTGATTGGTCCTTGGTTGCTTTGGGTTTTTCTTCATAACAAGCAGGTTTTGAAATTTTCTAGAGTGCAGTTTCTTTCTCTAATGCAGCCCTTTAGTCAGGAGAAAGTTATTTCCATGATAAGTCCATCCTTCGGTTTCGTCTCCGTCATCGATCCGAAAAGCACTTCAATTTTCGTAGGGAAAGTACTTAAGCCTTTCTTAATAATTGACGGCCGAAATTTCATATAATACAACTTCAGAGTAAAATTCCAGACGCAGATGTCAGTCCTTTAGGTAGAAAATATGATGCGCACATGAGACCGTACTATCAGAAATTTTTTATTTTCAATTGTAGAACAATCAGTATCCAAAGCATTAAAGAATTGTATTCTGCGCTCATAAAATAACTGTCTTCTTCAGTGAACGAAACTGCGAGCGAATCTCTACAGTATCGAGGCCAGACCTTGAAAGAAGAACATATCAAGAACAACGAAAAACGCATGAAAATTGAAAACAATTACTGAGATAAGAAATAAAGCAGTGGTGTGTAGAAACAGGGGTACCAAGTCGTACCAAAGTCGTACCAAACCTGCTCCGAGAAGAGAGGGTGAGGAGTAAATTTTCGGTAAAAATGGAACCCCACACCTGACGCTGAAATGTGCACTTGCTGTGCTTAGTTTGACTTATTTTAAGAGCATTCGTGTACGTACTTGTAGCTATCAAACTTCGAATTGTTACATTGGCGTCGAGCATTCATAAGTTCTACCAACTTTGTAGACCAATATGAACTTTGCGTGATCGAACCACTAACGTCCTCGTTGGCTTCCAACAGCGATAGGCTCACACTCTTCAACGGAAAGTTAGCAATTTCCCATGAACCACACGATGAAGGCCGTCATATACAGAAATTATAGGAAGCGCTCTACACTTGCGCGTAGCAGTTCTGCAGCCTCGGTCTAATTTTGAAAGAAGGAACTAATCCATATGATTCTGAGGTGAAGCAGGAAATGTTCCAACAAAATTAGAAGCTTCGAAGAGAGCTCCCAGGCGAAAAAAGAAAAACTCGGACATGCAGTACGCACATACATGTAACTCAGACACACTTCAGCCGAGTATTCACTGCACTGAATTACCGCAATGCGGTAAGATCAACACGTAATGCACTCATTTATTACACGAAAAACTCACACTTCAACAATTAAACAAGGCAGGAAATCTCAAGACCAGTAATATCATTATGATCAGTATATCACACGCTTTGAATAGATCTGTTGCTCGTTGATACATTATTTCGCCAATGCTTTGCATCCACGTTTTATGGACGTGGTCGGAGCTTATGCTCCACGCGTTTTTCGTTACAGGAATGATTCTACGAAAATGCCATCCAGCAATTTCTTGCCTATTTCGATGTGCTCTGATACCAGTATTCTCTTATTAAATAAAAGCAACCCATACATGCATGCACTCTAGACCTGCAAAACGACGTAGTTGTTATTCCGAACGTAGGCGAGCTTGAAGGGAAGAATTCGGTGCTCGTCATGGTGTACCACTGCAGCTTCGTATAGGTCACAGTTGGAGATACGTTCGATGTTCTCTGGATCAGCCTCGTCCCACATGCCTCGGTATGCACAGTACGGTCTGGAAATAGAACTGATTGCTTGGTGATGAGGACGGCGCACTCTGTTAGCTTAGGCAGGTGGCTAATATGTAGTTACTATAGTTACTTTACATAGTTATTGTATATAAAAGGATAATACGGTAGTTACTGTATATAGAAGCACTATCAGATTAGCAAATAAGAATCAATATGACGCCGCAAATGATCCCAAATTACATTGGTTACCTATTAATTTCTGCAGAAGTTGCGTCCGCGTTTAGTCCTAAAATTGCTCGGAATAGCCCACATCTTTCGCCTTATTTATCCATGAATTGTGAATAGTTCTGCCAAGGACGGGTAACGCGAAAACGCGGCGAAATTGTAAACACCATTTTCCCAATCCAGCAAAGGAGAAGAAGAAGCAGAACTGCAAATTCCGGGACAAACAACAAATAAAAACAGCAGCCACCAATGCGTGAGGTGGAACGAGCAGAGAAGTATCATACACGGGTTCAGGCTATTTGGAGGACAGCACAGAACGAGGCGAAGGAAAGAACTCCGGTGTAAAGCTTATCTATCTTATCCGTGTTGAGAAGACCCGCGTTATTAGGTCGGACCCAAACTCCTCGGATATTTGAGGCACTGTTTGAGATTTGTCCTCGAAAGCTTCCTAAGAGATTTTGACACCTTTAATAGAGAAAACGTGGTACATGTCGCGAATACGCACTACGTGGCTGTGGGATGTTAGCGAAGAACTGCTGCGGGAGTGCGGGAACGCGCAGTTGCTCCCACCGTAACAGCGGCAGCTAAACAAGCACTGGGCTCGCTTGGAAGCGCATGTAGGGCGTAGCGTATGCTTAGCTGCCGCGATTACGATAAGAGCAACGGCGCGTTCCCGCACCCCCGCGTAGTGTCTTCGCTACAAGCACTGAAAACGTAGTTTAAAGGCATGCGAAATATGTGACTGCCAAAATTGATGAGTTTAGGCCGCTTTCCGTCACGGCAGAATATCCTAATCTTCGTGTAATCAAGCTTTACGGCAGATGGGAACGCGAAGTCTGAATTAAATCGAAACTCGAATGCTAGGTCAGAAGACAATGCCTTAAGAAGCAGTAAAATGCTGACACGAGAACTGGAAGAACTTTAGAGCCTTTGAACTAGAAGGAAATCTCAAAATGATGAGAACCTTGCTCGGAATTGACGATCGTACGGAGGACTAGGTAGAAACGAAGCCTACGCGATGCTCCAATGATTTAGATTAGGAATTGTAATATCCAAATGTATCGTCCTGGGACGTCTCTATGCATAAGAAAGGGAGAGAAATTCTCTTAGTCTGAACTCTTGAGATCGACAAATAAAAGTGCCGACGGCGAGCTTGGATTTCTTTTGTTCAGAAGGACTTGAAACAACATCTTTGGAGAAAAAGTTACCTATCATAAACCGCGGACCATGAAGCATCGCACAAAATGTTATGAGAAGCATATGGGGAGGAACTGGATCTCAATCATCATCAGACCTTCACAAAGATTTTCATCACCTTGAACGGGTCACTTTTCCTATTTGATAATCCGCTGCGCTATGCATAGTTTGCAATGGAATCGACTATCCTTGTATCGCGGTTTACCGGCATTATTTGCAAGTACTTCTCGGGAAGGTTTCGGAGCAGAATTATTACCGCGTACAAGAGGAGCGCAAAAATGACGAACTGCATGTACCTTGTTAGTCGTGACCTCGAACTGCTGCATAACAGCCTGTATCTGTTTAGAACACCTCTTAACTAACCTTTTCGGTTCAAAAGCGCAGTTGAACAGCTGAAAAACGAAGTAGTTCACTCCCATTTCCTTCAGTGTCCCGTGAACTTCTCCGATTGGCTTCCTGCTGAAGACTGAGTACACCGCTTTCGTTCGATTTCTGAAAGAAAACACTTATGAGTAGCAGTTCTTTCCGAATTGCATAGCAGTTTGGTAGAATTCGGTTGCTCGCAGAGACCAAGCTCTTTCCGTTTCCTCGATTGAAGTCGGTATGAAGACCAGGAACAGACTCTGCCCTTCGCTTACGATTTAGGGCTTGCATCCATTAGACAGCTGATCTTGTGCGTAGGCCAAATCCCACATGAGGCTGGTACAAGCGATAGTGAACTAACGATAAAACCGAATATTAGACAGCTGCAGTCTACACTGCGGCTGAACATTTATTGGCCTGATGCCATGACCACCACATCGCCCCTGGCGAACTAAAAGCAGTTCCACGTCTCATATTTGCTACCTTCGCCATTGAGCAAATCACCCGGGCTAGCGTTTCTTGACTCAACCAAAAAGCGTCAACGAAACCAGATGAAGGCAACCGCAGACGACTTTGCACCGTTAGAACAACAGTGGCGCCGCTACTTCTTGTCACTAGTAAAGTAGAGGTAAAGTAGTGCTTCGCGCCACGGGACACTTACACGAGCAACAAAAGGGCGCATGAATGCCAGTCGGAGGAGGCGCCGACTCTTGCGTACACCATGAATTGATTGATGGTTCGAATCCGGCACAGCTCAACCAAGCCTCCCGTATTCCTTTGGCAATTCGCACTAGTGCCAACAACAAAAAATCACATTGGCGCCATAAATGTCCAACAATGGTGAAGCGGTGACGTGTCCATTGTGAAGTCACCCCAAGGCATTGCGCAGGACTAATACGCATTCAAGTAGGCCACACGATATGCTGTAAAAGTCAAATGCGTGGCGCACCCTGCAGAGGCGTTTACTGCACTATGGGCAGTGAGGATGACAACAACTCACGATACCCTCAAATGAGGCACACCTTTATCCTTAGCCTCCATTGAGGGTATCGTCGATCGTTGTCATCCTCATGACCCATAGTGCGATGTGGGTACAACAGGATTGCCAGGGGTATACCATGGCTTACTTACCAGTGAAGGGTCTAAGATGTATGTCTCCGATAAGGTGAATTTCATTGCGAGAAGCTCCAACCTTCAAGTGGTCGAAAAGTATCTTATATTTTTGCAAAGTCCTTGGATCTAGCGAGTTAGGGTCTCACAATTTTACAACAGAATCGATCACTGTCAGTATCACAAATAAATACCTTACAAACGTGAGTGACAAGGAACAAAGATCTGACCCCATGCCTATGAAGCGTGTCTTTTCTACATAATCGGTGTGCGGAAGGTGCCTCGTGAGACAGAGCGGTTCCATAGTAGACTCCTAGGGCCCCTAACTCGGTAGGTTCAAGGACTTTGCAAAAATGGAGCACGCTCTTCTGTTGCTTGAAGGGTGGAGAGTCCCGCAGTGTTACTCGCCATCGCCGTTCACGCCTGAGACCTTTTCCTTGTCAGGATGCTCGTGGAGTATTCGTTGAAAGTACAACGAATACTCCACGAGCAGAGAAGTGTATTATTGTAAATTGTACAATATACAATAATACACTTCTAGCGCCTTCGTAATCAGTTTCATAAATAGCTTCAATCTTGTGTTACATGAAAACGATACTATCATCGCCTTTGAGCAACCTCACAGTTCCACGCCGACAAAGTCTTGAGATGCCCCATTCTATTGTATTATAGAAAGAGGTAAAGGAACGATTAGAAGCAGAACAATTTTTCAACATATTTCACCTTGACTGATATATTTGAAAGCAAAAAAGTGGACTAGAGGGATAGCAGTTTCCATGCCTTGGTGGTGCGAGCTCGTCTAAACCTTTTCTGTCCATTGACAAGGAATCGTGGAAGATAGCTTCGCCTACCTTATCCCAACGTCTTCGTAATGAGGGTGGTTAACGATAGGTCGAAGTGTAGACAACTTGACGTTAGCCATGACAGGCATCGTCCCAGCGAATACAGCGTCTGAAAGCTGTGATCAGCAGTCGTTAGAAGATTTTAGTATCAAGTGTTAGTAGAACATATTTGTTGCTAAATGATATGCAGAAGCTCCATTACTCTTCACGGTGATCCCTACCAGCCAAGTCCACCGCGGGAGACAAACCTGGTTTCGTCTCCTTCTGTATCCAGTCGAACAACTGCTCCTGTTCAGGATTGCTGTACTCTCCTTTGATGCGAAGCTGTTTCTCGATGTTGGACTTTCCTGAACATATCACATTCTATGTCTCGGTCTCTCGTCAGTCTGGAAAACATGTAGCAGCAAAACAAGGAGGACCGTCGGCAGCACCTTCATAGGCCATGGCAGCGATCATCACAATGATGATGAGTGTGTGGATACGCTTGTCGAGGTGAATTTTGAACGTACGCAAAAGCTGCAATCGAACTTCGTTAGAGCGTTGAGCAGAAAGTGTTTAGGACCTTTGTCTAGGTTGAAAGAACAATGGAGATTATTACCTTGTTATTAGCGAGCAACGCTGAGCAAATGCACAGGTGAGGGGTGAGAAACAGCTTCAAGCGCATGATCAGCAGCGCCATCATCGCATAGCATGCCGTTTGCACGACGTTGTAGAAGACCTGAATACAGCTCCTTTTGTTGACCACAGAAAGATGAAAATGGCATGAAGTGCCAATCGACGTGGTGCTGTGAAAAGAGTGCCTTAAACCGTATTTCTTGCCGAGTAACCCTGAAAAGCCTTCCCAACGAAACTAGAAATTTGGTGCCCTAAAAGGTATATTCTCAATATAGGAAGACTCGAAGGACTAACCACGAGTCTATCTCAACGGTAGGTCGGAACGGCCCATGTGTTGTATATGGGCAGAATCGCCTCTCTCTGAGAAACAACAAAATGCAAATATCTCGATTCCAATACAACTCTGCGCAGAGTTAGAGGCGACGAAGCTGGTCCGTTTGCGGCGTTCACCCTCTGTCTGCGCGCGAAGTGCTGGCTCAAGTTCGCTGGAAACAGCGATGGCGATCAAGCGGTGGTGTGCAGTGGGTATAGGGACGACGTGATGCCATGGTCGCTGTCTCCAGCCAACTTAAGCCCGCCCTTCGCGCGCAGGCAGAGGGTTAACGCCGCGAACGGCCCAGCTTCTGTCATTCCTACCCTGCGCAGAGTTGTATTGGGGTCGAGATATTTGCATTTTGTTGTTTCACAGAGGGCGATTCTGCCCATGTACAACACTTGGGCCGTTCCGACCTACCGTTGAGACAGTCTCCTGGTAAGCCATGAAATTATCTCCACTGTTATAGACCAGCATGCTTCAACTGGCACTCTGTGAGATAGATAATGTTCGTTAAACAGGATGTATTTAGGAAGAGGAAGTTTTGAATAGAAATCCAAAAAGCAGTGGAGACTCCCATCCGACTTTTCGCATTACGTATCTGGTATTAGACCAGAAACGCTGGCGTGGATGAGGCCCTTAATCGTGTAAGTTGCAAAGGGGGTATTGAGTGCACTGGCTTTCGAACTCTTAACGTAATCTTACAGCATTACAAGTGTTACTGTGCCTACTAGGCGTTCTCTGAGCAGTCGGTCAACGTGCCATGCTAAACGTGAACTTGTTTTGGGTCAAAAATAAAGCTGGAGGATTTCACTCCCCGATAGAACAGGTTTTTCACAATAGGATAGGATTCTCCAAAACGCATGGCGCATCATCGATATACATGGATAGCGCAGTTGATGCTCGAAAGTGAATATTGCCGAGGGATCTTAGAATTTCTTAAACTTTTAAGCTATTTTCCTAAACACACTGTGCAATTCGAGAGTTCTTTATTCCAAACACCATCACCTCGCGATCATGTAGTAGCTGACGAATCGTCAAGATGACAATGTTGCATAGGTTCACAAAGAACAAGGCTAAAGGACTGCACCAGTTAATCCACTTTGGATGTGATACGCTGATACCACTTTCACGCGAGGTCGGCGAGGACTTTGAATGCGTATTTGGCCCATGAATTGACTTACGGTGGCCAGTTGATGGACAAGTCAGCGTTTTATCCTTTACAGAAAAGTGGAACACCGATTTTACAAGTACGCAGTGATGGATGGGTTGGTTGACTTGGGAGGGAAATCGGAACTAGAAACCTGGAATAGTTCCTCTAGAGGCACATAACACTGTGCCTCCTCCGCTTGCATTACCACGCACCCCTATAGATCGAAATAATTTTTTGGGCTGACAAGACGGATTTGAGTTGAAAATACAAAAACGGCATCATTCTTTTTAAAAATGGATTCCAAACGCATGTATTTATTGCTTCAATATACAGTAAAGTGTAGACGTTTGAACGACTATAACACAAAATTCGGCATTATTCTTTGAGCCAATCTAAGGCATTTATCTTTTTCATTGCATGGCCATACTATACATAAGGATAAGGATAAAGGACAAAGGGCGGCGTTATTCAATCCCTTTTGGGATGCGCCAAGCATTCTACTTCTACGAGATATCGTGGAGGAGATTTGAATGCGTATTTGGCCTTACAATGACTTGCGGTGGCCAGCCGATGAACAATTCAGCGCTCTATCCTTCCCAAACAAGTCTGGTACCAATTCACCGACCCCGGAGGGATGAAAGGCTTGGCTGGGCTGGGCGCGAAATCCGAACCAGGAACCTGGTTTCGGGTGCACGCGACAGTCGGCGCCTCCTCCGACTGCGCTACACTCGCCTGCATACTATACATATGTTCTATAATATGTCTAGGTTATGCATGAAGAACCCAGATTAAGATTATTGGTTTACACCGACATGTTCTGGAGTCGGATTCATCAACAATTAAACCCGTGGGTATGATGGGCATAAGGGGTAGAGATAAGATAAGAGTCAGGTCAGGGATAAGGTAAGAGTCAGAGATGCAGGCTTCATCGTGGGTACCTCTGCCACTATACCCGCGGGTTAGTCGTTGATGAACCCGACCCCTGGTTTGCTGGTTTGCATGATTATTCTCAAGCACAATCTAGTCGAACTTGTACGTTCGCTTATCTGCGTACGTCTTCAGATGCGTATCTCGCTAGATTTATGAGACTCTAAGAGCCATCGCGTGTCGAAAAAGTGGCCATGGGCTGCGCCTTAAACAGTGAGCCATGGTCGTTAAATCCTTACCTCTCCATGAGGCTTTCCATCCTCTTGTATTCTGTACAGTAATCGTCCTCGCTCGACGAAAAAGAAGGAAACTACGAACAGCAGAATGCCTAGTCCAGCGCATGGAATCAGCCATGTGTCGCATAGCTTCTGTAGCGTCTGAAATGTAGAACCATCACGCTGTTGAAATTAGTAGCAGACATTGGCGTGACTGACCTCAAATGGCATGAAGTCGAATTCTGCCGAGCAAGTGTAAAGACGGGTGTGAAACGTCGCATAGTCGGTGAACTTCGAGCGCAAAATGTCAAATATGTGAGCCTGAAGAGGTCGTTTCGTCAAACAACATACTTCTTGGTTCAGGTGGTTAACTAAGACTCCACAGCCACAATCTAGACCAAATCAGGCTAGCACTTTTCCCGTCTAAAATGTAACATGGAAGCCTGATAGCGCATTCGGAGTAGGTGCCGGCTGTCATGTTCAGCCCATTCCTAGTTCGCGGTTCTGATTTCCGCCCAGGTCAGTAAAGCCTTCCATCCCTCAGGGGTTGGTGATTTTGTACCAGTCTCGTTCTGGATGAACAACACGGAATTTTTCATCTGCTGTCTACCGCAAGTCATTATATAGGCCAAACACGCATTAAAATTGCCTCTTTGACATCCTGCACAAGCGGAATGCGTGGCGCATCCCAAAAAAAGACTTGCAAGCACCACCTTTTATTCATTTCAACCATTAAAGTGCTATACCTGAAAGCAGCCATTCTAAGCAGGATCTTATCAGCCTGTCCTTGTCTAGAGATGTATAGAGAATGATGTAGGAGAAGCTAGATGTAGGAAGAGCTATGGGTATAACGAAATTGCGCGTTCTGTTGCCTACTTATGAGGCACTTACACCACGTTGCACTCCAGCTATGTAAAGCAACGAAGGTTGGGGCTGTTTATGATATGACAATAGACTCAGGGCGACCTCTTCTAGCCATATATAGCTCACATTCCTGTTAAGCCCTCACTAACAATCTAGAAAATTCTCTCAAAAAAGTAAAGCAGGCGAATATTGTCTCACATCGTCCTCCACCTGGAGCAGCTTCGACACTCCGAGTTTTATGGCGATTGTGCCAATGACGAAGCACAGCAATGTCAAAGAGACATACAGTGGTCGGACTGTGATTTTCTCCATGGCGGATCCAAATGTCACCAGAACCTGCAAGCATGTCTGATTCGTAAGGCCGGGATCAACATCAAGAACTACGCTCACCAAAGCAGAGAGAATACTGGCCATGTAGAGCGAGGTGAGCAGCATTTCATTGCCGAACAGCATCGCGTATGCCACAGTGAAAGTGATCTGAAACAGAGTGTGTTCGATGAAAAATTAGACGCACGTATTATTCACCACTTATTATTACGGTTAGAAATACTCCGGCACCGTTCTCCTTTATATTATGAAGAAATATCTCCAAAAATAGTGACCTTTAGCCATCTCAGCTCTGTCAGGCGCATAATTTTGCTTTCCGGATTCATCAACAAAAATTTTTTCTTCAACATTCGAATCTGCTTAATTCCCCAATGTTTCCGCTAATTTTAAAAGTAAAGAATTCCTGAAAATGGAAATGACGGGTTCTAGCTTTGCGAAATATTCCGAAAGGAAAAAACCTGTACGTACTCATTACCCACATAACAGAACACTGCAGTGAACAGTCCCGAATTAAACTAACTGTACAACACAAACGGCATGATAAAGGGTACATTCTCAAGCCACAACGAGATCGTCTCAGATTTTGGAGAACATTTGTGAAAATCCTAAAGAAAACCACACTGCTCCTGCCCGGCATTGTCTGATCCAATGCAAATCATACGAGTAGACATATATGTAGATGGTTTAGAGCAACGGGACAGAAGACTTTCTTTTTTGGATGCAGCTACTAAATTAAATTATAACTATATTCGAACTCCTCCACGAACAGAGTATGTAGACACACCATACCTCAGTGTCACAAAGAATGTGACAGCTGAACCACCATTAGGTCAGTTTAAACGTCTTCTCAACAAAGCCTTTCTAAACTACCACGCTTCTTCAGATGAACCGCTAAGTGATGCCGATTTCTTGTAGCTACCGTTTTTCCCTTGTTGTTGAGTCAGCAGTGACTTTCTACTTTGTGTTACTTTCTTGGTGAGGGGTCAAAAGAGTCTCTGAGTATTTATTTTCCTAATATTTGCCTTCTGAAAATGCAATAAACATGGATTGAATTATATGACTCATGCTAAAGACCTCGCGCAGAACGTTTTGCTAGCGCAGTTTCGCCCTCCATGTATCATGACCAGTTGAACGTCGACCACCAGATTGGTAGAGTAAGTGCGGTATTCACCTCTCGAGGGTCACCAGAGGCGCCAAAGCATTTCAGAACCTTCAAGAACAACCTGACCAGCGCGCTACTGAATGTCCTAGTGATGTTTCAACGTCTAGGAACATGATTTGACCCAGGCGATGTGATGCTCGAACAACAACGGCGCTTGGAATTCCAGAGGCCCTCTTTCACTTGTGTAAAATATGTATATCAGTGCATCTCGTTCCCATGATGAGCTACGAAAATATGTAGGTCGTCATAGAAAATCGTATTCAGCCGCCAATAATAAAAAGGGAGAAATGGCAGAAAAATCGCTACTCTGTTCCTATGCGAAGACTAAACGCACTGTCTGCTAATTCACTACACTGATATAGCATGCACAGCGGAGACATACAGAAACACGTTTGCGAGCTAGCAGAAGAGAGCAGCTCATGCGGAAGTTATAAAAGAGCATTAGCAGCCATTGCATAGAGAAATTATGTGGTTTATAGGGTCACTTGTGATTTTAATGAGTCGCCGAACTAAGGCGACATTGTATCCTCTCGGTTGCCTATACGCGCTTCTGTCAAAATTACAGAGCATTCGTTGTGCAATGAATAAATAAAAAAACAAAGGCGCTTCAACATGGTGGATTTCGCGAAAACAGATATTAATGCTAGCTAAACAGTTTAGGCGTAGATAAACAAAACTAGCCAGGTTACCGCGATGAATCGTTACTGAATACGAACGCACCAAGTGTCCTTTGAGCAAAGTTTCCATGGTCCGGCGAGGGATGTAGTCGAAAGCGTAGACGGCGAAGAGGGAACCGACTTGAGTGAAGAGAGCGAACTGCGAGAACTGCCAGAACAACATCGAAAAGCATCCGAAAACCGCCATGGCCAAGCTGTAGCTCATCCCATAGCGCTGGTTTCTAAAATAGTTCGGAGGAGGATGCACTTTGGATTAGTGATACGATGGAAATGTCTTGTCATCTTTCTACGAGAGTTGCTACTTCTTCAGCAAATATGACATAGGGAGCTCTGTACATCTACACACCCTCGTTAACGGAGCAACCCTGTGTGGAGCTGTTAAGTTCAACTAACGAATTTCGTGATGCATTTTATTACAAAAGATAGATGTGCTTCAGTAGTAAGAAGGTTAACTGCCGCATAGATCGAAGGAACCGTTATATACATATATTGAAGTTCACTGCCAGTTCCTCACTCTTCGAAGTGAAGATTGGCCCTGCATGACGTGTGGCGAGTTGATACATTACAACATCGATGATTATTCTGACTTATTGCTTTTATTAGCTATGCAGCATCCAGATGGAAACTGATCTGAAGCAGAGCGCAGAGAAGGCTAGGAGTCGTTTCTGAACCACACAAAGTTGCATTCGCGGTGACTATGTCTACCGCTTTAGAGCTTTAGAATCACACCTTCCATCCCTCCGGGTCGACAGATTGGTAAAAGACTTGTCTGGGAAGGATAAAACACTGATATGAACTGGTCGGCTGACCAATGCATTGTTTAGACTAAAGACGCATTCAAATTCCCTCTACGATATCCCGCAGGTGTACAATACGAGGCGCATCCCAAAAAGAGATTGATTACCGCCGCCACTTATTCCTTTCTCGAATAAACCGTTGAGCTGTTTTCGTTGCGTTACAATATCCATAAAACTCCGAAAGCAAAAAAGAAGTGGTACCAGCTTTTGGCCTAACACGCCCAGAGAAATGAAATCACCTGCGAAAGTAAAAAGGGAAAATGGAAAGCAGATTAGAGGGCGCCCGAAGCAGCGCTGGCACGGTATGTTACATGTGGACTTGAAGGTTGCTGATGTCCACCCTGATCTAGTGCGGATTGGAAACTATGGCATAACGACACCACAATAGCGGACACGGGTACGAGACGAGGCAGGCGCTGAAGAAGGAGAAGAAGAGGAAGAAAAAGAAGAGTCGAAAACAAAAACGGGCAGACATTATAAAAGGATGTGGTTATCGCGTTTGGCACTAGCGGTACTAGAATCCCCTCTAATTGAAGAGCAGAGTCACAACTAAGCTTCGACAGCGACCGTATCCCTTCCGAATACTGTTCCGTTATTCCAGTTTAGCAGTGGTTTGTCTCCCGTAGACCCCTATGCTTTAGCCAGCGGAGCGAATTCCAATTGAGTCACACTCGGCAGCGAAAAACCCACTTCAGTATGTACGTGACGACGGCGATTTGAGCGATGATCATCGGGAAGGCGAACGACTCGCGAAGCGGCGGCGTCCACTGCACTCTGGTCGCCTCGCCGTGGTTGAACGCGAAGGCCAGCACTGCGATCGCGCCGCCAAGCACGCTGTCACTGAAGAAGCAGGAGCGAGTGAGAGCCTCCTGAAGACGTGCACAGAGGCGGATCTCCTCACCCCACTAGTGTGCCTAGGACGAACAGCCATCCAGCGGTAGTGCCTGCCAACGCAAACACGTGGTCAATGTAGAAGTAGTGCGGGTTGCCGATTCCTGAAGACATTGCGTGTTATAGAACTTCTGAGATACGGTGCCCTCACTAGGAACCAAACCACCAAACCATGGCTGAGGAAAGATATTCCAACCCCCCCCCCCCCATTTCCCATCCTAGGGAACCTTGGTGCTACCTGGAGTCCTGTGGAGTCCTGCAGGCAGCACCACGTTTTCAAAGGAGGTTGTGCGTGAATTTTATTATTTTAAAATCGTTTGAGTGTTTTTACGACAAATCCCGCTCCACTGATTAGGGGACGGATTCGTCAACGATTAAAGCCGTGCGGAGTAGAAAGGGCAAACATGCCCACGATCTGGTATTCACCACCAACCTTATCCACCCCACATTTACTTCGAAGGTATACTACTAAAAATAATTGGAAAATATTCAAGAATCCTAGAAATATTCGAGAATTCCAAGGTATGGTGACGCCAGACCAGAAGAGCGGACCCCGCCATCAAGCGGGACAAACGCTATTGAAAATGATGATGATGATTCGAGAATCCTAGAAGGTAAGTGTGCCTGGCTACCCACAAGAGTTCCTTTACTATTAGCTCGACATCGATGGATCCGTCCCCATGCGCTAAAAGAGCAGATTACTGTGAAAGTGGCGAAATGCATAATCTCCACATCTCCTTGTTTGGTTTTAAATAGTGTTTCGGTAGAACCCTTCAGCAAATTTGACGGCGTTTCGGAAAAAAAAAAGAATCTGAAAAAAATTGAGCACAGAGTTGGGGCTGTTCAATTCTCCAGCATTGTGCTTCGACTGGAATTCATGCAGCTAGTGTGAATGCATGGAATATAAACAGAATGACTACTAGAGTCGAGTCGTTGGGAGAGCCACCGTCTTATTCCACCCAAACAAGTCTGATGTTGATTCATCGACATCAGAGGGATGGAAGGTTTGGTTGGTATAACCGAGAATAGAACTCAGAAACTCGGTTCGAGTGCACGTGAGAACAGGCGCCTCATCCATTTGCTCTGATTCCAAGGAATTATGACAAAAAAATAACGTTGAAAATTTACTCCCTACTAGATTTAACAAAATAATGACCTCCAGGCATCCCTTGAGGTTTAAATAGAATATTGTGAGCCAACACTAGGGGTTTGGTTGGCAAATGGCTTCGTAACTTCAAAAATTCCAGAGCTCAATTCCATACTTTAGACGCTGTAAACAGAGATTTGAAAGAGCGCTGAAAGCCAATAAGAGCTTTACTTTTTTACTGAAACGTCACCAATTGTTTCGGCTAGCGCCGGCATACGTAGAAGGTCCTTGTGCTGAACAGTACATCGATTATATTAAAGGTCCGCCGTTTCCATTTTAGTTAATTTAATCTTTTGAAATCTATCTCTGCTAGGTATGTAGCTTCGAAGCAAACGTATCGGGGGTTAAAGCACTGGTTTCTTGTAGCTGGTCGCAGCGTTTCTTTTCGCCATTGGCCTAAAACGCATTGAATTAACCTCGACGATACCCACTAAAAGTATCGCGCGTGGCGCGTTCCAGAGAAAGATTGGTCATCGACGACTTCCTTCTTTGGTCCTTAACCTACACGATGACCAAAATTAGAAATCCTGGCCTTTTACTTTAATGGTTTATTGTTCAACTCAACAGTTGGTTGACGCAAGTTCTCGGACATTGCTTGGCTGCTTATATTCAAAAACAATTTGCCCTTCATTATGAGCAATGCCTGCTAGAAATGCAAATCGACAGAAGAAAGAAGGCTGTACAAAACCAGCTCCAACGTTGACTTCGGATTAGTTCTGGACTGATATTATGGTTTCTCATGCCTACAGAACTTCAAATTCTCATCGTACTATTTCTGTTCCCAACCTTATTCAAGTCCGATAATTCAATATAAAAAAATGAAAATTACAAAGGAAATTATTCCCTTCAAAATCGCAGCCTGCCTTTTATACCACAAGTTCAATAATGGTGAATGTTCAATCGTTAGAAAAAACCGTTAAGGGCACCTAACTGAAGTTCTCTGGGGCATGCCGTGGGACCTGGTGGACGAGGAGCCACGACGTGTTCTCGAACTGTCAGCAGCTTCTGGTGTTGCCCAGGTAACTGCAGCTAGTGGACTGAAGTCGACTGGCATAGCACAAGGACTCGGTGCTTTGGTCTCCCTCCAACTATCGCTTTTTTCGGACATAAACACACCCAGAGATGCTCCGCTGATCTAGGCACTGGTGCAAATAAGTGAGCTCTCTGCTGTAAAGCATACCGTCGCGGATCGACTAAATCGACGATTTTGAAGAGATTTCCAAAGCAGATAGGCGCAATGAACAGAAGTTTGCTTTAACAACCTAAAGACTTTTAAAGTCCATGTTTATTTATTTATTTATTTATTTATTTATTTATTTATTTATTTATTTGCACAATACAGTGCGCACAAAAATAACTCAAAAAAGACACGGTAAATCGCAAAAAACTACAATGTGAGAAACAAGATATGTTGCGGTCACTAGTGGACAGTAAGCCATCGTGCGGTTCCAAAAAGGCTACATACTGCAGCATGGTCAAAAAATATTGAGGTGGTGAAGCACGGCTAGACTCTCATTCACTACCAGCCAGTGTACTCTGTAGTCCGTGCTCTTCATGACTACCACCCTTTCTCCAGCATTCAACAGCATTTGAATTGTGCACGCTCCACTACTCGCGACGGTATCAAGGCAGCATATGTTCCTCCCTGCCTTCTACGATCTCGAGCAAGAACATTCATGACCTTAGGAAAATGTCGGCAGAGGTTGACCAATGTTAGCGGTACCAGTGTCAAACAACTCGCTGCCGTTATTAATTTTAAAAAATATGGTAAATATCTCGTGCACCAAATGTCCGGGAAGTGTGTCAGTAAGTCACCCACCGGACGGATACTAGAAGATCTTAGTCGCGCACCTTCACAACTTTCCACTGGTGACAGATCGCCTCGGTTTACGGTCCAGCACCGTTCCAGCTTCCATCCCAAGGCGTTCGTGATCCATTTGAACTGTCTGAAGGCGAGCGACAAAAACACCTGAAGGGGAACGATGTATTTAGTAATTCCCACCTTCCCACGTTTCGCCAACTCGAGGTTGAGATGATTCCTTCAGCGAGAGACTTGTAATGCGAAAACGACTCTTTGTTTCGCACGGCTTCACTTCCAGTTTTCACCGAGCGCGTTAGTGGCTAACGTCATTAATTAATTCAACGTGGACGCTAACTGCATAACCTGTTTCACCCTAAGAGGCAGGACGTTCCTACCATAATCGACGGAGAGACAGAAGCAATTTCTGACTTGCCATGACCCGGGCAGAGAGGGCCGATATTCTTCTCCTATTCTTCCTGTCCTAGCTTTTCTATGCAGCGATTATTATTAGTATAAAAATTAAGTGCTAGAGCGCGTTGCATTCTTCCGTTGCAAGCAGCTTGATGTCGAACGTCAAATCCAGTGCACTATCCGGACATATCGCCGCGTCCAGGAGCTGGTTTCGCACTTGAGAAGTGACCGCGTCCGATGGCCGCCTACTGGAAAACCGCATCAGCTGCAACATCACGTCGTTCCTTCTCTTCCTCGTACAAGTAAACCCGTCATCCAGCTTGTTAGCCGTGTGAAGGAGATGTAGATTTCGGCTATGTCTACTTCAGCAATTTTTCCTTAGGAATGTACTACTCCTCATTTCGTACTCGTTTTTTATACACTATTCTTCTCATTCTTGGATTTGAAAACGAGTCTGCATAGTAGAACGGATTTTGTCGCATGCTTGCAATGGAAATATCAAAATCTTTCAATCCACTTTCAAGCTTTCATCGTATTCACATGACTGCTACGATTAATCGAAGTCTTTCGATCGACGGCTTATTAACGTGGTTTCCACCTCAAATTGCCATCTCAGGACGAAGCTGATAGGGGCTGGCCAAGAAGTACAATAAAGGACTATCTTTCGATCTTTGGGAGGAAGATGCAGAAAAACGCATTTACCGCAGCTTCTTGATAGCGCCCTTCAAACTGCATGCCTTAAAAAATGGACACGTTATTTGATCTATCCGAATGATCTATAAAATGGAGGATAAAACGAGCATATGTTTAAAATGTTGATTCGAAGAGTATTTAGAATTATGTTTAGAATGCGACCTTCGGTTGGAATTATCTCCCGCAAGAGAGGGGTCAGCCAAGCCGACTAGAGTATGGCTAATCGAATCAACATTTTAAACATTTACTGGACGTTTTTTCACTTCATCGGATAGATAATTCCTAAGTGAGTCTTTTTGTTGTATAGAATCATATACTGCCCGACAGAATGGAAAACCAATGAGCTATATAACCAAGGCCATCGCATACACGAGGAGGAGCTTTAACGCTATTATTTGTATCCAAGGCCAAGAAAAACATAAGAATTTTTTCGTGAACTAAGCAGGTACAGATTTGGTAAATTCAGCAAAAAGCAGCAGACTGCGTTATGTCTTCGCACATTCAGGAAGCGGCTGATAAATATCTGAAAGATTAAGTAATAAAGGATTGACATCAGCTCCAATTTCACGGCTAATTCTTGAAGATCTACCACCTAATTGTTCATTTTTTCTTGTTGTAATTTTCGATTTTATCATTAATCGAGTACTTTCAGAGTTGATGTGCCGTATTATGTTCTCGTTACTCATGCATTTTTTTATATGGTTACCCATTTTTTAATACACATACATACATACATACATACATACATACATAATTCAATGCTGCTCCCAAACGTCGGATTTATTTTCAAAAGTGCGCAATCTAAACATCGTATCAAAAAGCGGCGGAAAAAGCTTTTTTGCACTTTTCTGCCCAAAGACCAAAAGATGCGGCCAGTATTGCATTGTTTGCCTGTAGGGAAGTTTCTCCATCGGTCAGCGTTTCAATGCTATTCCCACCTGAAACGGATAATCCTGAAATCCCACAGTGGCTATTGAAATGCGAGACGAACACCTCATGTTGTCTGCCTTCAACACTGCAGCTAATAATGAAGAGAAGGCTTAGACGCAAGTTTAGAAATAGAGTCCACCCTTATTTTCCCCAGAGATCCGAGGATTTTGTCCGAAAGAAACTGTGAAATAAGCATTACAAGCTTGGACAAATATTCATTATAACTACAGTAGGAAATGTAATCCTGTTTTGCTTCGTGTTATCTTGCCAGATTTGGAAGAAATACCAGGTGGTCCCCTTCTCTATACCTACCCCACAGCTTAATCTTAACAAATGCCCTTAACAGCATCATGCCCTTAACATCACCACCGTTCGTTATCTTGTGAGAATCGACTCCAGAAGATGGCTGATGGGCATTGCAGCAAGGCGTCTCCACTTTTGTTCTTCGCCCTGATAACTCTTCCGTCATATTATAGGGTATTTGGTGCACTGTGAATCTCTTAAGAAGGGTTTCGGGTTACAGTCTCTTCCAATGAGATTTGAAGAGTGCGACTATTATACCTTAATACTTGCCCCATTCTGCACCTCTTCGCACCGCGGCACTGTACGCAGTGCACTTAGGATCGATAGAATGTGGAAAATTCAATCAGAATGAAATGTTCTGTAATTTAGCGGTAACTACAGCAAGTATCGTCATGCAAAATTTGATACCCGTGGTGTCGTCATTCGAAGAGTAGTGTAACTCCTTCTTCACTGGTGCAATCCCACATCATACTCTCACTTCCGCTATTTTTTGTAGGTATATACATAGGTGATCAAAACTCTCGCGCCAGGCGGGACTCGAACCCGCATCTTCTGCTTTCCGGGCAGCGATGTTCGCCTTACACCACCGGCGCTGTTCGACCGCACGTAACATCCGTGCGGTCAAACAACATCGCTGCCCGGAAAGCAGAAGATGCGGGTTCGAGTCCCGCCTGGCGCAAGAGTTTTGATCGCAACAAAACATCCTGTAACAACATGTAGCCTCTCTATCAGCCATTCAGGCTTAAGCAAATGTGTTAGGTACATAGGTGAATATTCCTGTCTTATCTTGATTTTTCTAAATAGGGAAGGGTCTCAGACGTATGTATGAACGGAGAAAATGATACAACAGCGAGAATCTCCACTTCTCAGATAGGTAAATATGTTCTATTTTTGCAAAGTTTTTAAAACTTCTGGTTAGGGCCCCGAAACTTCCATTTGGAATGTACATGTGCAAACAATCCAACTCAAAGGGCCAAAAATACAGCGAATGTGAGATGCACAACAATGAAACAACACACAAGGATGCCGCTGAGGTGAAACCACTGAAATCAGCCGTCAAGTACGGTCATTAATAGAGCATTTTCAACATGCTCGTGAATACTACGCTGCACTGCCTCAGTGGCAATGCCTCAGGCTTACAAGGTGGTACCTTTCAAGCATAGGATATGCAGAAAGGTACAGCAAGGTTAAGAAACCTAGCTCTCCACTTGATGTTTGGAGGGTATTGCTTTGCGGGATTTCATAGTGAGCTTTCACGGCCTGTGATTTGGTAGGCTCAGAAACTTTACAAAAACGGAGCATACTTTTCCGCTATATGAAGGGTGGAGATTCTTGCAATGGTACTCATTTTCTTAGAGGTTCGCGTGAGACTCTTCCATGGTAGGATCCCACATGAATTGTTCTAACAGCTCCAAAAAGTTGAACTCGTTTTTACCTCTGCATTCCACCTTTCCTTATCTAAAGAGCAGAGCGAACCCTAGAGCCTTCTTTTTCCTTCTTTCCTCTCTGACGACGCACCTTTCCTTATCTAAAGAGCAGAGCGAACCCTCCAGCCTTCTTTTTCCTTCTTTCCTCTCTGACGACGCTCGTTTCTTGAAGACCTCATCTAACCGCAACTGGTAACAGATGACTTTCCACAGTAGGAATTCTTAAACGTTTTGCTACAGGAGCGTTTAATTTCTTCTCCTTACTCGTTTCACGTGCTCAATTAGCATTCCTTTACATGAAACAAGCCGCGAAACATTTTTCATCATGCGAAAAGCTGTTGTTTTTGGGTTGCTGGAACGGTTCGTCATTTCGATGTATTGGCAACGATAATAGGCAATAAGCCCGTTTTTGTTGTTTGAGAGAAAACGCACTTCTCTAATGAGCAGAACAAGTTTTAAAGCACTGACCCAACACCGTTATGCAGTCAAAAATTGATGGCGACATCATCATTCAGGCAGTCGATATCTGCTTAAGTATAGGGATAAGGGACGACGTTACTCAAACCCTCTTGAGATGCGTCACGCATCTACCTCTACGGGATGTCGTGGAGGCGATTTGAACGAGTATTTGGCCACATAATTGGGCAGCCAATGAACAATTCAGCGCGCTGTCCTTCCCAGACAAGTCTGGTACCAATTCATCGACCCCGGAAGGATGGAAGGCTTGGTTGGCCTGGGCGCGAAATCCGAACCAGAAACCTGCTATCGGATGCGTGCGACAGCCGACACCTTCTCCGACTGCGCTAGACGCGCCCCATATCTCCTTAGATCTACTAAACTAGATAGGTCGAGAGCAATTTTGATCCCGCGCGTTCAAACGTGGTCCAATTCGGTCGCGCGATATAAATATCAGAATACGCAGTTGATGTCAGACTGAGTCAGCAGGAGGAGACAAGTAATGGAGCGTCTCAATAAAATCTGTTGTGAATCGCTGGACCCGTTATCTCAATGGCAATGTCAACAGCAACATGAACAGCACGATCTGGACATCGTATTGTTGTGGAGAACAGGTTCTGCAGTGGCGGCTCCTCAGGAGGGACAACACATACGTCACCCACCTCAGGGTAGAGATTGAATCGCTTAAGCGTGTTGATGGTGTGGCCGTATTCGGTCACGTTGTCGTTGGTGATCTGCTGCAGACCGGTATAGAACGACGGGGCGTTGATGATCGTCTTGTAGTACGAGTAGTAGAGACCCTAAAATCGACGGCTGAATCGAAAGGCGAATAATTGCGATGTTATTCGGCGACATGACACGTGATGTGTCATCCAACAGGAACTCCAGAACTCTCATCGCGGCTACGGAAGTTACTCGGTTCACTGACTTACCCGTGATAGGTCACAGTCATATTCAGAGACTATAAATTTGCCCTCCTCCTCATTAACTCGGAACCGCTGAGATATCTTCGAGACATTCCTTTTGTCAGAATTTATGACGGACATCTGCTTCGCCGTCTGTTTAGTGAGACTCATACTCGGAGCATTCCTTGTCTACGTCTGCAACCCGTTTGTTTGTAAGACCACCATTAACCAAATTAGCCAACACAAGCACCGAGCAGGAACGGGTCGCCTTAGATCTGACCAAGCATCCGTTACCACCACCGACGCCGTAGAATCCCATATACATAGCCCGGTCACTTTCCTAGACTATTGCTCTTTCCTGCGTCGTTTGATATTTAACGCATACAGATGTAGCTGCCGCATTACTTTTTTCAAAGTTGTTACTCGTCTTGTTCTGGTTCATTTTTTGACCGCATATCACAACAGTATATTAGCCAAAGCATTGTAGCGCAGTCGGAGGTGACACCGGCTCTTCAATCCACTCCGATATTGATTTATGGATCGGGTCCCGTCCAAGCTAATCAAGCCATACGTTCCTCCGGGACCACTTACCATTACAGGCAAAATAGTGACAGTGTATCGTACTGGCACTGCCAATCGTTGTATAAGGTATTTACGCATTCAAATGACCCGGCAGAAATAGAATTCTCTGCAAGTTGCACGGATGGAACGAATAACGCCGATGTTACGTTGGTATTTTGACTTTTATCATCTAAAGCAAAGGTGATACTTGCCTTTAGGAACTAACAATTTGCGAAAAGCCTGGAAGGCCTCATCTTATAACAAGCTGTTGCTCGGATCCGTTCTAGGAAGCCTATAAAAAAAGCCCACACATACCGCCTTGACAGCACGTTGGCAAATTTTGCAAGCAGAAGCACTGTCGGGAGCTTTTTAAGATGTGTGGTAAGGTTTAGCTTCGGCCAAGATTGCTACACTCCTTTATTCCGGCCTAAGTTTAGGCGTTGTCGCCTTCTTCAGAATCGGATTACATTTAAGAAGGTTCCCCCCCCCCCCCACCAGTCGCCATTTCGTTTTGCATAGTTTAACCAAACAGCGAAAGAACCTAACAAGGAAAGCCTCCAGAGTAGCGGTGAGTTTCTGCAATGCAATTTTTACAGGATGTAGGGTCGTGTGGGGAGTCCAAAATCATAGTTACTTTTTTCGGAATGCTCTTCTGTGGTCGAAAAAAAAAACCGTGTGGACGTATAAGAGCGAAGTTCATGGTGTTCTGCTGCCAACCACCCCGATGTGGTCGGTTGGCGCAGTGGTAGAGAGGTCGCCCCCGAGCGCACCGATCGGGTTTGATGGTTCGGACCCCGGTGTCGCCAATGGTTTTGTGCACATCGGATGATTAATATATGGGCTCGCGTGATTACAGGAGTCAATTTTTACACGATTAATGCTTTTAGTATTTAAACCTAGCCTTTTTGGGCTTTCATTTGAGATACCTCGTATTTGCACTGTATCATTTCAGCAACGATACCGTAAATGCACACAAACGCATAAACTTCACGGGATAAGTATGAATTTGGTTTGATACCGGTAAAAACTTAACATTAACAATAACATGTCGGGTGTCGGCTGGATATGTTGATGATCACCCGGGGCCCTTCTCTACGCCTACCGATTATGCCTTCAACGAAGAAGAAGTAGAGATGCCTTGTCATGGAGAGGAAGACTGTTCGTCCCTAGCGTTTGTAAGATGCTGCTAGTGTGATAAGCGATTATGTTTTAAATGTTTCGTAGTTCTATATCATAATTGTTAATTACCATTGTCAGCAATAAACATAGTTACTTCATGTGAGCAAGAAAATTTTTATGTTAGTGATCCAATAGAATGATACAGTGCAGATACGATCGAGGTAACTAGAGAAGGTTACAAGAGGTAGCTCAAATAAAAGCCTAAAAAGGCTAGATTTAAATACTAGAAGCATTAATCGTGTATAAATTGACTCCTGTGATAACGCAACCCATAATAATAACGATCCGATGTGTGCAAAAACATTGGCGGCACCGGGGACCGAACCATCAACCCCGCCCGGTGCGCCCGAGGGGCGACCCTGCTACCACTTGCCAACCCCGCTGCCATACGCCAACCGACCACATCGGCCGGGTGGCAGCAGGGCGCCATGAACTTCTCGCTCACGCGTCCACACGGTTTTTTTCGACCACAGAAGAGCATTCCGAAAAAGTAACTATGATTTTGGACTCCCCACACGGGATCCTACATCCTGTAAAAATTGCATCGCAAAAGTTCACCGCCACTCTGGAGGCTCTCTTTGTAAGAACGGCACCTCAATAAATGAAATGGATGAACTCAGAGCAGAAAGTCGTCCACCATCCACCGCTAAACATCTTAACAAGCGCCCTGCTTAGATTCATTGAGAGTCGCACTTGGGATATAGCTGTCTGGAGCATTCGGAAACTAAGGGTGAGCAGTCTGCGGTCCAGAGCTCTGCCCGTCGTGGTGTGGAACACCCTTTTCCGGCCAAAATGACGTCACTGTGAGGGTCACTCATCACCGTCACCATCGCAGCCCTAGGTGCACCTCATGTGAGAAAACAGATTGAAAACCATTCGGTAAGTGTGATTTATGAAAGACGCTTCACCAAATCCCCCTTCTGGAGCACTTTGCTATCATAGCCTACTACAGAAGCCGCTGAAAGAAAGAATATTGGGCCTCTAAATGAATGCGGAGAGGACGTCAGTTTTTATCCAGTCATTCAGCAGAAAGTCACAGCTTATCGCTCGCAAGGGAAATTTGAAGGAAACTCGGTCTCACAGAAACATCTAGAAGAACCAATGTGATAGGCTTGGCAATGAAGTTAGCTCTTCTCCAAAGTGCAGCTCTGCCTGCAGGCTGACTTGCGCAAAGAGGCAGACCTTTCTGAGCATAACCAAATTTGAGCGCGTTCTCTTTACTGCCTCTTTTTCGTATTCTGCACCTAAACCTCCAGTCACGCGCAGTGATCCTTGCAAACGCTTCGAACTCTAAGGCCAACCTAACCTTCTTTTGTCTTCTGAAAGACATTCACGTACCACATCAGACGTTGCTCCCTCTCATCCTCAACTGTTTAGATCTGGGATTGTCTTTGTCTCTCGGCCGATCACCCTCATTTCGCAGCCTATCTCGACGGATCACAACATATTCCCACCTGAGTATCCTCATTCAAGCCACGTGCAGTTGCAGTTCCTGCGCCCTACACAGGCACCAGCATTACCACCGTGTAGGATAACCCGTACTGTTGTTCCGTAGAGCCTGACCTTGGGTGTTCTTGAGCATCTACGATTGCAGCGGATTCTTTTGTACTTCCTCTGGTTGAATCAGGCTGCGTTTTTACTTGCAATAACCGCCTGCTCCACCCTTCTTTGCTCGAGTAGATCAATTCGGAGAAAGCGGAACCACTTCGTTCTCGATCTCCTCCTTGGCAATCTCGGATGGGCTCTGTGTGCAGTTCTCAAAGCTTACGAAGTTCGTCTTCTTTACGTTAAGCCGCAGACCTTTGTCTGCTGGGGCTCCCTGCCACAGCAGCAGCCTCTCCATCAGCTCCCTCTAGCAGTCGGCTATCAGGGCGATGTCGTGCGTTTACCGTTGTCAAGTGTAACTCCATACAAGCGGATTCTTGCTTTCAATCAAAGACAATTCGCAATGCTCTGGAAAGGTGCCAGGAGCAATCCCTCGATTTTTTAATTAAAAAAGTCCGCTTTTCTGCGCTTTAAAATTAAATCTTTACCATTATTTTTCTTAGAAGGTAAAGATTTATAAGAATTTAAATAGTTCGCACACTTTCTGAGATAAATGACATTAAAAGAAAGTTGTACGAAATTTTCACTAAAAAAATTAATCCAACTGCATCAAAGAGTCTCTTTTTTAATGTAGAAGAAACCCGTTTTAATTTGGAAGATGTTCAATTTTATTTCAATAGCGTAAAGCTTGGCAGAAGTGTTCCCATCTGATGAGAAAGGCGCAGCTTGGTTTGAAAAAATGCGTAACTCTCAACTGTGCATCCCCGAGAAGAAAGCATTTACAGCCAGGCAAACACAGTGGCGTATTGGAGCGCTGCCTGGAGCAGCCTCTTCGTGCGATGCTAGTTTTTGTTGTTTTTCGGTTTATTGTTTTTCTACGCTTCAAAACAAACATGACAACATTCTTGTAGCTGAAAGGCTTAGGACTTGATGACTATTCAACAAGCAATCGGGGATGTTCACATTAAAGCATCCCTCTCAAGAAAGGTCGCGAAACAAACCATTAAACTTTGCGCTGTTTGTTTTTACTTCTTCACCTTATTTTATTTTATTCGAACATTGCACGCTTTTCGATATACCCTGTGTAGGCGACTGAAAAGTTACGGAGCAAATTCAAAACTAACACTTCGATAAAACTAAAATTATTTTGACTTGTTAAAAAACGCTCAGCTTCACTTGAAAGGCAAGCGTTTTGATTGGCAAGATGTTCAGTGCCGTTTTCAAAATGTCCATTCCGGTTTTAAAAGTCTGTCGCTCAGTTCGAAACGTGTCCGGTTCGAAGTGAAAATGGTTTCCTCAGCAAAGAGTTGCCGAAATCGCTTCACAGTAGCTCGCGACAGCTCCACAATGGAGTGAAAATCTCGCCCTGCCCGATGAATGATTATTTGACGCAGTTACTGATGCCGCTTATCCATGGGGTGACACAGGCGAAGGAAAGGAATGATAACGACAGCGTCAAGGATCCTCCTGCGTTCGTTCGGGCAAACGTGAACACTCTGAATCTTCCCCGTGCTACAGCTAGTTCCCCGCTGACGAAGCCCGATGCAAGCGCCAGAACATCCCGGACAGCGCACACCGATGCGCCCATTCACGATCACACCCGAATCATCGGCTTAAGAGGCTTTTGTCGGCTCTCGGTGGCATAGGCGGCGAAATCCGTTTCCTTTCACGCATTCCACACAAGACCTTCGCGATTTCTGTCATAAACATTCATCGTGTTCTTTGTGGAGAAGCGCAAATATGGTTCCTCTAGTGCGTGACTTCTTTACAGCGGTGACAGACATTTGAATCTATGGGTGTCGCTCGGAAGAGCTGGTCTGTTCCGCGCGTCCAAATACTCCTGTTTTCACCTTTTGAACGCATTCGTTCAAGTGCTCACGGCAGCGCACTCTGGAGGCGAATACCCGAGCGCCGGGATGTGTCAGCCACTCATTCGTCTTCGTTGGGAGCCCCTCCATCGTCTCCACCTTCCATTTTGGTTTCAACGTTTGTGTTTTTCACGCAGTGGCGGAAGAGAAGATTAAGGTCCATTCTTATGCACACAGGATCGACACGCATGTTGAGGAATTCCCTCTCCCTTCAACCCGAGTTTCCTCGACATCTTTACAGCGTGTTCGCATTCTAACCTGCTCCTAATAATATTTTCCTTCCGCGATCATGTTTCACGTGTCCAAAGGTTGCTTTTGGCTGATGGTCATTAGCATTCAAAAGTGTTCAAGGTCTGGCATTGAGAATCGGAGAGGCATAAAGCGTTCAGCTTCCACGGGAATGCGCCACGCACTGCACAAAACACTAATAGTGCCAAAAATGATTCCTGCGAACTCTGGCTAGTAACGTACGGAAATACTTCACGTTGCAGATGTTTGCAACACTGCTTCTGCGATTCAAGTCATTTTCTTTGAGCACTGAGTGGCTGCTATCGGGGTGTTACAACGATGTTCTGCATAGAAATCAAGACTGTAGCGCCGGGCGGGACTCGAAATTGTACGCTCTGCTTGTCGTGCAGAATGCGTTGTTACACCATCGACGTTGTCTGATGGCCAGCAGCAGATTTTGCTCACAACAAGATATCGTTAGAACTGATTCTACATGTGATTAAACTGAAGACACTTGATCACTACTGCTCAGGTCTGCACAGAACTCGATGATAAATCCGACTTGCGAAACTCGCAGCTCGATTTCTTTACAGAACTCAAGCTGAGCTCAAGCAAGACGGTGGTCCGATCCCGTATAGAGCTTGGGGACAATCGAGAAAGTTGAAAATGACCGGGGACTCCCAGGTTCATCGTAGGGAAAGAGACTTCTTCTGGAACGGTTGTTGTCGCGTATGGTCAACAATACGAAAAAGGACTGTCTCTCGCCTTGCTAGTTCAGATCAAGCCATGGGTCCAGATGTAAAGATCTTCCGGCGACCTTTGCAGCCCATTCTTGGCGTTGAGGTTGCCGATTATCACCTTGTGGGAGGTGTGATCTTCACTGTAGAACTTCATCAGCTCCGCATAGAAGGATTCGACCTCTTCGTCAGCGCAGTTGAATGTTGGGGCGCACGTGACCAATGCAGTCAAACCTGGTGCAACACCAAATCGCTTCAGCCACAAAAGTCCAACATTAGGACCAGCATTACATTAGCGTTACACTCCTTGGATCGATGATTGCGACTCTAATTTATTGCGCTCTACGTGAGCTAATAACATGGATGTAGTTCAATAGAAAGATTCCAACGCAACCACTATTGTAGACGAAGCCACCTACCATCTCCGTCCTGTAGGCCATTTCGCGTTCGAAGTCGGCCAAGTGGGAGAAATGTCGGTCGTTCTCGAACAGTGTCGACAGATGCCGTGTGTTCAGCACGGAAAGCGCCAATGCTGGAATAATTCTGTATTCTCTCCACTCTATACGCTTTATTCAGTCCCTATAAGTTTTGGGAAATGAAACTGTTTTATTTTGTGATGTGTCCTGTGTTGTTGAGTAATTTTTTTTTAGTTTAGTCAGGTGTAAGAACCTCCAGATGCTCCCTCACTGGTGATCCTACCATACTCATAGATTCTGATTCTCGATTCAGTAAGAAAACATCGACAGGAAGTGTGCGACCAGACAGTGCTTTTATAGATCGCTACAAACCGGCCAGTAGCTCTTCCTGTGTTTCTCTTGCCATTCTCTATACTCCACTACCTATGCTATGACTATATTACCACAATATGAGCAGATTTCTTCAGCAAATTTTCTGATTACCTCCTGGTTGCTTACTGCTTACGGCCGCGTTCTTTTGAGAGTAGAGCTCGTATTCATCACCTCCAGATCCAACATACGTCTTTCTTTGAACGCTTTCTCGTCTTTCTTTGAACGCTAAAGCGAGATCCCTCGTGTTTCGTGCAGAATTTGGATGCAAATCCTCTTTGGCTGACCAAGGTGAATCTTTGCTTCAAAGAGCTTTGTGATCCAAACGCGCACTCTCACCCGAATACAGCGATCTTTTCTCCACAAGCTGGCGATCATTTGTAAACAAATTTGAAACAATTCAATGCAGAATAGTGGGCCTGCTCCGGTTCTCCTATTCATCACACTTCCGGATTCAGCGAGTGTTTCGGGAAGTCAGTAACAGTAGCACAACAGTTCCATGCTGTTCTACGATGCAGTTGACGGTGAGAAGAGGGTGGAGCGCGTCGCGGGAGGTGGCGAAATGGAAAGTTCTCAGCCCAGATAACGTCTAGGCCCCGAATTTGGCCGCTCATATTTCACCGCGCGCTCTTTTCCCAGTTTTACCTCTTTCCGTCCCCTCTTCGCTGATCTCTGTGTGCGTCTGTACAGAAAACTTTTTCCTATCGTCAGCACTAAAAATTTGGCGCAGAAGGAGGAGCCAATGGAGCTGATTTCTTCATTAAGTGGAAATGATTAACAGAAAACATTAAATCACTTTTCGTATTCTCAGCTTGAATACCAATAAAGAAAAAGAAGACAGAACAGTTCCCCTTCCCCGTTCCTATGGTCCTGCTGATTTGTTTGATCATGTACTGCCACAGATTCTGCAAGCGAATACTCTCCTATGTATGAATAAGGATTATTTCGCTCGTGAATGCTTCAATAATAATTCATTGCCTTTCTCATCAGGATTTCGTGTGTGCTCTGTCTCCGACGTTGGAAAGCTATACTCCACCTGATGTATATTTCAGTCCCTCAGATAGAACGAGGTTAGATTCTGAAGGACATCCACCAGAAACCGGATAGGCACTACTTCGAGAAAGAAAACGGTTTGCCCTGTACGTGTTCTTGGATGGCGTGGAAGAACTTTCAAAAAAGTTAACTGAAGTTTCGACACTCATCCTACAACTACTTCCACTCATTTGATACATTCTGTGCATTCTGCTGTACCAATAACGATTACGGTAATGCACAACAAGCTTCTGGAACTCTCCTTGCCTCATCTATGGAAACCTCTTCTGTCCTTGAGTCTTGACTGACTACGACCCCCGCACGCAGTCATCGGCCGGTGACATCTTCGAAATCTTTCCCCTTCATCATCCGATTCCCATCCCGATCCCATTTCCAACTTTTCCACCAATAACACTGCGAATTTAGCAATAAATCACGTGACAACTACCGCGAGTTGTCGCAGCCAACTTTTGAATTAGCGTACAATCATTATCGTTTCGGCTAGAAGACTCATTGAAGATCTGTTTCAAATGCTCGAGAGCAAAGGATTCCCCATATGTAGATGGCTTACATATGGTAAGATTGCATCGTGCATTCATCCACCGTGCAGTTACCGCAAACAGCTGCCTTTTTCACACCGCAATTGCACCCAAGCAGCATTTATTTTATTAAATAGGCAAGCATTACGTGGTGATGGAAGAGCACATGTGCAATCTCTTCACATAAGATAACAGAAAGTTCTCTACTTTTTGAAGCACGAGAATGTTCCAAAGATATTGTTCCAACAAAGCGACAAGGGTTTTATGTTCTTTCAAGCGTTGTAACAAATAGTTTTTGAAATACTTCTGTGCCACGAGGTTGTCAGGTGGAAGCTTTATTATTCGCCAGACCTTTCGACCGCCTCGTCGTCTCGGAATTCGATTTGGTACTGGTCATATTTACGCCGAGTGGCAGCGAGTCGCTACATTCAAGAAGGTGGAGATTCATCGTGCCTCTGAAGATGAAGAGATGGTCGTGACGTCAGGGCAATAATAAAGCTTCCACCTAGCAACATCGTGGCACAGAAGTGTTTCAAATATTGTTATGTCAAGGTTTTAAGCTAAGAAGACATGGAGTTCACTAGACAGTAATAGTTATCTTAAAGGACCCTATCAATATTTGTTTTTAACATAAATTTTCATAGAGGAAAACTTTATTTTGCCTTTGTCAAAAGTTTTCACATTTCCTTTCTACACTTTCTATATATATATATATATATATATATATATATATATATATATATATATATACAGGGTGGCCCATAAGTCCTGCAACAAAAACATAGGCGTATAAAAAGGCTAAGAATGCACTAAATTTGGTACATTTTTAAACCATGTTTGCCCATGGTTTGTAGATTATGATGGAGCGGTATTATTCATAAGGGACCACTCCTGGATTGATAAGAGCCTTCAGATCGTGTGGGTTGCTTTGCAGCTCGCGTCGCAGCACCTCTTACGGAGTTTTACTTCTTATTCGTTCCAAAGAAGATATTGAACAATAGTTTTCCCAGGCTTTATAGAGCAAGACATTTTCTTTAAGATGGTTATTAAACAAAGATTGAAAATCTAAAGGTTTAGGAATTTCACAGCTAGTCTTTCGCAGGTGCAATATTTTGCAGATGGACTGAGAACCGCTACCACGTCCTTTTCTTTGGCTGTTACAGGAATCGCTTTACCAGAATGTGCATTTTGTCTTTAAACAGCGCGATTGAGTCTCCAATATATGGTGTTAAGTTTTTGTTCCTATCAAGCGAATATTTTTATTGATTTTCACTATTTTTACACAAAAACCTATGGAGTGCGGGGAGACATTTTGGAAAATCGTGTATTACAAAAACTTGCCATGCGTGGCCGTTGTTTTTATATCATCAGGTTCCCGCAAAGGTAGCATTAAACGCACTATTATTTTGACCTTTCTGGGATCGCTCAACTTTGAGAAATTTTTCATCAAATGAGGCAGAGGCTGAATACCCATTTCGAACGACGCCCTCCAACTGCGCTTACAAATTTTTCCTTCTACTCTCTTCTCCTCATAGTTGAGTCTTCATCTCACTTGTGGACTTGTAGAGCTTTCCTTGTAGTTTTCTATAAACTACATATTGCTTAGTAATAGATTACGCACACGGATGAATATTGAATTTGTTCCAGCTGGTTGCTGCATCCTGTATGATCAGAAAATTAATAGCGTTCTTCTACTGTAGTTCAGATCCGTTCATCCAATATTCACTCTTGAGAAGCCTTTGCACTGCCCTACACAATACCATCATACTGCATGTTCAACAACCAATCTTCCGAAATTTAGTCACATCGGAACGGAAGAGTCCCACCACGGGCCAGAGAAGAATTTTCGGTAGTTTTACATGAGAGCGCATTACTTTGTAATAAGAGCAGCTACAACCATGATACTTTCCAGAAGTATAGCACTAAGTATGTGCTACATAACTGTTGGTATGCGGTTTTTCTGCAATTGGAAAAAGACAACCAATAAGGTCTCCTAATTTTGTTGCAGGACTTATGGGCCACCCTGTATATATATATATATATATATATATATATATATATATATATATGCTGCTCATGGAGCGTGGCAGCACAGTCGTATTAGACGTAGGCCGTCGAGCTCGCGGCAAATCATGGTTCTTGGTTCTGATCCCGCCAAGAACGACCAAACTTATCATCCTTCTGACGCTGCTGAGTTGTATAGGCTGGTCTGGGAAGGACCACACACTGTTTCGTAAATCGAGTAATTACCGCTAACTGGTGTATGTTTAGACTTAATTGATATTGTAGAGGCCATTTGAATGCACAATTGTGCATTCAAATGGCCTCTACAATATCAAGTAGAAGTAGAATGCATCGCGTGAAGAAACCTCTTCACACCGTTCTTATCCCCTTTGTGATTTATGAAAATCCTGTTAAAACGCCGAGAGCTTTCATAATAGGTCAAGCAGTTCTGAGACAGCTCGTATTTTACTGGTTCATCATCGAAAATGATGTTCCCAATTCAGCTAGCGCATCTACAATTAAACCTTCTGAGACGTTTCCTGCACACAATCTCTAACTGAATTCAAGTGACCAAAACTGTAGTTGAAACGGTAGGAGTGCCTAAAACAAGCATTCAAAAGCGACAATCTATACGATTCAAGCTGGAGAACACGCACTATCATCGTTCACTTGCCTAGCATCATCTCAAGACAGTAAACCATTCGACTCCATAAGGAGAAATCGACAAGGATCTCAAGTTGCTTGGCGTGAAGTGATTCCTAGCCTCATTTGAAACGCTTGAAGAACCTTGCAGGCTATTGGTAAGATAAGAACGGTAGTTGACAGGATTTAAGAGGTGGTGGCGGTGCTGCTCCATCCTATCTCGTTGACGATTCTCACAACCGTTCGCTACGACTTCAGAGCTTCCGAACTGTCTAATCCCAGCTAGTGGACACGCGCTCAGCAGCTGATGATCGACGTAAGCCGGCGGCCACGGAGCGTGATACGGCGCTGTCATGAGATCGCCTACATGCTCTCGACGATCACTTGACGACAATGGCGAACCAGTTCGCCTGCTCGCCGGCGATTGCGCCATGCGCCTCCGCAGTCAGTGCGGTAGTGCGCGACGGAACAAGAACGACGATCAGCTCGAAAAACAGCTGGAGCCGCGAGACGGGACCAGTCCTCGCCCGCATGCACACAAAGCGATCGCTTTGACTGAGGCCGACAACGTGCACCCCACGTGGAACCACGCGGTCGACGGCTCGGTCTCCCGAAGCGCTTTGCCTCGAGATTCCGAGCGCAGCTCAGTGCCATGAGGTCATGCTTCTTCCGAAAATATTTGGACTTCTCCTTCTAGAACATGTTATTCTGGCGTTTGCTCGGATGCGCGGATTGGCTTGCTCCTTCCCTCAATTACGAGTTCACAAGCATTTCGCAGAAGGAGAGCTACCCATTGTTTTCTCCCATATCATAGAGTGGACCAGTGAGATTCCGCACACACATCTAAGCAGAATTGAGGAAGCGTTTTCTTTTTTATTCAACCTGTCCTTTTATTGTGACAGTGTACGTGATTCTGTAGGAATTATTTCCCTTTTTGGACGGCCTCGTATTCTTCTTGCACGATATCTTCTGAAGATATTTTTTTCAGCGGCACAAGCTCGGAGCCTTTACAGTGTCCTGTACGCCTTGAATAAATTTATCTCCACATGGTCTTTCTCGGCCACCCTTTTTATCCGTCGCATTTTCGCCTTATGTATTCTGTTCGCATGGATCCACCTGCGCCTTTAAATGTGACATTCACGTCAACGTCGCTCCTGGTCCTCATTGAAGATTTTAGGCTTCATTAATTCCGAGCTACAAAATTATGAGCAAAGCACTTTGGTCTGTCCTCCCTGTCTAACTAGTTATCGAGCGGAGTCAAACTGGAAGTAGCGGGTGGTGCTACCAGTCGATGTCGATTCAATTGCCCTTTGTGTTTTTGAGTATCCCCATTTAGAATGGGGCTTTCCCTATCTTTTGCGCCCATCGCCAACCTCACACTCTCTGCTCCGCTGGAGTCTTTGCGGGCGCGTTGCTATCCCAATAAAGCGTTTTATTTATACACAATTTTCACGCCAAATTCGACAATACTGAAGTCAAATTGGGTACCTTTCTAAACAAATTGGACACCCTTTTAAGCACCCTTGATGCCTTTGAAATCTAACTTAACATGACACAAATCGAAATGAGCGTCTTCTTGGTTATGTTGGAGAATCTCCAAGAAGATTAGGATACATTTTCGCTGAAGAAACTTATTGTGGCTTTGAATTTCTTTTGCGAAATTTTTGAAACTTTGTGAAAATTTTCAGAGCCAAAAAAGGGATTGCGCCATGCACTCAACCACTAATGCGATTTTCATTTTATTGAGAGAAAATTCTGTTGGGATAGATTTACACATTTGTCAACAATTGCAAAAAAGACACATTTCCTCACCTCGTTCCTTCAAGTAGGCTGCATATACATAATAAGCAAAATAAAATAGGAACGGGCAGAACAAATGCATGGCGCGATCTATTCTTCTAACACGTCAAAAAACCTTTGCCTTTCTGTGCTCCACAATATGCTTTTATCCACAGTTTTTCGTAGAAAAATTAAGATTTACATAATACTTAAAAAAATTGTTGATCAACAGGGAGGGAGAGTTGAAAGATTTCAAAGTCATATTAAATTTTTTTAGACAAAAAATTACTCTTATCTTCTGGGAGTGTCTCTGGTGAAAGACAGGCGCTCGTTTTGACATGGAAGATGTTCTGCCTAATTTTGAATGACTGAAGCTTGCACAAGAGTCTCCAGTCCAATTTGGTTTGAAAAGTACCCAATTTGACGTGAAAATGGTACATACTGAATGCGTCTCAAGCTGGTTTCCTCGAACATTTGTTGATATTTCTGGATTATGTCACCACGAGGGCGCGTGTAGCGCAGTCGGAGGAGGCGCAACTGTCGCCTGCACCTGATACCAGGTTCCTGGTTCGGATTTCCCGCCTAGGCCAACCAAGCCTTCCATTTCTCCGGGGTCGGTGAATTGGTACCAGACTTGTCTGGGGAGGATAAACCGCTGACTTGTTCATTGGCTGGCCACCGCAAGTCATTGTATGGCCAAATACGCATTCATGTCGCCTTCACGACATCCCGTAGAAGTAGAATGCGCTGGCGCATCCCAGAAGGGATTGAGTAACGCCGTCCTTTATCCTTTTATCCTTATGTCACCACGGCCGATGAGTTTTCTCTCCTCGAACTCCAAGGCCCTCCCAGTTGCACATAAAAACAAGCGATCACTCGCCATCAACCCGAAGCGAGTGCGGGGGAAATGCCACGGGTTTCACTGCCTCACCGCCGCCGGCGCATCCAGTTCGAACCCGAAGAAGCTGGCCGTCGTCCCCTTTAGACTCACGCCCGCGCGTTGCCGTGTTCGCGCTTCGCTTCTCTGTTCGTGCCGGCATTCAGACGCGAGGTGGAACGAGACTCCCATTTCGGACAAAACCAGGAGCAGCCGTTCCTCATCGGGGCGCGTCGTCGCCGTCAGCGTTTTTCGGCGCGGCGACGGCTCCACGCAGCGCCACCGCACGATGCCTACGGAACCGGAAGGATTATACTCTGACGATGGCAGTCGATCACATCACCCCGTGGACCGTAAGCCGACAAATCGACTCCGCCACCTCCGACTGCGAACAGCGTTACTCATCCGCCGGCAAACAGTTTTTTTTTGTCCAAAAATAGTGGGTTTTGGGGGTCGGAGACGCAGCTGAGATGTGATCGCTCACAAAATTACAAAATTCGAAAATTACACTTTTCATTAAAAACAGGTCTACCTGCTCTTAGACATTCAACTGCACCCGCTGTTAACTGCAGACACTTGATCGGCCTTGCTTTGATGTTCTCTAATCTTTCCTACGAAGATTTTATGTCTAATCCAATTGAGCTAATTAATTGCCAAGAAGATCACCGAATAAGAAACTCATAACATCGCACGAGTAGAGCTTGGATAGTTTTTAATATTTCAGGAGTAAGGAAATTTCAAGCAAAATGAGGAAGCATGAAAGGCTTTCTTCCTTTAAAAAGTTTTTAACAGACTAAAGAATTGACATAAGTCAATATCGGCATAAATCAATGACATCAATTCTCCACCACTCTTCAGATTTTTTTTGTCATAATATCTACAGATGGATTATAAGTGAAGGGCAGGGCGTTGGAACTTTGCATAAATACATTTATAATTGGTAGGTAGTATTATCTAATGGAATTCCTAACCCGTTTGCGCATGATTTATGTCGCATATGTCGTTCATTTGCAGGCTACTATCACATGAAGTTTTTATTTCATATCACTTTTATTTTTATTTTTATATCATTTCTATTTTTTAAAATCATATCACTCATGTTTGTTTTTATTATTATATTTTTACTTCTGCACTTTATCTACTTTTCTTTTCCCAATATGCCTTGATAGATGTATTCATTTCCTTTATCCTTGAACTTGACTTAGAAGTTCAACCCCACTCGGTAATACTTCTAAGCCCTATCATAACAAATGGTATTTTGTTATAGTAGAATGAATAATTCTAATGTTAAAAGGCTATTTTATTGTGTAACTCGGACATTCCCTCTGCAATTTTGCTTATAGAAAATTATATGCCAAATCTCGAGTCAAGATCAGTTCAGGATTACCCATTACAGGCTGAAGCTAATGAGAATGGTCCTCCCTTTTCAGCTCTATATGTGTTGCTCTTATTATTACTTTCGATCCATACACCGAAGATGCACTCTTCATCACACCATTCTTATTCTCCTCCAATTCTCTTTTGTTGTCTTTCAGCAAGCCAGTGTTAATAAAAACTCGCTATGCCGGGCAATCCACATAAGTATCAAGAGGATTGTGTGAGGTAGTTTCAACGCCTTCTTTTAAAGCTTTCTTCCTCCAATGTTTCATAGTTGAAGTACCAGCACCTCCACCCTACATCGAAGATGTACTATATCTGGCGCATAAAATAGGAATGGACTGACTTTGAGTCTGCGCCACCACATCGTTTGTTCTCAATCTCTGAATTTTTATGCGATGCGCGTAATGATTTGAACCACTGCCTTGTGTTCTGGTGCACGGTCAGGACTAGAGGACAGATTGGTGCTTCCCACTCAGTTGCACTTCGTATTTGACAAGTACAATGGCGGTGTTTCCCGTCACAGCATTTTCTGGTCAAAAACCAGGAGGCGTGCACTCTACGGTGAGTGCTATTGCAGTCACAAGTTGTAAGTGTATATCTATTCTTCTTTGATCGCGTGTTTGTCTTCATACTTTCTTCGCGAAGAGGTTTACGTCTCCGTTCTTCGGAGTGGTAGGGCCCAAAAATTCTAGCTTCCAGCGAAAACTTCAACGAATTCCCGAGTTCCATGACGTTTTGTGAAGCGGAATAAATATTTATGATTAATTACGGATTTACGTCGAATTGGACACTTTTCAAATCGAATTGGACACGACTCTAAGCCATCCTAAGACTTCTGAGATCGAGGCGAATTATTCCAACTTGAAATGAGCTTTTTCTACATTAAACTACAGACTCTCCAAAAGGTTAGAATAATTTGTTGTTCAAGAAAAATTTTTGTGGTTTTAGCTTTACTTTTTCGATGTTTTAATTCACCTACACAGTAAGTGATCACATTGCTACACATTGCTTGAAATTTCACAAATCATTTTTTGAGGAAAATAATGGATTAAAGCTTGTTTTGAATAACAGGAAGGCGGCCAGTTCTCAGTGGCAAAAGAAGTGATTGCGCTATGCCCTCGTTCAAGACGTCGCGATTTTTATTCGATCGATAGTAAAATTTCTGTTTGCACGGAGTTCCACTCCTGTAAACGATGCAACAGAACCAATTTAAGAGAACACACATCGAACACCTCACTTTGATTCTTCATGTACGGCATTGCACTAGGAGTCAAATAAAGTCTTTCTTAGAGCTCTCTAGTCTTTCTTACGAAGTTTTACGAGCTCTTCGAATGCATGGTGCTATCTGGCTTTTTGATGCGCTATATGGTGTCTGTCTCTTTGCGCTTTAAAAATAAATTTAATTTATTATCTTCTCTCAAAAAGTAAGACTTTTATTCAATTATTTAATATTAATCGTTCCAGCAGTTGGACTAAAAACTTCAAAGAAGGTTCTACCTAATTTTCCTTGATCAAAAAAATATTCTAACCATCTTGTAAGAATGTAAGATTATACCGATTTGGAAGAGTTCGCTATGATTTCAGAAGTCTTCGGGTAGCTTAGAAGAGAGTCCAATTCTACGTGAAAATGGTCAACACATCAAGCGGAGAGAAGTAAAGTTTCCGCGATAGCGTTATTACACAGCTCCTGCAGCACGCATGAAGCGCATTCACTTGCCTGAACGTCGAATGGACTTCTGGTTCGGTTCGCTCGTGCGCACCCACCAAGGCATTAAAGATAGTGAGACTCGTAGAACAACAACGCGTATCGCAGTTATATTAGGTCCATCTTGCAGTGACGGTGCCAGTGCTTTCATTAAATTTTCAAACGTCTCGCTGTGTCCATCCATCACATTAGTGGCGCTGAAAAACGTCGTTAGGGACACTTTAATGAAATTCAAACTGTAGTTTCTTTAAAGTGTGCTTAGAAACACAGTCAGAAGAGGGACCTGCCATCGATTACACCCCTATGTGAGGTACTTTGCTCGGGTCCTATCCAGCCCAACAAAGCCTTCCATCCTTCCCAGGTTGTTGAACAGGTAAGGAAGGGAATGTACAAAACACTGACTTCTCTAGCAACATGCTGGTGACCACAAGTAATTGTGCAGGCCAAATACGCCTAATAATTGACTCCGCGGCATCTATAATGTAGATGTGGATGTGTGGCGCATTCCACAAAGGGGTTGACTAGTCCTTTATCTTTTCTATTCATGATTAGCGGTCCACTCATGAAACTTGAATGAAATGAAAGGCATCGAACAATAGCTTTCCGTCGCCATTAGGGTTCTCGTGCAGAAACTGTACGAGGTCAGGGGATTCTGTTGTGTTTAATCAAGAACTGAATCGAGCAATCACGGAACGAAACCGGCTGAAGCGCCATAGCCGAGAAATAAATTCCCGTGCAGAATGTGGAATGACTAGTGCGGTAAATGCAAAGCAATTAGCTCTGCTGTTCTCCTTCTCCCTTATCTTTTTAAAGACCCATTAAGTGACCATCTGCTATGAAGCAGACTGGAGGTCGTCTTTCCTTAAGTAGTAGGAATGCTGAAGATCAGGAAAGAAGATCGGCAGACAAACAGATCTTGCCCGTCTTGTAGTTGGCATAACTTAGCGCTGAATTTGGCATTTATATGAATTTTTTTGACTTGCACATTCAGTGGCGTCAATGTTTCTATGGAAGAATTTCCTGACTACTTTGAAGCTTAACTATAACTCTGCCTCTTACAACGTCCGTCGTAACTGGCGAAATCTTCACTTTTTAGATTGTTCCGTCTAACCGCTTCTATTACCTTAATCTTTGGCACGTCAGTTTTCCTTGCTACTTTCCTTCTTTGATCAGTTGAAATAGTGCCGGCAGTGTTTCTCAACATTGCTGTAACCTAATGATCTCCCTCTTCACCCAAGTTCATTCATGAGAACAGAGATATTCTTTAGCAACTGATTTCGAGCAGATCCTCTTGTGAAGGCCTTATTCATGAAGAACACGAGAAATATGTAGCAGCGGACCGTTGTCTGGCGACACCTCATCGCGTGACCTTGTTATAGAGGAGAGGGAATCGAACGGACACCGAAACTCGTTTCAGAAGTGGTTACAATGCAAATACACCGCAAATACGCGCTGGCCTCGCAGCAGAATGCCGCTCACTCGTCTGCTTTTGAGCGAATCGACGTGTGCACCTTTCCGACGCATTCACCTCCTCCCTTCTCGCACAAACCGCCGACGACGACTCACAAAAAACGCACTCACGCGCCAGCACCCGCCAGATTACTATAGCAACTCGCGGCAGCGACTGCGGCTTCGTTTCACCTGACCGAAAACGCAGAGCGCCACTTGTTCTCAGCCAGCTCCTACGGTCATCAGTGCGTCTCCTTATAGCTCAGATCTCTGTGCAGCGGTAAGAAAACCGCATCGGACAGGATGCGGCCTTCTTTTTCTAATTTGTTCTCGCGCATTGCCCTACAAAACTACGAGAAAGTTCAACTCCCTACAAATTTCGAATTTTGAGAAAAGGGAGGGGGGGGGCGTATACCATTTTTACGCCGAACTGGGCACTTCCCCAAGCTAGCGTTAAGACTTGCAAAATGAAAGCGAACTCTTCCAGATCGAAATGGCCTTGACGCAGGTTGAACTGCAGACTCAGTAAAATGGTTATATTTCCTTTTTTGTAGCTTGTAATATTTGTAATAATTGTTTGTTTTTGTAATATTTTTTTTAAATTAGTGTAAGGTTTTCTGAATTTTTTTTTAGTTCACCTGCCTCAATAAGAGTAATAATGTTATAAAATTTTTAATTTTTAAGAAAAAATTTTAAATTAAAATTGCTCTCAAAGTACAGCAAAGAAGCAATCATGCAGAACATTATAGATCAGATGTTGCCTTGAAAAGCTCGTCGCGATTTCTCATCTTTGGCACTAAAAAATGGCCGCCTTTGAAACAAGCTTCAGACCATTGTTATTTCTCAAAAAATAAAAATTTTCTAAAATTTCAAACAATATGCACACTTATTGGGTAGGCAAAATAAAACTTAAAAGAAAGTTATGCTAAAATTTTCCTTGAACAAAAAATTACTCTAACAATTTGGAGAATCTGTATTTGAATGAAGAAGAGGATCACTTCAATTTCGCCGAAATCGGTTTGATTTCAAAAGACGTAAAGCTAGCTTAGATGAGTGTCCAATCTGATTTGAAAGGTGTCCGATTCGACGAGAAAATGGCATTACATATGACAACTAAACTCACAGCGATATAAAATGGTAGGTTCGCGTTTACCAACCGGATTGTGTCATACGTCATGCACCCTACCAAGAGGTTTGCCGTTTTCCTTGAAAGAGCTGCTGTGGACGGCTGAATAACTGGATTCCAATGGTGTAGAAATGGCCACCTGCTGTAGGCGAAATTTTGATTGTTCACAAATTCATAACGCTCAAAGAGGTGTCGGTTTTTCTAACGAAGAAGTGGAACTCCATCCACGAGGAAAGCCCTCTAAATAGCGCCGGCCCTTCTGAAGCTGTGGGATTTCCTGGGCAAGGTGGAGTCTGTGGGGAATCTGAAAAGGTGCTGCATCTTATCTACGGCAGCCTGCAGAGAAAGGTGAAAATTTCAGGATGTTCGCCACACGTTGTTCTGCAGAAATTCTGACATTGTGGTAACAAAAGCGGATTTCGTTTTTCTGAGTTAGCCTTCTGATCCCTGGTCGTGCCACATTTTATCTGATTTTCTCGAACTGTACGTGATAGCGCAATTGTTGTTTACACTAACCGTGGATGCGCCGTTTACGACCTGCTTCTGGTTAGCACTGGTGCTCATCAAGTCCAGCAAACTGTCGTATTTTTTTCTGTCAAGAAGCCACTCGTCATAAGCACTCCTAATCTGAGGCCGGATTCATTAACGCCACTGCCGCGTGTATGCGGGGTATATTATATATGGTAGGATAGGGGTAGACGTACTATCACGAGGCATTCACGATAAACGCTTGTGGGTGTATCAGTGAAGAGAGAATACTCGACGATCGTCATGGGTACACATATCAACGAGAATTCCGCGCCCCATTAAAAAATGGCGCCACACTGAGATCAGCTGCTCTCGCGAGGGCTTAGTTTTACCTTACCCGTGATTTCTTTCATGAATATAAATCGTACTCTCTACCCTCTGCAGGTAGTGGATACGATTCTCTTACGGTATCTGCCTATACCCACTGCTTGCTGAATCCGACCATTGGAATGATCGGACTCTTGCAATAAAACGCCTTTCTTGAAATACATTTAAAAATTCTGGGTCAACTAATTTTCTGGCGATTCAGTGAGCTTCGAAATTTAGTAGATTCCCAGCGCTTCTGGCGATCATGGTGTTGGCAGTTGGATCAGTACAACGACATATTCTGTTCTATTTCTGCGGGATGTGGAGGCAATTTAAGTGCGTATTTGGTCTTTCGTTGGCCAACCAATTGTCAATTCAGTGCTTTATCCTTCTCAGACAAATCTGGTACCAATGCGTCAAGCCCGGAGGAGTAGAAGGCGTGGTTGGCCTGGAAAAGGCTCGAACCAAGAACCTCGTTCCGGGCTGCACGCGACACCTGGCGCCTCTTCTCACTGCGCTGCCATGCGCACAGAGTTTTCATAGAGTCTCAAAATCAAAATATTGTGGGCGTAACGTGAGCAAATGATTCTAGGTGGCCAGAAAGGCAAGGCTGCAGGCTTTAGAGACATTTTAGCAACCTCGCTGAACATATAACAATAATGTCATAACATGAACATAGGCCAACATATTTTTATCTGAGCGCGAGGTGGCGCAGTTATAGGAGCTGTCGGCTGTCGCACGGTCACCAAATAGAGGTTCCTGGTTCGTACGCCCCCCCCCCCCCCCTTCAGGCCAACCAACCAGTATCCTCCTGGGACACGAATTAGTACCAAACTTGTCTAAGGACACGGATGAAGGATAAAAGTCGGCTATGGTAAATTCTTTTGCTGACTGCGTCACGCATTCTATTTCTACGGAATTTCGTGGAAGGAACTTGAATGGGTTGGGTATTTGGCCTATACAGCAAGTTCTGGTGACAAGGCGATGGACTTGTCAGCATTTTCTTCTTCCCCGACTAGTCTGGTGCGAATTGACCGCCCCAGAGGGATGGAAGGTTTTATTGGCCAAGGCGGAAAATCTGAACTAGGAATGTGGCGTCGGATGCACGCGACAGCCGGCGCCTCGTCCTACGGCACTACCTCGCACATTCCAAACTTGCCTCGGAACACTATCTTAAGATCGGTCTATTGCCGAAAGCCACTGTGTAGACCGAATACGCATTCAAACTACCTAGCAGAAGAGGAATTCGTGGTGCACTCAAACAGTAACTAGCCAACGCTGTTCTTTTTTCTTTAATTTGTCCTTATTTGTCTAATTAGTCTCGGATTTCACTTATCTCTAGCGGAATAACTGTGGCCAGTAGCAAAGTCACATATTCCAAGGAGATGTGGAGCTGAGATGAAATTTCGTTGTAAGCTGCGTCCTAAACTAGACGTCCTCTCGCGCTAAGAAAAAACAGCGCTAACGAGGTCGAGTGACCATTGCGAACAAAGCGTCTGATATCGTTCTTTCGGAACGCCATATTAGATGGTGGCACAGAATGGCACGAAGATTGTCCAAATGAGAAGATTCCACGGAGTGTGGAGTGACTAAGACATTGTGAGTGTACAAGGCAGCCTTTCTTCTAAATTCTGTTGGAGGATTCAGGACGAAGCGCGTGATCCGAGTCCGCGGGATGTTTGTGACACTCCGCCGGTCTCACAGTCAACTCCGTTAGCGCTCATCGAGCCAGGTTGCGATCCGCGCTAGGAACCGGAGCGGCGTCGGGCGACGATTACGTTTGACGAGGCGAGCGATGAGGTCGCGCGGAAATTGCTCGCGCGCGCGAGTTCGCTTTTTCCAGACAACCTTCGCGAACCCATTTTTGCACGGAGAACTGACGGACCACACCGTTCTCACAGCGCCTCGTTCCCACTATCCTGCTGATTCAGGAGCGCCGAAGATTCAGCGACCAGCGCGTGATCGCCTCTTTCTGGTCCTGAACACTTTCCAAGACACCACGCCTGTTATAGTAGCTCTCCCTTCCCCTCTGTTTATCTACTCTGACTTTTATCAGTAACTATGTTTTACACTTCTTTGCCTGACAGGTTTGGTATAAATTCTTCTATTGCGACCGACGTTTCGACGAACTCGCCTTTCTCAAGGTCTGAGAGAAGCTCGAAATGTTTGGTTCTGCAGAGTTCATTGGGTCACTCCATGGCGACCAGTTTAGCCGGTTTCTTGGCGCTGGTGGGATATCGGTGAGTTAGATTGGGGCATGTGTGGTCTTTCTTCTTAACACTCTTAAGGGCACGTTGTTCGCGTAGACGTTTCTGACCCAATGAACTCTGCAGAACCAAACATTTCGAGCTTCTTTCTGACCTTGAGAAAAACGAGTTCGTCGGAACGTCGGTCATAATAAAGGAATTTGCACAAAACCTGTCAGGCAAAGAAAAATAAGACATAGTTACAAAACGCCCAGGTTTCAAGAACGTCGAACTTGGACATTACTTTTATCAGTCTCTTAACTTCGTTTAGAGTTACTGACATAGGTCCATCGTTTTCTATTCAAGAAACCAATGGGTTTCTTGAATATAGTATGTGTTCATGCTAGTCTTCAGCGCATACTAGTCCAATTTTCGCCTACTCTGCTATCATAAGTGCTGGTTCCACGAGGGTGATTGGCATACCCGTGTCGAGAAGCTCCGGCACAGACCTATATAGCCAAAGGTATTAGGGGACCATGGCCAACTATAATAGTACGGATACGATACAGTTTCTTCTTAACAGCCCGCGCTATTAGTACCCACTAGGACAACAAATTCCTACTGCTTTTCCTGTTTTCGTTTTCAGGGCTCATTCCGTCGAGTCGAATCTGATACCGATGTTTTCATAGTTTTCGTTTTTTACTACCCTCCCTCTTATATTTCCCTATAGTTCCACGTTTACAAAATAAATAAATAAATAAATATTTTCACCTAACTATCACTTCTTTGCTATACTGCTTATGGTTTACAATGTTTTCTGCTTCTAAAATAGAATACAAGGACCGCTGACAGTCGAAACGTTTGGTAAGCTTAGTTGAATATGCCGTTGAACGGAAAAATCTACCGACTTAGCGCACGTAAGCTCTGCACCACCATTCAGACCCAAACAGAAACGGGTTTTTCATCCGATTTTTAGACGGACGTGTCATGATTCATCAGCTGTCGCTCAGCTTTTATTCCCGAATTTTAGACAGGCTAGGAAGTCCCCCACTGATCCTGCTTCCCTTCTTCGAAGTGCTCTGCATCGCTGCGAAGTAAAAAAAACTCGTTGGTTTTTACGAACATATCGACGACTAAACTTTCCGGATAAAAAACGAAATGTCAAGTTTGACCATCGGAACAGAACGGTTCTTAGCTTGGGGTTTTTATCTTTTATTTTAGCTACTGGTTTGGGATTTCAAAAGATGACACCGTTTTTGAGTTACCACCGCCGATATCATTAAGATTTCTGTCCATTCGTGTCAGAAATTTTCAAGAATAACACAACACACATGGCATGCAGTTATTTCCTCCACATAACTGAGAGAATTGTTTATGATAGGGCCAATTATGCTGTGCAGATGTTGTTTTGGAATTCACGACCTCTCCTTCATTGTGTTGGAGAGAGAGTAAGAATTCAGAGCTGGTGTAAGATCGTACACAAAGCGCATGGGATATTCTTAGCTCACGTTTTTAAATTTTTAGCAGCAGCTAGACTGTTTCTCCTTTGGAAAGTACAAATCTCTCTATGCACCACTACTGGAAGTCTATTCGAGAATCAGCACAGGAAGTTCAAAGTTTCATTTTTTAGGCTGGGAGTTAAGCGTCGAGCAGTCGAATATTTCGTAACCGGCATCCGTTCAACGACGGAGAACGTCGTGTACGACTAATCGAAGAAAATCCTTTGGGAGCCACTATGGCCATAGAAGCTGCAGGCCACTCGAAGGCGAGCCCTACATGTACAGCAGTATCCGGCTTGCACTTCTCTAGAAAATTGAGCACTATGCCCTGATTAAGGGGAGCAGGAGCGGCAGGTGGATGCTGCTTGAAGGAGCAATTCAGTGCATAGAATGGGCTGGATGGGGCGAGAAATGAAGATGTCAGGAGAGTGCTTGAGACAGCACTTATTTAAGCTAACAAGGAGGCAACATCTAAGGCCGAATGGAGACATGTTATGGGCGCCGAGAGTCTCCAGAAGTTCAAAGCTCCAAACCAGACGGAAAAAGCCGCGAGGAATCCGAAATTCCGAATGCGGAATAACATCATCAAGAGAGACCACACCGAGGCTGCGTTACGGTAGAAGACATCTTATCAGGGAAGAGTTTCGGGCGCTTATTTGGACAGCGAAAATGAATACAACTGCAAGAATCTTACCTATCGAATAATAGAAAATGTGTACTTTTTTTTTACAAAATTGTTGAACTTTCGTAGCTAGGAGTCCTAAAAATTTGCTTAGGAAACACACAGCCGCACAAGGTAATACCACAAAACATCGAATTCAAAAATACTGCAATCAGGGGTTCGCACGCGCGACCTATTTGTGAAGCAGTATTTTTTGCATTTTTCTTCATGTTCGCTGTTTGGAAGGTATCGTCCTGTTCGAGTATGCACAACCTCCACGGTCCCTAAATCGCTAGGATCAAGGACTTTACAAAAGCGGGACATACTTTTCCACCACATGGAAGGTAGAGACTTTTGTCATGGTATTCATTTTTCAGCCAAATGCCTGAGACACCCCATCCTGATTAGTAGGCAGACGTGGGCTGCACCATCTTGCCATTTACAAGAGGAGGAGAAGAGATCTTCAGAGGGCACTGCACTAGAAGGGATCAGCTAAAACGAAAAGAAATCACAAAATTCCTAAAAAAAAACATTACCAAAGATCGATCCCGAAAGAACTTTGAAATGGGCCATTTTGCAACATTTACAATAGAAATGCGTTGTTTTTTCAACGAAAAGGTTTATGCACAGGCCGAAAATGTTTCAATTGCATGCCCATTTCATCAACTGCAGCCATTGCAGAACTCATGGGGAATTTCAAACGACTATATAAAGTTCTGCTCAGTCTTGTTAACCTGCAGAATTTCTCCTTGGCTTCTTTGCTTTTGGCTGGGAAAATCCTTCGCCTTTTAGTGAAGCATTTCAAATTGCGCTAAGCGCTATTCCTATCCGTACACCTGACGCCTCATCCAGCCTTCCAGCCCACATCATATCGATGACAGTCAGCCGGATTCCGGCGATACTAAAAGGCGCAGATCGACAAAAAGGTGTCGTTTATTAGCGACCGCAGTGCACTGGACAGGCGCATGGTCGTCAAAGCGTTTCATTGAATGGCCGAAGTACAGCGCGTATCGCATCACAGAGACCCGATGACATTGAACTCCACGCTCGGCTTTCAGCTGCTTTCGCGGATGCAGAAAGCACGTCTGGCTGGCGCCAACAGCAAGGACTGTCCTATTCGCTCCTCCAAAATTCGCATTTTAAACTCGATCCATTGCTTGTTGAATTGATGCTTGTCACAATTTTGCAGTAAACTGACCATATCGCTATAAGGTCTTTTTTAAGGTCTAGAATTATGCAATCAACAACTACACATCGTTGCTTGTGTATAAGCAAGGACTAATACAAAATTGAAGGGGCAAAAAGCTGAAACGCTATGAACTGGATCATATTAAGATTGCGCTACGAACGCCTTCAGAATTCCGAAACGACCCATGTAACGTACGTGTGATATGGGGACAACGTGGATATTTAAGAAACAACTATACCCAACGACATCGTAAATATTTAAGGTCAAGCTAAGTATACTAGCAACTTTAAAGTTTTTACTCTTAAGCTCTTTTGTAACGATTTGAAATTTTTACTTTTGAGCTCATTTGTAACTATTCTAACATCAAGAGAAACCCTTGCCAGAAACAACTATATGGTTCATTTTTGAGAATACCTAATGTTGTTTCTTGGATGTAAAATTCGACAAAGAGTAGAACCCTTTATTCCAGTAGCCTAACTTAGATTTATTTATTTATGTATACGTGGAAACCCACGCAAAAAAAACAACACAATACGAAAAAAAATCAGAACACTGAAAACATCAAGAACAGAACCAGTGGTTAGTGAAACAATGTAATCAAAGAAAACGAAGTACTAGGAGACTTCTTGCAGATACCTGTCAATAATCGTTTTATATTGCCTCAAGGAGTTTGGAAGCACAAATTTCTTTGTTAATTTCAGGAATTCAGTGCCTGCTCTGTTTGTGAAGAAAGTAGATCTAATATTACTATGAGCTCTAGGAATTTGGATTTTCCATGGGCCACCTCTGGTGTTCGAATGAGATATTGAATAGAAGTCATTTACAGAAAGACCCACAGTAGCATTTATCATCTTATAAATTGTGACCAAATCATATCTTTTCCTGCGACAGGCGAGAGAGCGCAAATTAAAGAGTTTATTCCTTTCAGATGCCAAGGGGATGCTGTTGTAGTCATATCCATGTACTCTTATCCAGAGCTTTCTTGTAAAACTGTTTTGCACAGCTTCCAATCTGGCGATTTCTCGCTTGGTATTAGGACTAAACACAGTAGTACCATACTCTAGCATAGGCCTCACATAGGTCTTGTATGCGCGTAGTAAGTGTACTACTGAGTTCGTTCTTAGGGATTTAAATATACTATGTACAACTCTTTCAGCTCTCTTTGCCGTATATTCGCAATGCTCTCTGAAGGAAAGCTTATTGTCCAAAATGAAACCTAAGTCACGCAATGAAACAGTGCTATTGAGTTGTACTCCACCAAGACTATAAGTATTTCTGTTGGATTGCTGTCCCAGATGGAGAACTTTGGTTTTTTCCCTTGATAACGGAAGGTCCCACATTGTTGACCAACCCGCAACTGCGTTAATTGCAGTTTGGAGAGCAACGTGGTCGTTCTCCTCAACAATGTTTCTGTATATTTTTATGTCATCAGCAAACATTTTGCAAGTGACACCGTATTCATCAATCAGAGAGGGAATTTCGGCAGTATAGATAATAAAAAGGACTGGTGAGAGTACGCCTCCTTGAGGGACTCCACTAGTAACTGGAAGGGACTCGGAAAATGACTCATTGACCTTAACCTGAAAAGATCTTCCAGTTATAAAGTTTTTTATCCAATTAGTTATCCTTGGATGAACACCGATTTTCGTCAGTTGAAATATCAGCTTATTTGATGGAACCTTGTCAAAAGCTTTCATAAAGTCAAAGTAAATAACGTCTACATCGATCCTTTCATCAAGAGCTCTCGTCCAGTCATTTAACGCAGACAGCATTAATGTTTCAGTAGACCTTCCTGCGCGAAACCCGTGCTGATTGGTTGGAATTAGGGAATTTGATTCAATATGGGTTACGAGAGCAGATTTGAGTTTCTTTTCGAATATTCTGGCAAAAACGGAAGTGATGCTTATGGGGCGATAATTGGCAACAAGATTGTGAGGTGCTTTCTTGGGGATCGGAGTAACAAAAGCGTGTTTCCAACGAGCAGGGACTTCTCCTAACATATAACTCGCGTTAAATATGTGCTCCAATGGGTACGATATCGCTATGGCAATTTTTTGTATAAAATAAGGTGGCACTTCATCCGGAGTAACGGTAAAGGTTGCAGGTAAGGAAGACAATGCCTCGTAGATTTCTTCCTTGTAAAACCATATCGAACTTTCCATACTGTGAACAGGGCTCGCGGTATCTAAAGCATCATTATTTGGAAGGGACACCGAGAAGGATTTTTGAAAGTGTTTGGCGAGCATGGAAGCCTTAGACATATCAGATACTGCTGATAGACCTGCAGCATCCTTCAGGGGTGGGATTCGTTCGGGTCGCTTTAGCACAGAATTTAATAAGGTGTAAAGAGATGCTTTATTGGGCCTTTCAAGAATTTTTCTTTCAACATATTTGTGATACCTATTCAGAAGCCGATCAAACCTATCGCTCAAAGCTTTGAAACGGCTAAAGTTGTTCTCACTTGGATGAGTTTGATAATCTGTCCACCTTTTTTGTCTTTGTTCAAAAATCCTGACCAAGTTTGGCGGCAGCTTACCATAATTGAGAGGTAGCCTTTCCAAGGGCACGAACTCTTGAATGCAACTGTGCAATATAGATAGGAAGAACTCATATTTGTCGTTAACGGAACGGTATTCCTCAAGGAGCATTCTCCAATCCAGTGACAGTAGAAACTGACAGATATGAGAATATTTAGCCTTATGAAATGACCTTCTCAGGCGAAATGCAGGCCTGTTTGTGAGACACTCAATGGTAAAGAAAATACTTGAGTGATCACTGGATCCAATTGGTAGAAGAATGTCAACGTTTTTAACCAGGCGTGCCTCACTGCTAAGAATGAGGTCTAACACACTGTCGTTCCGAGTTGGTTTTGAAACATTTTGGTGGAGCTTGCATGATATGCACATCTCCACAAAACGTTTCGAGGCCATACTGACACCGGAAGGAGAACTCCTAGACCATTCAATGTCTGGCAGATTGAAATCGCCCATAATCACACACTGTGATTTGGAAGAGCAGAGATCGCTTATTGTCTTGATCAATTGGAGTGTGTGGTTGATAGGAGCGCTAGGTGCCCTATAAATAGCTATTATCCTTAAAGATGCCTGGGGTAGCTTCAAATCACAAGAAAGTAGTTCAAAGCCATCAGCGATTGATTCAGTCCAAATGGTCTCAAAAACAATTGGAAGCCTAATAAGGATAAGAACTCCACCACCTCTTTTACTTGTCCTATCACATCTCACATAAGAATATTTGCTGCATAAATCACCAAGAATTGGACCAGCGTCAGTGAATTCATTTAACCATGTCTCTGTCAGAATAACTAAGTCACAATTTAAGTTTATTAAAGTAAAACGAAGTGGCAAAATATTCTTCTGGATTGATCGCACATTGCAATAAAGGCATTTAAGATTATTGACAGGTGTCCGGGGAGGTTTTATGAGTTTACCGAAGACACATTGAGTTGAGTCCTTTGGGAGTCAACAGCTGACACGTTGTGAGAGACACGGCGCGCTAACCAAGCTTCTCGATTGCGCTCTCTCTCCTCCTTCGTAAGTGAGGGGCGTATATATACGCCCTTGGAGGAAAAAGAACGCAATCGCGGAGCCCTCCTAAGGATCAAAGATTTATAGAACGTGTTAGGTAGCAGAACCTTTACAAGACGGGGACGATCAGCTTGAGGTTTGCCAAGTCTATACGTTATTTGGGGGATACATTCAATCTCGAGATGGTTGAGAATGCTCTTAACAAAGTCGAGATCATGCAGAGCCCTTTCAGTAGACTTTGGGTCCTTTGATTCTGGAATACCAGAAATAACCACTGATCGTTGCCTTTCTTTCTCCTCGACTAGGGACACCACATTAGCCGTGGCTTCAGGAAACGATCGCGGTGATTCACTTTTTCCTGCTTCAGCCAACGCGCTTTTTAGGGCCATATTTTCCTCTCGCAAGCAAGAGATCTGCTCCTGCAACTCTTGGTTTTTCGCAAGAACCGAGCAGAGCTGCTTCTGGACGCTGAACATATGGCTTATAAGCGTCTTTAAAAACAACGGTGTCTTCTTATCTGCGTGCAATTGTTCCAATGCTGCTGCGACTTCGTTTGAACCGAGTCCCGCCTCGCTTTCGTCACCGGTCTTCTGCACAATAGTCCTTGAGGGCGCCATCGTGGGAGGTCAGCGAGCGAGAAAACAACGATCGATTAGCAGCAAATCGACTAGAATCCCGTTATAGCGCAATATAACGCTACTCCCGTTATAGCGCAATTCTCAAACTTGGGTAATTAAACCAGATTTGCCACTTTCTACTCCACTAGGAGTTGTGTTAAATCCACTTCCATCTGGCCTCTCACTTTACGCATTCTTCAGATGAAACACGGTCAGGGATCTAGGTAGATAAATCTCTAACGCATTTTTTGGTTACTGAAAAAGCGCCTCTGCCATTTTTTATTGCTGTTCTTGTTACTAACTCTCTTTTTTTGACTTTTTTTCTGCACATGTCTTGTTTCTCCTTCCTCTTTCTCTCGAATTTTGAGCAAGTCTTCTTGACGTATACAGTAGATAAATAAATAAGCAAATAAATAAATAAAATAATAATATTTATAGACACAATCAAACGAAACGAGACGAATCAGCACACAATCTGGCGAGGCGAGATGAAGATTAAGTCTTCTTAAGATTTTACAAGTTCTCTGGCATTCTCAAATGGCTTCACTCCTAGCATTGCTATAGCCTTTCAGAATTCGCTAAATGCAGGTGTTTTCGACTGAACACCTGGTGCAAGAGACCCGAGTTTTAATCAAGCTTATAACTCTATCGTGATTTCGCGCAACGAATCAATTCAGCGGTTCCAACCTCTTCGCCATTTTTTGCTCCAATTATAATAGAAGCTGACTCTATCAAAAGATGATTGGTGGGGCCTCCAGCTATTCGACACAGAGGCTTCGAAGGAGGCGAGACCGCAGAAATGTCATGTGTGAGCGGTTTCGCGGAATAGCTATTTGTAAAATAATAACGCGGCCCCAACTAAATTCTTTCAATGGCCTTACTTATTCGGCGAAGTTGTCAAAACGTCAGGCCGAATAAAGTTGTTCCACTATAACAAACCTGCGTGGCACAGAAGCATTAAGCCTATTCTCTCAATCGGTTCAGCTACAGGCCGCCAGATTTGAATAGGCATCGGTACCGTGATATGAAAGCGCCGTTTTTCCCCTCATTTCTACGGCAGTAATTTCATGCAGACATCTTTTTTCCATCCTTTTCAACAATAAAATATATGTACCGTGGTAAGCCAGGCTGTGTTGTCTCAATCAGATGAGCTCGACGTAGTTGTACAAAGTTGGCCCTCAATCTACTAACCAAGCCGCATTTACCACGAAACCTAATAAGCTTAATTATGAAGTATCATAGCAATCTGCTGACCTCACAAACTCAAGTTCTGTCGAAATTGTTATTTCTCGCCTTCAGCCTCACCAAGAGATGAGTAATTTGCCACAGTTCTATGCACTGTTTCAGCTGGAGTTGCCTTTGAAAATGCTATGCTTTCTTGTTTATAACTTCCTTCCTCCTTCTACACCAACCTACCCACTCAATTTTTCTTCTATTCGCTTATCATTATTTTATAATGTTCATTGTTTTTTTGTAGCACCGGTTTCCTTCGTTCTTTTGTTAGCCACTCGCTCTCATGTAGTTGCAAGGGCACGAATTAATGAAATGCAGTAGTTTAGACATTTTTGGAATGCGCCAAGCGCTTCACTTCTACCAAATATTGTGGAGATAAAGTGGATGCGTTGTATTTGGCAAATGCTGGGATTTTATTTATTTATTTATATATTTATTTATTTATTTATTTATTGCTGCACGTAAAGCGCGCCAAAGAAAACAAACATACGAAGGCAGACATAGTAACGATCAAATAACAATGCTTAACTAAAGAACCAACACCAACAAATTCATGAGCCACTATGAACTGCAGGGACATGGGAGAAATGTCTTTGCAGATTATTCAGAAACACTCAGAGCAAAGAACTAAAAAAAATTCCCAAAAAGGATAGCGAGCACAATGTTATGTCGAGTTGTTTTGACAGAGATTGATTGCAGTCAACTGAAATTTATGGGATTTACATCTATCCTATAGTCACTAGCCTTTCAGTTCTTTCTAGAGGAATCTTGGACAAATTCATCAACCTCGCAGGGATGAAAAGCTTAGCTGTGTAGTCTGGTGGTCAATATCGGCGATCACCGGCGCAGTCGGAGAAGGGGTTGGCTGTTGCCCTTTAGCGAGGCTCCTGCTTCGAGTTCTGCCCAGGATAAGGAATAATTTCATCCCTCTGTGGTCAGAGAATCCGTACCCAACCTGTTGAAGAAGGAGGAAACGCTGAGTTATCCATGGATAGCAACGGCAGGTTATTCTAGACCGAATACGTATTCAAACTGCCTCCATGACATTTCGTAAAAAGTATTAATAGAATGCTAGTAGAACCGAAAGCAGTGGTTGACTAATGCCATCTTATACCCTTTAGCCTGCATTCTACGTATGTTTCTGCTGTCACAAGCCACCTGAGACATCTCATTAGCGATAGTGACAATGTGACAGTGCAATATGTGTAGTTTATACATCACATGCCGTCGTATTGCCCCTTATGCTTACGTGGTCATGAGATTCCAGCACGTAAAACAACAGCAGCCATTTGTATCCCGTTTGCTTGTGCATCTTCCCTCGTTCTCTATTGTTTATACAGATCTCATAGAAAGAAGCGTAAATTTTTCAGATGCTCGAGAAGCTCCACTTTTTCCTACTCCCGTGCTTGCTGATGTCGTCTCCAACGCTAGAAGTGCTGGACTACAACGTTCTATCGCAAAACATCACTGGCAGCCTCGCTGAAGCATTAGCGAATGCGACCGATCTCGAGTACGAGTACAAGCTGTTCGAGAACTATTTCCCACTGCTTCTGGTGTTGATTTCTTTGCCGAAGAACGAGACCGAAAGCCTGGAGAAGTACATGAACCAACGCACCTACGCCGAACTGAAGCGAATGATCGATGAAAAGCAAAAGGTTCGCTCACGCGTTTAACTTTCCTATGATGCGTTTTTTTGAAAATTAATGCCTGGAGTTTAAGCCCAGCCAGTGCTCTCACACAAAACGTCATCAGAGAAATGGCGAATGATTCAGACTTTGTTGGTTGCCTCAATGAATTGCGTCATCTTAGCCAGACCACAGCGGAGTGTTAGATGCAATACAATTTAATTTCAAAAAGGCTGCCTATCAGGCTGTCTTGCAGGCTGTCTCGCACACGGTTCACAGCGTTGTTCTAAGAAGATCTGTTTAGTAGGCATTTTACGCCGACCTCAGCAGTTTAAAAAAATACTTAGGCTTTCCTCGTTAGGTGTGTACCGCCGCGAGGCACCCACCAGAACCCCTCAGCTGAGATCCGGTCGGCAAAACAATTTTTAAATAGCAACTGACGATTATACTTCGCTTGTCTAACCGCTTGGTTAGATGACCAGTGAATACCTTCGTGTGATTTACTGCAGTAAAAAATTATCCCCCTATAAAGGATAAAAAGTTAAAGAACGGCGTTGCTCAATCCTTTTTTGGATGCGCAACGCACTCTACTTCTTTGGGATATCGTGGAGGCTATATGAATGAGTATATAGCCATATAATGACTTACGGTCGCCAGCCAATGAATAAATCAGCGCTTTCTCCTTCCCATACAAGTCTGGTACCAATTCTCTGACCACATAGGACGGAATGATTGGTTGGACTGGACGGAAAATTTGAACCAAGCTGCTGGTATCGGGCGCACGTGACAGCCGGCGCCTCCTCCGACTGCGCCACACATGCTACTGCAAAACATGATAGTTGTGATAATGCTCCACTCTTGTTTTGGAATTTGATGCTTATACTGCTTATAATGAATATCTCTATCAATCTCTGAGCTTCGGGGAGTCTCCATTCAATTTCTTAAGGATTTTTAAATGTTGAAGAATTCACGAAACGCATTGAAATTGAGTGTTTTACTGTTGCCTTAACATACAAAAACAAAGAATATTGCTCAGAAAAACTTAGAAGAAGTATTTAAGGTCAGTGACATTAGCGAACTGGTTACCGAACTGGAACAGAACAACACCGACTTGTCGGAGTTCCTGACCGTCATCGACAACCAGAAGTACATCAGCCTGCTCGAGGCGTATCACGTGAGTCATCCCAATTCCCCCCCCCCCCCCCCCATTATATCAGCGTCAGATCACTTAACGTGTCGTTCAGAACGCCTCCATCTACAATGCGATTCGCGGTGTGTGGAGTGCGCAGCTCAACCCCCTCCTGCCACCCATCGATCAGTTGGCAATACTGGAGTATTTCGCCGAGAAGTACGCTCTTTTCTTGCTTCTTCTTCCTTCGAAGACAGTGCAAGCCTCCCATTTCCAGGCGCTCTAACGAGCACTTCCGACAGTCGTTCTGGTCGCGACTGTGGGCTGCTATAAGGAGCTGGCTGACCGGAAAGCAGGAATTCATCGGTAAGCGAGCGCAGTTCCACTGACCCAGCTTACGGTTCACTCGCGTTCCTTCCAGAATGCAACGCTGATGAGCCCCGCTGCATGCGTCGCATTGTGGAACAGCTTCCACTGGAGACGCGCGTGGAGCTGGATAAGGCCGCGGAAACGGAGGACCTGGGCATCGTCGACAACATCATCACAGAGGAGGTGCGGCAGTGTCTTTCCCATTTCTCTCAGCCCACTATGTCAGACGTCCGTACCAACTGGATTCGCATAACAGAAGTTCTTCTAAAAAACGAGACACTTGCAACGTAACGACCGGATCTGCTGACTGTCGACCAGTGATCGTCGATATGTTCGAGCAAGTGTCAATAACATCTACAGCGTGCCAGAGTAGCCCAGGCGATAGAATTCAACTTCAGAACCGCACTCAAAAATATTTCAAGAATTTTTTTTCGGCTCGTGCTGTGAAAACCTGGAATGAGCTTCGTGCACCACTCCTCAACTCCTCGCCAAAAACATTTAACTACAAGTTAGAAATATTCTTAAAAAGAGAGGACATTTGCGAAATTAGCTACAAAATAGTTTTTTTGTAAGAGTAGGCGATATTTTGTTATTTATTGCTGCACCTAAAGTGCGCCATAAAAACCAAACAAATCATAGTAACGATCAAATAACAATGCTTGGTTTAAAAGAAACAATACCAACGAAATCGTGAGCCAGCTGAGCCACCTAGGATAACACTACGACCTGATTATTCAGTACACTCAGTGTAAAGGACTAAAAAAATATTTCCAAAAAAAAACGAAACCATAGCGGTGCATAATATTATGCCGAGTTAATTTGAATGACGTTAATTAAAATTAATGAGAAATTTTAGTGCATGAAATACTAAACTGCTCTGAGGAAAAAGCACTTTCCACTATAAACAATCATGGAAAAAATCACTTTTTCCTATATTCAAAAAGCCAACTTTTGCTGTAATCTTCTGTGCAGAACTGGTTTTGTACCACTTCTGGCTCAACAGGTGTTTCGTGTTCTATGTTTCCCTAGCTTAGTGGGCACAATAACCACAGAAATCCTCCCTTCGGTGCTCATGAAAAATGCTGGTGAACACGTTGGTGTTCTACTGCCATTACGCGGATGACATAGCACTATCCAATCAGATACAGCTCTCATTAGGTGAACCCGAACCAATCACATGAGCGGTCCATCTAATTTTGGACACCCTAACAGAACCATTAGTGGCTCTGGTCCATTCATCGTACTCACAACTTGCCAGTTGTGAAGCTCTGTCCTCTTCAGGAAGTAAATAGTCGCTTAGCTTCCCTTCAAAATGCAGTCGTGAGCAATGATCAGAATCTTTTGCCAACAAACTCTGGTTCTGGGATTGCCTTTGAAATGAAATGTTATGTGTTCTAGCTGAGCAACCAGCCTGAATCGGCAAAAATGGAATTCGAGCTTTGGAAGAGCGCAAACTCACCACCACAGCCACTTCTGGACATCATCGCCGATAAAACGGAAATCGAGGAGAGGTAGGCAGCTACAGAACGCGATTCTTGTCATTTCCGTTTTACGGTTTCGTCTCTAGCACAATAACAGAAAAAACAATATGGAACTTCTATGAAGTTATAATGACGCAGACGGTATGAGAGTTTCAAGCTTATTCTGTAATTTCTGTATAATGAGAGGGGAGGTCAAGGCGAAAAAGGACCGAGGTATCCCATGTGGTTTGATGGGCTCACATACCTAACCCATCGGTGTAGAAGGCAAAGCGCGAAAGCTCGTAAATTTACTCCTGAAGAAGTAGGGTGCACAGCCCATCCTAAGAACTGCTTGACTAACGCTGATTGCTATCAGGTTTCTGAATATCTGCCTGCCTAAAGGGACCCTAGCTAAGAACTTCTCTCAGATAACTCATCTTTCAGATTGGTCACGCATAGTGCTTGTTTATCATGAGGTTCTTCACGCATGAATAAAGTAATAACTAAAATAGAGTATAACTGCACCTTAGCATTCAAGGAAGCAGTCGTTAACGGGAAGTTTATGGAAGAGAAAAGCGCTATCCCTTTCTGGGAAACGCACCGCATTCTATTTCAACAGTATTCCTCGCAGAACCTACTTGAAAACATCCGTGTGAACCTGATTCCAGGTTCCTTGTTCAGATTTCCCACCCTTTCCAACAAAGCCTCTCATTCCTCTGGGGCGGTGAATTGCTACCGGATTTGTTCGGGAAGGTGAAAGCGGTGAATTGTTCATCGGCTGGCCACCGCAAGTCATTGTGTGGCCAAATACGTTTTCAAATCGCCTCCACAATATCCCGTAGAAATAGAACGCGTGGCTCGTCCCAGAGGGGATTGAGTAACGCCGTCCTTTATCCTCTATAATAACTTATGCTCGCCAAGTCTGGCACTGAATAGTTTACCGAGTGCGTAGAGAACGAACACTAGTTTAGCCATAAGCATTGAATAGGGACTAGTGTGCTCTGCTTTCATGTATTTTCCAGGATATTTGCCGGGCTCATGCGAAATCTTAATCTCGATGTTTAGAGCGCTCGAGCGATTACGAGCATACGATCTGCTGAATTCTCTCAAGGACTACTATCGGGCAATGATTGAGAGCAGGAGTCAGTCGGATCAGGAGGTACGTTCGGTTTATGAAGGAGTCAGCTGACACCATGCAAACAGATGAGAAAATGAAGGGTAAATGGTTTTCCGAGTAAATGGTTAGAACTACTGAACATTTTCAATACATTCGTTTTCGTACACTTATTTTCTCATATGTGAAATCCCCTCTTATAAGGATCGTAATATCAATCTTTGCTTGGAGAGATGGGAATATAGAAGAGAGAAGTTTGACCTTATATTGTTTCATAAAATCCCCAATGGCAAATGTGATCTGCCTTTACCTCCCCTTGGATAGGAAAGAGATTCCGCTACTCCGGTAATTCCCTTAAATTAGTGATTCCTAGGGCCAAAACTAGATTTTGATACCATTTTTTCGCTCACCGTGCGGGTTCTGACTTCGTAAATATGAGCAGAAAAGCATGTGGTCCTTATGATACCAAATGCCTCATTAAGTTGTTAGACAGTTACTTGAATCCTTGAATTTTTCGTGTTATGTCGCAATTTTTCTGCACTGTTGAGTTGCTAGTTTTCTCGTTTCTGTTTCACTCTATTCATTCACATGGCTTGTTTATGTAATAAATAAATAAATAAAGTCAGTAAGTAAGTAACAAGCAATTAAGAACAATAATTAAGGAAAATAATAACAAGGGTTTAAAGCGAAAATGTTCATCTGACTCATGACTATAACCCGGAAACTGAGTTGTTCCAATTTCGATTTACTCATTTAACCACCTGGCCTAAATGTTGTTGTCACTACTGCTGCTTAAGTGACCATAGGCGCACATAAGAATTACGAATTTTTCAGGAAATTCGCCGATTTTTCCAACGTATGAACGATTCTTTCGCCCGCTGTTTCAATCCAATCAAAGACAAATACGAGTATCGCTATTGATTTATTGTCATCGATCGATCGATTGATTTTGCATATTGATCACAATGTGTATGTGTTGTGCTCACTCAGGATTCTCAGCCAATGTTGTTGTGCGTTTGTGTATGTTTTTGTGTCCCGGTTTATGTATATATAGAGCTATAAATTATAACTTCACGCCGAATGCTTAGGAGATTACAAACAGTGTCGAAAAAATAAAAATAAAGACCTTGCAGTTCTTGAAGCGAACCGTACCTGTTATGGCGATGGCGACGTATCGAAGAACAGCGAATTGAGCGCTCCAATCCACCGGTCCCTCATTAGTGGTCACCGACGCTTTTGCGTTGGCTTTCCGGCCAGATTTGGTCATCCCTAAAGAAGAGGGAAAATGACCCATGGACATGGATTTGTGCAAACCGATTCGCGTGGTCGTCAAGGAGACGGCCTGAGAAGAATGGGTGGGAGAGGAGTGAAAAGGGTTCATTGCTACTTAAACACTTCGCCGATAGGTCGACCAACATTATCGTTAGAGACAGAATCTTCAGGAGGCCATGGAACGGAGCTTTTAACAATTGACTGACTATCTGCATGGATCGCGTATTCAACCCATAGAAATGCAGAAATGTCGGAGCAGCAGGCCAAAAGCTAGCTAACAGCATTTCGTTGAAGTGAAGAAGTAGGAAGACGACTTGAAAAGGGTTAAATGAATACGAAGAAAAGCCAACGATTGCGTACAGCAAGGAAGGGAAGCGAGAAAATGACTGGATGATCACGATGAATGCCCAACCTGTTTTTGAATTTACAGTGGAAACATTTATTGTGATCAAACTGTGCGGAAGATACCATGTTGTTCTAAACCGCCTTGAACTACATATTGCTTAAGGAATTTGTGGTTAGATTCTGTAGTTGGAATATGTAGTTGAGATTTTAAGTTTTGGCATTAGCTCTCCAGAAAAAGAATTTACGGAAGCCAGCTCTGCTGCAGATTTCTGCAAAAAATTGCAACGATAGGGATGTACAGTGCTCTTTATTCGCAGGAACGGGATTTGTGGTGAAAGATTAAAGCAAGAGAGAGGCATGTAGCAAGTCGGAGGAGGCGTCAGCTTTTGCGTTCATCAATCATTGTTCGGGTTCTGCCTTCGCCAAGCAAGAATTCTATCCGTTCGAGGCGAGAAAAGTGGCGGTAAGGACAACGCATAGACTTAATGCAGCTCATAAGAAGACACTCTAATAGCAATATGTGTTTAGATTGCGTTCACTACATCCAGTGTAAGAGCAATGCGTGGCTTACCCCGCAGCGGATGTGCATATTGCTAGGGCGAGGACTTAATTTACGTTTTTTCTTCTTCTAAACTTGAGCTTCTCCCTTGAGTGTGGTAAGTTAAGCGACTATGATATTCTACAGAAAAAAACAGATCCTAATGACACGAGAACCATGCCTGACTTTTGTTTACCAAGCTTATTACCTGGTAGCGCACCTCTAGGAATTCCAGCCTAGTCCGCACTGGAGTCCGCTCTTCATGCTGCCCCACCCTTACCCTCCACCACCATTCAGTTCGCACTCGCGTCGCTACCGAAGTAAAAACTGCGTCCCACACGCACACGGAACAAAGCGGGAAGTGTGGATGTGTGTCACTTTTTTGAGGCATCTCCGTCTTCGGAACTTGTGGAGAAGAGCTGTTAAAGACCGCTGACCTCGACGACAGAGTAATTTCGGGTAGAATAGCAAGCAATCACCACCAAACAAGGCGAGCAGGGAAGAGAGCTGAAGCTGCGCACTTCATAGCGAGGTACCAGGAAAAGGGCGAAGATCAAAGTTAGAAAAGGAATAAGAGCACAAGGAGAACAGAATTTCCGAAAAAATGAGGCGACAGCATTAGTGAAAGAATGCCCTATAGCATTGCACCAGAACGTGTCCAGGGAACATACGAGCATTCAGCCTCTCCAAGGGCACAATAGTCGCCCAGGATAACAGCCGGCTTCTCCTATGGGGATATGGCGTCGAAAATGTGTATAGCACGTGACACAAGAATTTATACGCAGTCGAATTAGAAGGTGAAAGGTGAGACGAGGGTGTTGAGTGCTCTGCTTCGATATACATGGGTTCTGACTGACATCTCTCTGTGTAGGCTTCACGAGGCCAGTGAAAAAGCAGGACCTTCGAAGCATCGGGAAAAGCTTGTCTCCAACAGATTTTAGTTTATGAATTCTCTTCATCATTCATCCACTGTGAATTGTTCCACCTTTTCCCAAGTTTGAACACAATCCATTCAAATAAGGATAAGGATAACGGACGGCGTTACTCAATTCTTTTTGAGATGCGCCACGCATTCTACTTCTACGGGATGTCGTGGATGCGATTTGAGTGTGTATTTGGCCGTACAATGACTTGCGGTGGCCAGCCGATGAGCAAGTCAGTACTCTATCCTTTGTCAGACAACTCTGGTACGAATTCATCGACCCCGGAGGGATCGAAGGCTTGGTTGGCCTAGCGGGAAATCCGAATCAGGAATTTGGTGTCGGGTGCACGCGGCAATCTATCCACACCTCCTGCGACTGCTCTGCACGTGCCCATCCATTTGAATAACTCTAATTTATGTGGATTCACGAAAAACGAGGTAGCGGTTATGGGCAGCTTGAACAGCATAGATTCGAATCGAAGATGAGATATCACTTGAGCGGAGGAAGAGAAGACTTCTCTTCAAATAACGATTAGCTGAATTTTCGAGGTAGAATCCCATCACAAAAACATCATATTCTAAACCCTAAGCTCACGGTTTTGCAAGTATCTGCCAACAATTTAGTAGCCCACAATTAAAGCTCACTCACACGTATTTTTTATTAGATCGGAGAGTTCCAACTCTTTAGACATTTCCAAGTTTATCTTTCCAACTTCAACTTTTCTAAGCGCCTTCCTCCACAACTATGTACCTATGTACCTAGATAATTTTAGTACGGTGAAGATGTGTAGGAAAATACCATCCCAAATTCCGTTTCAGTCTAGGAACACATAAAAAGGGCGAAGATACTAGAAAGCGTCACCGTATAAAGTGTACGTCATCTGTAGGTTTCGAGCATTAAGGCCCTTAAGGTTGCTAGGATTGGGACATGACCCTTAAGGATGCTCAGTTTTATAGTGGGTCCCAAGGGCTCTATGCTCAACCACCCGTCCTCCGCCAGTAAGGTCGACGGTTGTCCTCAACGAAGAAAAACTTTCAAGAAGATTCGTGCAGGATACAAAGCGTGCCTCACAAGTGGTGCGGACTTCAAAGCCTTAGCAGAAGAGATCGTTTTTGTCCTATTTCGCTGTATAGCTTGAACCTCTCAAATGCTGTGTCAGAATCATACCAGAAACTGGGCGATACGTCTAGATGAAATAGCTAAAGAAGGCAACAGACTCAGTTGGTTATTGATGTCTAGTATTTACTGGAGATGAAGAACTCAATACCACAGGAAGACGTCGCCATAACAGACGACTATATAAACCAGCACCACTGGTTGCCCTGGGACAGTCCCTCAGAATGGCCTTAAGCAACTAGATGAAGAGCCGAATAATCAGTGAAGATATCTCGAGGGAACGAAGAACAAAGGTTTCGTGTATATGTGTGTTTCCACTCCCATCCATTCTGAAAAGCAAATGCTCGCTTACTTATTAACCTACTATGTGACACCCGTCCAGTGTAGAATGTGAAGAGATGATTCCATTTTTTAACGTGGATCATGTGTGACAGTAAAAGCAACAAGAAGAGATGTTGTACAATATCTAACCTCCTCGCAAGTGAAGGTGAACGCTACTCTCAAATGATTTCTTCTGTGTTTAGTGGTTTATTCCATGTATATTTCAACATACATATGCTCAAGAAAGGAGCCGAGCCGAGTTAGCCTAGCGTTAGTAGTGTAGTTTCATGCACAAACGGTCACAGGTTCGACTCCCGGCTCCGGCATGTCATGTCCTGCAAAAATTGCAAAAAATGGCGACAGTTCCAGCGTCACGCCCAGGTTGACAGGCCGGCTGATGGGAAACCTCGTCACAAAACCATGATCGAAAGTCCCAATAGAATCAGTGTAAAGGCTAGGACGTCACCCGGAAGCGGCGCATCCGCCTGGCCAAGGCGCGTCATAGAGTAGTGAAGACTGTGAAGAGTGCTGACGGTTGGGTACACCGGAAGCCGATCGAGGTCAGAGAGAGATAGGAGGAGTACTTCAAGGAACTCCTGAACGAGGAGTTCCCTCGTCGGGAGGCCCAGGAAGATCAACCAACGGAAGGACCCGTCCCACCCTGGACGCTAGAACAGGTTCGCAAGGCCATAGGGAAGATGAAACTCGGAAAGGCAGTATGGCCTGACGGTGTGCCAGTAGAGGCTAGGAAGGTGCTCGGGACAGTGGAATCAACTGGATGACGCAGTTCCTCAACAGAATCACGAAAGAAGGTAAGATGCCGGATGACTGGAGGAACATCACCAGAGTCTCCATCTTCAAGCAGAATGGAGACGCTTCCGAATGCTCCCACTACCGAGGGATCAAACTGATCTCACACAAGATGAAGATCTACGAACGACTGGTCGACTCGAGGCCGAGGGAGATGTTCTCCATCTCCCAGGTGCAGTGCGGCTTCATGCCCGAGAGGTACACTACGTACGCCGTATTCATCGCTTGTCAAGTGATGGAGAAATATCGCCCTGCTACCTATCATTTCTGGACCTGGAGAAGGCTTACGACAAGCTACACCGGGCCGACTCTGAAAAGCCCTTCGAGGAGGAGATGTCCCGGAACGTCTGATCGTAGGGGTACACCAAGGGTCGGCTCTAAGTCCGTTATTCTTCCTGCTGACGCTTGACTCTGTAGTGAACCACCTTGAGGAAGGCCCTCTCAGGACGATCCTTTACGCGGACGACATCGCCCTAGTAGCTGACAATCAGGAGGAGCTGAAGGAGAAGGTGCAGATGTGGCAGAGAACGTTCGCAGAGAAGGGCCTACGGCTGAACGTGAAGAAGACGAAGTTCATCAGCTCTGAGTAGTGCGCTGGATCGATCCCAGACTGCCAAGGAGAAGCGATCGAGAAGGTGGAGGAATTCTGCTACCTCGGAAGTGACCTATCCGAGGCAGGAAGTGTGGACCAGGCCGTCAGAGAACGGATAAACGCTACCTGGCTTAAGTGGAGGGAGTCTCTGCGACCGTAGATGCTCCAGGACGCTCCAAGGCAACCTCTTTAGAAAAGTTGTGAGGCCTGCCCTCTTCTACGGCAGTGAGTGTTGGGCCCTGGGTAAGGATGCTGAGGTGGGCATGTGAATGGACCCGTCGGGACAGCGTGCGAAACGAGGATGTTAGGGCAGTGATGAAGACAGCCCCGCTCCAGCTGATTATGAGAGAGCAGCGCCTGAGGTGGTATGGACACGTCCTCAGAAGACCAGAGGATCATCCCATAAGACTGGCCCTAGATTTCGAGGCACCCGGAAAGCGTCCGAGAGTAGCCACAAGGAAGAGATGGAAGGACGTCATCAAGAGAGATCTCACCGAACTCGGTGCCACGGCAGATGACGCCCTTGATCGGATGAGTTGGCGACAGATCACAAGAACAGTCGACCCCGACACTAAACGCTTAGGAGGAGAAGAAGAAGAAATGCTCAAGAAAGCAAGGCCATTGATTACAGTACAGCACTTATCGTTAGTTGAGGAAAAATTCCGAACAACAGGCAAAATGTGAAGACTTACCCTACCCTGATAAGTAAAGAAGTTGGGCGCAAAAAAACCGCCGTTTTCCCCGATTTCCCGTAACTCTCTTCAATAGAGCCTATTCAAAAAACAAAAGTTATCATCGGAATCCAGTGTGCGCGATTTATCCAACAATGTAGATATTCGCCTTACACCTCCGCCTTTACCCGCATGCGGGTTCGAGTCCGCCTGGCGCAAGAGCTTTGATCGCAACAAAACATCCTGTAGCAACAATGCAGATATTATACAGTGTTTAAAAAAAGAATAGGTTTGAGACCTATAAAATCTGAACCCTGTCGGTGCAACTATCTCTAGCTCGAGGAGGAGACTCGCATCTGTTGGGTTTCATAGGGCACCAAAACTAAATCTTTCTAATACCACCGGATGATACCGACATCAATGGATAGATCACCCGCATTGGATTCAGATGGCAACATTTATTTTTGAATAGGCCGCTTTGGACGGGGTTGCGGGAAAACAGCGGTGTTTGCGCTTATTCCGCCCAAAAACCAAACGACTAGGGCGGTATCGTAGAGGGCTACCAAGCGCCTCAAAACGAAAAAAAAAACATGAAACAAAACAAAACATGAAACATTGGCCTTCCAAAGGCTGAACAGGAAGTTACCTTCCGTTCGCATGGTTACGAATGCTCATTGCATGGCTATGACTGGATCGGGTGTGTAGCATGAGAGCTAATGACATCAGAAGACACGTGGCGGAGCTGTGCTCTATTCTATGGCACAAAGGATTCCCTAACAAAAGCGAACTGCGACCCGCCAGCACCTATTTATCAGCAAATCTCTCGCCATGTCCATTAGAGCATTAGTGGCCAGTGGTCATCCGCCCTTCGTAATACACAACTACTATTTCGATAAATGTCCTGGTTCTTCTAACTAAAATGTAGAGTAGAGAATATTTCTAAAATTTCATACCGAATCCCTACACTGCCTCCACGATATCCCGTAGAAATAGAGTGCATGGCGCGTCCCATGAAGGTATTGATTAACGGTGCCCATAGTTTTCAACACTTTTTAGAAAGAAGCTCCTTATGGAGGTTACAAGCTGCATAAGCTTCAGGCTTAAGTAAAAATGGCAATCATCACCGCTTATAGAGAAATAAACACATTTCTTCGAACAGCCGAATAAAACCACGAATTCAGTGGTCTTTCAGTCGAAGAAGGAAGAGATGGTCAGTGGTGTTGCTGACGAAGTCCGAAACGATACGGAAATACCTCGCCGCGTTTGAGAAAGTGCACTTGGCTTCGCTCATTGCACGGGTCTTCAAGCTCTTGTGCTCGGTAGCACGGGAAATGGCATGACAAATAGCCTGGTGGCAGTGACGCCCCGTGCAGGGAGGACGACGAGACAAGGAGCAGCGCGCCGAGAAATGTCCAAATCGACGTCAAAGTGCACACAGAGCTCGAGCGACTGCGCAGCGAGGGGAACCCTACCAGAAACTGGGGCAAACTTGAAGTGCAAAATTGCAGTGGGCCTAGTGAATAAGTAGGGAGCTCGAAAAGGATGCGTGGAGGCCTAGCACGAGCGAAGCTGGTTGAGCCGGGAAACCAAACGAGAGAACTATACCCTCTAACGCACTGATGCGACAGAGGTTAAAAGCTTGTTGAATACATACAGAAGTGGTGGGGAAGAGACGAACACAACCCGAGCGAGGACAATAAGGAGGGCGTGTGTCGACAGCTCGCCCTGAATAAGGAGAAGCACCGCAGCTCCAATCGTGCAGCTGCGAAACTCGGTGTGACGCGCGACTCTTCAGCGAATGGATTGCTGATGTGAGAACGTAAGAGGGCTCTGCATGAAGGATGGCGATGTCCAGAAAAAGCGAGCCGACATTCGCCATTGCTCTGGCGAAAAACGACGGCTGATTATAGCAATAAGTGGCAATAAGACCGTTTTTTGCAAGATCTCAATGCGAGATCGTGAAATGGCCCGGAATACGATGTCTGCAGGAGCGTAAAACAGGGAAGATGGTGGGTGTAATGAAGCTTTCAACGATAATGGACATTCTTGACTCTGGTCCTCAGCTATACTTCAATTCTGTTACTTCAAATAGAACTTGTATTAAAGACGCATAACAACGAAATTTATTTATTTATTTATTACCGCACCTTAAGTGCGCCCAAAAACAGAGTAAAACAACAAGGCAAGCTTGCACAAATTCAGTTAACACACATGGAGAACACAAAAAATATCGCTATGCACTGCAAACTAGTATTTTGTATACTTTACAGCCATCAGAAGCTCAAATAAAAATTCAATTTTTAAATTCTGCTCAGTCGTATGGAGAGAACCTTGGACGACTGTGAGCCAGTGGAGCAAGCCGGTTTCCGCAAGAACTCCTCTTGCTAAGACCACATTCAAGCAGTCACTCAGCTCATTTAAAGCACGCGAATACCGTCTCCCTCTTGTCCTCACCCTTGTGGACTACCAGAAAGCCGTCGTCTACGTGGAAATGAATGCTGTTCTACGTGCATTAACCTATGCCGGAATTCTCAGCGCCTACATACACCTGTTCGAGGAATGTTTTTCGGAGAATTTAACTACGATCTAGCTGCATGAGCGGAAGCTGATGATTCGCGTCGAGAAAGCAGTGAGGCAATAAGATACTATTTCTCCTAAACGGTTCACAGCTGCGCTATGAAACTAGTGGCTACTCTGAGATGGAAAGATAAAGGCTAACTCATCGATGGCAGGAGAATCAGCAACCTCCGATTCACCTATGATATCGATCTGGGGTCGGATTCATCAACGATAACTTTAACAGAGACTTCTCAGCGAAAAACCCACAATCAGATGAAGCGGCTTATCGCTCACCATATCGCTTGATAAGCCGCGCTATAATGGATTTCGGCTGTAATTTTCTCTGTTAAATTGCTGTAAGTCGTTGATGATTCTGGCCCCTGATATCAAACAGCATCACCGAGATGGAGATAACAATAAATGAGCTGAACATGGTTAGATCGAAAATCGGCTTGAAAATGAGCATGAACAAAACGAAAGTCATGGCCAACCAGTGGTGCACAGCAGGAACAGTGAAGCTTTCAGCAACCACTCTACAGCAAGTGGGCTCCTACGTCCACCTGAGAAGAGAGCTGAAAATGACGAACGTCTCAGCTCCCGAAATATTATTTATTTATTTAAAGACGGGGGATCAAACCAAATGTGTGAAACACAAGGAAGAGGAGGGGACCAGACATTAAATGTGAACGGAAAGCCATCAATATAAGTTCTTGACCAATAGTTGCCGTTGTTGAAATATCTCGCAAGAAGCGCATAGCATGGGCAACTTTCAATTCGACTCGAGAAGGACCGGATAGGAGACCCTGACCTCAGAGCCACGATCTTCAACGCGTCTGTACTGCTAGCGTTAAACACTTTCTTCGATGCAGTCGATGCATCGCGCTTTGGAAATATGTTTTCTGAAGATGAACAAAAATGGCTGCTCAATTCACGAAATTCAGATCCAAGGGATGAGCCGCGTCTGATGGACCCGCTGCAGCTCATGAGGAAGTCGAAACATTGCTGGGCTGGTCACTTACTTCGAAGGAAAGACAACAGATGGAGTGTAAGAGTAACCGAATGGCTTCCAAGAAACAAGAACAGGCCACTGGAAAGACCGCCGTCATGATGGGCAGACTCATTCTCCAGATCGTTTAGGGAACGGGGTCTGCTACTCTCGATGCAAGTCGCCGGAAATTGAGCGGAATGGAAGGTTTGTGGTCCCCGCTAGGACAACACCTGCTGATGGACCATCAAAGTATCAAAATAAAGCAAGCAAGTAATAGCTATATTTATAAAGAGTTTCGTGTGTGCTTCCTAATCAAATTCATCGAACACAATATCAGATGCTAGTCCGCACCCATAATGACACCGATAGTTTGATAATGTTCACGTCAACAAAGCGTAACCTTGATAAGGAAGTACTAGGAACAACAGCAACAAGGGCTTAGACAAAACTTGAGAAGGCTACGAATATGATTCGTTGCATACTCTTCTTCACAACAGCGATCTCTGTTCGTACATATTTCCTTCAAGGAGTGCTGCGGAATTGGGAAGCTTCAGTTTTATCTCCAGTGGACAGACGACAGCCTTCGAAAGACGGTCCAGACACTTATTAATCCAGAAGAGAAGATCGGCGGATTAACTGGAGAGTTCCCCGCGTACAGGAACCCCCCCTATATTATTATATTATAGGTAGAAGTTCTCTGTGATTATATGCAGTGCGTTTATTTCTTGGGCTTTACGCGGCTAGCAAATTTCCAAATGAAGCCAAAATAAAAATTTCAAGACTTAATTTTGATCTGAATTTTTCCAATCTGCTCTGTTTAAGCTAAAAAGCACCCACTTCGTAAAAACTTCCAGTATATTTTTAAACCTGACCAGCTTGGTTTGGAAAGCGCTTTGTTTGATACGAAAAGTGTCCTGCTAGATATGAAAGCGGAAGAATTAGGAAGAAACTATAAGCAGTCATGTGTCATTTAAAAGAAGTGATTAGCAGTCATATGACCACGCTATAATAAATGCCTGGACTGGACGGGAGTGAGTGAGGCTGCAGAGGTGGAATTTACGACTGCAGCGAGGTGAAAGAGTGAAGATGAAAATGAATGATCACCAGAACTGAACTCAAGAGATCCATAAACTTCGTGCGCAAACGCAAGATAAATTAGTTATTTCGATAAGTGTCGAAGGAGTGAGTACTAAATGACGAGGTGAAGGGCTATCCGACTAACTCTCGAATACTATCACGGCCATAGAGAGTCACTGAACAGCCTTGAGTATTTTGAAGGACTCAACTCTTTCAACAGCATTAATTTCTCATGTGTACATACCATTTTCGCGTCAAAGAGGGCATTTTTTCATTCAAACAAAACACGTTTTCAACCAGGCTGGACACGTTTTAAGAAAGTCAAATTAAAGTTTCGATTTAAAAAGTTTGCTATTATCTCTTTTGAAAATTTAATAGTTGCCTACACCTGAAGCGCAAGAAATAATCTCACCTTAACAATGATGATAAAATTCTTACACTTCTAGCTATACAAATATCTTTAAATTTACTGCATATGAAAGCACAGGATGTCAAACGTAGAGAGCATCATACAGTTCAATACAACGCTGTTTATTTAATTCAATGCTGATGTGCTACTTTGCACCATTTTCACGTCGAACTGGACACTTTCTGAATCAAATAGGACATTTTGCTCGTCAAAATGGACACTCTTTTGAGGTAGCCCAAGATTGAAGTGCGGACTTCCTAAGATGGTTAGAATAAATAATTTTTTGTTCAAGGAAAATTTAATGTAACTTTTTTAGAGTGTAAGAATTTCATAAAATTTTAACTTTAAAGAAAAAATAAAGGATAAAAGGATAAAGGACGGCGTTACTCAATCCCTTTTGGGATGCGCCACGCATTCTACTTCTACGGGATGTCGTGGAGGCGATTTGAATGCGTATTTGGCCATACAATGACTTGCGGTGGCCAGCCGATGAACAAGTCAGCGCTTTATCCTTCCCAGACAAGTCTGGTACCAATTCACCGGCCCCGGAGGGATGGAAGGCTTGGTTGGCCTGGGCGGAAAATCCGAACCAGGAACCTGGTATCGGGTGCACGCGACAGTCGCGCCTCCTCCGACTGCGCTACACGCGCCACAAAGAAAAAATAGTAAATTAAATCGGCAATCATTTAGTTCATTAAAACACCAGATCGCGCAATGCACTAGAAAAGCTCATTTTTATTTGATTGATAGTGCAAATGTTGCTTACATTTAACTTAGAACTTTAAAGGAAATAACAATATCATTAACAAGAAAGGTTTGTCTGGAGACAGGTGGCAAAACGAACCAATTTGGAAAAAGAAAAAAGGGGTAATTTTATTTATTCCGTTTTCAAATTTCTTTATTACATGAAGCGTCAAAGCGAGTATGTACATGTGTGATGTGCGTCGTTTACAGGTGCTAAAGTCCATCCAAAGAGAAATTTTGATATCAATCGAGTAAAAACACAACGTCGTAGACGAGGGTATGGCGACATCTCTTATTTGGCACTAAAAATGGTCACCTTCCTTTTCTTTAAAACAAGCAATTATTTTTCCTTAAAAATGGGATATCATGAAATTTCAAACAATGCGGTCACTTATTGGGAAGATGAATTAAAAAAGTCAAAAAATCATCTTAAGGTTTTTGAACACAAAATTATTCTCTTTTGGAGAGTCCTTAGTTTAATGCAGAGGAAGGTTAAATTGACTTGGAAGATTTCGCTTTGTTTTCACAAGTCTTGGGCTAGCTAACAGGAGTGCCCAACTTGATTTGAAAAGTGTCCAATTCGACGTGAAAATTGTATATATGGAACTGCTCAGTGGAATGCTGTTTGCATTTTTGGGGTTCGCAGTGGCGTAAATTTTAGCGAAATTTCACGCGAAAAGCATTTCCATCATCAATTTTATAAAATCGCAACGTTATAGACCTACACGTCAAATGAATAGACCAAGCATGGCGTAATCTGGTACTTTGACAAAAATATCTTCAGTTCCGAAAAAGGGGTGAAACTTATCTGTACTTCCGAGTTTGAATGATGCTAAAAGGAGTAATGTAGCTAAACAGTATCCACCTTAAGAACATATTTTCAGAGAAAGGAAAAATAGACATTTTTGGGACGAATATTCAGGTCAGCCTTCTTAAAACGCGTACATTTCAATTCGAAAGATGCCTCAATGGCAAAAATTGCTGTTGGAAAACGACATGGATCACAGGCTCCTCGCAGGGACGGCTCTACGGAGAGCAAACAGCGCAGTTCAAATCTCGAGACAACGGGGAAACCTGCACGAGATGCTGCAGAAACCTACTGGTTCAGGACTCGCAGCCGTCGATCAATAGAATGCGACCGCGGGTTAAGGACAGGCGCCCCCGTGGAGTAAAGTGACCTCAGCGCCGGCGGTGGCGCTCGGTGGACTCGGTGACGGGTCGGCGACCGGCTGGCAGTTCCGCGGAGAAGGCCGGAAGACGTCGTTGCAGGCCGGCTTCCGCCGCCGATCGAACACGACGTTATTTTCGGCCGACGGTCGAGGCTAAGCCGATAAACTATACACGGCAGATTTGATTAGCGGTGAAGGCCGGCGAAGGAGCAAACAGAGCTCATCTGGCTCTGAACAACGCCGCCCACGTGGCCTCGATCTGCTCGGAAATGGAGGCGCCCAGCTTCTTCTACAGGGTGGCCTAATTGAGAAAGCTTGTTGAGAGACTTTTTCAGCTGCATATAACAACATGCTAACTGCTTTGTCGCATGAATTTAGTGCTATAGTCCTTGCAGTTATCGTGATTGTAGCCACTCTCACTAAGAAGTCGTGGGCTCTCAAGTAGAACTACCGAAAACTTTCTTCTGGTCCGCGATTTAGCACTCCCATTCCGAAATGTTTTAAGAAATGCGTAATTTATCCCTACACAGGGTGCAGTTTTTGAAAAATTAGTACAAGTACAGCTCACGGAGACCGCGTTATGTAGAGGTGAGGACTCAAATTTAAGAAGAAGGGTGTTGTGAATATACCCAACCAGGGTCTATATCTAGATATATTAATCTACTATTGTATTCTGACATATAGGACACCTCGCTCTGAATGATAAGACATAAGACGCTTAGGTAGGCAATATGAGATAAGAACCATTGAATATCATCCACAGGCATAACCTAGCAATACCGCAAGTAGGCACTCATGAATGTAATCTCCCGTGGTGCTCGAGTGCGGCACCGTCTTTCAGGTTTACTTTGATGATACCGACTGGGCGGCCAGAATGTCGCCATATCGTGGCTACGCCCACTGAAATTGTGTATATATACGATGCGTGTACCACTATTGTGGGTTCTACTATAAAATCGTGAGAATAAACCTTTGTTCCACTGAATAGTAAAGCCACCCCATTGGTAATCCACCAAATTGGTGCATCGACCGTGGAAAAAACCCAAGTCTGCGCTAGAATTTCTCGAAGCGAAGAGCTCCGCTGTGTTTCACGCTGCTTCCACTGGACCGGACGTTACCCAGATATTGACTGCACGTGGCAACTATTTAGCTTCCTCGATTTTCTAAGCATTTCTCGACACGCACCCTAGGTCCTCCTGTAAAAAGAGTGAAATTTAGTGAAATCCTTCGTCCGATTTGCACGGCAGTATAACACCATCTTTTTTGAACTTAATTCCGATTTAGGAGCAAAACGCACTTTTCGATAGAGCGGTGATTCTAACGGCGAAAAGAATAGGACGAGGTAGCAGTTTCCCGACCATCTTTCTCCAACTTCGTACCAGCAAAAGACTAGCTATGAAATCCCTTAATCTATCAGATTTATGATCTTTATTCATACCATCCTAGAGAAAACGTCATGCTCTACAAAAATCTAATGAAGCGTAATCCGATTTCGTTCTTGCAACAAGTAAGGAATAAAGTTCTATAGGAAGTGCAACGAGTCAGCCCGCGGAGTGGCCCTCACAATTTGACGGCTTTTTTACACTACATAGGGCTGGCCTCTTATGAATAATATTGCTCCATCGTGATCTTCAATTCATGTGGAAATAGCAATTTAAACTGTACTCGAAATTAGTATATTCTTAACGTTTTTATACGACTGGGTTTTCTATGGCTGTATTCATGGGAAACCCAGTATAGCTCCCAAACTCATCTGTTCGGGTTTGCTCCTCGAAAGCGTTCCGTCGGAGGAACTCGGACATGACCTGAATTTGTTTCAATCCCTTGAAGAGGGGATTAGATTCCAGAACTGCGAACTAGAAATTAGCTTTGTTTCGGCCGATGAAACCAACGACTGAGAGCAATCCGCTTGAGGCTTGCGGCAGGTCATACATCTGGCGTGGACGAATTGATGGAATTAGAAAATCAGATTGGCCAAAGCAATCAGTGCGGCAAGGTCTGAACAGAGTATGATCTAGTATCTTGCAGTTTCTTTTACTTTAGTGGAATGGAGTTATGGTCAAAGAAAGTCTCATGCGGGTGACCAGCGCCTACGTTGCCATTCTACGCTCCGATCCGGACGCATGGACGACGCTGGTTGAATAAATGGAATAAATGAAGTTGAACCACCGTTAAGGTCAAATTTAACCGGTCAGTGGACACGTAGGTTACTTTGGTAATTTGGTACAATTTTTGAAATGCGCCAAAACCTTATGTCTTCAGTTGTTCATTGCAGTGAGCCCGATAAATATTTGAGCAGCTGAAACCTCTCTTGAGACCGTGAAAAAACTTCACATGCGCACGCCGAAAGGAGTCTTCGTGGGCTCCGGTATCTCCTTCTTTAAAAAAATCGTTCTGTGGTCACTTCAATCGTAAAAATATGCGCAGATTGTTCTCAAGAACTTCAACGTGACAACATTGGTAGTGTGCGTGTAACGAAAGCTTCTACCTTAGAGGTTTATTCTCCACGGAATGGTCCCATCCATTCTGTTGAAAAGCATGCGTTGAAGTCCATGAATTTAATGATCCAAAATTAGACCCATCCAAAAACGAGAAATTTCCTAAAATTGATAGCATTTCAAGTAGCTTCAAAAAATATCCCTCCGTGACCGTCGAGGACTATGGAAAAATGCATGTGGTTTCAGTTGTAAAGCAGACAGTAAACAAAAAATTGAACCCAATCTTTTTCTTCGAAAATAACAGTGTACCTCGCTTGGTTATAATTCTTAGGTTGTAAGGAAACTATCCCTCTATTTGTGCAATTTTCATGAAATTTATTGCTCTCGTTCCCTACATCTACCGAACATTTGCACCATTATTATCTACAACATACTGCCATTTGTGAGGTAATTTGTATATGCCGCTTCTATAGAGGGGATACAGAAATCACCTGACAAATGGCAATATGTTGTAGATAATGATGTGGTTTTGACGAAAAAAGAACTAAGCGGGGCACTTTTCAAGTTGCTCCCTGTCATCAAATTCTTTCTTTTGCACATGGTTCGACAACGAAAGAAACAGGTGGAGGTCCGGCGGATGCGGTGAGAAGGTCAGAACATCAGCTGTATCACCTGTATCACCTGTCGTCCCGTTGATCATCGACTTGCTCGAGCGGGCGCCAGCGACGCTCTTGAAAGCTCCCCAAGCCGCTCGTTTCCTCCTGCTCAGCTCCGGCGCTAGGTCGCTGGCCATACTGACTTCGCGACCCAGATACACATAGCTGGAACATTCGGAGATGTTCGTTCCGTTGAGCGAGAATGAGGCATCAGAAACTTGTCCGTTTCATATGGACATCGTCTTCGTAAGATTCAGCTGCAGTCCAACATTCCCACATACACGATCGAAGTCGGCCAGCATTCGCTCCGCCTGGCTGATGCTCGGTGTTATGAGCACGATGTCGTCAGCGAAACGAAGATGGTGCAGCTGCTGGCCATCGACCTTCACTCCCATGTCTTCCCATTCTAGTTCGCGCATGACGTTTTCGAGGGTGGCGCTGAAGAGCTTCGGGGATATGGTATCCCCTTGCCGAACCCCTCTCCTTACGTCGATGACGACGTCGTTGTAGAATGGTGAGATCTTGGTCGTGAATCCACTGAACAGCTCTCGAAGGACTCTGATGTACTGAGTAGGAACGCCCTGAGTGAGCAGGGTTTCGAGGACCGCTTCAGTCTCGACGGAGTCGAATGCCTTCTTCAGGTTGATGAACGTAAGGCACAGCGGCAGCTTATACTCTCGCGACACTTCGACAAGCTTCGTAATGGTGTGTATGTGGTCGATCGTGCTGAATCCTCTCCGAAATCCTGCTTGTTCGCGTGGCTGTCCTTCGTCCAGCGTTCTGCTGATCCTATTCAGGATGACTCGAGTGAACAGCTTGTAGACTACGGACAGCAGGCAGATCGGGCGATGGTGGCCAATGTCGTGCACGTCTCCCTTCTTGTACAGCAAGACGGTCTTGCTGGTCTTCCACTGAGATGGAACCTTGCACTCCGACAGGTATCGTGTGAAGAGTCGCGCCAGAGTGTTGATGAGCGCTGGCGGGAGGTTCTTCAGGTGTTCGGGTCTGATCCTGTCGGTACCGGGTGCTGTACGTTTCTTCACCGACGAGATGGCGTGTCGGATCTCGGAAGGGAGAACAGAGGGGACGACGAATCCATCCTGCGGAAGATGGCATGGGGGCAGGTGGACGTGGCTATCGAAGAGATCGGAGTAGAAGTCGTGGATGACCTTCTCCATGGTCCTTCTGGAAGAAGTGACGGTTCCGTCAGGACGTTGGAGAGCGGTCATCTTGGTCTTGAAGTTGGCGAAGTTTCGGCGGGCATTGCGGATGCTCAACCCTGCCTCTGCTGCTTCAGCCAACACTTCCGCCCTTCTCTCCTTGAGATCTTCCTTTATCGCCGCTCTGCATAACTTCGCAAGCCCGGACATCAGCTGGTAGTTGCCTGACTCTTGTGCTGCTCCACGCTGGCGTATAAGCTCGAGAGTTTCCAGAGACAGGCGTCTCTTGGTGGTCTTCAAGCTCTCGGCTCCCTTAGCACTATCGCAGAGATGGTGCACGAAGCGGTCGTATTCCTCGTGAGTGTTCAATATTGTGTTTTATTTCAATATAATTTTAATATATGTATAATTTTGTTATATTTTATCTCAATATATGTATAATTTTTCAATATATGTATAATTTTGTTTCAATATAATTTCAATATTGTTCAATATTGTGTTTTATCGGTGCTCTAGATGGTTCCGTCTATTACCCATTGAAGTCTTCCAAGCCCAATCGGGCTCAATTTTTAGACGCAGGTTGGTGAATCTTGCCTTTCGGGGCGATCTCAATTTCAATGAGAATTGCTTTTAGCATACTACTTTCTAGTGAACCAGGGGATCTTCCTCCCATGGACTTCGCATCGGCAAATTCTGCTCTGATCTACTATCTCTCTTCCCGCTTTTTAAATCAGCAACATTCGCATTCGTAAATTCCAAGAAGACATCGGCAGATAGAGATAACTTGCATTAAAGATATTTAAGAGTAGTATTATGTATTGTTGCTGTCAATTATATGAGTGCTTTTCGAACCGTCATTAAATTTCTTATCTCGTAGCATTACTCATTGTCTGATCTCCCTATTCTCAACATTTCATACATTCTCCTCGCTCTCTCACATCATTTCAGCTTATTGATGGTGTAATGGTTATTGCAACGGCACATAAGCGTTAGCACGCAAAGCTCTTTTCTGTCTACTTTTCTCTTCGTACTGCTGCCGTCATATTCATTTCCTCTCTCTCCAATTACAGGCTATGAGTTCTCTTTCTAAACTTCGCAGCCTTCTGTCCTTGACGCAAAAGCGAAACCTTGCGCGAAGGAGGCGGTGGTCCGATCCCGTGTAGAACTTGGGGACAACGGAAACGTCGGTCAGGCAGTACTTGCGGTTGTAGATGATGTGGTCGATCTCGTTGTGGAACTGCCCACCGGGGATTCCCAGGTCCATCGTAGATTTCCATGGATGGTCTTTGTCAACATGATAAACTCAGACAGCCTTTCACCTTGCTCGTTCCACTCCAAACCGTGGGTTCCGATGTGAAGTTCTTCCGGCGACCTTCGCGGTCCGATCTTGGCGTTGGAGTCGCCGACGATCACTTTGTAGAAGGTGTGATCTTCATTATAGAACTTCTCTAGCTCCACGTAGAAGGCTTCGACCTCTTCATCGTCGTAGTCGGATGTTGGGACATACGCAACGAACACAGTCAAAGCTGGCACGGATTCGCATCGCTTCAGTCGCAGACGTCCGATTCGGGTTGTCAGAGACTCGTACGAATTGACGTTTATGGCCAATTGCGTGTTGACGAGGACACCAACGCCGCCTACTCCCCTGCTGTCGCATGTTCCGAGGAACAGTTCTTCTCCGGAGTCGTAGGCGGCGTGTAGGGGGTGGTGTCTTCTCGTCTCGGTCAGTCCGATGACGTCGTACATGATCTTCCTGGCTTGCATCATCAGATCCTCGACGGATGCTTCCGATGCAAGCGTGCGAGCGTTGTAAGTACAGATCGTCATCCTAGTCCTTCTCAGTTTGCGCAGCCTGGTTAGGCCCTGAGATTTTAGCAGCCTCTCCGTACTCGTCCTTCCCATCGCCTCAGAAATGGGGGCTCTTTCGGGGTCAGGGGAATGAGGCCCTTTAGTGCTGCTGTGTTTGACTCCAATACACACGGTAGCTAGTCAGGCTCTGTCGTGCGGGCGAAGAACTCCAGGCAGCCAGCCAGACTGCCCGAAGGGACGGGGCGAGACTTATGGCGGCCTCTAATCGCCTTACATGTACTCCCAGTCTACCAAGTGCAACCTTTTGGCCGGGCTGATTACAATTCACGGACACATCAACGCACACTGTGCATGAACATGCCGCTCCCACTCACAATGAACGCGTCGACCTGACACAGAAGTGGGAGATGTGAGTGAAGCAGAGCTCAAAATGTAATCTTATTTGACAATTTATAGTGAAATAAATGTGTAGGAGATGTATAGGAAGCAAATAGATAAAGAAGGCAAGGTCATGAAAAAATGCAAAATTAGTGCGCAGCACCGGAGTCGAGCATCTGGGCTAGCACCTGTGGAGCAGCGTGGCACCCTGCTGAGCCACCGACTTGCTCGCCGCACAGCCTTCCGCCACTTCCCATACGTCAGCGCGCACACGTGTATGCACGTGGGCACTCACTGACGATGCATTAGTGTACCCCACCTTCGAGAACCCATAGCCCTTCTGGTTCAGGAACTGAACGAAACATGTTTTTCTACTGCATGAAGGGTGGAAACTCTTGCAGTACTATCCATTTTCCTCGTTCAGACCGGCGCCTGAGATCCTTCCTTGGTAAGTAAAAATTCATCAAAACCGGTCAAAGGCGACTCTTCAAAGCTTCTTTTGGGAGCGGATCCAAACGATCCCGCTTCTGTACATAAGCGAATCGGCGTCGGGATCTAGTCTGCTGGTTACGGGATGCCTTCGTCACAGAATGTCCCAATTTGAATTCGTAAAGCATGATGACTCGATAGTCGCGTCGGTTCATGATTTTACAGGGCTATGGAGAAAGTAGGCTAGAAAAATTAGAGCGAAATCTACATATATTTTTTGAAAGAGCAGGAAAAAACCTACCGAACGGTATATGTGACTTTCCCTGAGATGGGATGCTTTGGGGTAAAAAACTTGTTTAGCCATACATACCTCAAAACGGAGATTAATTTTGCGACAGCCTAACATTATTCTACCTCGCCAAAAAAAGCACCTTTATAAAATTTCAACCAATGTGTCAACATGTTGACTAGTGAAATGAAATTTCAAAAAGTTATGCTAAATTTCCTTGAACAAAATTTATTTATTTATTTATATAAGGCATGCATTGTACACACAATAATACATTATACAATGCACACATATATCAGGAACGAAATATAATTTAGAAAAACACCGACAAGATCAAGGCGGATCGAAGGTGACATTTCTCCTGATGAACGTTTTAAATGCACCTTTCGACAAACTAGGAAGGTTGTCTTGGCTAGTAACGAACTATTCTAACTAGTCACGAACTATTCTTTTATTTAATCATTATTCTAACCCTTTTTGAGAGTCTCTAGTTTAATGCGAAAAAATCTCGTTTTGATTTGGAAGATGTTCAGTTGATTCCAATAGAGTTACACTTGTTGAGAAGAGTGTCCAATTTGTCGTGAAATATGTCCATTTTGATTTGAAAAGTGTCATTGGTTTCCACATTTTGAGCGATAAAAGAAAACTACCCCTGGAGACGTGCCGCCGATGTTGATAACGTGCCTGCTGAATCAGAAGACGTTTGGGCAGGTTGTGGGGCACAGTGGCGCTGATTCATGCGAGGGAGGTCTCTTGCGTTGCGAGATTTTTGCATTTCAATGGAATGGTTGAGATTTGAGGTGTTTGACGTCTACATTATTCGCTGGCGTTTTCTGTGCATTTTCCAGCTGTATGCGCTCGAGAGCGCAGAACCCAGCTGCGGACTCCCCTGGGTGACGAAAGCAGTTCCCACACGAGCACACACCCTGGAGTCTCTTATCCTGGTTCTGCGCTTGAAGAACATACGGCCCTTGAGTTCCCGATGAGGGCGCGCACTTTTCTGATTGGAGCGTAAGTTATTTGCTTCTGGGATGCTTGAAGCAGGAAAGATTTTTTCGAGCATTCGAATCCGAATACATTCGAAAATCGCGTTTTTTCGAGCACTCGAATACGAATATTCGAATTCGAATAGCATTATTCGAATTCGCATGCTCGAATATTCATTCGGGCGCAACTATACCGTACATCCCACCTGCGCCTCTAGGCAGTACGCGGTCGCATTTGGTTCGCGTTTAATTCCCCTATCCACCACCCGGGGACGCGCCACGTGGCCCTGCGACAAGCGGCCCGAGATCCCTCTTAACAAGACAGCCCAAAGGTTCTCTATCGAGGGAGATCCGAGGTCAGAACATGCCATGCAAAAAAGTCTTTTTGAAGATGTCTTGCTTTCCACGAAGAGCTGCTCCAACGCGATCCAACTGCCTGCAGTAACATCGCTAGTGACAGTGGTGTTTGCAGGTAGCAGCTTCTAGTGAGTGACTCCTCTGCAATTCCACCAGACACTGGGCATCACTTTTTTGGGTGAAGTTCCTGTCTTGAAGTGGGACTTCCTGCCAAAGTCAAGAAGCTTATGCACGCACGCCTGCGTACATGTAGCTGATGGCCGCTAAGTACATGCGGTCCATGCACCACATATATATGTCTTCCCATGGCCACGCAGGTGTTGAGCTATGGTACATAGTGAGACTGCATGCGAGTTCATCTGAAAGTTCACGGGTGCAACGCCGGGGATCTTCCTGAACCACCTCTAGAAGGCGCTCCTCATTCACTGCAATCGGCCTTCCAGACCATGGTTGGTCCTCCAAGCAAAACCTCCGTTCTTGAACTTCAGGAACCATACAGTACCGGACGCGTCTTTTGAATAGACACCGAAAAAACCGCACTTTTGCGGTTTTTGCGTCTTTTTGCTATAACTCGTCCAAAATCATCCGTTTGAAAAACCAAAAGCATATTTGAGCTCAAAAGATCGAGCTCTATCGTTTGGTATATAAACTTCATATGAAAGATCAGAAATGGCCAAAATTGAAAACTTGCGCTCCATTGAGAAGGCCGAACGCGGACGACAAGGCGCCGAAAACGTTGCAGGCTCACAATTCCTCTAATTTGAGGTTGAGAAAAGGTTTGAGGAACGGTTGGTACCGTTCGATTCGTCTCTTCGAGATCTACACAACCATATATACAACTTCGCCAAACCACCGCATTGGGTGGTCAAAGATGACTGAACCAGACTTTTGCTATTGGAGAAGCTTATCTTCCAGGGCTTGTATGTTCTCGGGGCATCTCAAGCATGGCGTAAAGTGTTTTGTCATGCCAGGAATCCTCTAGGAGTGCGCCGTGCACAATGCATATGGGATCGCACCTATCAATAGAGGGGGCAGTTTGTAGAGTGAGCATTTAGGGAGTTTTATGAGAAATTCTCAAACGCCCTACTCAGGAATCGCTGTACTCTGTTCCGGCGAGACTTTGGAGTGTGCTGTGCACAATGTATATAGGACCGAACCTATCAATCGACTGGGTGCGACAGCTCGCCGCGGGCGTGTTCTGAGCGCAATAACTCTGTCAAGTTCGAGCCAATTTGGGCGAGTAAGGGCGAAAGAACTTCACTGCTGCCCTAAGCAGCTCTAAAATGGCAGCTGGGACTAAGGCAGGCTAGGCAGCTGGACAGTTGTAGGCAATTCATCGTGAACTACCTTAACTGATTGGCTAGCCTTCGCATTTGCATGCCGTTAGCTCTCCTTGTCTTCCCGCAGTGGTCGACTAAAATCGGAAAAAATCGTGTCGCACAAGGTTTACCTGCATTTTCGCACCGCTGTAACTTTGTCCAATCATAAGCTACATTGCCATGTTTCAGCGCAGCTATTGAGCTTTCTACTTCTTACAATGACTATAAGTTACAGCCGGAAAGATTCAAACATGACAGAGTTATTGCACTCAGAACACGCCCGCGCGTGCAATTTATTACAACAACGGCCTATGTTCTCCGTGCACTTACTCGCTCCGATAACAGTTCTCACCACTCTCAGTAACATCGTTCAATTCAGCACGAAAAGCTCTATGGAACGGTATCAAACTCGACGAATTTCGGAAAATCTTTTCGATGACGTCATCGTCCTTCTGGCACGGTCCAGAGGCCGTCTTCGATGAGAAACTGTCAAAAAATAGATGTTTTCAAAATTGGTCGAAATTGACACCGTTCGATAGGACTTTTCAAGCTGAACAGAATGGTGCCCTGGCTGTGGCTCGAAAACTCGAACATGGGCGAGTAAGGGCGGAAGAAGCTTCACCGCTGGGGTCCGCCGCTATAAAATGGCAGATGGGGCTAAGGCAGATTAGGCAGCTGGATAGTTAGGAGCAGATCGTCGTATAGTGCCTTTGGTGCTCTGCTCGTTCGCGAGTTTGCATGCCGTCAGCTCGCATCGTGTACTTGCAGCGGTCGACCGAAATCTGAAAAAATCGTGTCACACATGCCCAACCTGCATTTTCGCACCGCCGTAACCTTGCCAATTCAGAAGATACTTTGCTGTGCTTTGGCGCTTCACTAGAGCGTGTTATTTCCTACGGAATCCACATGTTCTAGCCAGAAAGATTGGAAGCTTACAGAGTTATCGCGCTCCGAACACGCCCGCGCGTGCAATTTAGCACAACAACGGCCTATGTTCTCCGTGCTCTTACTCGCCCAGATAACAGTTCTCGCCACAGCTACGAGCATTTCATCGTAAAGTGCTTTCATCTTGTGCTCGCCCGTGCATTTGGATGTCATTGGCTCGCCTCGTCTTCCCGTAGTAGTCGACTGAACTCGGAAAAAATCGTGTCACACAAGGTTTGCCTGCATTTTCGCACCGCTGTAACTTTGTCCAATCCCAAGCTACGTCGCTATGTTCCAACGCGCTTCTTGAACTTTCTACTGCCTTTAAAACCCACAACTTGCAGCCGGAAAGACTCGAACTTGACAGAATTATTGACCTCAGAACTCGCCCGTGGTGCAATTTGCGATCTGTCGCACACAGTCGATTGATAGGTTCTATCCTATATGCATTGTGCACGGCGCACTCTCAGAGGATTTCTGGCATGACAAAACACTTTACGCCATGCTTGAGATGCTCCGAGAACATGAAAGCCATGGAAGAAAAGCTTCTCCAATAGCAAAAGTTCGCTCCAGTCATCTTTGACCACCCAATGCGGTGGTTTGGCGAAGTTGTATATATGGTTGTGTAGATCTCAAAGAGACGAATCGAACGGTGCCAACCGTTTCTCAAACCTTTTCTCAACCTCAAATTAGAGGAATTGTGAGCCTGCAACCTTTTCGGCGCCTTGCGGCCGACAACTCGTCGGCGGCCGGCCTTCTCAATGGAGCGCAAGTTTTCAATTTTGGCCATTTTTGATCTTTTATACGAAATGTATATACCAACCGATAAAGCCTGAGCTAAAATATACTCTTGGCTTTTCAAAAGGATGACTGTTGGGCGAGTTATAGCAAAAAGACGCAAAAACCGCAAAAGTGCGATTTTTTCAGCGTCCATTCAAAATACGCGTACTGTACTTCGCTGTGTCGTAGAAGGCAGTTTTAGCACCCGTCGTTCCACACATATCCACTGCGACTCTTGCGCTGCTTTACTTTTCGAACTCGTGAAGCAGAAGCAGTCAAACTTGCTTGCAGTCGGGAACAATTTTCTCGGCCCCAGTCGGAACAGAACATGACGACAATAGTGGTAAATGCAGGTCATAGGTAGGTTATACATGCTTTATTGGGAGAAGGTTTCGGAACACTTTTCAGAAATTTGGCGGAACGCTCAAGTGAGTGGTGAGAAACCTTCCTTACAACCTAATATCGTCCGTGAGGAAGCGCCACATCGCGCTGAGCAGAATATAGGCCATTGACCAGTTATTTAAACACTCCCAGACGTTTCCCTCTTCATTGTGGGATAGTTTATGCCGAGTCTGACTGCACTTTGTTAGCATCCAGTTTGGAGAGCGCCACCGAAAGAGGGAAATGACTTTCCTTTGGTTTCCACAAAAGGGCCAAATGGTATCGCCGGTATTGTAGCTAATGAAGTGAAGGCTCAAGAAATTGAATGCAAGAAGAAAGAAGAAGTCTGGTGGTACCTCTTCTCAAACGAACCTTGCTGCTATAACATCCTTTATTGTTAAGTGGCTTACATATCAGTGAAGATAGGCATATTACAAGCAACACATGCCGGATGTTAACATGTAAGATTTTATTTTACATTATACAACTTTACTTTTTTATACAGATTAGCTCCGTTCTCCTACGCCTACATAGTCATGAGAAGGTTCTCCTTGACGATCATCAATTGTCAAATTCACCAATGTCTTTGAAAAGTTTCAGTACAGGCTAGGACATAGCTGTTTCTTGTAACGTGGAGTTGGTACTATCACACCTCGTGAGAATAAGTCTTTACGAATCCTCAAGAATTGTGTACAATGTACTTTTCGGAAGCCTCAAAAAACGCTTTTGTCGAATTTTAAGATGAATTTATAACGACGCCAAGTGTACATATTTGCACAGTTTCTGTAAGGTTTTCTACAAGGTCTAACGAGGTAGCGCAATGAAGTTCCCGATAAGTTTTTAAGGCGATCTACTGAAGGTAATGCAGCAGATTGTCTGAAAAGCACCGTATAGGCTCTGGAATTTCCTGAGGCCATCTCGGATGGTCAAAAATAGCAAATTGTAAGGCCGGTATAGGTATGATAGTAGACTTTGGGCCTAGACTGCAAGCCCAAACCTAGTTAGTGGATGTTCCGATCACAGGTGTAGAAAGAAAATTTATTAACACAACAAACAAAATCACAAGGCACAATAATAGCACGCAGATCGTCGAACGGCAGCTACACGCCAGGAGGTCTTGGGCTCGTCCACAGTGGACTTCCAGAGGAGACGGCTACAGGCTCGGGGATCCCTAACTCGCCAAGAAGGCAATCACCACACAGATTTACTTAAGGCTTTGGTGCACTGAGCACACCACGAAGGGTTCACTAACAGTTGGCACACGAAGCACCACCACGAAGGAGATAGGCAGAGCTAACCTCAGCTCGTGCCGGGGCAGCTACAGACGACTGACTACTTTCCTCTCACTTCTAACACCTTAGTTGTTCGCGCCTAGATTCCCCGCGCGATCTTTACTGCAGACCTCTGATCACCCGCATTCCACTACCGCACAGCCTCTGTTCCCCCCTAGAGACAGCTGGTCAAAATCCCTACTGCGCCCGCCTCTTTAGCGGAGGTCTTCCGTGGGGGCTTGACCTCCTGGTTTGCTTAGCCTCTTTGCCACACAAAATACGGCAACCCCCTTGCGCAACCAGCTGTGTAAAAAATAAGGACGACGCTTAGAACTATTTTGCCGTGTTCAGAAATAATCCTTTAAAAGGTACAGGACTTCAGTTGTGGACTTCTTCTTTGCAATCTCACGAATTTCTTGACCTTCTACCGGAAGCGCCAGGATATGTACACTCAGATACTCCATTCACAGCCAAACATAGGTGTACTGAATCGGCAAATGGAAAGCGCTGAAGAGGGCCTCGGGATCGGATCTGGAGGATGGGAGTTAATTGTTTGGAACGTTCTGTTCTGTTTTTGTCGATGCAGAGTGTACTTTGACTTCAGTGCCAGTGTTCGCCCTCCAGCCCAGTTTTCTGCATTTTGTCCATGTCAGTGAGTAGCGTAGCTCGCATAGGGTTTCGTGTGCCCATTCAACGACGATTTTCTCTTTTGGGAATCCCGCTTTGAACCATCCATTTACTGTTTTATTGCATTTTATTTACTGTAATTGATTGATGTTGAGGATCGTTGTCTGCCGCGTCGAGCGGTGGGTCGTTCTTCCGTGAGAAGCGGCCGACCCTACTCGACTACTCGACCGCCTGGGAACGCACTGGCAATGCTATCCCAGGATGATAACGATTCTGCCGAACCAACCAACCGCCAGGACGCCTTTAATTCTGGACGTGTCGACGCATCTGGGACACGACATGGAGACTTCCTGCTATCCACCTACAACGCCAGGTCAGTCTCTTCCAATGCCGATTTGCAAGCTCTTCTCGAAGCGGCGAGTCACAGCAAATACCATGTGATCGCCTTGCAAGGGACGAAGAGCAGATCTACCAATGTTCGAATGCTAAAGGATGGAACTCTTGTCATTCGTGGAGAGAAAGTTCTATCATGAGACGTCGGTGGCGTTGGATTCGTCGTGCACCCATCAATCGCCCCACACGCCGATTCACATGAAATCCTGTCTCCTCGTCTTGCAGTGCTTCGAATCCATCTAACGCGCCAGAAGAACATTTCCATTATCAACTGCTACTCTCCGACATCAGCGGCTAATGAGGCCGAACTGAACGCGTTCTACGAACAGCTGGAGGTAATGATACGCAGCGAGAAGTCTTTCTACAAGTTCGTCGTAGGAGACTTCAACGCTAGGATAGGAAAGGCAAGGGAGGACGAATATAGGATTGGAAAGTTTGGGATTGGCGACAGGAACGAAAACGGAAACCGTCTTGCTGGGCTCATAGCCACGACTCGACTCTTCCATGGAAACTCGTTATTCCGGAAAAAAGAACACCGTCGCTGGACATGGGAGTCCCCCAACGGCACGACGCATCGATCATATAATGTCCAACAGAAGGTGGTGCCTCTTAGACACTTCTGTTGTACCTTCCTTCTGTACCGGATCCGATCATCGCCTCCTCCAAGCCAAAATCCGGTTCGATCATCAAATGGAGAAGAGCGCCTGCTACCGCTCAAAGGGGAGAAGGCACGTCGTATAGGACGAGACCATTCTAGACGAATCGCTCTCCCACTATGACTGGCGTATCGAGGAGGACCCGACCGAAGACTACGAGTTACTGCTGAAACGCCTTCATGCCTGTGCTTAATTAGCTTCAGTTTCACGAAGAACCAGCTTCGATCGTATATCGACAACAACAAAGAAGCTACTCGAGGAAAGAAGAGAACTGAGGCTCAATCCGAATGCAACTCACCTAGAACGACTGATGGCCAACATCTGTTGCAGAAAGGCATTGCAGAAGGATTTGGAAGAACAGGATACTGGAAGCCGCTCAGCGAAAATCAAGACTGAAGAAGTGTCGTCGGGACTTCACCGATCACAGTATTCCATTCAAGGCTTATGAAATGAAGACGGTCTCGTCACCATATCCCGCTTAGAAATGGAATCAATAACAAAGCGGTTCTATACCAATTTGTTCCGCTCCAAAACTCCCGTACCGAACCCAGTTATCCCCGCTGGTGGAACAGCTCCAAGGATCCTTCCCTCGGAAGTACGAGCTGCGATACAGAGTATGAAGAAAGGAACGGCTCCCGGACAACATCACAGCCGACTTTCTTCGAGCATGACAACATCACCTGCACTCAATTCTCGCAGCACACATGACGTCCTATCTTCAGAGGGAAAGGATTCCAGACCAGTGGAGGAACTCGCGCACCGTCATTCTTCACAAGAAGGGTGACAAAGAAGATCTGAAGAACTATCGACCAATATGCTTGTTGAGCGTGCTCTACAAGCTATTCACGAAGATCATTCCTGAGCGCATATCGCGAACATTGGATGAAGCGCAACCGGTAGAACAAGCTGGATTTCAAGTGTGTAGGGAGTACCACCTGCCCCTTGTCCTAACCTTTGTCGACAACGAGAAGGCATTTGACAGCGTGGAAACGAATGCAATTCTATTAGCGCTTGTTGACCAGGGAGTGGACCCGTCCTACGTAAGAACTCTGGCCGACTGCTACCGCCACTGCTCAACGACAATACAACTGTTTTAACGCCCCATCAACATCTCTATCGAAAAGGGCGTTCGACAAGGCGACACCATCTCGCCAAAGTTGTTCACTGCCGCTTTGCAGTGGGTGATGAAGTCGCTCGACTGGGATGAGAAGGGCATTTGTGCGGATGGAAAGTCCTTTCGATTCTTCGTTTTGCCGACGACATCGTCATCTTCTCAACGACTACTGCTGAGGCGGAGACGATGCTGAAAGAGCTCAACGAAGCAGGGATAAAAATCGGACTGCGAGTAAACCGGAAGAAGACACAGTTCATGAAGAACGCCTGGTGCGAAGGAGACCAGTCAACATTGATGGCTCTCCTTTGACGGAAACAACATCCTACGTGTACCTGGGCCGTTCCATCAACATGGGCAACGATATGAAGGAAGAACTATTAAGAAGGAGGAAGGCTGCGTGGTCGGCCGATGGGTTTCTTTAAGAGGCCACCGACCAACCCTCGGATCCCGACCTACGCGCCCACCTGTTCGATTGGAGAGTTCTCCCAGAGCTCTGCTATGCCGTCGAAACGTGGGCTGACACTGCGTCAAAGTCCTTGCGTATTACTCACAGAGCGCTCGAAAGATGTCTTCTCAAGTTTAGCCGGTTATCACAACACCGAGCTGGCCATCACAGTTCCGATTTACGCACGATGTCACGACTAAGAGATCCGGCGGAATACGCATCAAAGATGAAGCATCGATGGGCCGGTCATATCATGCGAAGTACGGACGACCACTGGACAAGAAGAACAGCGGAGTTCCAAGAGGATGCAAGCGTCCTCGAGGAAGACCTCCAACGAGATGGTCAGATGTGTTTGTCGAAAATGTCGAAAGGCTGCGTTTGTTGCCAAATTCTAATTTAGAATCGGCTGACGGTCGTAGTCGTCGTTCCGATCGAGCAGTACGAACATCGTGGATGACGATTGCGAAAGAAAGAAGCGAATGGCGATTGCGTTGGGGCCCGCACGACCAGTGAGGACGAGCCGTCTAAGTAAGTAAAGTAATTGATTGATGTTGGAAGTGTTTCTAACGTATGTCAATATTTTCATAATATCGGCAGGTATTGCTTCGATCCATGTCCACGTTTTGCCGAGCATTTCCAAATTCCTACAGAAGATTCTCTTCCTTTCAATTTTTGATAAACAGGGGTTTGGCGGTATTTTAACCGTTAGGGGGCGTTAAGCAGTTGATGAATCTATCCCCTGGTCGCATAGCAGACGCGATGCTATCGCAGTTTCGTGTCTTCATATGTCGGCCGTGTGCTCCATCAGAATTAGAGATTCGGCTCCACCTGATTCTTAAGGGTTACGAGAAAAGATTTAACCTTCCAGAGAAGGCGTGCAGGCGTGACAGATCTGGAATTCCTGCTATGTATAGAGTTGCCTTACAGCCATACAACGGCTGCGCACCTACGCTTTATTGAGCAGAAAGGGCACACGGCTCACCCCGCAAAGATGGCATGCAGAATTGCACTTTCACAAGCTAGAAGTTAGCCTTTATTTCGTATTTTTACTTCTAAAATTTTCAATTGTATACCAATTCATTTATTAAGCAAAACATTTGCAAGAGCTTCGAGTTTCCATGCAGTTAGCTAGCAAGCATGCCGCGAATCCTGAGTTGCAGTTTTAATGGGAGTCGAGAAAAGAATGGTATTCGAGGAGGAGGCGCCAGCTTGGGTGCGTTGTGAATCTGCGATGAATCGTCCGTTGACGTTCCCTTCGAGTAGGCGTATACTTTATCGGTGACCTTAAATGGTCCGTGTTTCAACTAGAACTAGGCAGTGTACAACATGCCACTTCTGCACCTTGCCTAATGATCTCTCCTTTCGTGTTTTGTTACTCTTTGGAGAAGAGGGCGAGCCTTTGTTGCTTTTAATCTGAAAATATCTCTCTCAAGCATAGGTTTCAACTACTGAAAGGTCGATGCACTATGCACAAGAATTTTTAGTTAAAAAAGGGAAACATGTGATCCTTCTATATATGAAGGAGTTAGCGGTGTCCGTCTGCCCGCCTGTCCAAGGATTTTCATAGACGTTGTGCAACAGGCGTTGGTATTCAGAAGACTGTCGCCAACGTCGCGCGACGGCCCGACCGACGTCATGTCATAAGGGGTCATTAAGCGGGGTGGGGGAGGTGTAAGAAAAACCTCTAGGGTAGACCAGGGCGGGAAGGATCGCGCTGCGACGTCTTGTATGCCAGCGATGGCTGCCTCAGCAAGCGGACAGTGAGGCAGTGGATGTTGCGCTACTCCATGAGAGGAAGGTCGGGGTTCGGTTCTGCAGCGTTGCGTGCTTTTTGCATTTCAATTGAGTGGTCGAGATTTGAGGGGTTTTGACGTCATTGAGCGGCGTTTTCTGGCCTGATTCTGCAGGAGCTGCTGCGGACTCACCCTGAGCGACGAAGGCAGTTTCCACACGAGCAGCTTGGATCGCACCCACCCTGGAGTCCCTTCCCTAGCCTGATTCTGCGCTCTTCGAGCGCAGAATCCAGCTGCGGACTCCCCTGAGCGACGAAAGCAGTTTCCACACGAACAGCTTGGATGGAACTCAAAATCTATTCCGATCTGGTTTTAGCAGCCATTGTTCCACTCCCTTTCGCAATGCAATTTCGACATATACCTGCTGAATACGAATTCCATACGTATATGAATTGCTCTCTCCAAAGCATTCGCTAAGGGGTGCTGCGAGACCACGCGGCCGCAGACACGTCGCAACGCGTCAGCCTGTGCAGAAACGCGCTCCGATGACGGATGATCTGCAGGTTTTCGGGATACTATAGCATGATTTGGCACATTGCCACGGCAGTGGCCGATGAGGTCTAATGGCTATCGCCGATGGGTGCCTGGTTTTTGGTAAAAAAGGAGCCTTTTATGTAAGAGCGGCTATTCTTCCTTCGCTACGCCGCAAGCGGTCGCGTCGCGGACACGTGGTAATTTCGAAAACGAGGTCAGCGCGGTCAGCCGATGTTGTGGAGGGTGGCCGATGATCGGTCGGTGGGTGCTCACGGATCCGCGGATTCTCCCAGAGCGACGAAAGCAGTTCTCACATGGGCAGTTTGGATGGCACACACCCTGGAGTCCCTTCCCTAGCCTGATTCTGCGAGAACCCCAGCTGCGCACTCCCCCCGAGCGCGCACGCTGTGAAGGGAAGATTTCACGCTCTGTCGCAAAGATGCGTGAGAATATTGCGGCGGGTGCGTGCGTGCGATGAACGCTCGCGGCGCAGCGAAGAAAGAATAACCGCGATGTTTATGTACACGTACTTATACTTCATTTGATTGGATTTCCCAACTGAGACATCCCGAATAAGAAGTGTAGGCTTATGCTTAGGAATAAAAGAACACTAGATCTTATGGTTAGCTTTTAGTGACCGTGCTTATGCTGGTCATGTGAGTTTAGAGAGTAGATGAATAATGCACTTAGCGTTGACTAGAGGTGAAATTGTAGGATTGGAGTGTTTCGAGCGGAGCATAGAAGAGAGGAAGAGGTTGAGCTAGCTATCGACTGTCGACTCGGAATTAGCTAAGGGCTAAGCGCTTCGTCTTCTGGACCAATTTTATCCGGAATCGATTCATCAAGAACCTGTTTAATCGAGTGGAGGTGCAAGGTTGGGAGACGACAGCAGGATTGGTGATCATACATTCATGTAGAATTCGAAACTACAGGTACTTTAGATGAACTGCGATGGGGACGCATACATTACTCTATGCCTATGAACGCCTTCTATTAGTGGGAGATTGGGTCGTGAGGCCCCGACTACATCACTAAGGTCGTGGCCGCCGTCAGTCTTTAATACTCTCACGCCCAGAGCAAGACCTGCGACCTGCGTCGGTCAGTAGTTAGTCTCTTCAAAATAGGTCGCTTTAATTGTGCTGTCGCTATGAGAAATACTGAGTAAAGTGCACCGCCCCACTTGGATAGATCCCAAAGGTTTGCACTCACGTTATTCTTGAACCTCATCGATGAGAAGTCCATGCTGCTACGAGCTGCGAAGGTGGAATTGAGATCCACCGGAGAGTAACTACTTTGAAGCTCCAAGTCGTTGATTTTCTATTATCAAAGGAGCGTAGCGGCTATCATGGCAACGCCTCCATGTTTACATGTTCACACTGCTCATTCCTCATCCTATCCTACACAGGGTGCGGCAAAATTACCCGTGCACCTTAACATTTAATTTATTTTAATTTCTTGGAAATTTTCGCGCTTCATTCGCCTAATATATGTTGACTAAACATTGTCGAACTCATATGTACATGAGTACAAAATGATTAGGCGTTGTAACCTACGCAGAGCTATTATCGACCTTCATAAGGCCGGCAAGCAAACGAGAGGTATTGTGAAGATCCTTTCCGCGCCCCGAAGAACTGTTCGGGATACAGTAAAACGCTATAAGGAATTGAAGACCGAAGAAGGTAGAAAAGGAAGAGGTCTCACGACAGCTACCAACCGCAAAGATGTAAAACTCGTGTCAGAAGAATCCGGAAAAACGCCAGGAGATCGATGCCCCAGGTGGCAAAGGACGTAGGAATAAGCGAAAGGTCAATAAGGAAGATAGTCAGGGGAAAGCTCAAAAAGTTCCTATATTGGCTGCAGAAATGCCAACTCCTGACGGATACTATGAAGGAGAGTGGATTGGAAAGATGCAAAAGGTTGCTGCAACGATTCACAGTGGCACGTGCTCGAAACATCGTCTTAGCGATGAAAAGATTTTCACGTTGAATCCAGCCTTCAACTCCCAAAATGAAAAGACTATTGGGGACTCGCTTGCTGATGCTACCGCCAAAGGTAGACTTAAGGAAATTGCGAAAAAGCCTCAATCCATTATGGTTTGAGAAGGAGTCACATCTTCAGGAAAAACTCTATTTGTTTTCGTCGAAACTGACGTGAAAATCAACGCAGCGGTTTACAAGGATATTCCGGAAGAAGTTCTCAAGCCGTAGGCCGATTCTCACTTCGGAGAAGCCTACTGGTGCCATCAACAAAATTCTGCTCCGGCACACAAAGCGAAGGTGATCCAGGAATGGTGCGCCGAGCAGCTGCCTGACTTCATCACACACGACGAATGGTCTTCCAGTTCTCCGGACCTTAACCCGATGGATAATTCTGTGTTGGCCACCTTAGAGGAAAAAGGCTGCTCTACCTGGCACTCAAATTTGGACTCTCTTAAAGAAGCGCTTTTGAAATCCAGGGACGAAATTGATAAACCTGCATGCCACATGCGAAACATTTGTCGAACGTCTGAAGGACGGCGTGGAATGTGAAGGCGATCTTTTCGAAAACTGTTAGCATGCTTTGAATTGTCATGTTTATAGTAGATAAACTTGATAATTAGAATTGACCTGCGAAGTTTGACTTCAAAATGCCATTGAATTTTTACTGCACGGGTAATTTTGCAGCACCCTGTATATAGAAAAGAGTTAGCGGTTGTCCGTCTGTCCTTCTATCCGAGTCCTTCCATAGACGTCGCGCAAAAGGCGTCAGGGCTCAGATGACGCGTCACGCACGTCATGTTGCAGGCTTCCAGATGTAGAAGCCGTGTCACTGACGTGCAACGGGCGTTCGGATTCGGAAGGCGAGTCACCGACGTTAGTTCGCGAGTCTCGGGATTCAGAAGAGGTGTCACCGGCCCTAGGTGATTTCAACAAACTTTGAGGATTAGGAGTTCTACATTCGAGATTTAGGCACCCAGCAGAAGTTTGGCAGCCACTGGACCAGTGAATGTCTGGTCATGTTATGTTATATATGCTATCACTGGTTCCTCTGAGAATTCATTGTTATGGGTAATCACATACCACTTTTCTTAAATCTGAAGCCGTTTTCGGATCGATTCCAGTTGGATGGGAGCACGTGCAATGCGGCGGTGGGTCACTGCTGAAACTCTCCATAATTCATACATATATCAGAGACTTCATATCATGTGGTAGAAACTGGAACCAATGCACTCAGAGGAACGGGGTGGGGAGGGGGGGGGGGGAGTGAGGGATGTTCTACCTGAAAGCGGCATGGGCAAAGACGCGGGACAGTGCCTGCGGAGCCAATTAGTGTCGACTCGCGCCGTGACACCTTCCGCTTCGCGTTCACAAGGGAACTCTCTGAACGGTACACCGGAACGGCAAGAGGGAGTGCTATAGGGAGAATCCCCGTCCTCCAAATGGTAACAGAACATGTTTTGTTTTTGCCGAATCCTTGAGGCAAACGAGTACGGGGGTGTAATGGTTAAGGGTCCGCAGAGCGAGCTCTTCACGCCTCATGCTCGTGAGGTCTAGGGTTCGGTTCCCATGCTACGTCGCGTTTTTGCACTTTTACCATAGTACCGGATTTCCATAGAGATTTCCATATCTGCTTGTTTTTTTAGTTTGCTTTGTTTTTATTTATTTTTGATGTTTTTATTACTTATTATTTGTCGACATCTCGTAATTCACCAGCAATGTCCGAAATATGCCAAATGCGATTTTATATTTCATTTCATTTCATTTATTGCACAGGTTGTGCGGCGCCTTAAACAAACAAAAGTAGGCAAACCAAAAACATATGCTGCAGTCTATATGAAGTCATATGAAAAATGTTTGAAATAACTTCAGCACTAATGGTACACAGGCATAAAGTGCATAAAACAGTAAGACTGATCACAGTAGGGGCACCGTATGAAGGTTACAGTTTCTTCACATCCTGACTCATCACAGGGGGCCGAGGTCTTCCGGGAATGTCATTCCACTTGGGTTTTCAAAGCATCCAAGATGTTTGTGATGATGATGTTGGTGGTGATACTTCATTTTCATTTTTTCGAAGAAATCTAAAGCAGTGGCTAGTACTTTCTCTGGTGCGAGATTGCTTCACAGTTTCTGCCCAGTGGTACTCCACTGCAACCCAAGCCTCGAATCGCGATACAGTCCACTTTCTCCAGTTCTCCAACTTGTATAGGATAACAATTCTAGTATAGCCAAACATCTTCCTCCGAAGCAATCTGTCCTCCCGAAAGCGCGATAGTGCTTTCATCTGGTTAGTGGTGTCGTGACTCCGGCACATTCCTCTTCTGGTTGAAACTCTTGGTCCTTTTCTTCCACTACCCCCAACTTCTCCATTTCGCCGATTTCCAGCTGTCGCAGTTCGAAATCCTGTAGGATATCCTTTCCGCCAGCTTCATCTTGTCTCTCGAAGGGACAACATCCAGTGGAAATCCGCACTTCAGTGTCAGTAAGTGAATGACCACTCGAGGGTGAGCAGACATTGTAGAGCCAGTGTTGGCGGCAGCAGCTTGTTATAACCGCGCGACTCTGTAAGCATAGCAGAGGCGAGAGTATTGATCGAGGTGGTAGGTCAAGTTGAAGATCATGTGGTCCCCTCCTACACTGTGAGTACACTGGTGGCACTCACCTCACCGACACTAATAAATTGCATTTGAAGCATCTTTCTGGCATTCTGATGCTGTTTCATGTTGTTCATGTGGTTTCATACAAAATCGCATTTGGCATATTTCGGGCATTGCTAATGAATTAAGAGATGTCGACAAATAATAAGTATTAAAAACATCTTACTGTAGCATGAGGTGTGCCTTCTACCACTGTGCCACCCAGTCCACGACACCGGGATCTTGCGCTGCCGTGAAGAGCTCGCTCTGCGGACCCTTACCATTACACCCTCGTACTCGTTTGCCTCAAGGGGCCGGAATTATCAAAGTTACTGCAGTAACTTCAACGGAGAATTGTAAGCGAAAGCTCAGATAACGCGGCCTATCAAGCGATATGGTGAGCGATAAGCCGCGTTATCTGAGCTTTCGCTTACAATTCTTCGTTAAAGTTACTGCAGTAACATTGATGAATCCGGCCCAAGGATTCGGCAAAAACAAAACATGTTCAGTTACTATTTGGAGGACGGGGATTGTCATGAACTTTGAGTTCATGATGTCAGACTTCGAACTCAATCGCCCAACTCCGCCCACTTGTCAGCGGATAAGAGCGGATCGCTCTGGCGATCAGGGTTCTTGTTCTTCTTCGGCTTCTTCCCCTGACCGCTACCTCGGGCTCGCTCCTCCCGTTCGTCCGTCATCGTCGGTCGAGTCCAGCCACACGTTCCGTCAGGGATACAGCAGAGCGGGCAGCTCGAATCTAGCTGCCGGTCGGCGGACTCGCTGAGACTCAAGGGACTATGTCCTAATGTCAAGACTCAACCCAAGCTTCAATAAGGTCCAGATTCAAAACTCAAGTAGAAACTTCAAGACAATTAGCTAGGTTAGGATGTTAGGAGATTTGGTTGTAGTTGTAGCTTAATTGGTCAAATCACTGGTTGTAGATTAGCCGTAAATAAATATGTATGAAACTAAAGTCTATTTAAATGAACCACCAAACTTTTACATTTGGGAAGTGATGCAGCCCAAAACAGGGATTCTCCCTATGGTATTCGTTTTTGCCGTTCCGGCGTACCGTTCAGACAGTTCCCTTGTCGGCCAGACAGCCCTCGCCGCAGAGGCGATGCTGACCCAGCCAACTACAAGAGCCTGTAGGCCGACCAGATTTGGTGTGATTACAGTCGATAGAGGGATAGGAGGCTCAGAAGGCTTGCATTGGCAATCCAGCATATGGGACTGATCTGAACCCTACCATCTTCTATATCAGAATTTCAAGCTCTATCGAATGAGCCAGGGAAAAGTCTTTTCTCAATAACCCTTACAATATTTTTCAGGCGCTATTTAACTTTCATCTAAATAACCCTTAAGGCAGTTTTTAGGCGTTCTTTATTATCCTTAAATATCAGTTTTTATTTATATCATAATTGACTGCGAGGCATGCTTTTAAGCTACTTATATGAACTCTACCATCTCCTGCATTATACCCTGTCTAAAAAACCCTTAAGGCGATTTCTTAGGCGTTGATTATTTTCGTTAAATAGCAGTTTTCATTCATACCAGGATTAATTGCGAGGCATGCTTCCATACTACTGATGTAACACCTACCATCTCCTGTACTAGAATTTTGAGCTCTATCGAATGATCCAGAAAGGAACCTTGCCTCAATAACCCTTGAAGCGATTTTTTAGGCGTTTTTTATTTTTCGCTAAATATCGGTTTTATTCAAATATATATCAGGATTAAATGCAAGACTTGCTTCCAGGCTAAGATTGCACGAGGGCTCCATTTAGATAGACGAGAGATCTTTTAACAGAAGCTTGAAGCATTAGTTTCAACATTACATCTCTATAGCATTTCGTAACTGATTTTTCTATAGAACTTTATAATGCACACACCATATATATCGAGACTAAGACTGGATAGGTGGCTCATCAAATCTAATGTTCACCGAGAATATATTTTATCACACAATACTTAAAATTGCTCGTTCAGTCATTTGTGGCTTCTTGCAGTTTTTTGTCCTCCGTTCCAGGCACCTGCATAGCCAATGTCTCCTCCACCAATTGACGAGTTAAGAAATACTCATGAAAAGCTTTGAAAAAACTGGAATACTCTTATGTTCTTGCACGTCCACCGACTAACAAATCGAACTCGTTGGGCAATTTCAGACTTGCTCTACGCATTGAAGGATCATAATGTCGTTTTCAAAAAGGTTGAGCACTAGGGCTGCTCTTAGAAGGTCTCTCGTCTATCTAGCTATATTCCCCGCACAATTTCCGCTTGAAAGCATGCCTCGCAATTAATTCTTATATAAATTAAAACTGATATTTAAGGATAATAAACAACGCCTAAAAACTGCCTTAAGGGTTGTTTAGATAGGATAGTTCCTAGCTCGTTCGACAGAGATCGAAATTATAATTCAGGAGATGGCAGAGTTCACATCAGTAGCCTGGAAGCATGCCTCGTAGATAATTCTGATATAAATAAAAACTGATATTTAACGAAAGTTAACAGCGCCTGAAAAAATTGTTGTAAGGGTTATTAAGGCAAGATTCTTCCCTGGCTCATTCGATAGCGCACGAAATTCTAATATAGGGGATGGTAGGGTTCACTTCAGTCCGAATTTTTTGGACCGCTACTACAAGCCGTCTGATCCTCCTAGCGCTTCATCGTTTGTAATAACACCAAATCTGGTCGACCTACAGGCTCCCGTGGTTGGTTGAGTCACCATCGCCTCCGCGGCGAGAGCTGTCTGGCTGACTGCGAAGCGGCAGGTGTCACTGCGCGAGCGACGCTAATAGACTCCGCAGGTACTGTCCGCGTCTTTGCCCGTGCCGCTTTCAAGCAGAACGTCCCCTCCCGATGGGGGTGAAGGGTGAAGCGTAGTATGTTGATGCCGCCACATGGGTCAGTTCAGCAACCGCCTACCTCCTTCTAGCGGTGAAAGTACCGCCAAACCCCCTGATATAACATTCATCAGCATCGGTATTTCGCGGCATTTTCACCGTTAGGGGGCGGTAAGCGGTTGTTGAATCTGCCCCCATATCTCGGTTAGGATTAGTATTTGACTTCCACTATTGCCAATTCCACTTGTACCGCGCAAGTGTGACAACACAAGGAAACAGGACGGTTTATATGTCTGAGGGCTTAAGAACACCTAGGTCTTATGAGGTCAGACTACAGTCTTGATAAAGATACTGATACAATAACCCAGGTAAGGCCTATGGTATAGTCCCGCGGGAGTACCCGCGGGACGTCCGCGGACGGAAGGTGCACCGCGGAAGGCGGTCGCCGACCAGTACGGTCGGCGGCCGACACTGAATGATAATCGCATTGGAGCGCGCTTATCATTCCGTGAACTAGGAACGTTCCAAGTTCACGGAATCGGTCGCTTTCGAATAGGATTTCGTTTATTTTTGATAAAGTCGACCGACAACCTCCCGCGGTGCAATGCACCGCGGGAGGTTGTCGGTCGGCGAGGTCGGTCGGCGGACGGGAAGTATACCAGCCAATCCACCGACCGCCGCCGACGATCCGCGGAGAATGGGCGTTGCGGACTGCGGCTATTGGACGCGCGTTGGGTCCTGGCTAGATTATTCCCGTTCCGCGGATACTTCCGCGGGACTATACCATAGGCCTAAGACGTAGATATTAGAGACGTCTCCGATCACTACGGAAAATCTGAAAATGAATAGAAGAATGAGTGCCCTGCTATCGCCAATGAGGATACTTCATTTCCTGAACTTTTTAGACATTGATCCCATTATGATTATGTTGGAAAGGCCCTCATCTGGCCGCCGGAGTGCTCATTAGTGCTCATGAGCAGTTATACTGTTAAAGGTAATCTCCGACTCTCTAGATAGGCATTTCTTGCGTCTACATGTCCTCCTATACGTGGCAACGGTTAGTGCTTTTGTCCTTTTTAGCCTAAAAAGGCAGTTGGAACTGCATGAATCACCTTGGTATATGGTTTTTCAGGTTCCGACGTAGGCGAAAAGCCGAACACGTTGTGTGAATAAGGTATTAACGTTTTGACAACACTAACCACTATAATGGATCCGTTGGAAGCACTCCATTCATGCTCTGGGAGCTTTGTCGACCGACCGCAGCAAGAGCACCATTGAAACGCCGGACAACGTCGCGAAAACGGCGGCGCCTTGGGTTGTCGGCGCAACATCCTCGCCAAGACTCCCTTTTGTGCTGCGCTGTCTGCAGTATTACTGAGGGCGTCGACAACACAAACACAAAACTTCCACCTTTTCTGCGGTTGTCGCTCGATATAATGGGACGACATCAGCACGAAGATAAAATAAATCAAAATTGCAATCAATACACATTGATGCAATCAAAAGACACAAACAATCAAACCTTACGATCGTTTCGTTCCTTCCCTTAGACGATTGTAAGCAAAAAGAAAGATGTATGAAAGACGAAAAACCTCTCCGGAACTCTTCAGTGAGAGGGGAAATCCTTACGAAAACAAAACACCGCAGTCCAAAAGTGGTGGAGTCGACGAAATAAGAATATCACGTCGTAAAAACCGAATATGAATAAAACAGAGATTAGTAGGAATGCCAGGACGCAGCCACAGTAACCCGCCGGGCCCCTCGAATTTGAAGCTCGTCTAGACAGAGCGGGTTAACTACCAACAGGGTGGAACAGCGAGTATGTCGATCAACTAAAAAAACTGAGGAGACTGGGAATCGATTACGAACAGCTACAAAACTAACAGAACTGCTTAACCAATAGAAAATGTTAGATATAACACAACTATCATGTCGAGAAGTGAAAAGGCACCGGTTACAACTAAGACTAAACTTCATTATCAGGAAATTTTCAGTAAACGTACGGTGGTGAATTGTTCGTATATAGTATAGGTATGTATCAGTATATGAAAGTAGTGTTAACAACTGTGTAAGGCTATATTGCCAAACTCACTTAAGGTTAAATAAAGCTGTTTCATAAATCCTTTTCACGAAACCTTCAGAACAGTTCTTTTAAATGTTTACGCCAGTCACGGTTATTAATTCCGTACTTGAACAGTATGAACTTATTCTTAATAGCACGTTTAAACATAGAGCAATTTATGATGTTTTCATCAAATCATTACTAGCTAAAGAATGTTTAAGCTAAATAATACGTGTTAGAAAATCTAGAAAATATGTACAAGTCCTAGCGATTCGAAGTGTTTCTGTGTATATGTTAGCTTTTTTGATAGTTAAAGATAAGAATGGTCTTGCATCAAGTAATCCTTTAACATCAAAATTAAAATTATCTGTCTTGTTATAAAGTTTTGTAGAAACTTCATTATTAACAATTTTTATTTTGAGATCCAGGCAACTACAATGTAAGGGAGTAACATGTGTTGGTTCCAGTTGAAATGAGTTGTTACAAACTCTACTCAGAATGTTGGTTACATAGTCGGTAGACATATTGTGTATGATAAGCAGTTTGTCTAATATATGGGCAAAAATGCAGTTGTTTATAAGTTTGTAATGAACGGAAGAGGAATATTCGAAGTAGGACAGTCTAAAATCGTATAGTATCTTGTTCTGTTATCTCTAATTTTATTGACTTTTGTATAATACACTTTATTGAATCCATTAAACGCTATAATTTTTTTTGCCTGCGTTTTTTGATACAAATCCAAAATATTTTTCCAATATTTTTTATGATAACATTATGTGTAAGAATGGTAAACATACGTGAAATCTGCTGAATATAATTGTGGATTATCCCCGATGATGCCGCAAATTCTTTCACTTGTGTTTGTGTTATGTATAGCCCCAAAAACTAATAAAGATTTTATTTCTGTTCTTAACCCAGTTATATACATACATTATGAAATGTGATTTTATATGTGCAAAAATCTGCTTTAACTCCTTAAAAGTTGTATACTACTATTTTTAGCACCTGTAATAATTCTGTGGGGCAATTCGAGGCCGCTATAAGTCTCCCCGTTCCTTCGGGCAGTCTGGCTGGCTGCCGGAGTTCTACGTCCGCACGACACGTCCGCACGACACGCACGACACTAGGTACCGTGCGTACACCAGTCACATACAACAGCATTCCCCTGACCTCGAAAAATCCCCCTGACCTCGAAAAAACCCCATTTCTGCAGCGATGGGAAGGACGAGTACGAAGAGGCTGCAAAAATCTTAGGGCCTAATCAGGCTGCGCAAATTGAGAAGGACTAGGATGACAATCTGTACCTTCACCGCCGGCACGCCTGCATCGGAAGCATCTGTCGAGGACCTGATGATGCAAGTCAGGAAGATAAAGTGCGACGTCATTGGACTGACCGAAACGAGAAGACACCACCACCTACACGCCGCCTTCGACTCCGTAGAAGAACTGTTCCACTGAACATGCGACAGCAGGAGAGTATGCGAGGTTTTGTCCTCGTCAACACGTACTTGGCCATGAACATCGATTCGTAGGAGTCTCTGACAAGACGAATCGGACGAACACGATGGTTCCACGCCAGCTTTCACTGTGTTCGTCGCGTATGCCCCAACGTCCGACTACGACGACGATGAGGTCGAAGCCTTCTAGTGGAACTGGAGAAGTTCTATAAGGAAGACAACACTTTCTACAAGGTGATCGTCGGCGACTTCAATGCCAAAATCGGGCCACGAAGGTCGCCGGAAAAACATCACATCGGAACCCACGGTTTGGAGTGGAACGAGCAAGGTGAAAGGCTGTCTGAGTTTATTATGTCGACCAAGACCATCCATGTAAACTCACAGTTCCAGAAGCCTCCCTCCCTGCGATGGACCTGGGAATCCCCCGATGGCCAGTTCCACAACGAGATCGACCACATCATCTTCAATCGCAAGTACTCTCTGACCGACATTTCCGTTGTCCCCAAGTTCTATACGGGATCAGACCACCTTCGCGCGAAGTTCCGCTTTTCGCGACAAGGAGAGAAGGCCGCAAAGTTCAAGAAGAGGAGTCCCAGAACGACCATCAACTGGGACCTCTAGACCTCTCTTGCCGGCCTTTGAGAAAATGCCGTCATGGACAACGTCGACGAGGAATACGACCGCTTCGTGCACCGTCTCCACGATAGTGGAGATCTCCTGCTCGCGGGGATACATGCTCCTGTTGAGCGAAGTTCCCCATTCGCTTCGCGGTGCTACGAGGTAACAAAGAACCCAAGACCCAGGGGGATGATAGGAGACCCCATGATGTGAATAGGTCACGCCCCTTCTTGGCAGACGGGGCCCCGCGTGGTAACCTTTAGCCCCTCGCGCTGGACGCATACCCGCACCGCACGTGAGCCGTGGGTGCCTACGGGAGTGCTGCAGTGAACGTAGTGAGCAGACATAACCCTTAAATATTACCTGCCAACTAAGTAGTATCCCATAACGACACATCAGTAATGATACTCCGACATGACATAACCCGAAAGCAAATATACACAATACCAGTACCGACAATGTACCATTGGGAGACTCACCGCCCTTCTCGTCGTGTGCAGCACAATATAGTCATTCACGGTTTATTCCATACATCAGCATCGCACAGCCAGGTAGAATATAGGGAGTGAATACTAGATAACACGGACAAATGGATAATGGATAATTCAAGTCAGTTTCCTTAAGCCTCAATGGCTGGTATCGAGGTAATAAGCTGTCACAACGATGTTTTGTTGCGACTTCTAGCGCCAGGCGGGACTCGAACCCGCACCTCCCTCTGACCGGGCAGGAATGCTCTACGCCTTTACACCACCCGTGCTGTTTTATCGAAGCCCAGCGAAAAAAAGCAAGAGCGTCCGTCTCCGAGGCGCGATCAGCCTGCGCTTAAGGCCTATGCTATACTTCATCGACGCGTCGCCGACGCTGCGATCCGTCACCGACAGCCCGTCACCGACGTGGTCGGCAGATTCTGGGGCAGCGTCATCGACGTCGTCGGCAAGAGAGCATGGCAGCGTTTTTTTTTAGCATCGGAGCGCAGTGTACTAATAGAAGTATGGGGCAGTGTTGAGCACCTAACGACTATTGATTTGCCGATTTAACGAATTTACCAGCACTTTCGTTAAATTTCTTTATTGGAGTTTAGAAAAGGCCTTTTTCGTTAAATCGCATTGAGATTAAATTTTCGAAATTCACAGAAAAATTTAACTCTTAACTAATGTAAATTGTATTTCAAAAAAGCTCTTCGAAGAGGTTTGCAGCATCATTTCAAAAAGCGAGGGAAAACAACTTATTTGAATCAGTTTCTCTACCGCCGTTTCGTATCTTTCTGTTTCGAGGCCTTCTTAAATACTTTGGCTGCTCCGTGTCAGTTTTTCGCAATTCTTCACCGTTTTCTTTACGTTTTCAGTTTTCTTCACAGTTTTATCTTGTGTTACTTGCTCTGCAAGAAAGCGAAATGATCTAGAAAACGCGAACAAAACGGGTGAGAACGACAGAAAAGCGAGGATTAGGCTCCTACTCCCTCTCCAAACACTCAATGTCCCAGCAAGCTGAACGGATTTTCGCACATCATTAAGCAGTGGTTGTGAAATTAAGCATAAAAGGAGAGTAAAAGTGGCACTATTATTGTCCGCAAGACTGGCGTTTTTGGACTTCTCGATTTCATAATTCTAGGTCAGGTGGGGATGATGGCAGTGCTGGAACGAAGAACCAACCCACAATCAAAATGCTCCATCAGAACGCATATTTTGCCCACTCTTGAATGACGTCGACGACGGAAGTGTAACACCCCTGTGGAGCTCTCGGCGGCGCCGCTGGCGACGATGTGCGTAGCAGCCCGCACAACACAGCGTCGGCGAAGTCGACGACGCGTCGCCGAAGTAAAACATAGGCCTAATCGCAAGAGCGACCAAAAGGAGGCGGTTCAATCCCAATGAGGGGGCCACTTCGGCCTCGGGCCGGAACGCATGTGTGCGCGTCGACAGGTTCACCATGGCGATACGTACAGGGATGTCTGCGAGCTCCACGTATCGACCCACGGCCGCTGTACGGCTATACCTGTACGAATCGCCACGGTGAATTTGTCGACGCGCCTTTTCCTCGTCTTTTCGTCCGGCGTTTCTCTTCTAATTTTCCTCCTTATTTCAGGAGGAAGACTGCAGTACCACAGTAGGGGTTCAGGTAGGCATGTTATGGTACAAGTATTCATCTCTATGTAGTGTTTCCAACGTGAGTATGGAGTGCCCCCCCCCCTCATTGGGATTGAACCGATAAAACATGAGCCTCGGGCTCATGACACTTTATCACGCCAATCCTGTCTATCTTGGAAGTTCTGGGAAAGGTTGTTTTTACGAGCACCCTTGCTCCAACCGGTCGATAGCCGCCTCAATGCAGAAGAAGCAGTTATCGGCCTCGAAAGAGCAGCAACACCAATCTGACTCGAAGGAAAGCGTCGGCGGCTCAAACGAAAGCGACTCTGGATCGGCCGAAGATCCCCACTCCCCACCTGCTGAGGGTGCGAGTGGCATCACTCCGGTTACTGTCGGCCTGGTTCCGCCTACGAAAGTGAGTTAGCTGTTTCCACTGGCAATATAAGGCCGAAGACCAGTATGAATTATAAAACTCAACCAGAATTTGCTGCCACCGTAATCCAGTGTGATATAGCCATTATCATCTGCAAAGACGGCAACAACCACCAATACAAAGTGCGGTTGTCTGACATTTTCCTATCTTGTCGGCTACAATGTGGTTGGTTTTAAAAAATAAGGTCCAGTGCACATACTTATCCAAACCAGCATTCTAGTGGGCAGGTTTGGCAGGCAGGCACCAGCAAATTCTAGTTGATTTCTATAATTCAGTGCAGCTCAGCGCCTAAGTCCTCGACTTTCCTGTAACTCCACATCCTTGGAGCTTTATAGCAAGTGGCATTGGTGATCCTACCCAGAGCCATTTTATGCCTGATTTGCGGAGTTGCTGTCCTTGCTACCCTTTTTGCGTGAAATTGGTTTGTATACGTATGTGCACTGGCCTTTATTTTTTGATTCCAACCATATTATCAGGAAAATGCCGTACAACCGCACTTTGTATTGGTGGTTGTTGCGAACACATCTTTGGAGGTGATAGTGGCTATATCACACTGGATTACGGTGGCAGCAAATTCTGGTTGAGCTTTATAATTCAGTGAAGACCAGGGCCATGCTGGATAGGGGGCATTCCCTCGTGGGCGCGAATTCTTTCAGTGTTCAGCTCAAGCTAGGATAGCATATTGTTCTTTTGTTGGTCTGCTCCAGTTCCAGGATTCCGTTAGATAAGGAAACTATAGAAAGGGAAACTCGTAGGAAAATACGTCATCGCAAGAGTGCATCCCCCAAATATGCATTGCGTCTAAATGCCTTTTGACAGTTGTTCCACATCTTAGCGAAACTCCAGCAATAGAGAAAAACTATGGAGCACTTGTTAGTGTACTGCTCGTCATACACGTTTGCAACACTATCTATCTTCTACCACTATATAATTGAGTTAGCGGTCGACGACGTTCGAGTGATCTGAACTAAGTGAGACACGCCGCATTATCCACAGCGAGGCGGTCGAGTGATCTAACCTGAGTGAGGTACGCCTCATCATCTGCAGCGCGGGCGAAGTTTGCTATTGGACGAGGGATGTTGCTGCAACAGGAAAAGCGCAGCCTTTTACTGCTTAATACAACAGCACCTACGCGCGTCTCTGAGCGTCCAGATTCAGAAGCCGACTTCGTGTCATTAGCATGAGAAGACCACTAAAGGGGTAAGAGCAGAGGGGGCACTTCGAGGGTGGAGAACCGACAGCGATCAGGAGGGAGCGACTAGAGGGGCACCGGGATGGGTTGTAGAGGAGTGGTCGATAGTTAGAACAACGAAGCAGGCCAGGAGGTGACACTAAGAAGAGTTTAGGCATTAAGGAGGGACCACTAGTGAGTTACCAATCTTAGGTGGGGCAGTAAGGAGGATCAGTAAGGGGATCCATTACCAGTAATGGAGACCGGATTTAGAAGATGTGACAACGATGTCGCGCAATGGGCGTTCGTTCGTCGTCGTCGTGTCGTGGGAGGAGGGGGGGGGGGGTGGGGTGAGGGAGTGACCAGAAAGAACGACCTTGGAGGCGGGACAAGGAGGGGAAACCAACAAGAAGGGAGCCGTAAGGGAATTCATACGGAGTACAAGGAATCTGCCATATGCACTGCCTTTTCATGCTCGACACAGCGGCGACTGCGCGTGCTTCTGAGCTTCTGGATCCAGAACACAGGCCGCCTACGTCGCGCAACAAGCGTCCTGATTCTGGATACGTGTCACCGACGTCTGCCGCATGGGAAGGCCACTAAGGGGCTAATGGAAAAGGGCAATAAGGGGGAGCTCTAGGGTGGACCAGGAGGGCGACAAGGAAGGAAAGGAACAACATGGAGAATGGACCAGGAAGGGGGACCAGCAAGAAGAGACCCGTAGGGGATAACAGTGGAAACAAAGAAGTGGACCGGGAATTCGGACAAGGAAGTGGGGGAACTAAAGAGGAGGGGGAGTAAAGGTGGACCAACAATTAGATCTAGTAAGAAGAAACGAGTGAGGGGAACCTCAGGTCCGGATTCGGAGTACGTGTCAACAATTTCTGGAAATGCAGGCTGTTGAGCATGAAAACGCTGCAACCAGAAGACAGAAGTACTGCGCAACACAAACCAATGACGCTACTGGACAGTCCGGAGAGAATGTCTATGTGATGATGCTGCAGTCGCGCAAGTGCGAGACACGCCGTTAGGCGTGTCGGTGCACTTGCAAGAAAAACTGGACAAACATTAAATAATATGAGCAATCCGCTGTCCTTGAATAGAGCTTGGATACCTACCAAAGGTCGCCGTATTGATGGTTGTCATGGTTTTGCTCGGATGAACGTCAGAGACGTTTAAATTTGTCTCATAACAGTGTCAGAGTAGCTCGCTAGCTCTTCTATTGCTTGAGGGACACGAAAATCTCAAATCAGTGTCAAGGCCTTGACGGAAAAGTACTACAAATGTATTGCTGGGTGCTTTTTTGCATCCACTGGAATTTAATCGGAATATCATTCATTCAGGGTTTTCAACTCGCAGAATCCAGTCGATAAAAACTCCTGTCAAGCGGGTGTCTGCGAAACGCCTTACGTGGGTGACCAACCCAATTTCGACGATCTGGTTCATGCGATAGTGTCTCTGATCATCGAAAGTCGACGAAGCTCGGAACTCCCTAGGCCTTCCCTCACATGCGTGAATCGCTCTACTCCGAGCAACACCCTCACGATTCGTTGCTGCGCAAACTCGTGTAAAATGATCCTTGAAGGACGATGAAATAGTTAACCTCTTTCAGAATGGTTATGCATGGGTCAAAGTGCCGCTTTTCTGCTTGAAATGACAAATCAAAAATGGGGTGTTTCCGTGCAATATGACATAACTGATGTATCACCACCGTCCAGACCAGGGGTGCACACGAAATTTTAAATTTTCTTGACGAAATTTTTTAACGAAAACGCAGAAAAACACAGACAGAAAAATAAACAAGCCTTCAGCAACAAATTATCTACAGGGTATAGAATAAGAACAACTATGGAATTACCATTCAAGGCAAGATGATCATCGGTAAGACATCCTGAAACGTGCGATCAGGCAGGTACCCGGAGTTCCACCCTTTCATAGTTCTTTTGTTAGACTGCTCTACGAACATGTGCAATCTCCGTGCAGGCACCAGCCCATTAAGTACGGAAAGAATTAATAAAAATACAGTAAAAACCCCTGCAGTGGAATGTTAACACGTTGACGAACGCACAATTTTCGAGTGCCTGGTGCGTGGGACCAATCATATTTTTGCAACGTTGGGACAGTGATACGACATCGTGTCACACGGTCCCACACTGCCGAGAAGGTGTGACACGCCGTCTTCGTGTTAACGTTCTGGAAAGGTAGCTCCAAGTTAGTCCAAGGTAGTTCCAAGTTTTTGTTATTAGCGTTTTTGTAAAATAGCTTAAAATACGTACAGCAACCGAAAACGTTCGCTCCGTCTCGACTGCTCCAGGTAGGCAAAAGTATTTTGAGATGAGCAGCGCCAGGTGAGAATAGGCACATCTTACAAGGTTAGACCAGAATTCGTGAATTCGTTGACCTGCTTGGGGACTCGGCGTAGAAATTTCTAGCTCCAAAGTACATTAAAGGGTAAGGATAAAGGATGGCGATACTCAATCCCTTCTGGGATACGCCGCTCATTCTACTTCTATGGGATACCCTGGAGACAATGGCCAATGGCTTGCGGTGGCCAGTCGATGAAGAAATCAGCGCTCTGTCCCTCTCAGGCAAGTTCGGTACCAATTCACAGACCCTAGAGAAATCGAAGGCTTGGTTGGCCTGGGCGGGAAATCCCGAAGAAGTACCAGCACCTGGTATAGGGTGCACGCGACAGCCAGCACCTCCTCCGACTGCGCTACACGTGCCCTCAAAATGTATTATTTCTAAAAATTCAAAACGATTTGAATTGATAAAAACATCAAAATATTCTTGCTGATTTCAATAGTTTTCCAGGAGCGGTCCTAATCGGGAGGAAGAGACCTGCAACATTAGAGAATACTGAGGGTAAATGTGATAAACTCACTGAGAAAAAAGTCCGTTAAAAATTCCGTTAAATTCCTAAAATTTCCGTTAAGTCGTTAAGCCAGATTTTACCGAAAAGTGCCGTTAATTCGTTAAATTCGTTAAATCGTTAACCGTTAAATGTGCACCCCTGGTCCAGACGTATCGGCTGCCGCACTTGAGTGAGGCGACATGACACTCAAATTTCGCCCTTTCTCGTTGGAACGAAGTTTCATAAGATGGCCAGCAACAGCTATGTTTTAAAGGCGTTTGTATTCGTCTACAAGCTTCATCAACTATCAGCCGTTTACGACTGCTTTCGTTTAATAGATATGATTAATGAATGTGCATCTGT
>OX375867.1:27674721-27738608 GCA_947359475.1 Heligmosomoides polygyrus bakeri
AACCAAGAGTGAAAAGCACCCTACCTTAAATGAATAACGGAAAAGACAGAGGTAAACGTGAACAACTACTATTATATCGCTTCAATTGCAAATGGCGCGTAAATTGTGATACCATCGTTCTGTAGGACCAGAGGCCGGATTCATCAACAATTAACCCGTGGGTATGCGGGTGATAAGGGGTAGAGATAAGATAAGAGTCAGGCAGAGACAACGCAAGACTCAGAGACGCAGGCTTCATTGTGGGTATCTCTACCCCTTATACCCCGCGGGTCAGTCGTTGATGAATCCGGCCCCAGGCCGACGGTCGGAAACGGTATACTAAAGGCCAATCATTCTTTGGTTAATCGTAGCAGAAAAGCGCGTAGGTCCAAGGACTTCCGATTTCCTGAATTTCGGACTAAGATTGTAACTTTGCCATAAGCCCAGAAGCATTCTCATGGGCATTCAGCTAGCAGCACTTCTTAGCACATCACCAGTTAGTTTCTGGCCGGCTTGCTGACTCGTGCAGTTTATATATTTATTTATTCATTCAATACACCAAGGTGTGCCCAAACATTAGTATTAAAAGAATCAATCGTAATTGCAAGAATTGACGCAGTTTGGCCAGAAAATCAAACGAAAACAAAACATTACAGCCGCAAAGAACATACAAACACTACATAATACACTAAGTAAATCAGAAGTGACGATTGAGCGAACACCCCAGTGACATGCAACCAGCCAAGAGCTGGACTTAGGGCATGAAGGAAACGAATGACACGATAAGCAGAACTCATGACAGGAGTTTGGCTAGCTGTTCATCAAGTTTTTGTCATTTCAGGTGCAAGTGTCGTTGCAGTTTCCCGCACAGCAACAGGGCGTTCCGGTGTGATCTCAAACGTCCAGATACAAAACTTTCTTCTCCTCATGGATACTGTTATTAAATTTGCAGCGAAAGGAAGGTGTCATAAATTTAGATGTTTGACATGTAGCCGTTTGACAGGTGTGTACTGTGTGTACTGTGGGAGTAGGCACAAAATCCGATCCATGTCGCGAAGAAGAGCAGCACTGTGAGGTGGAAGAGCGCCAGCCAATCATAAGCAAGCAGAGCATCGACCGAACGCACACCGGCCAACTAGCGTAGCGACTGCACACTTCATCTCTGAGTGGCAGGCTCACTCGATGTTATCCGATTGTCTGGCGTGTTCCCACTTCCCAACGCTGCTGATCTTAGCGACTTGGGTCCAAAATTCTTTTCTTTCAGCTACAATAGTATAGTGGTCTATCTTAAGGAGCAAGAAGGCAAAACGCCTAAAGTGCATTGAGAGCGAACAATAAGATTACGGCAAGACGTCCGTTGCTCGATTACATCGATGGAGCAGATGTCATTTACTTCGTTCTCCGCAATCAACGGTTGCTTAGCGACGTAAAATCATTCAAACACCTTGATCAATTCTCGGTTTAGTAGTTTCATATATATACTTTATTCGCCCATAAATCAACTGGCTTCCATGCTTCCAGTGACTGATGCAGGATTTTAAAAGGATACCAAGTTTGAATGGAAGTTGAAGATAAGTTGAGGATTAGGAAGCGGATTCCAAATATGTGTTCCTTATCCGCCAATGACATCTGAGAACTGAGTTGTGGAACACTTCCACTTCGCCTTGTTGGCCCTCTGCCTGCTAGCTGGGTCCAATCTCAAAGGACGAGCAAAAGTGGGAGGAGGGGACAGACCTGATGACGGGGAAGTGTTGGCGCAGTGGATAGAGAAGCGGACGGGGGGGGGGGGGGGGAAAGGAGGGATCTGTAGTCTGGCATTCCTGGTAACGCAGGGTTTTGTCCCTCTTGAAAAAGATCTCGACCAAAGCTATGCACATATAATTGCTACGAAAAGGGTACCCAGAATGCAAACCGCTCTGAAAATTTGGGTTGATTACGATACTAGATACTGAAGATTAGAAGGGTAGTGGTGGTGAAGGGTTCAATGCGAACGTCAACAGGCGAAGTTTGAGCAGAACCGGCGCTAATGATCCCCCGGCCTTGGCCAACTTCAGTTAGCGTAATCCATCGTAATCAACAGAAATTTTATAAACGAGAACACCATATAAGTGAATTTCGCCTTAACAAACCTCCCTAGTCAAAAATTTGGGAAATCGGTGATCATGATACTATGGGTTGTCAACGCCTTAAGTAACGGAAATTTTTGAAAACGAAATGAATCGAATTGTAGTCCTCATACTTGGAAGTGGGTCACTGACTCTTTCTGTGGAGCGGTGTGCCAAGTTGCTTCGTCTACCTAGACGACTGCAAATTCGAATAATTTTCCAGGAAGACAAAATTGAAAAATTCATCCTCGCCACTTGTTCAACCCCACTTCATTGAAAACTCTACTGACTGGTGTTTCCCTCATCATCTTCCTCCACTATGAAAGACATCCCTCTTCCGATTACACACTACTCTTCTCCAATGCTTCCATAGTGCTGATCTGGCAAGATAAACACAAATCTGCTGGCCCTCTTCTTTTCTTGTTCAGTAGGGACTCGTAAGGTAATTCAAGGACCGAACTCCTTTACAGTGTACATCAAGACAGTCGCTGGTAAGAACACAATTTGGAAGATACATATATGTCGGCAGTATAACCTATCGAAAAATCTTCCTAAGCAGCTCGCCTAAGACACATGTGTATGAGTGGCAGGGTGGGGGGTCATGGGGTTCGCTTTTAAAATTTCGGTTGAAGGATGGGCGACGGTGGATAACGGTGAGGTGGATGAATGTGGAGGGTCATGGTCACTGACCTTGCTCAAACTTCGCCTAGAGGTTTTGCTACGGATCCTGACCCTACCACCCTTGCTTTCCCATGCCTGAAGAAAGGCAACCACTCCAGGCCTTCGACCGGAGTGTACGGTTGCGTTAATTTGAAAAGCACTCATTGAGTTTCGTCTTGTCTTCTGCATCACAATTCGCCGGACACTAACCACAGGACTGTAAGGACAAAATCAGCTTTATCAGCTGATAGCGAAGACGTTGAGTTGTTATCGCTGCTGCTTCGCGAAGTTGTTTTTGAAACTGCACGACCAGGCCGAGCGGTTTTCTTGCAGTGCTGCTGCGGAGGTGAATCATGTTACTTGTCTGACATCAAATGCAATGCATTGCATCGCAAATTCGTGTTTGACAAAGAGCCAATAAAGAAAACAGGACTGGATAAGTCGGGTCTACAAACTTCTAGCGGGGCCTTAAATCTACTGTCAGGTCTTTCAAAAATCAGATGTTTTTTCTAACACTCACACATTGATGCTTCAGCACTAAGCACCTCCGCTCCCCCTTGTTTCTCTTCCTTTGGAGTTTGTTGTAAGTGTGTACTGTTCTGATAGGTGGACAACGCTTGTTTCCATGGAAAATCTGCCTGGATTAGCTTGAGAATGTTCTTCTGCTATTCTTTTCTTATATGGCACGTCTTATGGCGTATTCAATAAATAGCTACTGTTCCTCGTCCTTTGGAGTTAGCCACTTAAGAAAAAAGAATAAGTTCTCATCTAGTAAAGTGATTAACTGTTGTTTGAATCCAGCTTTCGTCTTTGAATAATCTTCATGCTCCTTGAATCGTGGTAAAATTTATCTGTGTGAAATGTGTCGTTCCCAAAATTTCATGCGCCTAACCGATAGTAGCATAAATTTCAATAGCTTCAAAGAGATGAAGTACCACAATGGTAACAAATTTCGATTCCATTGAAGATTTAAATTTATGAAGAGGTGGGATTTTTATTTTTTAAATTTATTTATTCGAGGCGTAGACATGAGTCTTCGCGTTACAAACTATCAACAAAAGAAAGGAACAAAAACAACCAAATGCGTAAACAGATCAGTTACATATCAATTCTTGGGCTACGTTTTCATCACATGTCGTATTGCACAACAATGAAAAATTTAACCAGCATGATACGTTCTAAAGGTACGCGCAGACAGGCTCGCCAGATCATCGTACCTCCCAGTCAACAAATTAAAATCCTTCAGGATCCTGTACGCCTAACTCGCGTCCTTGCTATCGAGATCCTACGTTTGAGCTTCCCTCTTACGGATCTTGTTAGCATCCCATCAACGAATTCTAGTTCGTTGCTGTTAAGCTTATTGGCAAGCATTTTGTACATCATCAGAAGGTCAGCAGTTCTCCTTCTATTTCTTAGTGAGGAAAGTCCAAAAGACAACGATCATTGAGGGCCGTGAGGCATTTGGTTGTAGTCCATCGAATAACATCTCATCATAAGTTTCCTAGTGAAGTTGTTTTGAACGCTTTCCAAAAGGTCGGCATCCTTCTTCTTCGTTGGATTGAACACTGTAGTCCCTGATTCCACGATCGGTCGTACATATGTTTTATAGGCACGTATATAGACTTCAGGGAGTTTGGATTTCAAAACCTTGAAGAGAGATTGTAAATGCGATAATTGGCCTTTTTCACCAAAACTCTGCAATGTTGAGAAAAACGTAGATCACTGGTAATATTGTATCCTAAATCTCGAGCTTCGTTCACTCTGTTGAGTGGCTCGCCATTAATTCTGATTCTTTAAATATAACAATCGAATCAGACGATAGTTCTAGGTTCAACATATCTTTGTTTATTTGTTTCACATGTTTATTCGTTCGTATCTTGAAATCCCGAGCTTCGCCGATGTTCGAAGATCAGAGACGTTGTCGCATGGGTCAAATCGTCGAAAATTAGGTGGGCCAGCCAAGTAATACACTTCGCAAACACCCGTTGGATGAGAGCCGACACCGACTGGATACCGCGAGATCTCAAGAGAATACCAAGACACCCATCAACGCGTTGGTAGGACTTCTTCGTGATGGCGCTGAACGAACAATATGACGCTCTTCGTGTCCCTTGAGCGCGGAAGATCCATTGGAGCACTCTGGCACGCGACAGGAGTGGAGACTCTGCTGGTCCCAGCTCGAGCAACTCGATGATCAAAGGGACGACAGGTGATACAAGTGGTTTATTCCTCCATTTCTAACCCAGTGTGTTCAGCAAAAAGTACACGTTAGCTTAATCGTCAACACGTAACCAGCTGTAGCTAGTGAAGGGTTGCAGAATGAACATGGACGTCGCCGTCAATATCGATGGATTGAATCTCTGATCCAGGTAGTCGCTCAGCAAAGTCGAAGAAAGGAGCGCCATTGAGCAGAACCTGCGAATCACACCGTCAGCTGCAGCCTTCCTCCAAATTAAAGCTAGTGGACCTCACCTGGATACGGCCAAATTGAGCGACGAACTCCAGGGTGTATACGCGTCCGTGACGGAAGGGCAGGTTCGTTCGCTCTTCGTGAAGCCAGCGGCCGCCTTGTGTTGAATTGTTCACTACTGCATTCTCCTAAATCAGCTCCATTTCATCCAGAAATCTTTGAAGGAGTCACACTTGGGTTATTTATATACACATCTAAAGCATTTTTATATACGCAAGAATAGAGACGCGTTCCAAGTTGTCGAAAATTAGGTGGGCCGGCCAGTAATGCGCTTCGCAGACACCCACTGGACGAGAGCCGTCGCCGACTGGATTCCGCTGGGTGTCAAAACAATACCAGGACCAGATTCACCAACCGCTTACCGCCCCCTAACGGTGAAAATACCGCCAAACCTGATGCTAATGATGATATGTCATGTGGCTTGGTGGTATTTCCACCGTTAGAAGGCGATAAGGGGTTGGCGAATCTGGCCCCAGGACGCCCACCGACGCGTTGGTCGGCCTTCTTCGTGAAAGCCTCGAATGAACGACGTGACGCTCTTCGTGTCCCTCGAGCAAGAGGGATCTGTTGGATTATTCTGGCAGGCGATAGAGACGAATTGAGACGTTGCTTCATCTAATTTATTTAATTTTGCCACTTGTTGACAAAATAAAAAGTTTTTCAGAGATGTGATAAATGAAACCTCTTGCCTGGGCTCTTGCAACGATAGATTTAGCCTCCTTCCACTTGCTGACCGCGCTTTATCAAAGTCTACCAAAGATAAAGAGGTGATGTCAGAGAAGTTCTTCCCTTGGAAATAACCTCACTCTTTCACGACACGCGTGATTTTCGCGTGACTGCCCCGTGGGACAGCCCGTATTTTTCCAGGGAATGCAATAATTTTACAATTTCTTGCATTCTTTGTTAGATATGAATGAAACAGTAATCAATGAAGTCCTCAAAAACCACGTTGACCGTAGATGTTAGTCGACAATGTGATTAATAATGTACTATTGAATGTTTGATAACTTTCCATGAAGTACACATTTTTATGGTGGTGTCCGACGACGTCGTCGGACATTGTCATAAAAGGGTTAACAATTAGCTCGTTACGTATTTGGTGCTTTAGCTGGACCTCTGAAACCGACTTCCTTGAACACGAGCAAGAAAATAGTAAAGATCTACCAAAACGCCGGTTTACAAACAGATGAGTGGTGCCTTTTCTGGAGCTCATAAGGAAAAATCTGAATCCAGAAAACATCCAGTGAAGGATCCACCCTGTACATATTTCCCGTTAGTGGCGGTGCTCCCGGCATTACCAGCTACAAGCCTCGACTTCCTTCCACAGCTAGGAAGTATATGCTCTTTCTCTATTGTTTTCAAATTATTTTCATTCCAGACGTTTCTTTAGAACATCTCTACATGTCGTTAGAGGAAGGAGGACCGAATTCTCTTCCACAGCCAAATAATACTCATTTAAATTACTTGACGTAAAAAGAATGGCGTATTGCACAAAGCGGCTGGTTAGAAGCCATATTTGTATAATGTACATTTTCTATTTTCTAGAACGTCTTCTAGCAATATGTGGTTCGATTGCGTCGATGCGAACTTTTTTAGATTCTCTAAGATTCTTCTGACGACGAAAGGTTTGGCAGAGCTTCCCCTTCTTCTTCTGATTATGACTGTTTATCTAGCCTGGATAATGGCAGTAATAAAGTCTAAATCTCCTCTTCACACAGTCCGTAATTATAATATTAAAATACTGAGGCTTGATACTCGCAGGCGAACATACGTATGGTGCAGGGGTGTGCGTTTAACGATTAACGATTTACCGATTTACCGGATTTACCGGCATTTTTCTTAAAACCTTTTAACGAAATTTAGCGACGAAAAAATCCGTTACATTGCGTTAACGACTTTTTGTTTCCATTTTAAAAATTTGCTTCCTCTCCATGTAAATCCATTTTGGACGACTTTTTGGATGAGCTTTCACAGTATACCGGAGACATTCTACTTACTTGAATCAGTATAGGTAATCGATATTGTCCTCGAGTTTAAAGAATTGTTAGAATTTTCCCTGCTCCTTGACCAATTCATCTGCGAGCGACCCCACTTTTCTACGCTGTCGTTCCGTGTTTCCGACTTCCTGGTCCGTTTCTTGCGTTTGATTGCTACATATTATTTGTTCATAATTACCAACCATTCAGTTTTTTCACAGTTTTTGTGATATTTACTTCGTAAGTGGAGTTGAAAAAGCGTAGAGAACGCAATGAAAACGCTACGAAACACAAGCTATGCGCGTATGGCGGGGTATTTCTGATAAAACTCTACAAACGCTCACTCTAAACGTTGCCCCCCCCCCCCCGATTGAAAGGTTCGATTCTATATGCACTCCAAAGGCAACCTGGACAGTCTTAGAACAGTTTCTGAGTAGGACGGCCAAGAATTTCTGTTAAAACTCCCTAAACGCTCACTCTACAAGCTGTCGCTTGCTCTACAGGTTGTCGCGCCCGCTCGCCTCGCGCGATGCTCCACAAAATTAGGAGGAAATTGAGAAACGCAAAGCATATTCGAAATTCAAGCAAATGTGCTGCATAATAGCGTTATATGGTACCAGGTTCCTCAAGAAGAAAACCTGAGTGGTCAATTGCTGGAAAAATCGTAAAAGACTGACTGACAGACGAGTCCTATTTGGAGGAATTGGGAAAGATAACAACAAGGTGGACCACTGTTTATGAAGGACGAGGAAGGCACTAATAAAGGCTCGTGCCTCTTATGCATTTGCTTGATATACAAAGGAGAAAGAGCTTAACAATTGAAATCTACGTTGCTTGGGTGGTAAAGGCAGAAACACTATTGCAGAAAAATTCTATTCAATAAAAATTTGGACAACGGTTTGTGGCTGTTTATTTGATCCTTTGCTGTCGTCTGCAGTGAGAGTAGAACCTTTTGGGACAAAGATAACCATTCTGTGAAACATGCAGATTTATGGACTTCGCAAATATCTTCTAATGACGGGCTGTACCAAGGGATTCGCTGTGATCGTTGCCTGACTGAATTCTTCATTAAACATTCTGCAGTTTTGTAAAACAGTTATGGCAGTATAGAGGAATGTTGGGCCGCAAAAGTCTACTTAGTGGGCCCAGGTTTTGTAAAACAATTCTTCATGAAGAAAAAGAAAAGCTCAATAATGTTGACCCGTGGTACGATGCACTTTGGATCTTCCCAGAAGCTGGACGACTTTCTACCAGCTAAAGAAACTAGGCATAGTAAGAAATTTCCTATTTTAGAAGTCGTGTTACTCTTTGGTTTCAAAGTCCTCTTGATTTGTCTCTCTTAGCAATTTTGTTGATGATAGATGGACTTTTGTTATTTGCTGCGAAGATGAAGGCATATAATTATCATACAAATAGAGTCGAAAAAAATTCAATAAGAAGAAATGACCTGGCTTTTTACATGCTAAAATGCAGGCAAACTAAATGCAGCTAAGAGACGTTTTATTTACCGAATTTACCGAATTTACCGTTTTTAACGCAAAAATTTTTCGTTAAAAAGTGGTCGTTAAAAATTTACCGAAAAAAATTTAACGCACACCCTTGGTGTGGTGATTATTCCACAACCTGAATCGTTTGACTCAGCCATTTGCCAGACTCACATTTTTCTCTTATTGTTAATGGCCAGAGTACATTAAGGCGTCAAATGTACTGTTCTCTAATTACAATTTTGAGTTTACACTTTTTGTTGCTGAACTCATTTCGTGTCCAAATCGGCAGTTTTTTATTTGCGTTCCGGATAGTTTTCAGGTCATATAAGTGGAGCAGCAATCGTATGGGACCTGTCTCTCCCACACGCGTAAAGTGATCAAATTATTAGTCTTAAAATATATCTTGCCCGGGTTTCGATAGTCACGAGCTGTTTCAGAACCAGCACTATTTACAAGGCAATCAAAAGCCCTCAGTTTTCTACTGTAGTTGTGTCTTGAATTATGTTCGTTTCTTGTTTTTGATAGCGTTCTGGACGTAATGATGATCGTTCCTTCCTCATAAAGTGTCCTCTTTTTACCTTTCTAGCGCACCCTTGAGTGCATGAAATAAATGAATAAACAAATAAATAAATACATATTGAAGCTCACATCGAATCTTGCATTGAAGTGGAAAGCGACGTCTGAGGCAGTCCTGAAGTTCACCTAAACCGCAAGGTTACTGGACGGCGAATCCTAGTGAAGGTGGTTGTCCTTAACCTACTTGGAAACGACGTGCTTCTGCAGTTGGAACCAGCACAACACGGAATCGCTTGCCATTGTCGAAACCGGGAATGTGGATCTCGGTGGGATTGCTCTGAAAGAAGCGCCAAATGTCGCACGCCTGAGATGAGTAACAGTTCCTCAGCGATACGGATAAGAGAATGTACCGAGTTGTAGACTTCGATCGATCTGGCACCGACTCCTGCTCCAATCATGGTTGCTCAGAGGTTCTGGAATGAGAATAAGAGTTATTAGCAGGCCAACTGAAGCTAAAAGGCATGCGGTGCTGTGGAGGAAAGGTGTCGAACAAGAGGAGTCCGGAGAAGCAATTTGGCCTTTATGCTGTTTCTTATCTTGCAGCTCGATTCAGTGTAACAGCGGCTGATACGGCGGCTACCTTCTTCGCCAGTGACGCCATCATGAATCAGACACAGATGGCCACACTCATGTTACTACATTTGCTGAGTCACCGCTTCCTGCCTACGTATACGTATGAAATGGATCATCTCAGCATAAGTAACGCAACTAGGAAGAAGCTTCGTCTTCGCCGAGGTTCAAAACTTGGAGGCAGCAAATGATCAATAGGCCAAAACAAATTCTGATGTTGGTTGACACAGGCAAAGCGCAGTGCGGTTTGGGGGGAAATGTTTACAGAAGGGGTGACTATTCAATGATTTGACGCTCGCCAAGGCACGAATGGCTTCGGAGACGTGAATAGCCTGGGAAACGTCCGAGAGCAACCTGCCTGATCGACACCACTTTCCTGCTTTAAAAGGCGCCCTTGAAATCTTGGCTCTATGTGAGCACACAACCATAGAAAGGGGAATCGAGGGAGCACTGCTAGCGGCGACACGGTTCACATGAATGAGTAAGGTATAAAGTAACGAAATGGAGGCAAGTGAAAGAAGGCTTCTGAAGTTTTGCGCTCCACTCACGTTCGAGAAGTAGAGGTGATGTTTTAGTTGGATCAAGGATTAGGCTACCCTGTCAGTTGGGTGTGACGTTAAGATCAGGTGACTCGGTACGTTATGCGTCTTTTTTTGTCATCCGCTGGAAAGGGCTGTAGCTGATTGGATCTCATGTGATCTCACAAGGAGCCTCCAAACTTTTCCGATGAGCTTATCCGATAGAATTTTTACAGGATGTAGGGTTCACTGTGGGAAGTCCAAAATCATGGTCAATTTTCCGGAATACTCTCCTGGAGTAGAAAAAAGGCGTGCGAAAACGCGAGCGCGAACTTCATCGTGCCTGCTGCCACCCAACCAGGGGTGTGAGTAATTACTAGTTTCGATCTACGATTTTACGATTTACGGCTATTTTTGCCGAATTTCTTACGATTTACGATTTACGACATTTTGGATCGTAAATCGTAAATTTTCGTGAATGTGATCCTTGATCAACAACCAACTGGCGTCCAAATTTATGTCTACCGAGTTATAAAGATGTGCGTACTCCACTGGTACGCTCTAACAGCGCATTCCCACTTCAAATTAGAGTTGTTTTTTTTTTGCTATTCTAATGTGTTGCCGTGGTAGAAGACGTCGTCCTGTACACAGGCTTCTTGAATCCGTCTTATCTCTTTGCTTAACTAACTTCTACGTTTCTCTAACATTGTGAGGGCTGTCGCTTGGAAGCAGGCCAGTTCGAGAGGGGAAGCAAGGGAAACAAGGTCAGTACCAGGGATGAGCGGATAATGAAATTTTGAAAACCGGATAACGGATAACGAACAAACAACAAAAATTAAAACTCGTTTAAAATTGCACTAATTTCAACAACAGATCAGGGCTTGAAGCACTGTTAATTTATACGCTATTTTTAGAAATTTTAGTAGTGTTTTTTAAACGTTTTGCAATCGCCGAATTAACGACACTCTATGGGGTTTTCTGCCCACCCGTAGGAAGACGGCAACATACCCGCCTTTCACTTGTTTCCAAGGGGTCGGTTGGTTTGTCTTATTTATGAGCCTAACTCTGCGCTTAACTCTTTTTTTTTGCAATTAGAGCAGTTGAAAAATAGAAGTCTTTGGAAGAACAATTCTTCCGATGTGTGGAAGAAAGAAGGCGGGAGAGACATCCAGCGAAACAAACTTCACATAACGATCTCTCCTACACATGCTATTTATTTATTTATTTATTTATTTATTTCACGGATCTCCCTCGATAGAGAGCCTTCGGGCTCTCTTGTTAAGAGGGATCTCGGGCCGCTTGTCGCAGGGCCACGTGGCGCGTCCCCGGGTGGTGGATAGGGGAATTAAACGCGAACCAAATGCGACCGTGTACTGCCCAGAGACGCAGGTGGGATGCAGGGGATGGACTCCTTGCTCCTGCTGTGTCGGGTCGACGCGTTCCTTGTGCGTGGGAGCGGCATGTTCGTGCACAGTGTGCGTGGATGTGTCCGTGACTGTGCGGATTGTAACTGTGTCGGCTCGGCCAAAAGCTTGCACTCGGTAGACTGGGAGTACATGTAAGGCGATTCGAGGCCGCCTTAAGTCTCGCCCCGTCCCTTCGGGCAGTCTGGCTGGCTGCCCGGAGTTCTTCGCCCGCACGACAGAGCCTGACTAGCTACCCGTGTTGTATTCCAGTCAAACACAGCAGCACTAAAGGGCCTCATTCCCCTGACCCCGAAAGAGCCCCCATTTCTGCAGCGATGGGAAGGACGAGTACGGAGAGGCTGCTAAAATCTCAGGGCCTAACCAGGCTGCGCAAACTGAGAAGGACTAGGATGACGATCTGTACTTACAACGCCCGCACGCTTGCGTCGGAAGCATCCGTCGAGGACCTGATGATGCAAGCCAGGAAGATCAAGTACGACGTCATCGGACTGACCGAGACGAGAAGGCACCACCCCCTACACGCCGCCTACGACTCCGGAGAAGAACTGTTCCTCGGAACATGCGACAGCAGGGGAGTAGGCGGCGTTGGTGTCCTCGTCAACACGCACTTGGCCATGAACATCGATTCGTACGAGTCTCTGACAAGCCGAATCGGACGTCTGCGACTGAAGCGATATGGCTCCGTGCCAGCCTTGACTGTGTTCGTCGCGTATGCCCCAACATCCGACTACGACGACGAAGACGTCGAGGCCTTCTACGTGGAGCTGGAGAAGTTCTATAAGGAAGATCACACCTTCTACAAGGTGATCGTCGGCGACTTCAACGCCAAGATCGGGCCACGAAGGTCGCCGGAAGAACTTCACATCGGAACCCACGGTTTGGAGTGGAACGAGCAAGGTGAAAGGCTGTCTGAGTTTATCATGTCGACCAAGACCATCCATGGAAACTCGCAGTTCCAGAAGCCTCCCTCCCTACGATGGACCTGGGAATCCCCCGGTGGCCAGTTCCACAACGAGATCGACCACATCATCTTCAATCGCAAGTATTGCCTGACCGATGTCTCCGTTGTCCCCAAGTTCTACACGGGATCGGACCACCGCCTCCTTCGCGCGAGGTTCCGCTTTTCGCGTCAAGGAGAGAAGGCCGCGAAGTTCAAGAAGAGGAGTCCCAGAACGTCCATCAACTGGGATCTCTACACCTCTCTTGTCGGCCTTTGGGAAGATGCCGTCATGGACAACGTCGACGAGGAATACGATCGCTTCGTGCACCATCTCCACGATAGTGCTAAGGGAGCCGAGAGCTTGAAGACCACCAAGAAACGTCTGTCTCCGGAAACTCTCGAGCTTATACGCCAGCGTGGAGCAGCACGAGAGTCAGGCAACTATCAACTGACGTCCGAGCTTGCAAAGCTATGCAGAGCGGCGATAAAGGAAGATCTGAAGGAGAGAAGGGCGGAAGTGTTGGCCGAAGCAGCAGAGGCAGGGCTGAGCATCCGCAATGCCCGCCGGAACTTCGCCAACTTCAAGACCAAGATGACCGCTCTCCGACGTCCTGACGGAACCGTCACCTCTTCCAGAAGGACCATGGAGAAAGTCATCCACGACTTCTACTCCGATCTCTTCGATAGCCACGTCCACCTGCCCTTACGCCATCTTCCGCAGGATGGATGCGTCATCCCCTCTGTTCTCCCTTCCGAGATCCGACACGCCATCTCGTCGGTGAAGAAACGTACAGCACCCGGTCCTGACAGGATCAGAGCTGAACACCTGAAGAACCTCCCGCCAGCGCTCATCAACACCTTGGCGCGGCTCTTCACACGCTACCTGTCCGAATGCAAGGTTCCATCTCAGTGGAAGACCAGCAAGACCGTCTTGCTGTACAAGAAGGGAGACGTGCACGACATTGGCAACTATCGCCCGATCTGCCTGTTGTCCGTAGTCTACAAGCTGTTCACTCGAGTCATCCTGAATAGGATTAGTAGAACGCTGGACGAGGGACAGCCATGCGAACAAGCAGGATTTCGGAGAGGATTCAGCACGATCGACCACATACACACCATTACGAAGCTCATCGAAGTGTCGCGAGAGTACAAGCTGCCGCTGTGCCTTACTTTCATCGACCTGAAGAAGGCATTCGACTCCGTCGAGACTGAAGCGGTCATGGAAGCCCTGCTCACCCAGGGCGTTCCTACTCAGTACATCAGAGTCCTTCGAGAGCTGTACAGTGGATTCACGACCAAGATCTCACCATTCTACAACGACGTCGTCATTGACGTGAAGAGAGGGGTTCGACAAGGGGATACCATATCCCCGAAGCTCTTCAGCGCCACCCTCGAAAACGTCATGCGCGAACTAGAATGGGATGACATGGGAGTGAAGGTCGACGGCCGGCAACTGCACCATCTTCGCTTCGCTGACGACATCGTGCTCATAACACCGAGCATCAGCCAGGCGGAGCGAATGCTGGCCGACTTCGATCGTGTATGTGGAAGCGTTGGACTGCAGCTGAATCTTACGAAGACGATGTTCATGAAGAACGGATGGGTTTCTGATGCCCCATTCTCGCTCAACGGAACGAACATCTCCGAATGCTCCAGCTACGTGTATCTGGGTCGCGAAGTCAATATGGCCAACGACCTAGCGCCGGAGCTGAGCAGGAGGAAACGAGCGGCTTGGGGAGCTTTTAAGAGCGTCGAAGAAGTCGCGAAGAAGACGAAGAACGTCCGACTCCGTGCCCACCTATTCGACTCTACCGTTCTTCCTGCCCTAACATACGCCTCAGAGACCTGGGCTATGCGAAAGCAGGATGAACACGCGATCAGCGTCGCGCAGCGTGGAATCGAGAGGACGATGCTCGGAGTGACACGACTCACACAAGTGAGAGAAGGCCTCCGGAGTTCCGAGCTTCGCCGACGTTCGAAGATCAGAGACGCTGTCGCATGGGCCAAGTCGTCGAAAATTAGGTGGGCCGGCCACGTAATGCGATTCGCAGACACCCGCTGGACGAGAGCCGTCACAGACTGGATTCCGCGGGATGTCAAAAGAACACCAGACGCCCACCAACGCGTTGGTCGGACTTCTTCGTGAAAGCCCTGAACGACCGATATGACGCTCTTCGTGTCCCTCGAGCGAGGAGGATCCATTGGACCACTCTGGCACGCGACAGGGACGAATGGAGACGCTGCTGGCGCCCGCTCGAGCAAGTCGATGATCAACGGGACGACAGGTGATACAGGTGATTTATTTATTTATTCAAGCGTGGGTTACAAAATCATCACACGCGTAAAAAACGATCGAAAATAACATTCTAGAAACAAATTCTAGAAAATTACATCGACACAACACCATCTACAAAAAGTTTTTACGAGAAAAAAGGTGCCTAAAACGAAATGTTGACATGTTAACAACATTTTCATCATCACCTAGAAGTAGGTTGAACTCCTTAAGATTTCGATACGTGAGGAAGTTCGACCTAACTTTAGACCTAAAACTCTGGGATACAACCTAAGTCTTCCTATCCGATTTCTGGTCAGTGGCACACCAAAAAACTCTGTAGGGTCTATTGAAAGCTTCCTAGTTATAATTTTGAATAGCATGATCAAGTCCGTTATCTTCCACCTACTGCACAGGGAGGGTAAACCTAGTTGTCTGGCCCTATCAGCACCATTGGGAATTTCGGCATAGCCCATTCTAAAACATAGCTCATAAACAGCTTTCTCGTGTAGTTGTTTTGGACGCTTTCAAAGAGCTTACTAAATTCCGTTTGACAGGGATTAAACACAGTGGTGGCAAATTCCATGATGGGTCTCACATAGCATATGTAGGCACGTAAGAGAGTCTTAGGGTCGTTTGTCTTGAAACCGCTATGAACCGTTATTGTTGTTGCTGCTAGATAGCATCCCAAGATCCAAGGTACTTCAACGTGATTATCTGGGATGGATTAAATACTAACTTTTGGGTAGTAGCTGCAAGCAGTTGTGTACGGCAAACACACACTCAAAGAGTTATGACATCCAGACCTTCTGGATCTGAGGTAGAATATCCGACCCATCTCCTCTGGAGCAGAGGAAAAGTATCCACCCAGCCCAAAAACGGAGATGTTCCCATTGTTGCAGATAAGTTTCACAAAAAAACTCAGAAATTAAAACAAATCTACATGTCTTCAGCACCCACGCCGATAAGTTTGTTCAGTAGTTTATTGCTCCCTTAAAATTTTTAATGAAGAAGTTGCTTACTCTACTATTGGGATTAATCCTGTTTCTTAGGTAGTATTCATTGCTGTACTGCAGTATTTTTTGATACTTCACGACAGCATATGGCTAAAAAGGTACCATTACCGCCTGCAATCGCGTAGCCACAATGATACGATGGAAAGATCGGCGGTAAAAAATTCTTCCCAGGATGCAGCTTGACGATTGCTAGAAGCAGTTTGTATGCCTTCTTGGTCAGCACATGACTTGAGATGAATGAACAATGCTGCGCTAAGTAGGCCTCATATAAGTATGGTTCAGGCCCAGCAGGCCTTCTCGAAGGCTGGGAGTTAGATATCTTTAAAACTATGAAGCCAGTTTCCAAGTGAGGAAACTTCAATTAACCCTTCTAGATTTGAATACTTCTGTTGCTTCTGACGACCACTCTTATGATCGTGAAGGATCCTGTACATACTACACCCATCACCACGTCCAAACTAAGATTCAGCTAATTTGTTGTCCGTTATCCGGCCCAAAGTCGCCGGATAACGAACAGCAAAACGGATAGGCCAAACACCCGGAAACCGGATAACGGATAACGGTTAATCCGCTCATCCCTGGTCAGTACATCATTTATCGTAACCTCCCGTCTAGGAAAGTGGGCTCATCCGTTTCCGGTCGAGAGCTAACAAGGCATATCGCATTCCTGCAGTCAAAGATCGTCCCATTCCAGCCCTCCGAAAGGCACTGGAATCTTTTAACACATTTGCAATGTTCTAACACATTTGCATGCCTGAAGCGGCTGGTAGGGAGACTATGTATATGCGGTTACAGGATCTTTTGTTGCGATCAAAACTCTTGCGTCAGGCGGGACTCGAACCCGCACCTTCTGCGTTTCGGGCAGCGATGCTACGTCTTACACCACCGGCGCTCTATGAACGCACGTAACATCTTCGAGGCCGTCAGCAACCAAACGTGGCGTAGCAGGAGTTTTGACCACTACGCATCATCCTGTAACGACATTGGAGGCAGTTTTTTAGAGAAGGAGAGACAAGCATTATTTGATCCACGTTTGCAGTTTGGTAAAAGCGCCTAGTCAATTTGTTTACAATAGATTTATGTAAATCCTACCGAATAGAATTGACGCAAATTAACGATCTAGAAAGCTCTAGAAGTTGCTGCAGTCATGTGGAAAGGAAAAGCCACTGATGATTCTATTGGTCTACATTGCTGTTCATAGGGTGAAACCAATTGATACACAAAGAATGGTCAAAGCGGACATTCCAAGAAAAGATTGAAGTTGCTCTGGCACTTTCGTTGCCCCTTTTCAGTGGTGTGATTGAGATTATTGCATTTACCCTATCTAATTCGTGTGGGGTGGTGCAGACTGTCGGAGAACAATCGTTCGGAACGGGACTGGCGAAATATAGCCTGGGCTAGTTCAGAGAATTATTAAATGCTAGTGCCATATTTTAGATGTTTCAAAATCGGAAAAGAGCAGGCGAACTTGCGTGGGAAACCGGCGCAAGAGGTAGGTTAGGTCACTGCGACGGCTGATGTTGTGGATAGATGGTTGAGAACATGACGGAACTTTCAAAGTTGAGATACGTCTTCTTTGCAATCCCTCTTCAGTTAACAGAGCTTCTCAATCGAGTATTGGGTTACTGCTTGGTACCCTGTTTTCAAGCGATAAATGTGTTACTACCGCCCCCTCAGCGGTCTCTTCACCGTTTAAAATGGACTTCTGCAAACTCGAACTGAATCAAATTGGGCTTAAACCGAGTTCTTCCCACATTTTAACACAAAACCAAGCTAGACACCTTCTAAATCGAAATTGGCTCGTCTATGGAATCAAACTGAAGATGCCTCAAGAAAGTTATACGTTAACCTTTTCATTTTAAAGGAACTACAGAAAATGTCCAGGAAATGCGATCATATTGTTTCGGCGGCCTAAAGTTTTTTTATCCGTCTGCCATGAGAATGTTTCACTTGTTTTATTTTGAATGACTTATTTCAAAATGTTGAAAAGTGGAGATCTTTCGATGCGACACACGGTGGATTGCGCCGTGCATTCACTCTCAATCCCTTCGTATAAATCAGTATCTTAGTAAGATTACTACATGCGCAGTTGCTGTTTTCGACGCATTCTCAGTAGTGAAGTGAATTTTTAATGATGAGTCTTTTGTTTCTGCAACAGATTAATGCGGGAGCTAAAAAAATGCTAGTAAGTTAGGAATTTATTGAATCTTTAAATGATGCAGGCTTTTGTTGGAACACCATGCATAGGCTAAATAAAGGTTTTGAATCAACAGTTTGCTCTCGACTTTCTTAAAACGCGCAAAGTTTGATTTGAAAGGTGTCTTACTGGAAAGATTTCGAGAGAAAGAAAAATAGATTGGTATAAAAACTGTTCAGATTGAGCTGAAAACAAAACGACAAATAAGTAAATATTGAATCACATCTGATTAACATTAGCAGAAAAAGCCTCTGGAAATCCAGTTGTACTGCACTACAGCTGAGGTGACTTTTACACGTTTTACGGTTTACAACAGTTTTCGTAATTACGATCTACGATTTACGAAATTTCGGATGTCATTTACGCACATCCCTGTACCCAACTCAATGTGGTCGATTGGCGCACTGGAAAGCGATGACGCCTCTCGGGCACACCGACTGCGTTCTACGGTTTGGTTCTCGTTGTCAACACCACAAAGAGCTCCCAAAAAGTTAACTTTGGTTTTGGACTCTCCACGCGGGGCCCTACATCCTGTAAAAATTGCTTGCAAAAGTTCACCACAAGTCTGGAGGCTCTGCTTGTCAGAGAACGCCAAGACCTCCTTTTGAAAGCCTGGCCGGCTCTGGCCACGTTTTCTGAGGCCTTAGAGCAAGGAGAACCCACTGGGTTACTCTGACACGCAATATTATGAATGTAGACATTGCCAGCTGACTGAGAAAATCACGATGGAAACTACAGGTTAGAAGGTACCAGGTCGGAGTGAAGGTCTTTTCCATTGTTTTAAGTGTTACCACCATTTCATGGGTTCCGTTGTTACCTTTCTCACACCTTTCATTTTTCTCTTGTTAAGTTAGTAAACATGCGCTTATGGCGGAATACGGTGGCACTTTGTGGTGAAGATAGTTATTGTATTTGCATATTTGATGGGAATTTCGCGCAATAGTGATCGTTCCTACAATCTAGCGTTCATTGGGAGGCCCCTGCAATCAGTCCAATCAATGTGAAAACTGGTTCACTTCCATACCCTTCCTAAATCTCTCTGTCGTCCCAGGTAGGCAGAATGAATTAGTGTTTTCACGGCGGGTAACTGCAGTCGACTAATTTAAGTTCTGATCCAAATCGAATGGGAATTCGACTGTCTGCGATTTCAATTACTCTAGCTCACATAGCCAGTAACCTAGCTAGGTGAACAGCGTGCGACGTTTAAATCCGGTTAAGCTAAACTGTCTCTTTTCAAACAAATTAACGATTAACACAAAATACAAATGGAATAGGAAGTTCTTCTACACACAAATAGAGGGATATCTCTAGAGTAAAATTACTCAGCATATCCTCCGTGAGTTGCAATAAACGGCTCCATTCTTGGTCTGGAGCGCTCGCACGCTCTCTTTAGAAGATCGCTGTCCAAATTTGCGAGCGATGCTTCAATAGCGGTGCGATAAGACGTGACGTTAGGGTGCCTCGTTTTGTTAGCAGCCCCTTCGACTACGCTCCAAACATAGCCCAGGGAACCCAAATGCGGGCCATTCGAGGGCCAGAATTGCTTCGACCAAAACATGTGTAGGTTATCGGACTGCCAGTTGTGAACTAAACGGCTCGTGTGAACCGGCGTATCGCTCTGCTGAAAGACATATGGCCTCCCTGGGGTAGCATCCACCATCGACGGTTCCACTACAGTCTGCGAAACTGCAAAAGAATTGAACTTTTTTGATGACAGTTTGCCCTTCTCAAGGAAATGTGGCGCATGACATCACTTTAGGTACTGGACACAACACCTGAGACGTGAACTCTTGCTGGAGACTTTGTTCTAGCAACAGTAGGAACCTCCTCAGAAGCATTGTACCTGGCGACGACATCGTAAATGGTTGATCTAGGGTACACGAAGAAGCGTACTGTTTCAGCCGTGTTTCAGCCGGTGAACGCCTAGTGTGAGTACTTTCGATAATCGCGGATCTTCGGTTGTACTCCGACTTGTATGCAGCGTCTGGGGTATCCTGAGGCCATGACTGTTTATTAGAGGCTTCTGGCTACCAAGGACGCGACCTCTGGCGGAATGACGGTATGGCGGGAAATTTGAATCTAAATTTCTCTGGATTTAAGCGCCGCACCCTGCATATAAAACAGTGCATTGCATTCTTCCGAAGGACGTGGTCGATGCCCATTGTTGGCGTCAAGAAGGCATGCTGCAAAGCTCTGTTGAAAGGTTAAATCGAAAACTGCGGGCCAGCTCGGAACAAAATGTTATAAAGGATAAAGGATAAAGGACGGCGTTACTCAATCCCTTCTGGGATGCGCCAGCGCATTCTACTTCTACAGGATGTCGTGGAGGCGACATGAATGCGTATTTGGCCATACAATGACTTGCGGTGGCCAGCCGATGAACAAGTCAGCGCTCTATCCTTCCCAGTCAAGTCTGGTACCAATTCACCGACCCCGGAGGGATGGAAGGCTTGGTTGGCCTGGGCGGGAGATCAGCACCAGGAACCTGGTATCGGGTGTACGCGACAGTCGAGCCTCCTCCGACTGCGCTACACACGCCCACAAAATGTTATAAAAATAAGAAACAAGAGCAAAACGCTGGTGTGAAACGAGTCCAACAGCCGATACTGAACTCAAGAGCGAGGGAAAGCTGAGAACACAAGAAAACAATTAAAATCATAGCCCAACCATCTACGCAATGTTATACTGTAAGTTTGTGGAAGTTTTTGTTTTATTTCTCTATTGTTGGAGAGCGAGACTCTTTTGAAGAGCGTAACAATGTATTTTGATGTGGTGATCTTGTTCAGCAATACGAAACCGGTCCCCGAAAAATTAGGTAGTCGCGCTGAATCGAAATCCATGAAGTCACACTCGGCGGATATTCCTTGGTGTTAAGCGGTCTGTTGCTATGAGCAGTTCACTACGAAAACAAAGCACAACAAACAGGTTCAGAAACCACTTAATAAAAGCACATCATGCCCTTTAAATGTGAAAAGAATGAACATTTCTGGTAGAATGTGTCGTGTATGTAAAGAATGCTTTAGTGCAGCAACGTCAAACGGCATCACAGGCAGTTTGCCATGTAAACGTACAAGAAGGGGTTAGTGTTCCGTTTCATCCTAGCTAATTTTCCAGCACACAAGTTGCACAATGGTATATTTTTTGGTTTCTGTAAAGGCTTCTAGACGAAAAGCCTGAGGCAAAAAAGATTTAAACAACAAACAATAAACGAACAGTAAACTATGAGCTCTTAATACCCAAATATTCGCACCAGTGGTATTTATTAGGTTGGCAACTAATTTCGCGGACTCTCAAGAATCTTCACCAAAAGTATTTATTAACAAATAACTAATAAAAATCTTTAATTAAAATAAGATCTCTCGGAACGCAGAAGTGCTTCCCACATATCAGGTAGCTGGTCTATCCCACGGCCATAGAATTATTGTGCTTTTAAGGCCAAGAATCTTTGGAGGCGCATTTTGACCCGGTCCACATAATTAAAGCGTCTTCCAACCAAGAAGTACTGCACCGAACTAAAAATGTGGTAGTCACTCGGCGCAAGATCTGGGCTGTAAGGTGGATGAGTTTGACGCTCCCAGTCAAGGTCTTCTATTTTTGAGGCGTCCGGTTCGCTACGTTCCCTCCGTTTGGTGGTGTCAAGAAGGTATTAACTTCTGTGAGTTCGTCAAGAGCGGTTCCAGCATTAACGCTGTAATCTACTCTTCTCAACCTGGCCGCGCGCAGGCTGAACTCCGCTGGAATCGGTTCAGACACATTTTCAGGAGCGGAATTATCTATCAGCAAGATAACGCCAGATCACACGACACGAATCGGGAGCTTCAAAAAATCGAAGACCTCAGCTGGGAGCTTCTAACTCACCCACTTTACAGCATAGGCTGTGCGCCAAATGACTAGCACCCTTATAGCACGCTGCAGCACGTCTTGATTGGAGAACGATTTATTAATGTGGACCATGTCAAAATGCACCTCCAAGGATTCTTGGCTTCAAAAGCACAAGAATTCTACAGCTGTGGGATGGGCCAGGTAGCTGATAAATGGGAAGCAGTCCCGCGTTCCAACAGATCTTACTTTGGTTGGAAACTGTTATTTGTTATTTGTTTATGAACACTTTTGTTGAAGGCGCTTGAGAGTCCACGAAATTAGTTGCCAACCTAATACTTTGCTCCTACAGTGGGTCCTGCGAGTGACTTCTTTTTGTGGAAAAATACCAAACGCATTAATCCTCATCGTGACTAAGATGTTTACATTCACAAGCATTTTTGAGCACTTCAAAGGAGCTCGAAGACAGAAGCCTTTGGCAGGGGCTATTATGTAAGGATGTAGGACTGAAAGTGTGAAGCCGCTCCCCGTATGCGTCAGCCATCCACTACATATCAGAGCATATAGTGGCGACACTGAATACAACGAAGTTCCGATAAGTGGGCATCCTGCCGGGAAGAAGGTGTCACAAACGCACACAGCACAGCGTATTTTCGCAGCTGATCATGTGTCACTCCACTTATGGTGAGACAGAAATAGATCCGCGACGGGGGATTCTTCAAATGTTGTCGCTTTTCTGTTTGGAAGGTTCCCAAATGTTCAACAAAAACAAGCGAAAGGAACCGAGAATAATATCGATGGAGGTAGACCTGAATCTAGTGGTAAAGACGCGCTCTGCCGGGGAGCCATGGAGCGCCGAAAGACGCCGGCCGAAGGGTGTGCCGGATCGACATGGTCTCCTGCGGTCTGCTACGCCGTTGAGATGCAGGTCACGATTGCTTTCACACGGAGAACTTAAAACGCGCAGGTCGCTTGCGCGACTTCTCCGAAAAATGCTTGTTTGCAGAGGCCGACTTCCGCTTGGATGCTCAGTTTTCGAGACTCGACAACCACACATTTAATAGGTTGATCACAACATTTAGGTGCCATTCTATCTCCTCCCCCAACCGTCTGAAGAGCCACGATTCGAGAAACTTCCATGGGCATGCCTATCGAAAGCACAGCATTAGCTCTAAGAAGCGTTTGAGAAACATCAAGAAGATTAGGAATTCCTTCAATTTTTGATGAGTTTCCCTGACCTAAAAAAGTGAGAATGCACAAGGTTCAAAACTAACGCAATAGTGTCGAAAAATAATGCAAGAACTTGCGGCTCACCCGCAGAGGACACAACAGAAGACGTGCGGTTAAAACTTGGCGCCAGGAGTTTCTGCTGGAAAGCCGAGTCTTCCATTTCAGGAAATGCATGTCAGACGCTGAAGTATTCCACATGAAGTACTCGAAAGAAGTCAAAATGGACTAAATGGAGCAAGAAATATAGCATGAGACGCACGTATGTACTACTTCCACGCCAAATAAAACACTCTTCTAAACACGCCTAATGCCCTTCTATTCAACCCGAATATCTTCCAAATCAATATGAGCTCTTTTCGCATTAAACTAGACTTTCGAAAAAGTTAGCATACTTTTTTGTTCAGGGAGAATTGTAGTGTAACTTTCTTCTAAGCTTTAATTCACTCAACCTTTAAGTGAGCACATTGTTTGAAATTTTACAAATTTCTTTTGTATGGAAAAATAATTGTTCAAACAGCAGGTGGGCGGCAATTTTTTAGTTTTCCAAAAAAGGAGATTGCGTCTGCTCACGTTTAAGATGTTGCGATTTTTATTCGATTGATACGAAAATTTCATTTTGGATGGAGTTTCACATTTACAAGCGATGCAAAAACACAATTGTAAAAAGCACAAAACCGTAATTTGATGCTCCACGAAAGCACAACTTTTACATTATCAATTTTTTCACGTCCTTAACACGACTGTAAGGAGTCGATTTTCTTTTCTCTTATTGTCTAGCTACTATCAGAAACAGATCTGCGACAAAAGGGACAGTGTGAAAAACAGGTTGGGCCAGAAGCTCCAGCAACAATTTTTACATTTTTTGCTTGCAATTTGCACACAGAAGATTGTAGTCATAGCTAAACTTCATCGGCACTGGTGTTATAGAATTGACTGCAGTGTTAACCAAGATTGGTGTTGATCGTATTCGGCTAAAATTTACACTTTGACGCCATCCTCACATCCTGAAAAATCCGAAGGAACGTTTAGAAGCTGTTACCTCAATCAGTATTTCATCCTGCGGAATCTAATTCCTAAGGAAGCAACGAGTCAGGAGGGAAGTCATAGAAAAAAATTGCTGAAGAGGCTAACTCATGTTCGTTGACAACGCTTTTAGAGGTCAACTCCCTACTGTACAAATTCGACAGAGAGGGAATGAAAAATAAATGCTTAATAAGTCTCTAGAATGAATGAAAAATCTTGTGCAGCTATCGTAATCTAAAAGGCCTTTCCTGAATTAAGCACAATATCAACACATGTCTCCTAAATTCCTTGGTGACACTAAATTTAAATTTTAAACCGACGACGATACCGACCCCCACGAACTCATCGATCTCATAACTTTACGGTTACCGTCCATGAAAATTTGACATAGCGAATTACCGCGAAAGATAAATTTTGGTAGTATTGTGGTGAATAACCAATGTGGTTGCTTTACTATTCAGTGGAACAAAGTTTTATTCCCACGTTGTTATAGTAGAACCCACGATAGTGGTCAATGCACCGTATACATACACAATTTCAGTGGGTGTAGCCACGATATGGATATATTACGACTGCCATCGGTATCTCAAGTGTAAGCCTAAAAGACGGTGCCGCACTAGAGCGCCACGGTAGATTAGACTATTGAGTGCCTACTTACGATATCGCAAGGTTCTGCCTGTGGATGTTATTCAATGGTGCTTATCTTATATTGCACACCTAGGCATCTTAAGTCTTATCATTAAAAGTGAATGTCCTATATTATAATACACTATACTATATTGCAGTAGTACATTAATATATCTAGACATAGACCTAGTTTAGTATCCACAACACTAGGATAAGCGGAAATTAGCGGCAGCGCTAGGTATAGAACACTAAAATTTCGAGGAAACAATGAGGAAGTAACCAACAGGTTAGAACAGATAAACAACACACAATCAAGGGGAGCACATTTGCAAATTGCAAACATTCAACTAAATGAGGCACAGTTTTTGTTGGCGCTCGGTGGTGTCGCCATTTTTGTATCATCACTTTGGAGCTACTGCTTCGATCGAACTGTTCCGGTTACGTGAAGACATTTGCTGAGTTCCAGTTCCTTGGTAGCAAGAACGCCAGCTGCTCGATTCTCGATAGTGTTTTACTATTATGGATTACTGATGTTTGAAGGAATGACTGGATATATGGATCTATGGTGCCCTTAGTTCCTCCCAAGTTCTTCGTTCCTATGCACATCTGTTTCACAAATTTGTGCGGGCGTTGATCCTCTCGTAATTTGTGGATTCCTCTGGTCGCGTTGTGCGTTCCCTGTCTACAATATGTAAAACTGCCTGTACCATTTCACCGGATATAGTGTAGCCAAAAATGGTAGATGTTAGAATCAAACCAGATGGCAGTTTCATTACAGGAGTCTCGTGAAGAATGATCTTTTTTATGAGATCTTGTCCAATTATTATATCTGGAGAGATCTTCGTGGAAAAAAGACTTTTCTGAGCGATAGAAAGTTTCTTCTTTTTATGAAATTCTTGTCAGCTGGAGACAGCATTGCAGTGCTCGATGATTCTGTTGCTTGTCCTTGGTTAAAACTGGCACTCGTTTTAGCCTCATGCTACTGCGGGCATTCTTAAGAGTGATGCTACTTTCCGCGGATTCGAAGGTTTTTTGAAGCTCCCCAACTCCTGTCGTTGTGAATGAAGTTGAGCCTTTAGTGGAAAGCATCTTTTTTTTGAAGCTTTTTCTTTATGAAGCTTCTTTGGGCTCCAGAGTCCAGCAAGATTGCTATCGGTTGAAACATTATCTCTGATTCGTTGAATGTCAACGCGCAAGCCATTTGTTGCACGTGTTGGCTAAAAGTCGTTTGTTTCGAGTCGACTGGGCTTCTACGCGAAATTGAAGAATGAGTAGCGTGGCATCGGTTGCTATTTCCAATTGGTTCTCCATTTCTTTTTGAATGGCGCATGGAGCGGCTGCTATTAGATGATAGCGCAACGGATACTGCTCCTTGATGGGCTACTGTTGGCAATTGATGTGGAATTCCGCTGGTTTACGTTTCCTGGCTAACTGCATTTGCGTTTAAGGCGCAAATTGAAGAATGGTGATTTTCCCGATATATTGGGCAAGTACCAAGGATTCAGCAGAATTTTGAATTGAAGCATTTCAAGCAAAGCCCTCGTTGTCTGACTTCAGTTCTGCGTACTTCAGGAGTTGTGAACGCAGAACAGTGTGTGGTCGATGGGTGTCACCACAAAGGCATAGAGGCAATGTCATGCGGGTGCACCTTGATCCGCCGTGACTCGTTTTGTATTGAGAACCGATTACCGTCAGTTTCGTAGACATAGGTCCGAACAAGGTTGCTGTTGTAAGCTCCGTCGTTTCTTGTGGCGTGATGATGTCGTCAATGGCGTCTATGATCTTGTTCACTTCGAACGGAATATCGGCATTTCTCTCCTTTCGTATCACTATGCTGCAAATGTGTTCCGTAAATTTCGATAAAATTAAACGGTGCCACACTCTGTCTGCGTTAAATGATACTCCAGTTTGCTCCAGATGTATAATTCGTGAAGAAATTGATGACAGTTTTTCACGACAGGCCTTAGGATTATCATTAGCTCGAGGTATGCGCTCGAAATCGCTGATGAGAATATCTGTCACGCTTTCGGATCTGTCATGCTGTTTTTCAAGATATTCGGTGCTACGCTATATTTTCCTCCAATAACTGGGAAGCTGTTGATTGATGCTGCTGCCTTTCCCTTGAGCGCTTGCTTCAAGAACAGAAATTTGTTTTGGTCAGAAAGATCAACGTCGTCGAATATCAGCGACTGGAAGGCTGACCAGAAAGTTGTGAATTCCCTGAAGTCTCCTGAGAATATTGGGACTTCGAGTAGTGGACGTCTGATACGCTGGCTGCAACAGCCTGGTGGTAGTAGACGTCCTTCTTGATCGTTTGCACCGTCATTGTGACTTATAGTAGCCTGGTAACTGACACTTGAAGCTACATCCGCTGTAAGGGTGGCTTACTGCGCCATTTCCTCGAACAGAATTCTATTTTGTTGAGCCATTGAACTGTTTGGATGTTCAGGCTGTTCTCATCATCTTCTAAATGCTTGTTTAGAAGTATGATAAGCTTTTCCTGCTCTTTTTCCTCGACTCATCTATCGATCCTTTCGATAGCATCCTCGACGTATTTTTCCAATAACTGCTTGACTTGAGATGTTGTAGGTGGGAGGTAGTTCAAGTCTGCGGTCTTTCTTCTGGTATACTCCTCGCATTGGGCTTTCTCCGACGGAGATTCGAATAGGTTTCGGAGCATCGATGGATCGAAAAAGCTTACATGCGCTAGAAACCTTTGTCTTCAAGGCTTGAACGTCGGCCGTTTCTATCGTGTTTTGGTGGATTTCTCACAAATATGTAGGATTTTGTGATGTCTAAAATTCACCCGCTATTTGAAGTAGTTCGAGTAGTCCTGTGCTCAAAGGTTTTCCTGCCACGCGGGTCTTGTTCTTCTTTCTTAGGATCCTCAGTAAAAATTCGCTAAGAAATTTAGAATTTCCTCCCTGTTCCTCGGTAGAGGACACGCGAAGGTTTTCTTTCGATTTCCTTTCCTTGATCGGAATGGAAATTTATTTGCTGTGGTTTCTCCGAAGAGATCTCGCAAAGAAAGCTTTCATATTTTCCTGGTTCCTCGTGTGAGTACTTGCAGAGAAAAATTTAGAAGTGTCAGGTGTTTCTCACGAAGAGAACTAGCACAGCTGACAATCAAGTCCTAGTTTTTCCTAAGAGAACTCGCAAAGAAAGCTGATAAAAACCGTCTGTTTCTCACTGAGGTGAACTAGCTCAGACTTTCGGGTTTCACACCACTTTGGCGGATAACCAATGAGGTTGCTTTACTATTTAGTGGAACAAAGTTTTATTCTCACGTTGTTATAGTAGAACACACAATAGGGGTCAACTCATCGCATATATACACAGGTGTGGCCACGATATGGTGACATTCCGGCCGCAATCGGTATCACAAGAGTATATCTAAAAGGCGGTGTCGCACTAGAGCGCCACGGTAGATTAGACTATTGAGTGCCTACTTAGGATATCGCAAGGTTCTGCCTGTGGGTGTTATTCAATGGTCGTTATCTTATATTGCTCACCTAGGCATCTTAAGTCCTATCATTCAAGGCTAGGTGTCCTATATTATATACACTATATTATATTGCAGTAGTACATTAATATATCTAGAATAGACCTAAATGGGTATCCACAACACAAGTAGAGCTATTCTAATTAGCCAGTATAGGGTTCAAACATGAGATTATTCTTAGACCAGCCATATACAGACCATATAATACTGCATAATAGAATAGTTTGCATGTCTGGAAAAGTACGTTTCAGCATACTGCGCGTATGCACGAGAACACAATGTTCCTGGAAGCAGTTCGAAGGTGGTTCATGTTGCTGCATTTCAGAATCCCGTGTTTATTTACACCCAACTGGTTCCAACTCCGCCAGCAGTTTCCTACTCTAACATTTTATCTTGATGGGCGAACCGGTTCCGCGTTGTGCTGCTTGTGTGTTGCTATTCAGTTGGAGGCGAGCAACATGTGTTGCTAGCCGGGCTACAGTGGTTAGCGTGCTCCAATCGGGCTGCTTTCACCGCTCGCGCCCAAGACAATTTCGAGGTTAGCAATGCAATGCTGCTATCCAGACGCAGTCATTAGCGCCGCGAAACGGCGTGTGCAGGCCGTAGTCAAACGGCACACGCGATGGCAACACCGTTTGAAAATGCGTCGTTGAGCACCAGTGTGATACACAGCCTTGTTCTAACATTATTTCTATTCTGTCCTGTTCCCATTCTGTAACAACGGAGTTCTCGGGAGCGGCGGGATTTCCGTTTTAGCTTACTCTTACGCTGTCGGAGACGTAGGAGGAGGGATTTTGAAGCTCTAACCGCAATGTCGTTTCAGTCGGACTTTACGGAGCGCCTTTTGTTGATGTCGACCTAATCAGGACCAGCGGATTACGAATAGGGGCACTACTGCAGCGCGCTTAATCTTGTTCACATAGGTCTACTAAAGTAAACTGCCATGGGAAGAACGCAAATCATTATCATAGTGTTTTTTTTTTACGGAAATGTCCTATAATCCCGCTATATTAAGCTCGAATTGCCCATTACGTCTAGTAGACATGTTTTGAACAAGATAGAGTGCGGTACACTACGTACAGTAGTGCCCCTATTCGTAATCAGATCAGTTTCCTTCGCCGTTCCTGCTACGTAGTTATCGAGAGGTCTACTAATCGCCTGGACGTTCCACACCCTAAAGAGATCGTTTTGAGTTTGAAGAAGTGCAGTTTGCTATAAAAAAACTCGTTAAACATACATACGTCTTTCATGATTTTTTATGGTCAGCGAGGAAAATACGTGTGAGCTGAGCCTCACGACTTAACTGTTACGCATGTTTCGAAGTCATGGTTAGAGCTTGAGAAAAACAGGGATGTCAGCTTATTCCATTTTCTTCGATTCGAACTGCTTCCCACTTCCGAATTTGTTTCTTTTTCTTCGTTTTTATGCAGTAAAGCCTAAGTTATCACATTCATTCTCTTGGAAGGCTATGCATTATCATTCAGTCATAGTCTATTGTTGAACATGTCCGTTTGATGAATGATGAGGGACAAGCAATCGTCACTCGCTGATTCCTGCAGCGCTATGCAAGAGAAAGCCGTCGAAATCTGAAGTGAATATTATATACAAGTGCCCCATCACGCCTATCGGCGTGCCTCGCACTTGAGCGCTTCGTGATGTTGCAGTATCACTAAGCTAAAGACAATCACATCGAGCTAGCTGCTCTACCTGTACAGATTTTTTCCTTAACTAGGAGCACAAAAGGCTCGCAGTATGTGCAGTATATAGTATGGTATATATTGGTTCCTCACTACTGGTCCTCCCTTAGCGAAACGGTCCGCCATTACTGGTACTGGCCCCTCAATGATCCCCCTTAGCGGAAGTCGTATTCGGCACGTCTACCTGAATCCCCAAACACGATGAGCGACGTCTTTGGCCCGTCCCTTAAGTCCCCAGGCACGTCATGCGACGTATTCCGCATGTCATCAGAATCCCTTGGCACGTAGAAGACGTCTGGGTATTCTCCGCTATTTTCGCGCCACTTAGTTTGATAGGTATCGATTTAGGCGATCGATACTATAAAAACGAACTTCAGATTCGTGTTGAGCGACCTCGACTACTCCCAAGGCTGAATCACGTATATACACGTGAATACACGAATATATACACGTGTATGTACGAATGTATGTATACATATACATATATATAGATGTATATATATATACATATACATATATATATATAGATGTATATATGTGTACATCTATAAAAAGGATAAAAAATTTTTTTATCCTTTATAGATGTACACACACACACACATATATATATATATCCACGGAACACACTACTGTATATACTTACTTATACTGATACTTTCATGGTCCTTTTGTCGGCTGGAGGTCTTCTCAGCGGGAACCACAACTCTTCCAGACCGCTCGATCTCTGGCTGCTTGCATCCAGTGAGGCAGACTCCGATCTCTGAAAGATCTTGAGAATGAGTCTGCCCATCGCGTTGGCGGTCGTCCCAGTGGTCTCTTATGGTCACTCGGGAGCCATTCCGTGACACGGAGACTCAATCTATCGTCCTTTCGTCGAAGCAGGTGTCTGGCCCAGCGATATTTGGACTTCTTAATGTACTGCAGCGGGTCTGCTAATTGCGACTTCTCCCGTAGCTCCGAGCTTCGTAGGCCTTCTTGACATTGCTGACGAAGGCTTGTCCTCAGAAGACATCTCTCCAGTGCACGATGCGTTGTTTGCATTGCTCTGGTGATTGTCTTGTTGTCGGGTCAGGTTTCCGTCGCGTAAAACATCGCAGGCTGTACAGAGGCGTTGAATGTCAAGGCCCTGAGGCCGGCATCCTTAACCTGATCGGTGACTTTGCGAGTCGAGCTGAAGGCTGCCCATGCCGCGCGTCTCCTGCGGGCAATTTCAGGAGCGAGGTTGTTACCCATGTTCAGCTCTCGTTCCAGATAGACGTAGGAGTCGACCTGTTGTAGAGCGACTACATTTAGCCTTACGAGTCCCATGTCACACCAGTGGTTGACCATAAATTGCGTTTTGGACATATTCATGTCTAATCCATTCTTCATACCTGCCACATTGAGCTCGTTCAGCTCAACTTCTGCCGTGCTGATAGAGATGACACTATCGTCTGCGAAGCGAAGGTTGCTGATCCGTTTACCGTCTACAAGGTAGTCTTTATCGTCCCAGTTCAAGTCTTTCATGGCATCCTGGAGTGCCGCTGTGAATAGCTTGGGAGAAATCGTGTCTCCCTGCCCTACTCCTTTCCCAATAAGAATTTTAAGCTTTTGATCGAACAACTGGATGGCAGTCGATGTGTTCGGAAAGCATTCGTCGAGAAGTCAGATGTAGGTCGATAGTAAACCAGCATGCACAAGCGCGTTCAGAATGGCGTTAATTTCCACAGAGTCGAACGCTTTCCGATAACCCACGAAGACAAGGACAAGTGGGATGTAGAATTCGCGGCTCCTTTCGATGAGTTGTGAGACAGTCTGAATATGGTCCATGCAGAAATCCTTGCGAAACCCTGCTTGCTCCACTGGCTGATTCTCATCCAAGCAACGCTCCATACGACTGAGCAATATCTTGGTGAAGATCTTGTACACAACCGAGAGAAGACTGATGGGTCGACAAATGTTGATATCCTCCTGCTGACCTTTTTTAAAGATTAGAACTGTTTTCGACTCCTTCCATGGGTCCGGAATCCTACCAAGTCGAAGGTAGTGGTTGAAGTGCTTGGGCAAGAAGTGAGCAGAAGGCACTGTTACTCGCACGAAGGAATTCAGCAGAAATGCCGTCCGGTCCGGGAGCAGTGCCTGGCTTCATTCTTCTAATGGCATGAGCAACTTCTGATTCCAGAATGGGAGGTACTTCCTCAGCTGGTGCCATCAAGCATTTCGGGACAGTGCTGGAAGAACGAAATAGATCTGTGTAGAATTCTTGAACGATGGCCTCCATCGCTCTTCGAGACGTTTGCGTTGTTCCATCCTTATCCACAAGGGCTGACATTATTGCCTTCTGGTCGCAGAAATCTCGTTTGCAGCGCTTTATGCTTGAACCTTTCCCAGCAGCTTCTAACAGCTTCAATCTTCTGTAGGCATGAATGGAATCCTTCACTGCAATTCGACAGGCCTTCGAAATGGTGACTTTTCCCAGATGGGAAGCATTAGGATCCAGTTTAACAGCTCTTCTTTGCTCCAAGAGTTTAACCGCATGTGCGTTGTGTCTTCAACAGACGGTGATGTGGCTTCGCGAAAGCTGCTAGCACATTTCAACAGTCCTTTGGAGAGATGGTCGTAGTCTTCCGATGGATCCTCAAGAAGATTCCAATCATACGACTTTATTACATATTGCAACTCCTCAGACTTGAGTGCGGGGATCCTTACCGGTTACCGGTGCCGGTTTATGAGAGTCACGCTTGAACATCCTCTTTTTGAGAGTCAGCTTCGCACGGACATGACGGTGATCAGAGCCATAGTCAAATGAAGGCCGCACGGAGACGTCGAACAGACTCCAGCGTCTGTTTCTAAGAACATGGTCGATCTCCGAATGTGTTTCTCCATTTGGGCTTTCCCAGGTCCATCGTCGGTTTGAAGGCTTCTTAAACATAGAATTTCCATGGTGGAGACGGCACGCGGATAGGAAGTCTATCAGGCCCTCTCCGTTTTCGTTCCTTGAGGAAGTTCCATGTGGTCCTAGCCTCCATTCGTCATGTTCAGTCGTACCGACGGTAGTGTTGCAGTCCCCAACGAAAACTTTGTAGTAGCTCTTCTCCTCGTTGACAGTCCTTTCGAATATCTTGTAAAATTTCCTTTTGTCTCCTTTTGTTCGTCTGTGGCCGCAGATGTTGGAGCATATATATTTATTAAGGGGATGGGTCCTTCATCTTTGGTTTCCAATCGCAGAACAGCTACTGCTGGACTGATGATTTTGTAAGAGGCTACTAGGTGGTGCACTGTCGAGTTGACGAGAAATCCAACTCCGCCAATATTCTTTCTGTCCACCTTTGCTCGATAATGAGAAGCTCGTTGTGGTCGGCCCTTCTTATGGTTTCCGATTCCAATGACGTCCTGATAGTTTAACTCCGAGATTAGATGGCCCCTCGCCGGAGGTGGATGCAACCGACGTCGCAGAAGTCCACCTCCGGCGCGCGGAGGACTGGGGCGCGAGTTTAGTTGTTTGAGCCATGGCGGTAGTCCGGTTACCAAAATGTTCCTGGCCAGGGATACATGAGAGTCGCCCATCTGAATAAGGAGGAGTTGTTGGTGAAGACGATTTTTCTCTTTTTGGCGTTTTGTTGATGTTCAATCGAAATCAATAAACGCGACACAAATTCTTATAGTGCAATACATTCTCTTTCGAACGACATATAAATCCAACTCAAGTCCAACCACAGAGCAGGAGCTGTCGGCAAAAATAACCCTCCTCCTTCGGACGTCCCAAATTTGATTTTTTTTTTAATTTGATAGCCTAAAAATCAATCAAGGACAAGGGAGAAAATAGGACCAGCACAAATCTGCAGTGAATATGTATTATATATAAATATATATATATATATATAAGGTTGGCAACTAAATTCGTGGACTCTCAAGCATCTTCAATAAAAGTGTTTATTTCCAAATAGCTGATAACAATCTTCAACCGAAGTAAGAGCCGTTGGAACGCAGAACCGCTGCCCATTCATGTGGCTGGTCTACCCCACAGCTGTAGAATTCTTATGGTTTTGAGGCCAAGAATTCTTGGAGGTGCACTTTGACCTGCTCCCCATTAACAAATCGTCTTATAACCAAGGAGTGCTGCAGAGATCGAAGAAGGTGGTAGTCACTCGGCGCGCAGTCTGTGGTATAAGGTGTAGTTGGACGCTCCCAGCCAACGTCTTCGATTTTTTGAAGAACCCTGAGCTGAGAAGAGTAGATTTCAGTATTAATGCTAGACCGTTCTAGATGAACTTCCAAAACTTTATACCTTCTTGACACCACCAAACGGAGAGCATCACCGGGTTCAGATTTAAGCGCTGGTAGAGGTTTCTGTTTTGCTCCAAGCCACTGGTTAGAACGCTGACTATTATGCAGTGGAATCCATCCTTCATCACAAGATAGGGTCAGATCGTGAGGCACCCATTTACTGAGCTTTACAGAAAAGCCAACGTTGTGTAGAATCTTCTCAATAGAGGTACGCGAGCACCTAAAGTCGAGCGCCAACATACGCGTGGATTTCCTTCGATAGCGCTAATTGCAGCTCGACGATCAGGCGTAATCGGTCGTCCAGCGCGTTGCTTGTCTTCAGTTTCAACGTTGCTCTCACGGACCCTCTTGAACCATTTGGACACTGTCGGTCGTTGGACAACTCCATCTCCTACAGTTGCACATATTTTCTGTCGGGCTTCAGTTGCAAAATGGCCGAGCTGGTACTCGTGAAGAAGGCGTTCGTGAATAGTGACTATGTGTTGTTTCATTGCAGACTGAACAACTTCCCAATGAATGGCAGCAGCTGCAAAACAAAAGTAGTTTCGAGAATTACAAACTAATTGGCTTCAAACAGTGGAAGGAGAATTGATGCACAAATAACCTGATAATCTATGCTAGAAAAAGTGACTACGAATGAGTCCACGAATTTAGATGCCAACCTTATATATATTTATTTATCTATTTGTTTATTTATTTATTTATATTTATATTTATATTCACATATTTATATATATATACCATTTTCAGGTTGAATTGGACATTGGACACTTTTCAAACCAAATTGGATACTTTTCACGTCAAATTGGACCCTCTTCTAAGCTCGCATAAGATTTTTGAAATCACCAACAACTCCTTCTCATTATTCAGTCTGTCTTGTTCTGTTTTATATGACACTTGAGAATGGGTGTCTTGCTCTACCACAGCATATGATTTGTTCTTCGGTCATTCAAATTTTTGTTAATTTTCAGGTCACCAAATTGGAGTGCCAGGTCGACAAGGATGAGCACTTTTGGTACCTCTTCTTTTTGTTTTCAACCAGGGTACTGGAACACTAGTTGACCGAACAAACACTACTTTTCATCGCCGGTTACAATTCTGTGCTAAAATCGTTGAATATGTCCGTTTGAGGGATGATGACGGACAAGCAGGCCGGCAGCAATCGTCACTCGCTGGTTCCTGCAGCGCTATGCAAGAGACCGCCGGCGAAATCTGCAGTTAATCGTTGAAAAAAACAGCAAGGACTTATGGGCAACCTTATATATATATCTTCTTCTTCTTCTTCTTCAGCGTTTGTCCCGCATCGTAGCGGGGTCCGCTATTCTGGTGTTATGACGCCACCTTTCCCGATTCAGCGCTAGATCAGGGTAAACACCAGTAATCTTCAAGTCCGCATGTAAGGTATCAGCCCAGCGCTGCTTCGGGCACCCTCTAGGCCGCTTTCCTACCACCTCGAACTTAAGGCCTATCTTGCGGACGCTATCTTCCTTTCCACGCAGAACGTGGCCGTACCATCGTAAGCGAGCTTCGCGCATCTTGTCAGTTATCGGCGCGACACCGAACTTCTGCCGAATAGCATCATTTCTGATGCGGTCCATGCGGGTGACTCCTGCCGTCCAGCGCAGCATCTTCGTCTCCATGACGCTGAGGCGCGCTTCAACTTCCTTGGTCGCAGGCCAACACTCAGCGCCGTACATCGCTACTGGCCGGATGACTGCCCTGTAGATCTTTGACTTAAAGCGCTCCGGTATCTTCCTATCGCAGAGCACCCCAGTCAACGAGCGCCACTTGGACCAAGCTGCACTCACGCGTGAATTCACTTCGACCATCAGTTTGCCGTCAGACGCGACTGCTGATCCCAGGTACTTAAAGACCGCAGTGCGTGGAAGCTCGATGCCGTTAACCTTGATGGAGCTGGACTCGGTAACGTCAGTCGTTAAATACTCGGTCTTCTTCACGTTCAATCTGAGTCCAAACCGCTCCAAGCGATCACACCAAGCTTGCACCTCTCGCTCGAGTTCACCTTTATCTTCGCTAGCGAGCATCACGTCATCGGCATAAAGCAACGTCCATGGGACGGGCTTCTGAAGATCTCGTGTGATGGCATCCATGACGACAACAAAGAGGAGTGGGGAAGCGCAGAACCCTGGTGTACCCCGACAGAGATGGGGAACTCCATCGAGGTTCCAGCTGCAGCTTGCACTCGACTCTTTGGACAAGAGTAGAGAATTCGCACCCACTCTATGAGCTCTATATCCTGGGGAACTCCATGATGTCGCAAGGCGTACCATATCACTTCACGCGGTACGCGGTCAAAGGCCTTCTCCAAGTCGAGGAAGGCGATATGCACTGGCCTCTGTTTCTCGCGATGCTTCTCTATCAGGAGGCGGGCGGCGTGTATGGCATCAATGGTGCCACAGCCAGCCACGAAGCCGCACTGATTGCTGGAAAGCTGGACGATGTCCCGAATTCGTCCATCGACAACTCGCTCAAAGATCTTCATGTTGTGCGAAAGCAAGCGAATCGGACGGTAATTGGAGCAGTCTGCAGGACTGCCCTTCTTCTTCCAAATAGGAATCGTCGCACTTTGGCGCCAACTCTCAGGCACTTTTTTCTCCGCCACAACCTGATTAAAGAACTTCGCCAACCACTCAGCAGGGTACCAAAACTTCGACTTCCACAGTTCTGCTGCCACGTCGTCGGGCCCAGTCGCTTTGCCTGGCCTCATCTTCTTCAAAGCCGCTTCAATCTCCTCCACGGTGATCTTCTGAACGGGGCCGTGGGTTGGAGCTGTTGAGGGGATGGCTGGATGAGGAAATTCTACTGTAGAGATTTCCTCAAAGTAATCGCGCCATCGCTTCAATGCCTTCTTGCAGTCCATAAGAAGACGGCCGTTCTCATCACTGATGCCGAAGAACTTCTCGATGTCCTCGGTCTGGCGATGGCGATTCTTTGCGAGTCGGTACAGATACCGCTCACCATCGCGCGACTCGAGCTTCTCGTTGACATCTCCATAATGAGTGGCTTTTGCAACAGCCACGGCCTTCTTTGCAGCTTTCTTCGCTTCTTGGTACTTCCGCCAGTTATCGGCTGTCTTTTCGCCGAGAAACACGTGATAGAGCGTCTTCTTCTCTCGAACTTTGGCTTTCACGTCATCTGTCCACAGCCAGGCCTGCTTGTCGACCTTCCGTCGTCCAGGCTTCGTGATGCCGAGCTCCGACCGTGCAGCGTGACGAATCGCGTCGGTGGCCTTCTCCCAAGTTTCGTCGATAGTTGTCACTGTCGGTAACCGCATGCGAGAAATCACAGCTGCTTCCTTCTCTTTCATTCGCCACCACTTGATTCTTGGTGCACCGCATCGCTCGTTCTGCTTCAGCCTCGTAGGGGCGATCTTTAAAGTACAGATCAGCGGTCGATGCTGTGGGGCGACCGTCTCATACGGCACGACCTTCGCGTCTGTGACAAGAATTCGGTCTCGATCCTTCACAAGGACAAAGTCTATCTGAGTCCTGGTGTTCCCGCTATAGAACGAGATGAGGTGGGAATCGCGTTTGCGAAATACGGTGTTCACTATGGTGAGGTTGTGCGATTCCGCATATTCAAGGATACGCTCACCATCTGCGTTACGCGACCCGTAACCGAACCCACCATGACAGCCGTACCCGTCTTTCGTCGCGCCGACGTGCCCGTTGAGGTCACCAGCGACTATGATGACATCTTTCGACGGTACCTCTGCTGTCTTCTCATCAAGCAGGTTCCAAAACTCATCCTTGGCTTGATCGGAGCAGCCAGTCTGCGGAGCATACGCAGAGAAGAAGTGATAGAGTCGCTCCTTAGCGGCGACAACGATCTTCATCAATCGATCGTCAAAGCGCTCGACGCTTACAATCGAGTCACGAAACCGTTCGGAGACGATTATTCCGACACCACTGATGGTCCTGGGACTTCCACATAGAACGGCCTTGAAGCCTCGTCCTATGTCCCTTGACTTGCGGCAGGACCACCTCGTCTCCTGCACCGCACAGAAATCAACTCTTCTACGCTCCAGTGCTTCAACCAACTCGCACGAACGGCCCGTCAACGTACCCACATTCAGCGTAGCCACGCGGGTCCTGCTTACGTTACGGGACTTTCGGACTAACTCAGTTGCCCCCCGATGCCGTCCTCGCATCAGGGACCCTCGCATACTTTTCACACTCGCCGGGCTTTGCGAGTGCGCGTCGGCTCCCGCGGACGCCGTAGCACTATCTCGATAAACCTGAACAGTCATACACCATGTGATGTGACATGGGTCTTCGTAGGCCGGCCTGTCACAAGGGCCTGTCGCCTGCAATCGAATGTCCGTGATCGGCTTAGCTCGCAGAGCGAACAGTTTCCAGTGGCACCACGTGGAGGAACGGACATCGCCACCATATATATATATATATATATATATATATATATATATATATATATATATATATATATATATATATATATATATTCCTTACCTATTAGCACAAAAGGCTCGCAGGATGTGCAGTATACAGTATGATAGGGCGACCTATTGGTTCCTCACTACTGGTCCTCCCTTAGCGAAACGGTCCGCCATTACTGGTACTGGTCCCCCTCAATGATCCCCCTTAGCTGACGACGTCTTCGGCATGCCTCCTGAATCCCAAACACGATGAGCGACGTCTTTGGCACGTCCCTTTAGTCCCCAGGCACGTCATGCGACGTATTCCGCACGTCTTCTGAATCCCTTGGCACGTAGAAGACGTCTGGGTATTCTCCGCTATTTTCGCGCCATGTAGTTTGATAGGTATCGATCGATACTACAAAAACGAACTTCGGATTCATGTTGAGCGACCTCGACGACTCCCAAAGTTAAAGTTTCGGACCGCCTGGACGACAGCCACAAAAAATCGAGAGTTTGATCAATATCGATTGATAGCGATATACTTCACAAACGAACCTCAGATTCGTGTTCAGCGACAGCGATTACCCCTGGGGTAAATTTTCTGACTGCCTGGACGACATCCAGAAATCATTCACTATCATTCGTGTCTGAAATGCAAGGTTTCAGACTAGTGCAATTCGCGATCTTCACCATTCGCACGTCACAGAACTGTCGTTATCCTGTGCGTTCATATGAGATTTTAACAGCTCCAAATCTTTCCTAGCAGCAATATTAGAATCTTTAAAATATTAGGCTTTCCGAAAAGTCTTGAAACAGAATTTTGAAAACTTCAGAATATTTTGGAAAAGGAATTTTAAAAAAAATCCTGGGTCAGCGAGGATCTTGTGGAAGGTTCTAGAAGCTTTTGCTGATTGAGTACCTATTAGGTCACCCTTAAGTAATGTCGTTTTTGTTTACTACGGTTTTAGCTCATTATTTGCCGGCAGATTTGTGTATATCGAAAATGCACTAAAATGATTCTAAGGTAAATGAGACTAGCTCTTTTAGAATCTACCGTTCGTTGGATTGTTAGATTGCAAGTTCAGGTAAAATGGTTTGGCAAATCTCAGAGGAGCATATTCGGCGTTGCATGCTGTTCGAATTTTGGAAGGGTAGTAACGCAACGGTTGCTACCAAAAATATCTGCGATGTACATCCAGATGCAAGATGCGGACGTTCGCAAATGCCAGCGATGGTTTTCCAAGTTCAAATCCGGTAATTTTGACCTCTCTGACTGCTATCGATCAAGAAGACCCTAACATTTGACAACGACATGCTTATGGCAGAACTGGAGGCGAATTCTTGTCAATCAGCGGAGCAACTTTCGAGTACTCTTAACGAACCTTCATCAACCGCACAATTTCATCTACGCCACATTGGCAAGGTATGCAGAGCAGGTGTTTGGGTGCCGCAGGATTTATCCTCCGAGAACCGTACCAACCGATCGACGCTTTGCAAGACACTGCTTCAGCGACACCGTAGAGACCCGTTTTTTGATCGACTAATCACAGGAGACGGAAAAATGGATCTTGTACGATAATCCGCAGCGCAAAAAGCAGTGGCATTCTAAAAATGAACAACCAAGAAGTACTGCGAAGCCGAATATTTATCTCAGAAAGGCACTCCTCTGTGTTTGGTGGAATGTCCGTGGAATTGTCCATTTTGAAGTGCTTAGATCAGACTGTGGACGCAGACCTTTACCGTAATTGAATTGAATCGAGCGAACCAAGCTTTACTGGAAAAGTATTCAGCGATCGCCAACAGCAAGGGCGTAGTTCTCCATCACGACAATGCAAGACCGCATTGTGCAAAACGGACGCTGGAAAAAGTCAGCGAAGGTCAGCGGAAGTTCTGCCTCATCCATCGTATTCTCCCGATCTCACACCTTCGGATTACCACTTACTCCGTTCTCTATAACACTTTTATAGTGGCAAGAAATTTGAAAGTTTGGAGGATATTCAAAATGCTATGTACACCTATTTATTGCTCAAAAACCACAACCCTTGATTGCACAGGTAGTGAAGATTTGCTCGTTAGACGGAGAAAGGTTGTTGTCAATGATGGTTTTTACACTGTAAGCTGAAATGAAGTATTGTTGAAAACCTATTCAATTGAAGTCAAGGTTGAAAAAACGACATTACTTATTGGACGACCTAATACGTGCCCGCGCCCTTCATTTTGGTGACATGTCGAGCATGACTAGCCAATAACAGCTTCAAGTGGTCATCTCCTACAAATGATGCCGGGACTCAAACGCAAGCAAGACGATCCCTAATATCATCGATGCATTTAAAGAAGGACTGTAAGCCGCACCACAGTGCTTCGCTGACACGGTGGACGACCTTCTGCTATCGACGATGATGGATTGCTGCTTGCTATGAAATGCAATCAAGAAGCAACTGTGCAGGAACTGGCACCAACCCTCGGCTGCACCCAATCCACTAGCTGCATTCCCACTACCTAGACCCTCGAGTCGAAGTTTTGACAAGATAGATCCATCATAAGCTGACAGAGGCACATAAGCAAGTGCGAATAAACATATGTCAGTCACTCGTCGCGCAGCCGCATCGCAAAGAATTTCTTAAGGATCCAGTGACTGGAGATGAGAGTAGGACAGTCTACGATAACAGCGCACGTCATGCTGTCTGGCTCCCACGCGACGCAGAACCACCAGTCCATTCGAAGCCAGACCCACACCAACGCAAGCATTTACTTTACGTTTGGAGGTATGTGAAAGACCATGCGCGGCTGGCTGCTGGCCATGAGTTGCTGGCTGCTGGCAGGACGTTCGCTTCCAAATGCACTAATCGCCTTCAGAAATGGACGATGCAATGCGAGAAAAAAAGGCGAAAAAGATCAAGTGTCCACCTGTTGCACGACAGCGCGCACCCACACACATATTGCATCGACCACCTGTCAGAAGATAGCTGAACTTGGCTGGCATCTGGTAGTGCATCCTCCGTATTTGCCGGATATTGCGCCATTGGACTACCGTTTGTTTGGACAACTAAAGCGTCATTTAAGAGAGAAAAAATTTGGAAGGTATGATGACCTCAAAATGGCAGTCGTCATCTTTTTCATGTCGCAATCCGCCGATTTCTGGACGAAGGGAGTCAGCGATTTGCTGAGCAAATGGGAGAATGTGATATCGCTTTAGAATGAATATGTTGTTGATTGATAGTTTGTATTTAAGAAACCAAGGTTGAATAAAAAAGATTTTTCGTTTCAAGACTTTTCAGCCAGCCTAATAGTGCATGGATTTTTAATTCTCGCAAACCGTAATGAGTTTCTCAATCTTAAAGCAAAATTTTAAACATAAATTTCAAACAAAAAACACAAATGAATCAGCACGGTCCTTCAAGGAGAACTTACAAGTGTTTAAATGAAACACTATCGAAACAGAAAAATTTAGAGCATGGCGCAATCCACATCGTTCATATGCTATGTAAATTTATATTTCTTAAAGCTTTCATATTTGCCCTCAGCCTCTTCAGTACTTTCACTGTGAGCCAAGTTATCACCTTTCAAACATACATACATTTTTTGTATACATTTTTTAGACACATTATTTATTGATGACAAGTGCCCTGACCACCCATACGTAGAATTCGCAATTGTTTGCTTCGCTAGATATCCGCCCTTCCTTTCGCTAATATATGGATAAAATCGCCGACACTGAGATAAATTGTGTCGTTCAATCCACTAAGTTCTTTTTGGTTTAGCTAACGTTATGACATTGCCACAAACAGTTCTTTCGAACCCATTGTAAACGTCACGTAACTGAAAGTTTAGGGAAATTGACTTCTCAGTGCGATTGTAATTGATATTTCGCCCGTATTCCAAACTCTACACCGCTTCAGTGGCAGTCCCAAAAGATCTGCCACTAATGCATAACCCTTACCGCTTATAATCCCAGATGTGTGTTATCACGTTGATTTCCAAATACTGTGCGATAAAAGAAAACCACCCTGGTGACGTGCCGCCAATGTTGATAACGTGCCTGGAGATTCAAAAGGCGTCTCGCAGACGTCGTCTAACCTTCGCATGTATACAGGAAATTCATTTCCTGCATTTTCTAGAGAGCTCAGCGCCCGTTCCATAGTGTGACGCATGTCGAATATTTCAATAAACCTCAATAGTAGGAGAGAATTACGAAGTTTTTCAACCAGGTTGTTATGGAAAAGAAGGTACCTGGTAGTTGGCAGGAAAGCACGACGATCTCGATATGGAAGAAGAAGGGCAGTCCTGCGGACTGCACGAATTACCGTCCAGTTCGCTTGCTCTCGCACAGCATGAAAATCTTCGAGCGAATTGTAGATGGACGTATTCGCGATATCGTCCAACTTTCCACCAATCAATGTGGCTTCGTAGCGGGCAGTGGCACCATCGATGCCATACATGCTGCTCGTCTTCTGGTAGAGAGACATCGCGAAAAGCAGAAACCGCTGCACATAGCTTTTCTCGACTTAGAGAAAGCATTTGATAGTGTACCGCGTGAGGTTATATGGTACGCCTTACGACAACACGGTGTTCCCGAAGAGCTTATTGAGTGGGTGCGCATACTTTACTCTAGTCCAAAGAGTAGTGTGCGAGCGCCAGCCGGCACATCGGCGGAGTTTCCTATCTCCGTTGGTGTTCACCAGGGCTCTGCGCTTTCCCCGCTCCTATTCATTGTCGTAATGGATGCCATTTCGAGAAACCTTCAGAAGCCTGCCCCCTGGACGTTGCTGTATGCAGATGACGTAATGCTTGCAAGCGAAGAGAAGAGCGAACTCGAGCGACAAGCGCAAGCTTGGTGCGACCGCTTGGCGATGTTCGGGCTCAAGCTAAACGTCAAAAAATCTGAGTACTTAACGACAGACGTAAACGAAGCCGGGTCCATTGAGATCAATGGCACTGCGCTAGTACGAACGACAAATTTCAAGTACCTTGGATCTGCAATTGCGTCTGATGGTAGTCTGACGTTCGAGGTGAACTCGCGCGTGAGCGCAGCGTGGTCCAAGTGGCGCTCGATGACAGGCGTTTTATGCGACAGGAAGATACCGGAACGCCTTAAATCGAAGATCTATAGAACCATCGTCCGACCAGTAGCGATGTATGGAGCTGAGTGCTGGCCTGCAACCAAGGAGGTTGAGACTCGCCTCAGCGTAATGGAAACGAAAATGCTGCGATGGACGGCTGGTGTTACGCATCTGGACCGTATTCGTAACGATGAAATACGCCAGAGGTTTGGTGTCGCTCCAATTGCTGACAAGTTACGTGAAGCTCGCCTTCGGTGGTATGGCCACGTTATTCGAGCTAGTAGTGACACTGTTAGGAAGATTGGCCTTAACATAGATGTGCCCGGAAAACGGCCTAAAGGGCGGCCGAAGCAGCGATGGCTTGATACTTTGCATGTGGACCTAAAGGTTGCTGGTATCCATCCCGATCAAGCATTTGATCGCGTAAAGTGGCGTCACCACACCAGAATAGCGGACCCCGCCTCTAAGCGGGACAAACGCTGAAGAAGAAGAAGAGTAGGAGAGAATTAGAAGGCGAGCATAATGGAGAGGAGCAACAGAGTAGGTCCCTCTCCCAACTAGGATTGCACCGCAAACTGTACTACAAGAAATATGACGCGAAACAAATAGCTGACTATGGAAGAGAGATGGTCAGCTTTAGAGATTGAGAGTTCACTCTGTTGCGAATTGTGAATGCTGCACTGTGCGTTGCGCAAGCGCGCTCCTCCGCGCACACCTGACCGAATCCATTGCAGGGCTGGAGCGGTGGTTTCAAACGCGATCTCCACGTGGGCGATATCGATGTCTTGTACGTTTGCGATGTCACTACCGTCAAGCTTGTTGTGGGGCAGTGAATAGTGGAGTTCAGGGATGAGCGTACTAACCGTTAGCCGTTATCCGCTATCCGCTTTCTCAGGGGTTTTGGCCTACCCATTCTATTGTTCGTTACACGGCGATTGTGGGCCGGATAACAAACAAGAAATAAGATGGTTCCTAGGGTTGAACCTGGTGATGGGTGGACAATGCAGATGACCCCTCACGATCGTACGCGGTCGTCTAAAATGACAGATGTCATTCAAATCCAATAGGGTCTGTCGAAGCAATTCCTCACTGAGGAACTCACATAGTTTTAAAGATAAGTCATTTCTATCCTACCAGAGTCGCTAAGCACATACCATTCATCCCTAATGCCTTCTGAGCATAACACTGTTAATTCATCTTGTGTCATGTGCAGACCAAGAAAGCATACAAACTGCTATTAGCGACCGTTAGAAGTGTAGCCACGGATCTCCCTCGAAAGAAAGCCTTCCGACTCTCTTTAAGAGGGATCTCGGACCGCTTGTCGCAGGGCCACGTGGCGCGTCGCCGGGTGGATAGGGGAATTGAACGCGAACCAAATGCGACCGTGTACTACCCAAAGACGCAGGTGGGATGCTGGGGACGGATTCCTTGCTCCTGCTGTGTCGGGTCGACGCGCTCCTTGTGCGTGGGAGCGGCGTGCTCGTTCGCAGTGTGTGCCAGGATGTGCTTGCGCCGTGCGGATTGTAAAAGTATCGGCCCGGCCAAAAGGTTGCACTCGGTAGACTGGATGTACATCGTAAGGCGATTCGAGGCTGCCTTAAGTCTCGCCTCGTCCCTTCAGGCAGTCTGGCTGGCTGCCCGGAGTTCTTCGACCGCACGACAGAACCTGACTAGCTACCGTGTGTACTCCAGTCAAACACAACAGCACTAAAGGGTCCATTCCCCCGAAAGAGCCCCCATTTCTGCAGCGATGGGAAGGACGAGTACGGAGAGGCTGCTAAAATCTCAGGGATTAACCAGGCTGCGCAAATTGAGAAGGACTAGGATGACGATCTGTACTTACAACGCCCGCACGCTCGCATCGGAAGCATCCGTCGAGGACCTGATGATGCAAGCAAGGAAGATCAAGTACGACGTCATCGCACTGACCGAGACGAGAAGACACCACCCCTACACGCCGCTTACGACTCCGGAGAAGAACTGTTACTCGGAACATGCGACAGCAGGGAAGTAGGCGGCATTGGAGTCCTCGTCAACACGCACTTGGCCATAACATCGATTCGTACGAGTTTTTGACAACCCGAGTCGGACGTTTGCGACTGAAGCGAGGTGGCTCCGTGCCACCTTTGACTGTGTTCAGCGCTTGTGCCCCAACATCCGACTGCGACGACGAAGAAGTCGAAGCTTTCTACGTGGAGCTGCAAATGATCTGCAAGGAAGATCACACCTTCTACAAGGTGATCGTCGGGTTCAACGCCAAGATCGGGCCACGAAGGTCGCCGGAAGAACTTCACATCGGAACCCACGGTTTGGAGTGGAACGAGCAAGGTGAAAAGCTGTCTGAGTTTATCATGTCGACCAGGACCATCGATGAAAACTTACAGTTCCAGAAGCCTCCCTCTCTACGATGGACCTGGGAATCTCCCGGTGGCCAGTTCCACAACGAGATCGACCACATCATCTTCAATCGCAAGTATTGCCTGACCGACGTTTCCGTTGTCCCCAAGTTCTACACGGGATCGGACCACCGCCTCCTTAGCGCAAGGTTCCGCTTTTCCCGTCAAGAAGGCCGTGAAGTTTAAGAAGAGGTATTCCAGAACGACCATCAACTGGGACCGCTACACCTCTCTTGCCGGCCTTTTGGAAGATACCGTTATGGACAACATCGACGAGGAATACGACCGCTTCGTGCACCATCTCTGCGATAGTACTATGAGAGCCGAGAGCTTTAAGACCACCAAGAGACGTCTGTCTCCGGAAACTCGCGAGCTGATACGCCAGCGTATAGCAGCACAAGCGTCAGACAACTACCAACTGAGCCCGAGCTTGCGAGGCTATGCAGAGCGGCGATAAAGGAGAATCTTAAGGAGAGAAGGGCGGAAGTGTTGGCTGAAGCTGCAGAGGCAGTTTTCAGCATCCGCAATGCCCGCCGGAACTTCGCCAACTTCAAGACCAAGATGACCGCTCCCCGACGTCCTGACGGAACCGTCACCTCTTCCAGAAGGACCATGGAGAAGATCATCCTCGACTTCTACTCCGATCTCTTCGATAGCCAGGTCCGCCTGCCCCCACGCCATCTTCTGCAGGATGGATACGTCGTCCCCTCTGTTCTCCTTTCCGAGATCCGACACGCGATCTTGTCGGGGAAGAAACGTACAGCCCCCGGTCGCGACAGAATCAGACCCGAACACCTGAAGAATCTCCCGCCAGCGCTCATCAACACCCTGGCGCGGCTCTTCATGCGGTACCTGTCGGAGTGCAAGGTTCCATCTCAATGGAAGACCAGCAGGACCGTCTTGCTGTACAAGAAGGGAGACGTGCACGACATTGGCAACTGTCGCCCGATCTGCCCGCTGTCCGTAGTCTACAAGCTGTACACTCGAGTGATCCTGAATAGGATCAGCAGAACGCTGGACGAAGGACAGCCATGCGAGTAAGCAGGATTTCGGAGAGGATTCAGCACGGTCGACCACATACACACCATTACGAGGCTCATCGAAGTGTCGCGAGAGTATAAGCTGCCACTGTGCCTTACGTTCACCGACCTGAAGGAGGCATTCGACTCCGTCGAAACTGAAGCGGTCATCGACGCCCTGCTCACTCAGGGTGTTCCTACTCAGTACATCAGAGTCCTTCGAGAGCTGTACAGTGGATTCACAACCAAGATCTCACCATTCTACAACGATGTCGTCATCGACGTAAAGAGAGGGGTTCGGCAGGGGGATACCATAGCCCCGGAGCTCTTAAGCGCCACCCTCAAAAACGTCATGCGCAAATTAAATGGGAAGACATGGGAGTGAAGGTCGACGGCCGGCATCTACATCATCCTCGCTTTGCTGACGACATCGTGCTCATCACACCGAGCATCAATGCTCCAGCTACGTCTATCTGGGTCGCGAAGTCAATATGGCCAACGTCCTATGGCCAGAGCTGAGCAGGAGGAAACGAGCGGCTTGGGGAGCTTTCAAGAGCGTCGAAGAAGTCGCGAAGAAGACGAAGAACGTCCGACTCCGTGCCCACCTATTCGACTCTACCGTTCTTCCTGCCCTAACATACGCCTCAGAGACCTGAGCTATACGAAAGCAGGATGAACACGCGATCAGCGTGGCGCAGCGTGGAATCGAGAAGACGATGATCGGAGTGACACGACTCACGCAAATGAGAAAAGGCCTCCGGAGTTCCGAGCTTCGCCGACGTTCGCAGATCAGAGACACTGTCGCGTGGGCCAAGTTGTCGAAAATTAGGTGGGCCGGCCACGTAATGCGCTTCGCAGACACCCGCTGGACGAAAGCCGTCACCGACTGGATTCCGCGGGATCTCAAGAGAACACCAGGACGCCCACCAACGCGTTGGTCGGACTTCTTCGTGAAAGCCCTGAACGACCGCTATGACGCTCTTCGTGTCCCTCGAGCGAGGAGGATCCATTGGAGCACTCTGGCACGCGACAGGGACGAATGGAGACGCTGCTGGCGCCCGCTAGAGCAAGTCGATGATCAACGGGACGACAGGTGATACAAGGTGATAGAAGTGTAGGATCTGACTCAACCTAGAAGGAATTTTTACAGCCGACCTCTGCGCCGTGCCATTTGCGGCTCCTTGACTGCAGTGACTTCGATTTGATTGTATGCGGTAAAGATATCCTTTTAGCCATATGCTGTTGTGAGTCATCGAAGAAGTACGCAGTACATAAATGAATACGAGCAAAGGAGAAAAAGGTTTAATCCAGATACATAGACAGAGCGACTTCTCCATTCAAAATTTTAGCGGTGCTACAAACTACAAAAATTAAGCTTATCATAGCGGGTGCTGCATGATATTCAAATGTGTTCTAGTTTGTGATTTTCCCAGTGAAATTTCTCTATTGCATAGGAAACCACCACCCTTTAGGGTTAATAGACATCCGATGATTTCCTCTTCCAAGAACCATCCTATTTTTCAACAATTCTTATTTAAAATAATTAGGCGGCTGATCAATAAAACAATACAGGCAACCTTCTGGAAGCAGGCGAAAAGCTGTTTCTTTGCATTTCTTCTGATGTACTGAAAATCTTATAGAGCGGATTTAATGTGGCGACTGTACTAGGTTTGAAAAAACCTTTTTAAGATGTCTAGATATGCTTTATAAATTAACACTACCTCAACTCCTGATCTCTACCGCTGAAAGCAGAGCAATTCATAACGAGTTTTAATTTTTGCTCTTTGATCGCTATCAGTTTTGCCGTTATCCGGCCATTTTCGGGCAAAATTATCCGCTATCTGGGTTTCAAAATTTCGTTATTCCTCAGGCCCTTGTGACAGGCCGGCTTACGAAGACCCATGTCACATCGCATGGTGTATGACACTTCAAGTTTCTCGAGATAGTGCTACGGCGTCCGCGGGAGCCGACGCGCACTCGCAGAGCCCGGCGATTGTGGAAAATATGCGAGGGTCCCCGGTGCAAGAACGGCATCGGGGGGCAACTGAGCTAGTCCGAAAGTCCCGTAACGTAAGCAGGACCCGCTGAATGTGGGGACGTTGACGGGCCGCTCGTGCGAGTTGGTTGAAGCACTGGAGCGTAGAAGAAATGATCTCTGTGCGGTGCAGGAGACGAGGTGGTCCTGCCGCAAGTCATTGACATAGGACGTGGTTTCAAGGCCGTTCTATGTGGAAGTCCCACAACCACCAGCGGTGTCGGAATAATCGTCTCCGCACGATTTCGTGACTCGATTGTAAGCGTCGAGCGCTTTGACGATCGATTGATGAAGATCGTTGTCGCCGCTAAGGAGCGACTCTATCACTTCTTCTCTGCGTATGCTCCGCAGACTGGCTGCTCCAATCGAGCCAAGGATGAGTTTTGGAACCTGCTTGATGAGAAAACAGCAGAGGTACCGTCGAAAGATATCATCATAGTCGCTGGTGACCTTAATGGGCAAGGACGGGTACAGCTGTCATGGTGGTTTCGGATAAAACCCCGATGGTGAGCGTATTCTTGAGTATGCGGAATCGCATAGCCTCATCATTATGAACACCGTTTTCCGAAAACGCGACACCCACCTCATCTCATATTATAGTGGGAGCTCCAAGTCTCAGATTTTGTGCTTGTGAAAGATCGCGACCGGAGCCTTGTCACAGACGCAAAGGTCGTGCCGTATGAGACGGCCGCCCCACAGCATCGACCGCTGATCTGTACTTTGAAGATCGCCTCTCCGAGGCTGAAGCAGGTCGAGCGATGCGGTGCTGGAAGAATCAAGGGGTGGCGAATGAAAGAGAAGGAATCAGCTGTGATTTCTCGCGTGCGGTTACCGACAGTTACGACTGTCCATAAAACTTGGTAGAAAGCAACCGATGCGATACGCCAAGCTGCAAGGTCGGAACTCGGCACTACGAAGCCTGGACGACGCAAAGTCGACAAGCAGACATGGCTGTGGACACACCACGTGAAAGCAAACGTTCGTGAGAAGAAGTCGCTGTATCATGTGTTTCTCGGCGAGAAGACAGCCGATAACTGGCAGGAGTATCAGAAGGCGAAGAAGGCTGCAAAAAAAGCAGTGGCTGTTGCGAAAGCCACTCATTATGGTGATGTCTACCGAAAGCTCGAGTCGCGCGATGGTGAGCGGTATCTGTACCGACTTGCCAAGACCCGCCATCGCCAAACCGAGGATATTGAAAAGTTCGTTGGCATCGATGAGAGCGGCCATCTTCTGACAGACCGCAAAAAGGCGCTGAAGCGATGGCATGATTACGTTGAGGAAATTTCCACTATGGAATTTCCTCATTCGGCCATCCCTTCTGTACCTTCTGTTCACGGTCCCGTTCACAAGATCACCGTGGAGGAAACAGAAGCGGCTCTGAAGAAGATGAACCCCGGTAAGACGACAGGGCCGGATGATCTGGCAGCCGATGATTGGAAGTCGAAGCTCTGGTATCCTGCTGAGTGGTTGACTGAGTTCTTCAACCAGGTTGTGGCGGAGACGGTGCCTGAGTGTTGGCGCCAAAGCACGACGATTCCGATTTGGAAGAAAAAGGGCAGTCCTGCAGACTGCTTCAATCACCGTCCGATTCGCTTGCTTTCGCACAGCATGAAGATCTTCGAGCGAATCCTCGGTAGACGAATCCGTGAAATCGTCAAGCTCTCCGACAACCAGTGCGGCTTTGTGTCTGGTTGTGGGACCATTGATGCTATACACGCCGCCCGCCTCCTGGTGGAGAAGCATCGGGAGAGACAGAAGCCGGTGCATATAGCCTTTCTCGACTTGGAGAAGGCTTTCGATCGCGTACCGTGTGAGGTTATATGGTACGCCTTGCGACAACACAACGCACCTGAGGAACTTATAGAGTGGGTGCGGATGCTCTATTCTTGCCCAAAGAGTAGAGTGCAAGCTGCAGCTGGAACCTCAATGGAGTTTCCCATCTCTGTTGGGGTGCAATAAGGTTCAACGCTTTCTCCACTCCTCTTTGTTGTCGTCATGGATGCCATTACGCGAGATCTTCAGCAGCCTGTTCTATGGACGCTGCTTTATGCTGATGACGTGATGCTCGCTTGCGAAGAGAAAGACGATCTCGAGCGGCAGGTGCAAGCTTGGTGCGACCGTCTGGCGAGGTTCGGACTCAAATTGAACGTCAAGAAGACCGAGTACCTAACAACTGACGTGAACGAGTCCGGCTCCATTAAGATTAACGGTACTGAACTTGCACGCACTTCGGTGTTTAAATACCTGGGATCAGCAATAGCGTCTGACGGCGGTCTGATGGTTGAAGTGAACTCGCGCGTGAATGCAGCCTGGTCCAAGTGGCGTGCCCTGACTGGCGTGCTCTGCGATAGGAAGTTACCAGTCCTGAAGTCGAAAATTTACAGAGCCGTCGTGCGGCCGGTAGCGATGTACGGCGCTGAGTGTTGGCCTGCGACTAGAAAGTTGAAACGCGCCTCAGTGTCATGGAGACGAAGATGCTGCGCTGGACGGCTGGAGTCACATGGGCCGCATTGGGAATGATGCTATTCGGCAGAAGTTCGGTGTCGCGCCGATAGCGGACAAGATGCGCGAAGCTCGCTTGCGATGGTAAGGCTACGTTCTGCGCGGGAAAAAAGATAGCGTCCGCAAGATAGGCCTTGAGTTGGAAGAATCAGAAAAGCGGCCTAGAGGACGCCCGAAGCAGCGTTGGTCCGATATGTTACACAAGGACATGAAAGTAGCTGGGGTGCAGCCTGATCAAGCGCAGGATCGGGAAGGTGGCGTCGTGACACCAGAAGAGCGGACCCCGCAACGATGCGGGACAAACGCTGAAGAATAAGAAGAAGAAGAAGAAGAAGAAGAAGAAGAAGAAGAAGAAGAAGAAGAAGAAGAAGAAGAAGAAGAAGAAGAAGTTATCCGCCCGTCCCTGGTGGCGTTGCTTCATGCGAGGAAGGTCGGGGGTTCGGTTCTCCTGTGTTATGGGATTATTGAATTTCAGCCGAGCGGTTGAGATTTGAGGGGTTTTGACGTATGCATGATTCGCTGGTTTTTCCGCGCATTTTCAAGCTGTATACATTTCTGCTCTGGAGTTCCATAACCAGCTGCGGCCTCTCCTAAGCGATGAGGACAGTTGCCACACGAGCAGCTCGGATGGCACACACTCTGTAGTTCCTAGCCTGGTTCTGCGGTTCTGCGCTCGAAGGACATGTGGCCCCTGAGTGTCCGATGAGGGTGCGAACTTTTCTGGTGCTGGACAGTAAATTATTTGCTCGCGGGATACTTGAAGCAGGAAAGATAGAATATTTTGTTGGATAGCAGATTTCGTAGCAATCGAACATCCGAATGCGAATGTTTCGAGCACTCGAATTTGAGCATTCGAACACGAGTGTCTCGAGCGTGCGAATTCGAATACGTTCGAAAATCGCGTTTTTTCGAGCATTCGAGTTCGAATACATTCGAAAATCGCGTTTTTTCGAACACTAGAATACCAGTATTCGAATTCGAATATAATTATTCGAATTCAAATGTTCGAATATTCATTCGGGCATAACTATACTGGATATGCGTGGATATAGCAACCAGCCGCGTGCTAGGCCGTTGCTATTTAGCAACGCAATCGCAACTCACGTTGCTATGCTGCAACAGCCTAGCAACTGGGACCGACACCCGGTCAACCGGCTAGGCCCAAACAGCAACGGCTAAGGCTCGAATGGCAGGTGATTGTGAGGTTCCTCGAAAACATAACATAAAACACGTTCTGTCTTTCGAGAGTCAGTGTCAGAGTAAGCGTTGGAGCCATAACGTGCAGTACCGGAGTTTCTCAAAAGATTTCTCGGCATTTCTCTCGAAAGACTTTGAAGCTGTGTTGAGCTCGAGATGTTTGAGTCTGTCGCGCACTTCTCTCATTTTCGTTTCGTTATTCTGCCTACAAACATTGCAGCCAGGCACCTGGAAATTTTATTTTTTATTTTTTCATAATAATAAATGGTGCATCGAATTCTTACGTGCTTTTCGGCGTAGGGCTTGGAGAAGGAGTTCTTTGGTCGATCTCGAACATCGGACTTATTAAGATTCCATTGCTGCCGACAAAAGGAACCATTCTTCCGCATTCTTCATGTTGCCCGACGAAAACGATCTGAACGACTGAGCATATTATAGCCAAAAACTCGATTACTTAAGCTACGTACCTTCGTATTATATGCCCTTTCATTCCACGTTACTTTTCTTATTTCACCAACAGTGGCTTCTCATGTACGGCTGTAGCGGGCAGAATATCTACAGTCTTTGCTCGTGGAAAGAATACATCTGTCCAAAGATCGCTCATTCTGATGAAGTATAGCGTATGAACCAGAACATAAAATCCAGTAGTGGTCGAAGAACGTGATTGGCATCATTTCGAGTACACCATCAAAATGTATTTATTCATCGCCAATTCACAACGTGGTATCGAGGGCAAGTTCCCTTTATTTTTGCTCCATGACATTGCCACCATTATCTTCAATAATTTTCGTCATTCTCCATTGTATTCCTGCTATATAATCCCGGCATATCTCAGGCGTCAGTGATCGCCAGTACCTCTTCGCTGCTGTCTTAAGTCCATTAATGTTCGTCACCTCCTGCCCTCTAAAAAAGACCGCGAATAAATCCCTTAATTCGGAATAAAGTATGTATTGCTTATGTATTGCTCCACATTTCCCCAGACTAGCTCTATTGGGCTTAGGTCAGGCGACTCTGCAGGCCACTCTAGCGCTTCGATTCTGTATTCATGCAGCCACTTTTTCGTGTATGCGCTGTTATGGGCGGGGGCGTTGTCTTGGGCAAGTCTCGAAAACCCTGTAATGGCCGATGCAATTGAGATGATGGAGAAGGTTTAATGAAGGTTTAAGAACTAACAATGATATCGCTCCTTCATGAACTCTACGTAAGCCTGATCCAAAATGTCGCAGTACATTTTACTATCCATCCAGGAAAAAGCACAAGATCTGTTGTACCTCTCGCCGATATCCCTCCCCAGACATGGAGTTCTGCTGGGTGCCTTGCACGACGTCGGAAGCGTGCGTTGTCATCACAATCTCGAGAGAAACAACGTCGCACATTCGCGTCAACTAAATGAAGGCCATTGACTCCCTGCATTAACTATTAGATTGGTGCATAAGTTCTCGGACATTTGGGGTATGAAATATTTATTATCACAACATACGAACAACAATATCAAATCATTTGAAGTAACCACCCTTTACATCAATTGTCTTTCGCCAACGTGCTGGTAAGTCATGGATGCCTTTTCTCCAAAACGTGGCCGGTTGTGATTCGAAAAATGTGAGCAGTGCTTCCTTGACATCCTCTCGGTTCCTAAATTGCTGGCCGTCCAAATAGCGTTGAAGGCTTGAAAACAGATGATAATCAGAAGGAGCGAGATCTGGTGAGTAAGGTGGATGTAGAAGCACGGTCCATCCGTAGTCCGCAAGCTCAGCCGCCGTCGCTCTAGCAATATGCGGTCAAGCGTTGTCGTGTTGAAAATACACCTTCACTTGCTCTCCTCGTGTGGTTTGAAGGTGGGCCCTCAACTTCCTCAGTTGGTTGACGTGAACCTCTGCCGTCACTGTTATCCCTTCGTCCAGCGGCTGCCAGTATTCTACGCCAAGAACGCTCCACCAAATGCATAGCGTCACCTTTTTCACGTGAAGGTCGGGTTTCGGAACGTCCTCTGCCTCTCCAGTTGCGCCAACCCACTGTGCACGATAATTATAGTAGAGTTTCCACTTCTCATCCCCGGTGACAAGGTTGTCCAGCCATCCGTGGGTACGTCTGAGGGTAAGGAGAGACAGAGCGACATCGGCTCTGCGATCCATGTCATGTTGTGTCAAGTCGTGAGGTACCCAGTTTTTGCACCTTGCCAATCGACTTCAATCCTCGAACGACTGTTGAGTGACTAACAACAAGAGGGCTTGATACTTCGCGAGTGGTTTGGTATAGGTCCGCTTCCACTCTACTTCGGAGGCCATCCAAATCCAGTGTCATCGGGCGCCCTTCTCGTTCATTATCTTCAACGGAGAATTCACCAACTGCAAACTTCGAGAACCACTGGTACACAGTACTTCGAGCAGGAGCACTCTCGTTGTAAACATCCTTCAGGCGACGATACGATTCCTTGGCATTGAGGCCAGATTGATGCAGGAATAACATGACGTGCCGAATATGCGTCTCAGTTGGGATGAATTGCTTAGCCATAATAGCTGACGTTTACAACGCAGAAGTAAATGTTAGGAATAGTTTTGTAGCACTTTCTTTTCTCTATCGATCGATCATTTGCGCGTTGATACATGTAAGAAATTTGGCTGGAAAATGCGCTTTCAATTCAGGAGGGATCAAATGTCCGAGAACTTATGCACCAACCTAATACATAAGGGCGCTCTAGAACACACCCTGAATAGTGCTCTCGTCAATGAAAATGCAGTCGGTAAAGATTTTAATTTCTGCTAGCATGCGATTGCAAAACTCTAACCGCTTCACTTGGTTGGAGGTTCGAATCAATTGGCAACACTTTACGGCCCTTCTTTCGAAACACAGCTGATTTCTGATACGTCTGATCTGGCGGTCGGAAATTCTAATTCCTATCTGGGCCAACCGCTTCTCCGCTAAACCGAAACTTTACTTGGCAAATATAGGAACTGACAACAAAACAACAAAAGAGATCAAATCGAAGGGAAAAGAATGGCTAAATACAACACAGTGAACCTCAACAAAATGGGAAACGCAGGCCGGAGGACGGTTAGCGGTTGCGGCCAAAATCGGCTCTCTCCTATTACAGCCGCACTTTGCAACGTCGAACTCCGAACTGAGGCAGTGGGAACTCTCGCGACTCCCGCCGCTTCCTGTTTCGAAATCTCCACCGCATGACTCATTCTTTCAACCTAATTTTGACTGTGGTACGGTAGCCCGCGGCCTACTCGAAAACATGGGGTGCTAGCGCGTTCTTACACCCTGCGCCGCTTTGGGACCGCCTTCTCCTTATCTAAGCCTGACAGGCTAAGAAATGACAGGCCACCTCACACTGACCCATCGTTGACTAGAGTAACATCCTTTTGTTATTGAGATTCATTTCGGGTCTGTTGACGACGTCTGGAAGCGGATGTTCCCATCAATATTTTGCGACGAGCTTGTGTTATTGTTCTCCTTTTTTGATAGGCCATCGCTTGCCATTCGAGGGAAATATTGACGTGGATTTGGTGACAAAGCTGACGGTAGGGTGCGCTACGTTAGATACCCCGATATGGCTGAAGGGCGGAGCGAGCCTAAGAGATCGGACGAGTTTACGCGGCGCGAGAGGACGGTTAGCATGAGGTCGCGCATGCTGCTCAGCTGTTATCATCGATGGAATCGACAGGAGGCCATTCTGCGCTGTATTCTTCCTGTTTCTCCCATTTTCGTCGTCTGCATTGTAATCACTTGCTACTTCATGGAGGTTTACTTGTGCTTCTGGCTACAAGTACCCTTCTTGATAAGCAAGATGATACAATACCTTCAAATGGATACTCAGGTAACAAGTGAGTGGTCACTAAGCTTCCATGTAAGTTGGTCTACTCGTTTTTTGTTTGGGTTTATAACTTATTTCCCTTTGTTTGTTCTAATTTTATCGAAGTTTGATGTTTTCATGAAGTCACCTTATTCTTTAGCCGTTATCCTTTTAAATGGAACTATGACATTTTTCTAAGCTGCAGTCCCAGATGCACGTTTAAAGCGGGAGACCCATAGTGTTTTTCCTAAACATGGAGTCCTACCCTAAATACAGCAGTCCGAGAAATCCTATATTTGAAATTCATTTAAATGTGAATGTTCTCAACGTTATTATTTTAAATGTTTTTTAAACAAACTCTTCTGATGTTTCGATACTTCCAAGAAGTGGTCTGCTGCTCTAGACTGGCTCCCAGTGCCACATTGGTCCCTCGTTTAGACGTTGGTCCCCCGTATTGGAGTAATTGCTTGGTTTCCCTCTGCGTTCGCCGGATGTCTTGACCTGTTGCGCTCCTCGCACCTTTTACGGTCATTCGCACCTACATTGGCTGACCTAAAGACATGCTTTAGGCATTCTTTGCCTGAGAAAGAGGCGCGATATGCTTTGGATCCAAGTGCAGAACTTCGATGGAGAAGCCGAAAGTGGCAGAAGTTTATAAGTAGATCAAATATTTGACCGTTAATAAGGGATGATAATTGTGCTATAAATACTTTTAAACGACTTTATAACTGACACAAGATGTTCTTATTAGGGTACCACGTTTTCAAATCGCTACTGTAACAACAATCGTCAAGGAACCGGCACAAATTTATATCACTGCTGGCATCATGTAAGCTTTATGGCAATCAATAATGGGGCCACAGAACTACGGAGTGGGAAACATATTGTTTGAGACTATGTCTTCAGTACGTCTTCTGAACCCCGACGCAAATTGGATGACGTTTGTGGCAGGCCTTCTGAATCCCGACACAAACTGCATGACGCCTTCGACATGTCTTCTGAATCCCGACACAAATTGTATGACGCCTTCGGCATGTCTTCTGAATCCGGGCACAAATTACATGACGCCTTCGGCACGTCTTCTGAACCCCAACTCAAATTCGATGACGTTTGTGGCAGGCCTTCTGAATCCCGACACAAATTTCATGACGTCTTCAGTACGTCTTTTGAACACCAACGCAAATTACATGACGCCTTCGGCGCGTCTTCTGAACCCCAACTCAGATTGGATGACGCCTTCGGCATGTCTTCTGAATCCCGACACAAATTGCGCTCTTCTGAATCCCGACACAAAAGCCTATAAAGCCTCTGTAAATAGGTACCTAATTAGCGACCTACCGGCCGCCAAACCCTCAAGAAAGTTGACGTGGAGTCTTGTCCAGGCTCCATCGCATTTTGGGATTCCCATTCTAGAATATCTAATATGTGAAAAAAAATCTAAAAAACATCGATGCAGTTCGGTCAAACGATACCCTCGACTTCCTGTGAATTCTGGATTCGTGAACCTCTACTCGTTTGGTCTACCTATTTGGAAAAAACGAAATACATTTTATAGTAATTGAAAAGTGGAGATTCTTCCTACATGACTCGCTTTCCCAGCTAAGACATACACTTCAGACCTTTCCCTTGTCAGAAGACGTGTTACAGGCGTCATGGTGCATGCGTCGGGACTCATGCGATCGCCTCGAAATCTGTTCACGGTCTAGCGCTGTCGTTCATGTCGCTCCAGTCGCATGTTCATAGTTGCAAGCGACGGAAGAGACCGGTGGTTAGCGTTGGAGCGTGTTACTTACCGCTGCTGAAGGTCGGAAGGGCTCGAAATTTGTATACTTGTTCGTTTAATTGAATATACTACTCAGAAAGTATCCTTAATGCGTTTACTTTGATAGACAGAGCTTGGTACCTTCCGCCTAGACGGGTCGGAGACGTTTTTCCAAGGTTATTTCAGATTTTCATGCCGATTAAGGGAAAATTCGCACTGCTTTCAGAATTCCTGCCATCCAGACCATCACGTTCCTCATGTACCGTAGACATATATGTATGGTGATTGCTTCAATCGAAATAAGCATAATTAGCAGAAAGGTGTTTCAAGTCCGGATTTCAAGCGACTTCTTCCCATGGGGTTCTTTTATGTAGTTAAATCACTCCACAGTCGCTCATATCATACTCGTCGGCGTAGTCGCTCTTGTCGCTGCGCTCGCGTCGCTCTCATCGTGGAGCATCAACAAACCCTTACAGTTGATTGGAGTCCTAGCATATACGTGACTGAATGGGAGGTGTATAGACTTCAAGGTTGTGGAAGTCTTACCACAAAATCTTCCTTCTTTGAATGCTTATTAACTTCCTGACAATATTTCTAGACCCGCGAAAAATTGAAGGATCTGGGTTGGAACGCGGTTCCCCACTGACCCTAATCCCCTGGCATTGTCCCTCTGACTCTCACCTATTTCGCTACCTTGAGGCATTTCCCGGAGTTCCTTCCCTTGCCTAGTTCTGTGCTCTCATCCGCTGACGCGGAGAAGACCACAGAACTAGGCAAGGGAAGGAACTCCGGGGAGGGAATGACCGAAACACAGAAAACGCGAAGTGAACAGAAAGTAGAGTAATATCTGTCTATCGAGAGGCCCCGCAACGACTGTCCTGAGTACTGTAGGTGAACTCGTCTAGCACCTTTTGGACCTGTTCGTACTTCGCGACGGTAGCGGCCAAGAAGTATGAACATGTGGACCGTAGCGTGATGAGACTACACAACACAAGATCATGGAGAAAAAGACTTTAAGACTTCCCGCTGTTCATACTTATTGTCTAAGCTTCGATAGAAGCAGTCACATTATATCTTTGTGATAATGAGGATCACATTGGTTTGAACTGCAGGAATCCTGTAAGCAGTGAGATTTTTCTGTTAATAAGTATAAAAATCTGAAGGAACTTTGGAAAAACACATGCTCGTCATCTAGGCAACGCTGCCACTCTCTGTCTATCAAGTTTAAATCGTTAAGGATACTGTCTGGATAACAGACTGAATTAAGCGAACATGTATGCAAATGTCAACATCTTCGGACCATCAGCGGCGGCGAATTACGCCGGGGGCAGACATAACTCCAACGCCGCGAGATCCTCCCTGGCGCCGCGCATGCTGCGCGACGAAATTGGACGAATTGTCACGGTCCAATGCTTCCGACAGCTAGAAACGCTTTCTACAGGGACATGCGGCCTTATTTCAACGTTTCATGGAGATGGTATATGAATGTGGTTTCAATGGGACGATCAGCGACAGTTTATACAGGAATCCTGGTCATGTGGATGGTTTCTAGCGTCAGTATTTGCCATCTACAACTTCTCCGTTCAATTTTTACCCGTGATTATTGTATACTACGGAAAAAGGTCACTATCACCCATTCTTGGATCAATTGTCCTACTGCAGACTGTTGCCCTCTGTGGGATCTTAAGTTCCTTGCTAGAAATGTGGTCTGGGAGCTTAAACACTGAGAACATTCCGTGCTCCGCGGCTAACCATGCGTCACCGAGCGTACGTCCGCATTTTCGACGTGGCACGCGGCTAGCGCGCGACGTCGCGTTGGAGTTAGGTCCTGGAGCCGAATTACGCGCGCAAACCTAGCGCTGTCGCCATACTCGCCAGAGAGTATGCACAGGCGACGGCAGCGACAAGAGGGATAGCAACTACGTTCGAATATAAACAGATTTCAAGAAGTTTCTCTGCTCGTGCAGTCTGGATTCTCCTACGGAAGTGTGGAGCCACCACGACTAATCAATACTCGCAACTAAACCTATTCAACTACCAACGAGTTTTCCGTCGAAATGACCGAGTGTTTGCAGGTTTTGCTCGTCGTGGAGTTCCACACCCAGTTCGATCAATAGGTTTGGTGGCAGAAAAATAATCCCTTGCGTGCGTCTCCGTTTTACATGTGGTACTTAGTGGGCTGGTGCCCGCTCCGAGATTTCATATGGTCGTGGAACACATAAACACGGTTTTTGTGCTCTCCTCCGCTGACACGGTGGTGAGCACAGAACTAACCACGGGAAGGAACTCCGGGGTCTGGCTGATCTAACTTACCCGTTTCAAGATACCTTCAGCGGACACCAGCCCAGTACCTCGACAGGATTATAAACGGCGGATATCAGGACCGGCTCACCGTAACCTTAGGCGTCGGGTAAGACGTCAATTGTGCAATCGCAGAACAAGGCTAGGGAAGGGACTCCATGGTGTGCCATACAAGCTGCTCGTATGAAGACTGCTTTCTTCGCTAAGGGGAGTTCGCGGCTGGGTTCTGCGCTCTTCGAGCGCAGAGCCAGGCTAGGGAAGGGACTCCAGGGTGTATGCCATACAAGCTGCTTGTATGGAGACTGCTTTCTTCGCTCAGGGGAGTTCGCGGCTGGGTTCTGCGCTCTTCGAGCGCAGAGCCAGGCTAGGGAAGGGACTCCAGGGTGTGTGCCAACAAGCTGCTCGTATGAAGACTGCTTTCTTCGCTCAAGGGGAGTTCGCGGCTGGGTTCTGCGCTCTTCGAGGGGAGAGCCAGGCTAGGGAAGGGACTTCAGGGTGTGTGCCAACAAGCTGCTCGTATGAAGACTGCTTTCTTCGCTCAAGGGGAGTTCGCGGCTGGGTTCTGCGCTCTTCGAGCGCAGAGCCAGGCTAGGGAAGGGACTCCAGGGTGTGTGCCATACAAGCTGCTCGTATGAAGACTGCTTTCTTCGCTCAGGGGGAGTTAGCGGCTGGGTTCTGCGCTCTTCGAGCGCAGAGCCAGGCTAGGGAAGGGACTCCAGGGTGTGTGCCAACAAGCTGCTCGTATGAAGACTGCTTTCTTCGCTCAAGGGGAGTTCGCGGCTGGGTTCTGCGCTCTTCGAGCGCAGAGCCAGGCTAGGGAAGGGACTCCAGGGTGTGTGCCATACAAGCTGCTCGTATGAAGACTGCTTTCTTCGCTCAGGGGGAGTTAGCGGCTGGGTTCTGCGCTCTTCGAGCGCAGAGCCAGGCTAGGGAAGGGACTCCAGGGTGTGTGCCAACAAGCTGCTCGTATGAAGACTGCTTTCTTCGCTCAAGGGGAGTTCGCGGCTGGGTTCTACGCTCTTCGAGCGCAGAGCCAGGCTAGGGAAGGGACTCCAGGGTGTGTGCCATACAAGCTGCTCGTATGAAGACTGCTTTCTTCGTTCAGGGGGAGTTAGCGGCTGGGTTCCGCGCTCTTCGAGCGCAGAGCCAGGCGAGGGAAGGGACTCCAGGGTGTGTGCCAACAAGCTGCTCGTATGAAGACTGCTTTCTTCGCTCAAGGGGAGTTCGCGGCTGGGTTCCGCGCTCTTCGAGCGCAGAGCCAGGCTAGGGAAGGGACTCCAGGGTGTGTGCCATACAAGCTGCTCGTATGAAGACTGCTTTCTTCGCTCAGGGGGAGTTAGCCAATGTGTGCATTCATCACTTAATGAGCGACAGGGACCGAATGCCTATAGCACATAGTGACTTCACCAAAGTGAAAGAAAACTGGGAGGATCATCATGTAGCTGACTATATTGCACTATGACGAAGCAAGTTGTATATGCCCGAAACTAACAATAATTTGCCGTTATAACGATCCATTTAAGGCTTGATGAGCTTTACAAGATCCGCCCAGGTCAACCAAGTCTTCCACGACAGAAAGATCAATGAATTAGCACCATGCTTCTCTGTTAGTGATAAAGCATTGACGTACTCAACAACTGGGCATTCTGAGTTATTTCGTGGGCTAAATTCCTATTCAAATTGCCTTCGCGGGACATAGTAAAAGTAGGATGCATGCCGCTCCCCACTAAGATTGACTATGTACATTGACTATTTGATCATATGCTTTCTATATTGTCCCTGACCAATCACTTTGTTGATTTCCATTTGCCACTTATGTCGGTCAAAAAACACTTAAGGCATCTCTTTAGGGCAACCAATGTAGGCGCGAATGGCCGTAAAAGGTGCGAGGTGCGCAGCGGGTCACGACGTCCGGCAAACGTAGGGGCAGGCAAGTAATTGCTCCAATATAGGGACCAATATGGGTGCAAATCTAGAGCGGCGGGTCCACTTCATGGAAGCATCAAAACGTCAGGAGAATCTGTCTAAAAACTTTTAAACTAACGTTAAGCACATTCACATCTAAATAAATGAATATAGAAGGTGTCCTGGATTGCTGCGTTCAGGGTAGCGCTCCGAGTTTAGGAAGGCACTCTATGGATTTCCCCGCTCCAGACATACATCTGATATTGCTGCTTAGAAAGTTATCATAGTTCCCCTTAAAATGTGAAGTGTTAGAGATGAATAAGGTGACAACTTCATGCAAAGCATCAAAATTTGATAAAGCTAAAACAAAGAAAGAAGATAAATTCTAAACGGCAAGAAAAACAAATAGACCCACTTACATGCAAGTTAAAGCCTTAATCACTCACCTTTTAACTGAATACCCATTCGAAGGCATTGTACCATCTTGCTTATCAAGAAGGGTCCTTGTAGCCAGAAGCACAAGGAAACCTCCATGAAATAGCAAGTGACTACAAAGGCAACGATGAAAATGGGAGAGTCAGAAGGAATATAGCGCAGAATGAGTTCCCATCAATCCCATCGATCATAACAGCTGATGGATGATTAATCCGTCGCAGGGCCGACGCATGACAACTCGTCCGCGTGGGCGGGGCTATAAGGGAGGCGCGCCCAGTCGAGGTATCTAAGGGGTACCTAACGTCCGGACCCCTGACGGTACGTCGACGTCTGCGTATGACTAGAACTTCCCCACCAATTTTCAGTGTTTTCGAGATTAACTCTATTGGTTTCTTTTATAGTTAGGTAGGTTTTTATATTTTTATATAGGTTTAGTTGTCGCCCTGTGTGTTCTACTCATTTTGCCTACAGTATTTATTGCAGCAGGAGCATGTTTGAGAATTATCGTTAGCATGTCCAGAGCTGGTTCGGCACTATGGTAGTTAGTGGGAAGGTTGGAGGCAGGCGTGGCGCAGCTACATACAGCGAATGCAGCGAATGTACTCGGACATTCTGGCTCGACGAGCCGAACCGAGTAGCAACACGAGCCACGCGGTCGGGTGGCTCGAGTTGCTATTGGGGGGAACAGCTGTTGCTATCCGGGAGAAGACGGTCAACAGAGGG
>OX375867.1:27738808-27880353 GCA_947359475.1 Heligmosomoides polygyrus bakeri
CAGAAGAAAATTGGGATCTATCCTAGCCAGAGGAGTGCATCGCTACAAAATGAAACAGATGTATACAGGATTTCCCATTTAGGAAATTGCAGTGAAACCCTCTAGGCCAGTTCTTGGTATTTTCTTGTAAACAAGTTTACCTTCAGTTTTTCGTCACTGTCAAAGAGTCGGACTGGAGTGCCCTCCCCCGACTAGTACATATCCTGAAAATGAAAATCCACCTGGATAAGAAACGGTTGAGCTCAGTCCAGCGCCTGAGTAGAACATACTAGCACTGCAAAAAAAATGTTAAAATCAGGCAGGCCATATGGGTTTGCCTGAATTTACCCTAGTGGGGGCAGTCACCTATGCTGTTCTGCAATGGCGGCAGAATTGAAGGTGAGCGACAACGACTGCACTTTCAACCGTTTCGGGGAACGGTCAGGAGGTACACCCGCCCCTGCTGGAGGGCGTGCGCTCTTCCTCTTAGACATCTTGCATACCTCCGAGTCGCTCCAGCGACTGGGTCCGCGGCGATAGTGTTGCGAGGGTAGCTAAGCAGCTCGGTAGCTACCCGCGCAACTTGTCGCCGCGACCAGTCGCTGGAGCGACTCGGAGGTATGCCAGATGCCTTATCCTCCTTGCTCACCCACCCCAACCCGTAGGCTTCACCGAGAGTCTAGCGTCTGCTTTACCAAACCTTCGACACTCAAAACAAAGGTTTCCGGTCCGCATTTGACGGCTGGCGAAAGACTGCCCTTCGACTGCGCCACGCCGGTCTTTGTAGACGTGCTACCACCTCAAACTTGTGTAATTAAACTTTTACTATATATCTAAATCTACAATATAAAATAAGCAGGCTGAAGGATTGACAGGCTGCTCTACTGATCCGTGCTTATCCTGTATACTGCTGGCTGTGCTCTCGTCTTCGCCACTGGTAGCAATAGGAGGCCAATAGTGAGGAGAGAGATTGGTATTGGGCAGTGGTGTTGAACTGGTGCTTCTGCTGCTGGTTTTTCTATCGTTGGTCTGCCGTGGGGAAGGTTGTATAGCGTGATTGTTTTCCATTATTTGGTTTTGCCGTCGCTCGGCGCAAATGATACTACGGGGGATAGGATATCTATATCATTGTAAAAGAATATATCTAAGGACCAGACTTTCAGCGGCCTACTGGCCGCCAAACGTCTGGTTGGGGCTTCGCCCCCAAAGCGGAGAATACAACGAATAGAACACCCCGACCGTCTTGTCCTCTTTAGGCTTTTCCTCATTCATTAGAGTAAAAGAACCGGTTTTGCTATATAGAATAGTATAGCGGGATACGGTAGGTCACAATCTTCAGAACTGCTCCTATGTGGCTTACCCACCCTCTATCGCACGTCCGCGATTCATTCTCTGAAGTACTCGTGGGTACATGCCAAGGAACACATAGAGAGCTTTATTCCGAAGTACTTATTCTGCGGAAACAAAATCAATTGGTATGGGAAGACCGCTCGATACAGTTCACAGTCCGACGGGAATAACATTACTCCGATTCCTTTACTCATTCTCCCTACCCCCCCCCCCCCCACCCCCCACCCACTCCACCTATACCCCCTTACCCATGTGCCGACAAAAAAAGTGAGAATCAAGTACGCACACACTCGTTGTTACACGAGGGCTTTCAAAAGTCATCTGAAAATCTCACGGATGGTGTGCAAAGTTTTATCTGGGGCACGTCTTCTGGACCCGGATACACATTGAATAACGTCTGTAACACATTTGCTGATTCCGAACGCATATGTCACGACGTCTAGGACACGTTTTTTTGCACCCGACACTCGTGGCACGACGTCTGTAGCACGTTTTCTGACGTCATGTTGGACGACACAGAGAAAATACTGGTCTCCTTATTGGCCCCTTTCACTGATCCCTTTCACTACTTTCCTTCACTGGTCCCTCCTTTAATGGTTCTATTACTGGACCCTTTATTGAACCATCTTAAATGGTATTCCCTTTATTGGTTCCCTTACTGGTCCCCTCTTGACTGGTAATTCACTGCTACCCCATTTATTGATCTCCCTTCACTGGACCTCCCACCGTTACCGCTCTCCATTACTGGTCCCCCTTCACTGGTCCCCCTTTTATTCAACAAACCTTTTCCGGACCCCTCCCCCCCCCCTTCACTGAACCCCCTATCCTTTTCCGATCCCCATTACTGGTCCCCCCTCACTGGTCCCCCTTTTATTCAACAACCCTTTTCCGGACCCCCCCCCCCCTTCACTGAACCCCTCCCCCCCACTTCACCGTTCCACCCCTCCCTTCACTGGACCCCTCCCTCACCGGCCCCATTGCGGTCCCACTTTCACTGGCCCCTCCTTTATTGGTCAACACTTTACCGGTCCCTATTGGACATCATTCTTAACCGGTCCCCTATTAGTGGTTCCACCTTCACTGATAACACGTCATCTGAATCCGGTACCCCTGACGCGACATCGGTGACACCTTTGCTTGAATCCAAGCGTCTGACGAACGACGTCGGTGACATGTGTTCTCAACTCGAACGTGCTTTGCGCGACATCGTTGACACGTCGTCTGAATCCGAAACCCCTGGCGCGACATCGGTGACACCTTTTTCTGTTATCTCTCGCAATTCTGGGACCTGCTGTTTTATATGTTGGCGTAGTTCGACGTTTACATTTTTGATCAACCGCCTAATAAATCGTAGGACGTAAGCTGTTGTGGTTATACAGCTGTCAAGTTTGTTGTGCCCTTTCCAGTCCAGTAGTTCTTCTGGTTCACAATGGTGGTACCTTGAGCTGCGAAGCACGTTGTTTTCTCGTTCTTTTCGTTAGGGATACAGAACAGTTTTGCTTCCGTTGGTCAAGAACTCGTTGGTTTTATGATGAATTCTGTCCACTCCACCAAAAATGATCTTGTAGCTCGTCTTTTTTCCGTTCCCTTGTCGTACAGTCCACCGGATTATCATTCGTTCGTATCGGAATTGCACCTTTGCCGAGATGCCTTCTACATTTTTCTTATTTCTTTCACCCGGTTGTGCACTAATATTCCTGCTGACTTCGGAAGCGGGAAAGCAGCTGTCCAGCTTAAGGCTACCTCTGAATCTGACAGTATAATGACTTCTGCAATAGCCATACGGCGGTGCAGTGCGGAGCAGGTGGAGTAGAGTAATCGTGTCGCAAGAGTCAGAGCGTTGAGTTCCAACTTTGGAATTGTTTGTTTCTCCCGAATAGAAGGCAGCTTGCATTTTCCCACAAGTAAATTGGATGAAGACCCTGGACGAGGTACACGCATGCTGCCATACATTGGATACTCGCATCGGAAAACGCGAGAAGAGTAGCCGTTTCTCCGAGGTCAGCCAAACGGCGTTTTAGTTGCCGTCGGTAACCATTGCAATTTTCCGCATTTGTGTCCAACTGGAGCTGATGTTCCGTCGACAAGTGAGAGTCCCATTCGTAATTGTGTTTCCGTAACTGCTGGAAGAAAATTTTTCCTGCCAGTTCAGCGGTGTCCTCCATTCATGTGGGTCATACACGGTTGCCACTTGCTCGGAGACGGTCCGTTTTGTACATTTCTGCTTTAGTGGATAGCGGCAAGCGATCGTCAGTGAGTCGTCCTCTGCGTTCCACAGTAATCCTAGGACTTTTTGTTCCGCGTTCTTGCTCAAATCCGCTGCCTCAATGCCATCGTTTACGTCTTTGTGATCTGACCGAAACTCTCTCAGATTCGTGTTGGCTTCATTAAAGATGTCTTTTGCATATTGACACATCTTGAGAGCATCGGCGCTAGACGATGTGGCAAGTATGACGTTGTTCACATACGTGTTTTCCTGTAGCTCCTGTGCGAAGTTCTTGTCGTCCACATAGTACTTTAAGTGTTGATGAAGCGTGCCCGCGAAAAGAAATGGAGAACAACTAAGCCCGAAAGCGACAAAGGTGAATCTGTATGTCACGATATTTTCCGGTGTTACCGTTTCCTTGTGTCTCGCAGCCACAATAACCTTGTTGCATCCCGATCGTGAAGTTGTAAACGTACTTGGAGAAACGCTTTCTCCACATCGCCTATGAGTGCAATGTTTCCAATTCTGAAGCGTAATAGCATGTCGAAGATTGGTGGCAAGATGACGGGTCCCTTATGTAGGACGTCCTTCATTGATTTCCGCTCCTTTTGATGCGCTTCGGCGTCGAACACCACACGTAATTTCGTTGTTTCTTTATGTGGTGTGATGATGGCTTGGTGTGCAAGGTAGTGAATTCGTGCTCCATCGGAAGGCTTGTTTTCGTTCACTTCTTCGATTACGCCGAGCTCAAGTTGTGTCAGAAATGTATTGTGATACTCCTCTAGAATCGAAGGTTCACGTCGGAGTTTTGTCAATGTACTCTCTAGCCAACGGAAGGCCATTGCATTGTTGCTCGGCAGTGAGCCAGCATTGTTTTTCAATGGTAAGCTGACGTGGTATCCGTCCGATTTACGCTGAATTGTGTCTCGAATTGTTTCCAGACAGCTGCACATGTACGTTTGCGCTCTTCTGTGGCTGACCCGGGAAACTCATGGACACCAGAGGATTTGAAGGCGCAGAAGTCCTTCCAAGATTCCGTTGCGATCAGAGAATCTTCTTTTTCATCGTTTTCTTCCTCAGATCTGACCGTTGCTCCTATCTCGACTGTGTTGAGTGGAAGGCTTCTTGTCACGTGCACAGATTCCTCGTATTCCGGAAGGTAGTGTCAAGTACGTCCCACTGGTACTGCCCAATAAGGTGAATACGTCCGCACAACCGAGCAGGATTTGCGGGTGAACGTTCACTGTGCTCGAGTTGATGGACAGCTGGATGTCCTTCTCGACCAGGAACTTCTTGTCGTTCATGCTGAGACGGCTGTGCTGCATGGGTTCGGTAAGAACATTCATTTTTGCTGCAGAGTAGGAATGCGGATTGCCGTGCTGATCCCATAGCCGGATATTGATCATTTCACAAGTTTTCGTGACTGGCGTAGTTGTTCCGAAAGTTGTAGGTCTGGAATCCACTTCTTGTAGTTGAAGCCTTTCCGCGAACGTGTTGCTAATGAAAGTGCGATCCGCTCGTGTCTAAGAGGACGTGTACCTCTTCTAGTGCCTTAATTCTGGGATTGGGAACATGTGCTTGACCGACTACAATGAGGACGTCGGAGAGACCGGTCCTGTCCTGCATTGGAGAACGGTGTTGGAGTGTGGTTGGTCAATGTTGCTCTCAGTGGACGAAACGACTGCGTTTTGGCTGGCGTTGCTTTTCGGGGTTCACTGTGTATCACTGAGTTGTTCCGCTTTTGAGGTGTTTCGGCTGTCACACTTGATGTGCCCAATTTTTTACAGATGACATACGGTGTCCGAACTGTTTGCATATTCTGCACGATCCTTTCTTGCATCCTGATGATGCATGTTCTTGGCTTCCGCAGTTGTAGCAGAGGTTGTATTTCTTCAATATCTCCAGACGTTTTTCCCGTGTTTGAAAATCCTCGCAATCTCTCGGAGAGTGTCCAGGCGGCTTCTCACAGTAAAAACGCGCGAAGGATTTCCTCCTTGCATTTTACTTCTCATTGCCTGCACTCATGTCCTGCTTTCGTATGGGCCTTCTGTCCCTCGCTTTGGCCTTAACTTGCCGAATGATGTGCCGACTGGACGTTGTCCTTTATCGTGTTAAACAAAGCGCTTGTAGTCCAACTGTCAACTGAAGTTTGCTGCTTTTGGCGTAGAACAGCTCTTTGAACACTGGCGGCGAACTTCCCCATAATCAGCTTCTGAAGGAAGGTGTTATCCACGTGTTCGCCCTTCAATCTCACGATCAGTTGAGCCACGTTCTTCGTAGAGGCTTGATTGGTCGAGGAAACGTTCACTTTTTGATGTACAATCTTGCAGCATCTTTAGCAATTCGCTGATCAATGCCTTGCCTTGTCTCCATATTTTCTTGAAGATGTTTGATCACCAGTGGATACGTTTCGTTTGATACCTCGTATACCTCGTACTGCTTCGCAGCTTCTTTAGCTTCGCCCTGAAGGACATCGAGTAGATACGTCATTTTGTACAAATTGCCGATGTTTCACGAGCGCTCTGAATGGTTGAAGGCGTTCCAGAAGTATTCCCAGTCCCATATTCTGCCGCTGAACTTGGGCACCGTTACGGCAGCGAGGTTGAGTGGCGCAGCCAACAATCCGTCCATCTGACGAAGTTCTTCAGTCAGCTTGGCAAACGCTATCAGAGCTTCTAGGGCGTTGCTAATGAGTTCTTGAGCCGTAACTGCGTTCGATGTCACTTTCTGGTGGATCTCCGATAAAGAAGGAGTCTCTGGATTGAGGTCGTCTGCAGCCCTGAGTATCGGTCAAGAGTGTCTTCGACGTTTCGAAGTTCAACCTCGGTCGTGATCTTGGCCAAGCGGAGTTGACGATGCAGTTCTCTGCCCTTGTCTTCCATCGGATGGCGGATCGTGGGGTGCTGTAGCGACATCTGGTTTCGAAGGAGCGTGGAGAGATCATTGCAAGCCCTGGTTAGAAGTCCTTGGCGGGTTGAAAGCGTAGTAGTCACTGTGAAAATGAAAGAAGTCCTTGCTGAAGCTATACAAATTGCTCAGAAGATAAGCAAGCTGGTGATTGTCGAGGGGACAGCTGCATGAAAAGCGAAGATTCAGAAGCCCTCACTTCTTTCGATTGCTTGTCCTTGATTCGTCTCGATTGAACAATGCACCATTTGACGGCTGGCGATAGAATGGCCTTTGACTGCCCCACGCGGGTCTTTGCAGACGTGCGACCACCTCAGACTTGGGTATCACCTGTATCACCTGTCGTCCCGTTGATCATCGACTTGCTCGAGCGGGCGCCAGCAGCGTCTCCATTCGTCCCTGTCGCGTGCCAGAGTGGTCCAATGGATCCTCCTCGCTCGAGGGACACGAAGAGCGTCATATCGGTCGTTCAGGGCTTTCACGAAGAAGTCCGACCAACGCGTTGGTGGGCGTCTGGTGTTCTTTTGACATCCCGCGGAATCCAGTCTGTGACGGCTCTCGTCCAGCGGGTGTCTGCGAATCGCATTACGTGGCCGGCCCACCTAATTTTCGACGAGTTGACCCATGCGACAGCGTCTCTGATCTTCGAACGTCGGCGAAGCTCGGAACTCCGGAGGCCTTCTCTCACTTGCGTGAGTCGTGTCACTCCGAGCATCGTCCTCTCGATTCCACGTTGCGCGACGCTGATCGCGTGTTCATCCTGCTTTCGTATAGCCCAGGTCTCTGAGGCGTATGTTAGGGCAGGAAGAACAGTGGAGTCGAATAGGTGGGCACGGAGTCGGACGTTCTTCGTTTTCTTCACGACTTCTTCGACGCTCTTGAAAGCTCCCCAAGCCGCTCGTTTCCTCCTGCTCAGCTCTGGTGCTAGGTCGTTGGCCATGTTGACTTCGCGACCCAGATACACATAGCTGGAGCATTCGGAGATGTTCGTTCCGTTGAGCGAGAATGGGGCATCAGAAACCCATCCGTTCTTCATGAACATCGTCTTCGTAAGATTCAGCTGCAGTCCAACGCTTCCACATACACGATCGAAGTCGGCCAGCATTCGCTCCGCCTGGCTGATGCTCGGTGTTATGAGCACGATGTCGTCAGCGAAGCGAAGATGGTGCAGTTGCCGGATGTCGACCTTCACTCCCATGTCATCCCATTCTAGTTCGCGCATGACGTTTTCGAGGGTGGCGCTGAAGAGCTTCGGGGATATGGTATCCCCTTGTCGAACCCCTCTCTTCACGTCAATGACGACGTCGTTGTAGAATGGTGAGATCTTGGTCGTGAATCCACTGTACAGCTCTCGAAGGGCTCTGATGTACTGAGTAGGAACGCCCTGGGTGAGCAGGGCTTCCATGACCGCTTCAGTCTCGACGGAGTCGAATGCCTTCTTCAGGTCGAAAGTAAGGCACAGCGGCAGCTTGTACTCTCGCGACACTTCGATGAGCTTCGTAATGGTGTGTATGTGGTCGATCGTGCTGAATCCTCTCCGAAATCCTGCTTGTTCGCATGGCTGTCCTTCGTCCAGCGTTCTACTAATCCTATTCAGGATGACTCGAGTGAACAGCTTGTAAACTACGGACAACAGGCAGATCGGGCGATAGTTGCCAATGTCGTGCACGTCTCCCTTCTTGTACAGCAAAACGGTGTTGCTGGTCTTCCACTGAGATGGAACCTTGCATTCGGACAGGTAGCGTGTGAAGAGCCGCGCCAAGGTGTTGATGAGCGCTGGCGGGAGGTTCTTCAGGTGTTCAGCTCTGATCCTGTCAGAACCGGGTGCTGTACGTTTCTTCACCGACGAGATGGCGTGTCGGATCTCGGAAAGGAGAACAGAGGGGACGACGTATCCATCCTGCAGAAGATGGCGTGGGGGCAGGCGGACCTGGCTATCGAAGAGATACTCAGACAGCCTTTCACCTTGCTCGTTCCACTCCAAACCGTGGGTTCCGATGTGAAGTTCTTCCGGCGACCTTCGTGGCCCGATCTTGGCGTTGAAGTCGCCGACGATCACCTTGTAGAAGGTGTGATCTTCCTTATAGAACTTTTCCAGCTCCACGTAGAAGGCCTCGACGTCTTCGTCGTCGTAGTCGGATGTTGGGGCATACGCGACGAACACAGTCAAGGCTGGCACGGAGCCACATCGCTTCAGTCGCAGACGTCCGATTCGGCTTGTCAGAGACTCGTACGAATCGATGTTCATGGCCAAGTGCGTGTTGACGAGGACACCAACGCCGCCTACTCCCCTGCTGTCGCATGTTCCGAGGAACAGTTCTTCTCCGGAGTCGTAGGCGGCGTGTAGGGGGCGTATATCTAAATCTACAATATAAAATAAACAGACTAAAATGACTGGCATGCTGCTCTACTGATCGGTATTTATACTGTAAAGAAGGGGTGGTGCATGGCTATGTTGAAACTTTACAACAACAGCGGCGCTGATCAGCTAATGCTACATTGCTCAACTATGAATCATCCTAAAAGAAATAGAGATCACGGATCTTCTATACCGCAGAACAGCGGGTGTACTTCCTGTCGCGCTGCCATCATCTTGCGAGAGGACCTGTCCCTACAACTTGCTGACAGGAGCAGGGCACAGTGTTTGGGCTTGTTCCGGCTTTTTAGTGGTGCCCCCTCTGACTGCGGTAGATCGCAACTGCCTGGTGGAATCCCTAAGACAACCGGAATTTCCGTGCATTAGGACCTTCTGCTCCCTCAATTTGGATTTACTTTTGCTTTAGCTGTGGGATATGTACCAAATACAACAAATTAGCAAATAAGTTGAGGCTAGGTGGCCGAGCGAGGAGTGTGCATTCTCAGAGCACAGCTGCGAGAAGACGCCACCTCTGCCGGCATTCTTGACGCCAACCTTAAAAAGTAGCTTGCAGGGAATAGGCCGTATCACAGGCAGTGCACGTCATAGAGTTTCATAGTTTGCTCCTAAAGGGGAGCTGGAAAATGTGCAAAAAGTGGATCAATCTACGAGACTAAGTGTAAGGCATGTGATATCACCTGTATCACCTGTCATACCGTTGATCATTAAGGAGCAGGAGCCAGCAGCGCCTCCATTCGTCCCTGTCGCGTGCCAGAATGCCCCAATGGATCCTCCTCGCTCGGGGAACTTCATATCGTTCGTTCAGGGTTTTCACGAAGAAAACCGACCAATGCGTTGATGGGCGTACTAGTGTTTTCCGGACATTCTGCCGAATCCAGTCGGTAACGGGTTTCGCCCAGCTGGCGATTGCAAAACACATTATGTGGCTGGTCCACATAAATTTCGACGACTTCGAGAAACATCTCTGATTTTTCAACGGCGACGAAGTTCGGAACTCCTGAGGCCTTCTCTCACTTGCGCGAGACTTCCTCTCGATCGAACGCTGCGCGGCACTGACTGCGTGTTCATCCTGTTTCGTACAGCTAAGGTCTCTGAGGCGTATACTAGGGCAGGAAGAACGGTAGAGTAGACTAGGTGGGCACGGTGTCGGACGTTCTTCGCCTTTTGCACGACTTCTTAGGCGCTCTTGAAACCTCTCCAAGCTGCTCGTTTCCTCCTCCCGAGCTTGGCGCTAGGTCGCTAACCATATTGACTTCGCGCCTCGGATACACGTAGCAGGAGCACTCAGAGACGTTTGTTCCGTTGAACGAGAATTGGGCATCAGAAACTTGCTAAAAAAAACTGATGCTCGGTGTTAGGACAATGGCAAGCATACTTGGCGGACGCCGCAGTGGGTGTCGTGGTTGTCAGTTGTCGCTCACGCGAAGCGTCGCAGAGGGGTGTTACACCTCCGAGGGACGAGAGCGGAGTGTACTTCCGCGCAACGGCCATCGCTGGCACTCGCTCGTCACTGTGACTGCAGTGCACAGCGACGAGAGACGGTCGCGGAGGGGGAGCGCTTTTCGTGCACCATGCTTGCACTTTTTTCCACCGCGCGTCGCGAGGCATCGCCGTCTGTGTGCAATCTCGCGTCGCTGCGGTGGACGGGAGTATAGCATAGGCCTTATGAGCACGAACCTTGCCCTCTGGCAGGTAGCGTGCGAAGAGCCGTGCCAGGGTGTTGATGAGCGCAGGCGGAAGATTCTTAAAGTGTTCGTGTCTGATCCTGTCGAGACGGGTTCTGTACGTTTCTCAATGGAAGGTCGATTCTCGGAAGAGAGAACACGACGCATCCATCCTGCGGAAGTAGGCATGGGGCATATGGACGTGACTATCGAAGAGATCAGAGTAGAAGTCGTTTATGACCTTCTCCTCCATGGTCCTTCTGGGAGAGATGACAGTTCCGCCCAGACGTCGGCGAAAAGTCATCTTGGTCTGGAAGTTGGCGAAGTTCCGGCAGGCATTGCGGGTGCTCAAACCTGCCTCTGCAGCTTCAGCCAATACTCCCGTCCTTCTCTCCTTGAGATCTTCCTTCATCGCCTCTCTGCATAGCTTCACAAGCTCGGACATCAGTTGGTAGTCGCCTGCCGCTCGCGCTTATCCACGCTGGCGTATCAGCTCGCGAGTTTCCGGAGACAGACGTCTCTTGGTGGTCTTAAAGCTCTCGGCTCTCATAGTACTATCGCAGAGATGGTGCACGAAGCGCTCGTATTCCTCGTCGATGTTGTCCATAACGGTATCTTCCAAAAGGCAGGCAAGAGAGGTGTAGAGGTCCCAGTTGATGGTCGTTCTGGAATGCCTCTTCTTAAACTTCACGGCCTTCTTGACGGGAAAAGCGGAACCTTGCGCTAAGGAGGCGGTGGTAGGATCCCGTGTAGAACTTGGGGACAACGGAAACGTCGGTCAGGCAATACTTGCGATTGAAGATGATGTGGTCGATCTCGTTGTGGAACTGGCCACCGGGAGATTCCCACGTCCATCGTAGGGCGGGAGGCTTGTGGAACTGTTTCCATGGATGGCCTTGGTCGACATGATAAACTCAGACAGACTTTTGTTTTGCTCGTTCACTCCACGCCGTGGGTTACGATGTCTTCTGGCGATATTTGTGGCCCGATCTTGGCGTTGAAATCGCCGAAGATCACCTTGTAGAAGGTGTGGTCTTCCTTATAGAACTTCTCCAGCTCCATGTAGAAGGCAACGACCTCATCGTAGTCGGATGTTGGGGCATACACGACGAATACAGTCAAAGCTGGCATCCGAGTAACAGTACTTCTTTGGATCCATAGGCGGCGTGTAGCGGGTGGGGTCTTCTCGGTCAGTCCGGTGACGTCGTACTTGACCTTCCTCGCTTGCATCATCCTCGACGGATGCTTCCGATGCGAGCCTGCGGACGTTGTATGTATAGATCGTCATTCTATCCTTTCAATTTTCGCAGTCTGAATAGCGCCTGAGGTTGTATCAGCTCCTCCATGCTCGTGCTTCTCGTCTCGGGTCGGGAGAATAAGGCCCTTCAGATCTGCCGTATTTGACTGGTGCACACACGGCTAACTACTCAGGCTCCGTCGTGCCGGCAGAGGAACTCCGGGAAGCCCGTCAGACTGCCCATAGGGACGGGAAGTAACTTTTAATGCCCCCTCGAATCGCCTTACATGCACTCCCAGTCTATCGAGTGCAAGCTATTGGGCGGGCCGACACAGTTATTATGGTGTCCCACACGGAATGTCGCACATATTGTGGCCTAATTTTCACAGTTATTCACCATGGCTGTGAGCTCGCTTAAGGTTACTTTTTTGCGGCGTTTCATCTTTTACACTTTCTGTTTTTACAGCATTATTCCCTTATCGGCTTCTGAAATTATAGCCCTCAAACTACGAATGACCAGAAAATGTCTGTGCGCGTGTGGCTGGTCTACGACTTCAAATTGAGGAAATCCGCAGCGGAATCGCGTCGTTCTTTATTAGCTACATTTGGCGAAGATGTCGTTTCCAAAAGACAGTGCGATCGGTGGTTTCGACGCTTTGGCGCCAGCGATGAAAGTGTTGAAGAAGAAGAAGAGCACGGAAGGCGGGTGCCTATCCTGAATAACGACTTTTTAAGGCTGCCGTTGAAACTGATCCGACAACGGGAGCTTGAAGTAGAGTTTGGTTATTCCAAGTCCACTATCCAGAGGCACTTGCACGAAAGTTGACGCGTCCTCTACCAACTTGTTACATGATAATGCGAGGCCTCATGTCGCAAAAGTCGTTCAGCGGAAAATTGAGAAACTTGGATGGACCGTTTTGCCTCATCCGCCATACAGCCCTGGCACTACCCATCCGAGTACCACATAATCCTCTTGTTGTTGCGCGCCGTGGGTGGAAAAATGTTTCCTGACCGGGTGTCCAACTTCCTCGATTCGCGGCCAGCTCATTTCTTTAAAGACAGAATCCGTTCTTTGCGTGTACGTTGGCGAAAAGTATTTGATAATTTGTGAAGAATATATTTCCGAATAAGGTTTGGTTTTAATTGCTTTGAATACATATAACTTTTCGGCCTAAGCGGCATTACTTGTGGGATGACCTAATACAATCCGCCCAGGCACAAGCACATCCGCGCACACTGTGCATGAATATGTCGCTCCCACGCACAAGGAACGAGTTGACGCGACACAGTAGGAGCAAGGAGTCCATCCCCTGCATTCCACCTGCGTCTTTGGGCCGTACACGGTCGCATTTCGTTAATGTTTCATTTCCCTATTCACCACATGGGGACGCGTTAACAAGAGAGCTCGTCGGCCCTCTATCGAGGGAGATCCGTGGAAGGCATGTAGCAGCATTTACATTGGGGAAACCGGGAAACTAGAACTTGATGCAGAGTTATGTGAGACTCGATGAGACGAGTCGAACTACAGGGTCTAGGCCATGCGACGGTTTGCAGCAGACTAATTCGTCGCCGACCGTGCTATGCGAAGGGTATTGTATCGGCCAAGACATGTGGGACACATTGAGTGAGCACTTTTCTGTAGCCGAGAGTCTGGAGGCGGTTTATGGTGAGGACTGTTGAATGTGCACAGCACACCCGAGTCTCGTCGCAAAACCGCGGGTGGATCCTTCGGATCCTGTTTGCCAGCATGAATGTGAATGTCGCAGTCTTCTACGGCATGAGGGAGTATAGAACGAGGTCTGTCTTCCAAGTACGAGCCTCCTCCTCTGAGGCAAGCGAACAGTTGACAGTGCGTTGTTCTTCCCTATGCGCTATTTATGTGTCGATCTGTTGCGGTCGCTACAATGTGTCTCATGAGAAAATGATGGCTGTGGTATTAGCCATAATCATCATTTTCACTGGAGTCTGTCCCGTTTGGTGGCGGGGTCCGCTCTTCTGGTGTGGTAACGCCAACTCTCCCGATCAAATGCTTGATCGGGAGAGTGCTACCGTATCTAGCTAACGTTGCTTCTTTGGACCGCTTTCCAGGGACCTTAAGGTTTAGGCCTATCTTCCGGACTGTCTCGTCGTTAGCGCCAAGGATGTGGCCGTACCATCGAAGACGAGCTTCGCGCTCGGCTATCGGGTCGACACCGAATTTCTGTCGTATGGTGTCGTTCGAACGCGGTACAAGCCGTAACTCCAGCCGTTCACCTTAGCTTCTCCATTACAGTGAGGCGGTTTTCAATTTCCTTCGCCACGGCCAGCATTCAGCATCGTGCGTGGCTGCTGGGCGAACGACTGCCCTATACACTTTTGACTTGAGGTACTCAGGTATTGTCTTGTCGCAAAGCATCCCAGTCAGCGAGCGCTGTTTGGACCAGGCTGCACTTACGCGTGCCTTCACCTCCAACCTTAGCCTGCCATCGGACATAACTGTTGAGCCAAGATAAGTGAAAGGTGTAACTCGTGAGACCTCAGCACCATTGATTTTATGGAACTGTGCTCATTTACATCCATCGTCAAGTATTCCGTCCTGTTGACGTTTAGCTGGAAAACGAACAAAATCAAGCGATCGCACCACGCGTGTGCCTGTCGCTCGAGTTCGGCTTTCTCCTCACACGCAAGCATGACGTCATCGACACACAGCAGTGTCAAATGAGCTGCCCCTTGGAGATCGCATGTAATTGCATCAATGACGACCACGAAGAGCAGTGGGGAGAGCGAAGACCCCTGGTGCACTCCGACAGGGATTGAAAACTCCATCGAGGTGCGCGCTGGTGTTCGCAATCGGCGTACTGGACACGAGTAGAGGATCTGCACCATGAGCTCTTCAGGGACGCCGTGTCGTCACAACGCTTATCTTAATCTTCTCGCGGAATGCTGTCAAAGGCCTTCTCCAAGTCCAGAATGGCAAAATGCACCGGTTTTTGTTTCTCGAGGTGCTTCTCTAGCAGAAGACGAAAAGCGTTTATAGCATCAACCGGCAACGAAACCACACTGGCATCAAACGGCAACGGAAAGCTGGAGGATATGAGGTACTCAGGTATTGTCTTGTCTTTGTCTATACGTCCATAGACAATTCGCTCAAAGATTTTTATGGTGTGCTAAGTAGGGGAATCGGACGCTAGCTAGTGCAGTCCGCAGGGCTGACCTTCTTCTTCCAAACCAGAATAGACGTGCTTTGCTGTCAACTCTCAGGCACTTTTTCTCAACATTAATCAGATTGAAAAACTGTCAGGGCACCAGCCCTTCGACTTCCATAGGTCGGCCGGCAGGTCATCAGGTGGCTTTGTCTGACTTCATCTTCCTCAGGGCTGCTTCAGTTCATTGTGATCTTCTAGGCGGGACCGTGTACAGAAAATGTAAAAGGAACAGCGGGATGTTCAAATTCTACATTCGAGATTTTCTCAAAGTAGTCGCGCCACTGCTGCACAGCCCTCTCACGACCCATCAGAAGATGACTGTTCTCGTCGTTAATGCCAAAGAACATCTCGATGTCTTCTGCTTGGTGACAGCGAGCTTTGACGAGGCGGTAAAGACAATGCTCGCCATCGCGTGTCTCCAGTTTTTCACTCACATCAGCGTAGTGTGCCGCTTGAGAGCGGCCACTGCCTTCTTTGCTGCTTTCTTTGCTTCTCCATAATTCTGCCAATTATGGACTGTTTTATCATCAATAGACACGTGAAGTGGCCGTTTCTTTTCTTGAACTTTTCTTTGACATCGTAGTCCACAGCCATGTCTGCTTGTCGATCCAACGCCTTCTAGGGTTCTATCGAGTTCAAAGTGTGAAGCCCCAATTATCGCTTCGGTAGCCTCTTTCCAGGGTTTGTCATCAGATGCTGCCGTTGGCAATCGAATGCGAGGAATAACTGCCACTTCCTCCTCTTTCAGCCGCCACCATTTGATTCTAGCAGACTCTCATCGCTCGACATGTTTACACCTCGGAGGTGTGATCTTCAGAGAGCAAATCAGTGGACGGTGTTGCGTAGCAACCGTCTCATACGACACGGTCGTCGCATCTGTGACAAGCCCTTGTCGCGACGCCTAAAAAGGACATAGTTGATCTGCGTCTTGGCGTTCCCGCTATAAAACGTGAATAGATTTGGAGTCGCGCTTTCAAAATTTGGTGTTCGCGACGGTGAGCCTGAATACTCAAGTTTGCACCCACCGTCGGCGCTGCGCGACCCATATCCAAAACCACCATGGCAGCTGTAGCCATCTTTCGCTGCTCGGACGTGACCATTAAGGTCACCTGCCACAACAATCATATCTTGTGACTGCACTTCCGCTGTCTTCTCCTCAAGCAGGGACGAGAACTCGTCCTTGGTTTGCTCGGAACAGCCAGTCTTGGGAGCATATGCAGAAAGGTAATGACATCATCGCTGCTCTATGGCGACAGCAATCTTAATCAAGCGGTCATCGAAACGTCCTGCGCTTGCTATCGCGTCACGAAAACGTTCAGAGACGATCATGTCGACACCACTGGTGGTCGTGAGACTTTCACATAGAACGGCCTTAAAGCGCCGTCCTATGTCCCTTGACTTGCAGCGGGACCACTTCGTCACCTGCACAGCACAGAAATCAACTCTTCTTCGCTCCAGTACTTATAACGACTCGCAAGAGCGGCCCGTCAACGTACTCACATTCAGCGTTGCGACGCGGGTCTTGCCTACGTTGCTGGACCAGCTCAGTTGTCCCCGATGCCGTCACGCACCAGGGACCCTCGTATATTTCTCACACTCACCGAGCTTTGCGTGTGCGCGTCGGCTCCCGCGGACGACGAAGCATCTACTCGAGAACTATTAAGCGTCATCAACCATATGATGTGACAACGGGTATTCGTAGGCCTGTCGCAAGGGCCTTTCGCCTGCAATCGAGTGTCCATGTTCGGCTTAGCTCGCCCAGCGAACAGGTTCCAGTGGCACCACGTGAAGGAACAAATATCGCCACCTGGTATTAGCCATCATTCTCTGATTTCTTGGGAGGTAGTCTTGAAAACTGAAATTGTGATTAGAAGTATAGAAAGCAGCGCGGTTATATATACCCATCACGAAAACGGTTCGAGAGGGATCTGCTAGAGCCACGTGTTAGACAATGGGCACTGCACATTAATGTAGAGTACAGGGCTTTTGAAAAAATTATATCATGACCATATTTTTCTGGTTGTGGTCGATGTTCGCAGTAGATCTTCATAGCGCTAACAGAACATGAACAACCTGCATTTGAGGGAGATGAAACAGGAGACTACGCATCTAGAACTTCAAGAAACTCTACCACAACGACGACGAAAAAGACTTCAAGGAAGAATCAGGACTACCTGAAGCACGTTTTCTTTCTTCCATCTCTCACTTGGTTTGCCTGCTGCCTCTGAGAATTGACTAACGATAAAGATTACCAGTAATGCTTCCTCTTCATTAAACGAATTTTAGAGATCTACAAGTAGTTGTCAAACTACTCGTTTTCATAGAAGTCGTTATAATTCTTGGCATCATTTGTGGTTTCTATGCGGTCGCCACTAAGCGAATCATGACGCTGGTGAGCCAAGTCCTCCCAATGCGAAGGGGTTCTAATCATACGAGTAACAATCTGTGTTTTAGCCACGTATTTGGACTCTTCAAGTAATACCTGGAACTGGCCGTTTCAAAGATTTTGCCGTGTCCTCGTCATCCGAGCACTGTAGCGAGTTAGCGAGGTAAGTCGAGAAAGCTTTTATTTAAAGAAAGCTATGTGGGAGAATAACTCGTCAAGTTCTTTTGCGCTCTAGGACAATGTTTTTGGAGGATTTTCCCCACAACTTGATTGCCGCATCCTTGAAGTTCTGTCTAGACCTACAACAGCCAGATCGAAGCGGCGAACTCGGTTCCTCGGTAGCAGTACATTACAGGTAAAACCGTATCTGCTATAGTTAGCTGTATATAACTTTAGCTGTAATTGCAAGCAATCGGAACCACATAAGAATGCAAACAGACGCAGAGACCTGTTTTTTGCAGTCCTGAGACAGGATGTAGGTACACACCTGGAGAATCCCGGATGAGTCGAAATCCAGAGCTAATCCAAAAGTTTGTTCAGGAGGTTACTGCTGATCCGCTAATGGAAACCCGAGGTGTGTCTTCAGCTCTAGAAATCTTTCCTTTCGGAGCTTTGTGGCCATTTTTTTGCAGGAGTACTGACCGAGTTGGTTCCTTTCGATATGATAACAACTCTTGGTCTTCTTCAAAACTCAACCCCTGAGCAATTAGAGGCCGTGAAGAGTTTTCTGGCGATGGAACACGGAAATATGCTCATTGCGCTCACAACCAGTGGCGTTGATCCTCTCGATATTGGATTTCTCATTAAAGAGTAGGTTCAACCATATAATATTTAGCTTTAGAACTGCTGAGCAGAAGAGAGGCTATTTTTTCCAATCGTTATTACTGTTTTATATTATTAGATGCTTTTAGAGAGAGATAGGACTAGCGACGTAGAATGTGTTACGAGTTAATGTTGCGGAGCGTAGGATCAGTAATAGTGGGAAATAAAGGATAAAAAGATAAAGGAGGGCGTTACTCGATCCCTTTTGGGATGCGCCATTCTACTTCCACGGGATGTCGTGGAGGCGATTTGAATGCGTATTTGGCCATACAATGACTTGCGGTGACTAGCCGATGAACAATTGAGCGCTTTATCCTTCCCAGGCAAATCTGGTACCAATTCGCCGACCCCGGAGGGATGGAGGGCTTGGTTGGCCTGGGCGGGAAATCCGAACCAGGAACCTGGTATCAGGCGCAGGCGACAGTCGGCGCCTCCTCCGACTGCGCTACACGCGCCCGTAGTGGGAAGTAACCCGACAAATATCATAGCGTTAATCATGAGGAAGTCCGGGCAGATTTCACTCCTGCATACACATCACCTGCCTTCGGGAATACTTGGTTCTTATTAGGGAATCCTGAGGTCACCCGGCAGTAGATCGATGTAGCACCTGAGTTTGATATCGCGTGCACCCTTGTCAGCTATCGCCAAATGGCATTGCTGTCTAATCTAGATTAGACTAGAGTAAATTATAGAATGTTCCCACTGCGCTTGCTGATGTCGCACTGTATATTCTTGTAAATAACGAATAAAATAACTGATGGCTTATCCATTTTTAGCCTGGAACGATCGATGTAGAGGCTGCATCGTTATTAAGTGATGTATTATTACGTTAAACCTGCGCCAGGCGAGAATAGAACCCATACGCTCTGTTTTCCGTCCAGAATGTTCGCCCATTACCTGCGCTGTTTAGAAAACGATGACAGGATAACGTTCATGATCTCCTGTGATATCGCGGATGTTGTGAACAAACAGACGGCGCTGACGATGCAATGGACTACTAGCATCCGAAGGAAGCGGGTTTCAACTTGGTCGCTTAGTTGATGCTATTTTTGTCTGTAAAGGACATAGCACTGATTTGTCTACCAACTGGATATTGCAAGTGGTTTTACAGGACACACCCGCATTCAAAGTGCAACTGACCATGAGGAAATCCATAAATGTAGATTGGGTTTTTCATTGCAGAACAATCCCTCCGCTCCTTGCAGGACCAGCGTCTTGTTATTATAGTTCAGTTAGGCGAGTGGAATAATTTTTACCAAGCGCTTCTTCGACGTCTTCACGACTTATGTCGAGTCCCAAATAACATCGTCCGTAGCGGAAATATGAAGCTTTTCATTGCCTTGCTAAAATCCCACCACATGAGTTGATATTAATTTGGGGATGATCATCGCTGAAAAGCGACGTTCATGATCGCACCAAACGTTTCAGAGTGACACTTTTCGATCCCAATGAGGAGTTGTCGAGGAGAGGTGTAAGTTTTTATGTGATCATCATGACTCGATACAAAGGCTAGAGTTTTTGGCTTCAGCGAGGGGATCTGGTTGTCATTCCTGAGTTCGAATTAAAGTTGGAAAGGTACTTCGGAGCTCTAAAGTATATGAATAAACGCTTGTTCAGAGTGAGTTCTTACAAATGTTGCACATGGAATTGGCAAGGCGGTTACAATATGGTTGAAGTGATTGAGAAAATGTGGAAACACACGAGGTTTCAGCAGTCCGATATCATTCGCATTCTTTAATGACAAGCCTTCTTTAGTGATAGCAGAAATTGGTGGGGCGTTACTGACAATTGACAATTGAGTGCTGTTGATCAAGCAAGTACAGCCCGATCAGCCAGCAGATAACGAAAGTTAAAGTTACAGATGAGTCATAGGATAGGATTTAGAAAAAGAATAAAACGTGAAACACATGTGAAATTCAGTTATAGTTTTGAGGGTTATTTATTGTAAGGGAAACCTACGAGTGTGACGAGTGATTGGACAGAGAGTTATCGGTAACACTTTCACCAAGTAAGTGGTACATACTAACGAAAGTCAGCTTACGCCGACTACGGACATGCGTAGACTTTTATACAGCTAACCATAGTACGGACTGCAGCAGAACTTTGAATTCTTTACAGCACAAGATTTGGCATGAAAAACAAAAGCGCTTTTAGGCCTACCTGAACGCTACGTTGAATCCTTACCGATCTATAAATGGTGAGTATTTATTTGTGCTGCTTGTAGAATATCAATTGTGCACATTGTCAAATAGTATGACAGCTGATAAAGCTTACAAACTGCTAAAGGTTGTGAAGTTAATCATACATAAAAGCTAATTTTATTATACGCCTGAAACATTTGAAGGCACAAAATACTGAAATCTCAAAATATAGAAGCTAAAGTGCCCGCAAATAGTAATGACTGTTTAGAAAATTCAGGCTTAAAAAGCATGCCCGTATACCATTTTCTACACCAATTTCTCGTCAATTTAAACAACTTTCAAACCAGGGAAATCTCTTAGGCGTATGTCTGAACTGCGAAAACAAATACCACTGTAAGAATCTCTACCCTTTAAATAGTAAGACTGGATGTTCCATTTTTACAAAGTCCTTAAACCCAAGGAGCTAGGGTGCCTCAAAGTTCACTATGGGATCGATTGCACACGTGCAAGACTACCGTAGTCGGCAGAAATTTCAAAAATGGATATCATATTTGTGATAAGCGCCTCAGATAACCTCCTTAGGCAAAGTTTGAGTGAAAAATTTTTCTACCCCTTCTCGACTTCGACCAAGGGGTTAACGGTCACGAATGTTCAATAGTGCCGCTTCAGATTTACCCTTGAAAATCGCATACTCAAGGCAGCGTACACTCATGTTCATCGAACCATCGTGATCAACTTTTTGAAGGATATCTCTGCACTCCTATAATAAAGAATCTCTCTATATGTAACATTTTTAATTGGTCGGCTTATCAGAGGAGTTTCAAGACCAACGTGCCGCCGTCTAGCGATACGTTAGAATATGACGGTAACTATACTCGCTGACCTGCCGGGACCTAAGTAGCTACTTGCTCATCATCAACAGTGTCTAGTTGTACACCTTCGACGGGCAGTAGGGTACAATTGGACTTGTACAATGATCAGCTGCGCTTCGTAGATTATGTGGGACACATGCTAGGATGACATGAGATTGACTGGGCAGCCATTCTCGGCTTGTGGACTGGTTCCATTATACGCGCTTCTAATTGCTTTATTTATGTCTAGTTGGGAAGGTTCATTCCCCCATGTAGCCAAGGGTCCTATCAAAAATCAGCAGAAAATACAAATTGTCGCATATAGAGGGAGCAGCTGATGAAAATCTCTCACTTCTCAGCCTATAGTGGAATATATGCATAAGGTAGGTTGGGAAGGTGAATGATACCAAAAAAGGAATGAACACTGAAAATGCAAAATACTTCGAGGTCATGGAATCGAACATCCGACCCGGTGCCTTCGATTAGCTGATTAGCACTGAACCGACGAGCTACTTGCTTCGACGACGGAGCTAGACGTATTTCACCATTTCTCTTATCTCCACGTGCAACACGCACGTACGCGTTAGATGCTTACAGAGCAATACATTCCTGGGTGTTCAGGGCCCCCTATTTCCTCTATTGGTTTTTCAGATTCTTCGAAATTAAGATATATATTGCGAATGCTGGCTTTATTTTCCACACAGAACGTAGCCGTATCATACCAGAGGAGCTTTGCGCGTCTTGTCAGCTATCGGCGCAAACGTCTTATGGCAGTCATCGTTTCAGATGCCGTTTAGGCGCGTAATCCCTGTCATCCAGCGCAGCATCTTCGTCTCCAATTACGCTAAGGCGCCTTTTATACTCGCGCCGCCGCGCGGCGTGGCGTGATGGTTGACATAGCTATCGGTTTTTCGCGCCGCATCGCATTCATACTCCGCCGCCTCAAAGCACCACATTTGACGGAATTTCGGGTTGTGGTTATGGTGGTATAGTTTGAAATCGCGATGCTGGAGGGAACGGCGCGGCGCGGCGCGATCAGCTGCGGCAGATTAGGTGTGAAGTGGGAGAGGGAGCTTATTTGGCGTGGTGATCATGAATCAAACATCCGTTTTTCATATTACGGTGGAGTTTGAGCGAAATCGGTGACCATAACCTTAGTCACCCGTACCTTCCGTAGCTTAGGAAGAGATTGGAGATCTGTAGACATTCACGAAGTTTTACCTACTACGCTAAAGATATGTTTAGTGCAAAATCGTCCCGGAATGGCCGTATGAGAGAGAATGCTGAGTGATTCTCGACAATGAGTACCTTCCAGCAATTTTACTTTTGAACCCGCACACCACGCTGCTGCAAAATAAAGAGTCGTTTAGTGTCATTTGCATTGCAGGGGATTCGGCTCAATACCATGGTCACGAATTTCAGCCATGGGTTGAGCAGACGACTTCGACCCCAGCTTTAAGAGAGGATTCGTCGCTCCCCACAGAAATCCCGCCACTAACATTGACAAGATGCATTCCGCGGATCAGCCGGACGAATCCTGTTTTGGTTCTTTAGCGACTCATGGACAGCCTCCTCCGTCATCCGTTATGGCACACAGACCGTAGTACGTAGAATTTGGTCGCCGCGCGTCGGTGACGCTCTCCTTTTTGACTACGACCGCGCAGCGGCGCGTCAAATTCGGAGCGTGGCGCGACTGGACGCGTTGCGCCGCGGCGGGAGTATAAAAGGCGCCTTAGGCGGCTTTACGTTTCTTACGTTGGAGGCAAACACTCAGCAGCTTTCTTTCATAGCTACCGAATTACAGTTCTATATATCTTTGATTCTAGCGCTCTGGCATTTTCTTGTCACAGAGTCCTCCATTCTTCGAATGTCGCTTTCACGAAGCTGCGCTCACGAGTGGGCTCAACGATAAGACTACGATCAGACGCTATTGATGATCCCAGGTAGTTGAGAAGTGAAAGCTCAGTTCCATAAGTCTTAATTGTGTGAGACTCGTTTACGCCCGTGGTTGAGCACTCGGTCTTCTTGACGTTCAGTCTGAGCCCGAACATGTAAGCGGTCGTACCAAACTTTCCTCCACCCGGTTCATCTTTATCTTCGCGTTCAAGCATTACGTAATCAGCACAAATCAACGTCCATGGGTTAGGCTTCCGAAGATCTCGGGTAATGGATCCACGACGACAAGAGGAGTGGGGAAGGTAGTCTGGAAAAATCGAAGTCAATTGAGAAACTCCAGAACGTCCAAATGCTGAGAGACCACGAAAACGGCGACGTTTTCGTGGTCTCTCAGCGGTCTCTTAGCATTTGGAGTCGAAGTCGAAAACAAGGCTTAGGCTTACAAGGAAGGCCCACGAACTTCCCACAAAGATTCTCAACGTAACCTATATGGTCTTGTAGAGGATTGAACGAGGATCATAGGGCGGGCTGATAAGGCAGAGGTTACACCTGGAATGTGTTTCGTTTTTGCTACGGGCCACTGGGAGGCCCAAAAATGGAAAAAATGGTATCACCTCAGACGGGCAGATAAGGCAGAGGCAACATCTGGAATAGCTCTGTCGTGCTCAAAACCTAACTTACAAAAGGTTTGGAGCTCAAATTAAAGTTAGATTATAGTAATATGGTAAATTACGACGTTTCCTAGACGAAGCTGCAGAGTAAGTTCAAGTGATTCATTTGCAACGGTGGCGGCAGCGGTTGGATAACCGAGTGGATAGCGCGGCGGACTTACGTGAGGGGATCGAGGGTTCGATTCCAGAGAAGGTTATAGGATTCGATCTGTGGTCTGGTCTCATTTTTGCAATTACATTTTGGCGCCTCATTCGTGAACACGATCGACAAGTATTGATTTGACCCATCATCAAGACACGGTCATCGTTTTTCGGATGCTTTACAGACTGCTTTTTACCCTTCTCGCAACTTCCACTATTTCAGCTAACTGTTGCCAAATACAGCATATTTTACCCACCTCATGGAATTTAATTAGCTGTGTATTTCTTCCTAACCGTTCTCCAAGCACTTACAAGAGACGGGTCGGGGCATTGCAAAAAGGAGCACTTGTTCTCGCTCCCTCAACCATGACGAAAAAGATTTTTCGTCCCAAGTTCATCTATAGGTAATCTGGGGTGGGGTAACCATTTTCGGTGAAACGATAGAAGGTGGAAGGTTACGATGGGTGTGTGTAAGTAAAGGGGTGTACGTAGAATAATCTGCACTGCTGCGCTTCACGACTCCGAAGGTCAAGGAGAGGACGAAAGAAAAATTTTGCCCAAACATCGCCCACGATGGTTATTTGGGGTGCGGATATGATACCTGTTTTTAAAATTTCCGTATATTAGGGCACCTTCCGGCAGGTTACGGTAAATATGGGTGTGTAAAGCTATCCACGTTAGCAGGGTCGCTTTCTTCTCCAATGTGGTCAAACTTATTTTCCAACCTTCGCCTTCAACCTTCGATGGAAAGTAGTTCAAGAAAAGTGATAATTTAGAAAAAGAGTGACAGATTCGTGGTCAGCAGCTTAAGTAATTCCCATAGGCGAAGTCTAGGCGAAATCGGTAGTCATGTCTTCGTCACCCTTATTCACCACTAGCTAATAATACGGTAATCTACCGATGCCAAAATGTACTCGTTATTAGCCAAAAAGGGAGCATTACACAGACCGAATTGCATAGATACCCCCGGAATCGAACCCTCGACCCCCTCACCTAGGTCCGCCGCGCTATTCAGTCGGTCATCCATTCGCTGCCACTACCGTTGCAAATGAATCACTTGAATGTACACTGCAGCTTCGTCTAGAAAACGTCGTAATTTATCATATTACTATAATCTTACATTAATTTGAGCCCCAAACCTGTTCACGCACAAGAATCTTGACTTCACCCCCCAACAGCGTGTTCTTCACCCTGTGCTCGCTCGAGGGAGTGGAGAAATGAGACTTGCACAACCCGTCCAAGCCCTTGGTCCTAACGCACAGGGGTCTGCCTGTTTCCCCCACATACTTCTTTCCGCCTACCGTGCATGTGCTCAGGTACACCACACCAGAGACCAGATTCATCAACCGCCTACCGGCCATTAACGGTGCATCGGTTATCGTATCTGCATCTCTGTATCTCTCTGTATCACTTACTATGTAGGCCGATATGGTGAATCCGCCGTGAGATGATACCGGCGATATCGTTGATGAATCTGACTCCAAATGTTAGACAGTCGCCAGCCTTTCCAAAAGGACAAGCAACACACGATGGTGTTGTACCAGGGGTGTGCGTAAATGAAATCCGAAATTTCGTAAATCGTAAATCGTAATTACGACAAAACAGCCGTAAATCGTAAATCGTAAACCGTAAATCGTAACTAGACAAGAGCTTCAAAGTTGGTCTCAGAGAAAACGGTCACTGCGTTACGCCACCATGTTTGCAAGAGGCGTTATTTTTTGCTTCAAACCAAACAAACCCCTTCGCCCCTTTTCAGTATATAAATTGAATCATGGCTTTCAGTGAAGAAAATTCTTGCTTATTGGTTAACTTTGTGAATAAGAAAATCACAAGCGACCACATAAAATGTTTAGCTCATCACAAAGATGTTCTATAGCATGTAGCTTCAAATTTTTGTCCTGAGATTCGACATAAGGTGCGTTACGTTAGGTACCTTCCACTACTGTAGGAGGCGAAGCGACGCGCTCGATTACCGCAGGCTGACCGGGTTCCGCGCCCGCCTCGGACGAGATTTCACTACGAAATTAGGCGAGTTGAGCAGAACTCGCATTTTCTCATTTCTTTTGTGCAAGTTGAGGGTCCGGCCACATGCCGCCCTCCTTGATTTTCTACATTTCCTTACTCTTCGACGGTTTCATAGGTTTCGCTCAGGCCATTTTTCCTTTGTTTGTTTCATAGTTTGTTACTTGAGTGCAGTCCTTATTTGCATGTGAATGTGGTTAGTACGAAATTTATTGCCTTCGTTAAAGTGTACTATAAGGATAAGGAGTAGCAGGAGTCACTCAGCTTCCCAAAGCATTTGAAAATTAGAATATCAACGAGAAAGAAGGGCGAAAACGAGTAAAGTCTTCACTCTTCAATTACAGAAAGTCTGCTTCGCGGCGCATAGTCTGCCCTGTTTATCCGCTATACCTTGTCCGAGGAGGGCTCAACAACCCACCACGCTACAGTAATCGGGGGGGGGGGGGAGCGGCTTGCTACCGTAACTCAGGGAGACACCTAACGCACGAACCCGGTACTGTATCCTATCTTTTCGACATTTTGCCACCTCTAAATTAAGCAAATACCACTCGTTGTGACTCGATGTCAAAGCTGATTTCCTGACAAAAATTAAAGTGCAAATGTTGCAAATGTTGCAAAAAGCGTAAAACCAGACGATACTTGGCACTACTAGCCGCGCTGAACCAAAAATAAAGGGAGTGCGCACGAAGAAAATGAAAAAATGGCAATCTCCAATGTTCTAGATAAGCTTTGGTACTAGAAGTGCTACTACAATCTATTATATATTGATCTATAAATACAGAGTGTCCCCGAAAAGGTCACAGTGTATTTCAGCTCTACACAAGGTTTTGCGTTGTGCGAAACTAAAAATTTTACGCAAGGCCTATGTTATAATACGGCGATGCGTCGGCGTATAACGAAGTATAACAGGCTAATTTGGATTCAATATGCATTCCTATCAAGGCGGATAACCACTCAGTACATGGTGACCCCTGAGCCGTTTTGCGCAGAAGCTTTGATAAAAAATAAAAATTGAAATGGGTGGGGTACCCTACCTCAAAGTTTCCTACCTCAAACCGCCTCATAGCATTGAACCGCAGCAGAGAATCATGAATTATGCAAAGGCTTAATAACTATTTTTGCACCCTTTCTTTAAACTGTCACATCTTCGACGGTATGCAAGCTATACGCGAATTTTTGAATGATCGCGGAGTAATGCCTTTCAATCGAAGCTAAATTTCGGAACGTACCAGAGCTGGCATTGCGCAGCTCCTTGAGGAATTTCCGCATTTCCACGGATTAATCACAAGATAGCGATCGTTGACTCGAGATGCACCATGCAAGATTCACTTTCCTACATTTGACAGCATTCGTGATGCATTTTCCCGCACCATTCAAAGACATGTTTGTCCTTTATCCGTTGTAAGCAAATCTGTCAACAATTTACCTAGAAATGGTTGAAGTAGACCTTCGTTGGGCCGGCCGAGGAATCGAACTATCTTGCTCGAGCACCTTTCTGCAGTATCACTCATCTAGACTCCAAAAAGCTGATGAAAGCAAGACCATGAAATATTCTACACACAGATTCTGAACGCCTACGGGAGGGTCTACTGTCAAAAATAATTCTAAGTATACTCAAACTGGAGCGTGCTAGATGTGGGTGTCTGTTGATCAAAGATCACATTTACGAAAATTTACGATTTACGACCCTAAATGTCGTAAATCGTAAATCGTAAAAAATTCCTCCAAAATCGCCGTAAATCGCAAAATCGTAAATCGTAAATCGTAATTACGCACACCCCTGGTGTTGTACGTAGGCAGTCGTACAGACGGTTTTGAACCTTCTGCTTTTTAAGATTGCTAGGGTCTACTCTCACTACAGCACATCGTTCATAACTCGTTTAGTATCACGAAATTCGAAAACTCCGATCGCTTTTGAAGAATAGGAGAAAAGTGATTTCTTACCACGCAAGAATCAGTTTTCAAAAAAAGAGTCTTCACAATGGGGAAGGGAGATGAGGAGGGTTCGACTTCTGGTCAATTTTTGTCGAAAAGCTTGCTGAAAATCGAACTTAGCCCGCCAAGAAAACGAACACTCTTACCATATGAAAACAGTTTCCAAAATGAATCCTTTCTTATAAGGTAAAAAGCTTACTTTTTCTCTAGATTCTATATAGTGATTGGCTTTTTCGAATTTAGTGTGAAATTAAGGTGTGAAAATCCATTCAAACAGAAATTTTGCTATCAATGAATAAAAGCTGCAACGCCTTACAATTAGAAGAAGGCATAGTGTAATCTCCTCCTCTGGCCTAAAAATGGAGATAGCAATTATTTGTCTTCAGAAAATGAGCAGAAGATAACTTGAACTAAAGTCGTACTAAAACTTTCCTCGAACAAATTATTATTCTAATCTTTTCAGAGCTTAACTTAAAAAAAGTCTGATGTCGATTTCGAACATGTTCAGTTTGATTTCAAGAGCGTTAGGGTTGTTTATAAGAGTGGTCATTTAACGTTTGAAAAACTTCAAATTTGACGTAAAAGTGGCAAAAATGGTACAAATGAGTTGCTGTTGTTTTTTAAATGTGGCGCAATAGAATATTTTGAGCTTTATATGTGAATTTAATTGTTACATGTATGTTGGACCTTATAGGTATGCAAAGAATATGCCTCCAAATGAATGACGTTTAATTTGAAGTCCTCTATGAAAGCTAATCATCTACACAATTCCGTTCTACTCCGATATAAAATCGTACTGCAATACAAACAATAGTATTGCTTGCTCTAGACCAAACGTTCACGTCGGATCTGGCTATGATAGAGGAGCTCGTCAACAGTCCGCTGTGGGTTCAGATTAATATGACCTTCGATGGTGGCGTTGATATTGGTTATTGTCACCCTCTGTATCCTTCGATTGCTCCGTACCTGTTCTCCATCTTGGCAGAGTACCGAGGTACAAACTTCTTCTTGCTGACCGCTGTCGAATCATTTTCCGAAATAGTGGTTTTTAGTTGGCGCAGAGGAGCTCAGCGGCGCACACCACACGGCAGATCGAGCGTTGACAACGGTGTATCGAACGTTGCGCGAACTGTACACGAAAGTGTCCATGCTAGACACGTGAGTTCACTACTACGTGCCGTATTCTGATAGTAGACATATTTGCCAGGGGGACTAAAACGACAAGCTACAGGCTACACAATTCAAGCCCAAGTTTAAAATTTAAAAGGCATATCGAAAGCCACAGTAATGAAGATCCACGTGACGTTGCAAGCAATCTATACTTTTCGTCCAATTGCTTCGATCGTTTCATTCGGTGATCCTACATATTGCCATCGGTCGAAAAAGCTACTCAGATTTCAGTTCCATTTAGCTATATTGACACTGGATAAGATACGACTTCCTATATAACGTAGAGTTTTTCGGGAACAGTCCAGCTTACTTTTACGCCATTACAAACAAACTCCAGTTGAGGCGCGTCGAATATAACGTTACTCCCGTTATTGCACGGTCCTGAGAGGAACTCTGCGTTCAAAATAACTCCCGTTATAGCGCGACGAGGGTCCGATTCCGGTCCTAACCGGAAAAATAAGACTAGCAACATGCTGACTGCTTTTTTGAACGCATCTTCTATTCCTCGTTCATGATGACGAAGAGCACTCGTGCGTCAATGTGCTGGATACATATCAATGTTGTTCTCAAGTCGTGAGCCATAGAAGTGCTCAAATTCAGCAAAATGACGAGCACAGTGTAGGATATCCGGAAGTTGGAAGAGCTATCAAAAACAACAGGGGTGTCGGTTCAAACGTTCTGAGTGATATCAGAACAATCGCCACCTATATATAAAAGAGATTGTCCAGCGATTGATTTAACCTAAGTGAGATACGCCGCATCGTCCACAGCAGGGGCGGTCGAGTTATCTAACTCGACACCCTGCGGCTGATTAGAGTCGCACGCGGACTTCGAATCAGGTGCAGGTGCATACCGATAACCATTAGGATTTCGAAGGAAGTGGCAGACATATCCATGCGAACGTCCGAGCTGACGATCAATGGCGCGGTTTGTCAAGCCAGCATCCTTGCTCCTCTGAGCTTGTTTCTCGATAGTCAGGACGCGTCCAGACTGGCATAGTATGGCAACTTGTTAGACCTCATCCTTTCCAGTCACTTCCAACTTGTTAAAAATATTGAGATCTTACCACCTATTGGCTCTAGTGATCATTCAAGTATTTACTTCTGCATTCAATGTTTCATAAACAAGCCCATTTTTTGCGTCAGAAGATCATTTCATAGAGCTAACTACGACGCCATTTGTCAGTTTCTTTTGTCCTTGGATTGGACAACGCTCCTTGAGGGATATCCTTCTGTAGATGACAAATATGAGATGTTCTTATCTATTTTACATGAATGTATCGAAGAGTTCGTACCTATAGAAAGGCAACCTACAAAATATGGTAAGCTACCACCCAATTTGGTAAGGCTTTTTGAACAAAGACAAAAGTGGTGGATGAATTATCAAACTTATCCAACCACAAATAATTTCAATACTTTTAAAGCTTTAAGTGATAAGTTTGATAGACTTCTGAAAAAATACAATAAGTATGTTGAGAGAAAAATTCTTGAAAGACCTGGAAAATCTTCCCTTTATACCTTGTTAAATTCGGTGCTGAAACGACCTGAACGAATTCCAACCCTGAAAGATTTAGCCGGACAATCTGCAGTAACTGATGAGTCTAAAGCTTCCATGCTAGCGAAACACTTTCAAAAATCTTTTTCGGAGTCTTCTTCAAATAGTGATGCTTTCGATACTGTGAGCTCTACTCAGAGCATGGAAAGCACAATTTGGTTTCACAAGGAAGAAATCTACAATGCTCTTTGTGCGCTACCTGAAAGCTTTACCGTTACCCCGGATAAAGTACCGCCGTATTTTATTCGGAAAATTGCCGTAGCTATCTCTTACCCGTTGGAGCACATATTTAATGCCAGTTTCATGCTAGGCGAGGTTCCTGCTCGTTGGAAGCATGCGTTCGTTACACCGATACCCAAGAAAGCGCCCTACAATCTAGTTACCAATTATCGCCCCATAAGTATCACATCCGTTTTTGCAAGAATTTTTGAAAGGAAACTCAAGGCTGTCCTCGTCAACTATCTCGAGTCAAATTCTCTAATTCCCAAAAACCAGCATGGTTTTCGCAGCGGTAGGTCAACGGAAACTTTAATGCTGTCAGCGTTAAATGATTGGACGAAGGCGCTCGATCAAAAAATAAACGTAGACGTCGTTTATTTCGATTTTATGAAAGCTTTTGATAAGGTTCCATTAAACAAGCTGATCTACCTACTGGCGAAAATTGGTGTTCATCCAAGGATAATTAAGTGGATAAAAAACTTTATAAACGACAGATCCTTTCAGGTCAGGGTTAATGAGTCATATTCTGAATCCATTCCAGTTACCAGTGGGGTCCCCCAAGGAGGCGCACTCTCTCCAATTCTTTTCATCATTTACACTTCCACGATTCCCTCTCTGGTTGATGAGTATGGTGTCACCTGCAAAATGTTTGCTGATGACGTAAAAATATACAGAAACATCGTTGGGAAGGAAGATCACGCTGCCCTCCAGTCTGCAATAGATGCTATTGCGGATTGGTCAAGGATGTGGGAGCTTCCATTATCAGGTGAAAAAACCAAAGTGCTTCATCTTGGACAGCAATACAACAGAAACTCTTATTGCCTTGGTGAACAGCAACTCAATAGCACACTTTCTTTACGTGATCTAGGATTTATTGTAGACACTAAACTTTCCTTCAGTCAGCACTGTGAACTTGTAGCTAAAAGAGCTGAAAGAGTTGTGCATAATATATTTAAGTCTCTGAAAACGAATTCAATAGTTCATTTATTAGCCGCGTACAAGACCTACGTGAGGCCCATGCTAGAGCATGGTACTACAGTATATAGCCCTACTACTAAGAGAGAAATCGCCAGATTGGAATCCGTGCAAAACAGTTTTACAAGAAAGCTCTGGATCAGAGTGCATGGGTGTGATTATAACAGCATTCCTCCGGCGCCTGGAAGGAACAAGTTCTTCAATTTACGCACTCTTGCTTGTCGCCGAAGAAAGTTCGATTTGCTAACGGTTTATAAGATGATAAATGGCATAGTGGGTCTTCCCCTTAACGAATTCTATTCAATATCCCATTCCAACACAAGAGGTGGCCAATGGAAGATCCTAGTTCCTAGAGCTAGTAGCAATATAAGATCTTCTTTTTTCACTAATCGAGCTGGCAATGAATTCCTGAAATTCTCGAAGAAAAACGGCTTACCTAATTCTATAAGGCAATGCAAAACTCTCATTGACAGGTATCTGCAGGAAGTTCCTTAGCAGTTTGGTTTGATCGATTTTGCTGTTGTACTAATTGCTTCTCGTGTTTTCTGCTCATATTCACTGTGTTCTGTGTTGATTTTTGGTGTTGTATTCTTTTTGCGTGGATTACCACGTACAATAAATAAATAAATAAATAGTAATTATTTTTGAAGAACAGGTCAAGCTGGCTATTTATGACAAGAATTTTCCGACAAAAAGTGCGCAAAATTTAAATAGGAATGTAATCATGCCCGATATCCTGGAATGGCTACATTCTTTCGGAACAAACAAAAAACGCCTAGTTTTTGCTGGAGATCAAGCTTTTTTCTGGAAAGAGCAATGCTTGTTTACGAGGAATTCAATGCGGCTAACGCCAGTTTATAGGAACGAATGCGAAAAGTTAGATGAGATCTTCAACTTCAAGTTGGCCTGATATTTTTGAAGCGCACTTTATATTTAAATACATATGTGTATACACGTGTATATACACGTGTATTTACGTGTGTATACGTGTATAAAATCGCTACCGCCAGACCGAGGACATCGAGAAGTTTTTTGGCATCAATAATGGGGAGGGCCATCTTCTGACAGACCGCAAAAAGACGTTGAAGCGATGGCGCGACTATTTTAACGAAATTTCCACTATGTAATTCCCTTGTCCGACCATTCCTTCTCCAGCCTCTGTCCACGGTCTCGTCCACATGATCACCATTGAAGAAACAGAAGAGGCTCTGAAGAAGACGAAGCCCGGTAAGGCGACATGGCCCGATGATCTGACAGCCGATTTATGTAAATCAAAGCACTGGTATCCTGCTGAGTGGTTGGCTGATTTCCTCAACCAGGTAGTAAAGGAGAAGGAAGCACCGGAGTGTTGGCACAACAGTACAACGATTCCGAATTGGAAGAAGACAGGCAGTCCTGCAGACTGCTCCAATTACCGTCTGATTCGCTTGCTTTCGCACAGCAGTAAGATCTTCGAGCGAATCCTCGACAGACGAATTCGTTCGGAAATCGACAAGTTCTCCGAAACTAGTGCGGCTTCGTAGCTTGTTGTGGGACCATTGATGGCATACACGCCGCCCGCCTCCTAGTGGAGAAGCATCATCACGAGAAACAGAGGCCGGCTCATATCGCCTTTCTCGACTTGGAGAAGGCCTTCGATCGCGTACAGCGTGAGGTTACATGGCACACCTTGCGACAGCACAACTTACCTAGGAACTTATTGAGTGAGCGAATGTTCTACTTCTGCCCAAAGAGTAGAGTGAAAGTTGCAGCTAGCACCTCGATGGAGTCTTCCATCTCCGTTGGGTTGCATCAGGGTTCTGCGCTTTCCTACCTCCTCTTTGTTGTCGTCATGGATGCCATTACGCGAGATCATCAGAGGCCACTCCCTTAGACGTTGCTATATGCTGACGATGTAATGCTCGCTTGCGAAGACAAAGGTGAACTCGTGCGACAGGTGCAAGCTTGGTGCCACCGCTTGGAGATATTTGTACTCAAATTGAACGTCAAGAAGACCGAATGCCTAACGACTGACGTGAACAGTCCGGCTGCATTAAGATTAACGGTACTGAACTTGCACGCACTTCGATGTTTAAATACCTGGGATCAGCAATAGCGTCTGACGGCGGTCTGATGGTTGAAGTGAACTCACGCCTGAGTACAGCTTGGTCTAATGGTAAATGGCGTCTGTTGACTGGCGAGATCTGCAACAGGAAGATATCAGAGCGCTTGAAGTCGAAAATATATAGAGCCGTCGTCCGGCCAGTAGCGATGTATGGCGCTGAATGTTGGCGTGTGACCAAGGAAGTTGAAATGCCCCTCAGCGTCACGGAGACGAAGATGCTGCGCTGAACGGCCAGAGTTATTCCCTTGGACCGCATCCGAAACGATGTCATTCGGCGAAGTTCGGTGTCGCTCCGATAGCGGACAAGATGAGGGAAGCCCATAAGCCTATTTCAACTTCCTTGGTCGCTGGCCAACACTCAGCGCCGTACAATGCTACTGGCCGGATGACTGCTCTGTAGAACTGCGAACGCTGTCTTCCTTTCCACGCAGAACGTGGCTATACCATCAAAAGCGAGGTTCGCGCATCTTGTCAGCTATCGGCTCAACGGAACCTCTGCCGATAACATCGTTTCGGATGCGGTCCAAGCGCGTGACTCCAGCCGTCCGGCGCAGCATCTTTGTCTCCATGACGCTGAGGCACGTTTCAACTTCCTTGGTCGCTGGTAAACACTCAGCGCCGTACATTGCTACTGGCCGGATGGCTGCTCTGTAGATCTTCGACATAAAGCGCTCTGGTATCTTCTTATCGCAGTCAACGAACTCCACTTCGACCAAGCTGCACTCACGCATGAATTCACTTCAACCAACAGCTTGCCGTCAGACGCGACTGCTGATCCCAGGTACTTAAAGGCCGCAGTGCGAGGAAGCTAGATGCCGTTAACCTTGATGGAGCTGGACTCACCAGGGAAGTCTCTCAGGCGTATGTCTGAACAACGAAAACGAATACCACTGTGAGATTTTCCTCCTATCATTTAGTAGGAAGAGATGTTCCATTTTCGCAAAATCCTCGAACCCAAGGAAATAGGAGCCCTTGAATACCCAGGAATCAAAGGGATTACGATTTACGATTTTACGACTTACGGCTTATTTTGCCAATTTTTTTTGCGTTTTACCATTCACGACATTTCGGGTCGTAAATCGTAAATTCTCGTAAATGTGATGTTCGATCAACAACCAACTGGGACCCAAATTTATGTGTGTTATAAAGATGTGCCTACTCCAATGGTCTTCTCTTATAGCGCATTGCTATTTCCTTTTAGAGTAGTTTTTGATTTCTGTTGTGTTACTGTGGTAGAAGACACCGTCCTGTGCACAGGTTTCTCGAGTACGACCTATCTCTTCGCTTAACCAACTTTATCAATTCTCTGACATTTCACAAGGAATGACGTTCGGAACTGGACAAGCTCAAGAGGAGAAAGAAGTGCAGTACATCGTTAAAAAATATTTCCTCTCTAGGAGACTGGGTTCCTCTGTCTCCGGCCGAGAGCAGGCAATGCAGATTGCATTCCTACAGTCGAAGGTCGTTTCAGTCGAGCCCTCAGAAAGACTCCGAAGGCAGTTTCTTTAAGAAAAGGAACGAGAATTCTTTTACCCACGCCCTGTTTGATAATAACGCCCAGCGAATTTGTTTATAATATTTTAATTCTAATCCTGCACGCATAGAGTTGGCGAAAATCCACTATACAGTATTATTCGTGATTGGAAGCAGGGTCTAGAATTTTGCTACACTTATTTGAAAAGCATAAGCCCTGGTGTTTCTGTCGGTTTACATTGCACTTCATACAAATTACTAACGAAGCGCGGTTAAAGCGAAAATTTCCGCAAACAGTCTGACTGGTTCTGACATTTTTGTTCTCCCTTTTCGGTGGTTTGGTTGAGGCTATTGCATTTACCCTAGCTGATTCACTTCCTGCTGCAGACTCTCGGAGAGCAAGTGTTCGTAACAGAAGTGGCGGAGGGTAACCGCAGTGAGCGCAGAGAATTATTAAATACTAGTGCCATATTTTAGTGTTCAAAATTGGAAAGATGCAGGCGAACTTGCATTGAAAACCTTACAAAACAAAAACAAAAAACTTGAAAAGAAAAAAAAGCGATGATTGTTGATCGATCCCAGAACTGACAGCACTTTTAAAGTTGAGAAAACGTCTTCTTTGCAATCTCTATAAAATTAACAGAGCTTCTGAATTGGAGTATCGTGCTGTGGTTATTGCTCGGTACCTGGTATCTCCTTGAGCAATGGATGTGTAACTACCTTCCTGCAGCTATCTATATATCGTTTTCACTTGCTGCGCTTAAGATGGACTCCTGCAAGCTGAACCAGTTTTAACTTCAACCGTATCCTTCCCAACTCATAGCTGAAGTAGGATTAGTTTCAAACCAAGCTGGACACCTAAATAAAAATTGTCTGTCTATGAAGATGTGAGAGTAGAAGGGGGACTTCGAGGGTGGAAAACCGACAGCGATCAGGAGGCAGCGACCTGGAGGAGCATCGGGATGGTCGATAGGGGATCAAGGAAGCAGGCCAAGAGTTTGGGACATGTAGGAACCTTTATGAAGTTACAAACCGGGGGCAGTAAGGAGGATCAGCAAGGGATCCATTACCATTAAGAGAGACCGGATTTAGAGGATGTGACACCGATGTCACACAATGCGCGTGCGCTCGCCGTCGTCGTGTCGTGAGCGTGGGAGGCATACTTAATTGGAGTAGAGTAGTAGGGAGGTTCCTGAGGGGGGCGGGGAGGAGGAACCTACCAAGGAACCTGAAGGCAGGACCAGTATGGGGAACCAACAAGAAGAGAGCCGTAAGGGAATTCATACGATGAACAAGGAATCTGCCATATGCATAGCCTCTTCATGCTCGACGCAGCGGCGTCTGCGCGCGCTTCTGAGCTTCTGGATTCAGAAGATGGGCCCCTACGTCGCGCAACAAGCGTCCTGATTCTGAATGCGTGTCACCGACGTCTTCCGTGAGCACGGGAGGACCACTAAGGGGTGGTGGAGAAGAGCAGTAACGGGGAACTCTAGGGTGGACCAGGAGAGCGACCAGGAAGGAAAAGAACCATCTGGAGGACGGCCAGGACAGGGAAACCAGCAAAAAGAGACCAGTAGGTGTCAATAGTTGGTTGAAAAAAAGAAGTGCGCCAGGAATTGGGACCAGGAAGGTGGGGGACTAAAGAGGGGAGGGAAGACCAGTAAAGGCGAACCAGCAATAAGATCCAGCAAAAAGAAACGAGAGGGGAACCTGGCTTCGGAAGACATGTCAACGATATCTGGAAACGCTATCAGTTGAGCATGAGCAACCTGTGGGACAGAAGTACTGCGCAGCACAAACCAGTGACATTACTGGCCGGTTCGGAGAGAATCTCCATGATGAAGGTACCGAAGTGGTGAACGGCTTGATGCCGATAAAGTACGCACCAGGTCCTAGATGCTAGCAAATTTTAAGTTTTACAAAAACTACTTTCCATAGGTCAGTGATGCTACAAAGTCGCGCGAGTACGAAACATGCCGTTAGGCGTGTCGGAGCACTTGTAATAATAAAATTAAAATAGAATATTTGGAATCGCTCCTTCGACATACTTCAATAAACCCTTCAAGAACAGAAGTATAAAACAAAGCTGAAACGTGCACGTTTCAGACCCTTCCCTTGTTAGCCCCTTGGTCGAGGTCGAGAAGGATTAGAAAAAATTTTCACCCAAATTTTTCCTAAGGGGGTTATCTGGAACGCTGATCGCGAATATAATATTCATGTAATTTCGGCCAATTGCGGTAGTTTTGCGCGTGTGCAAGCGATCCCATAGTAAACTTTGAGGTTCCCTAGCTCCTTGTGTTTGAGGGCTTTGCAAAAATGTCTTACTCTTGTGTGAATCTCCACCTTTACTACTATTTCAAAGGTTAGATTCTCACAGTGGTATTCGTTTTCGCAGTTCAGCCTGAGAAACTTCCCTGGTAAGTATCGAGCAACAAGGAAGTTGGGCGACAGCAGGATAACTTTACAAAACTGCCGCCTCTTCTATGTTAAAGGTAGATCCTTAACGGAAAATAGTGTCAACGTTCGAGAAATACATACACACCTAACCTCCTCTGTGAAGCGCCTTATCCATCAATGAACTTCGAAGCTGCTTGATCACCAGCTTCCCAGTACGAATCACATCAATATGTGGAGACCTGCTGCAGGTGTGGTTCTATTGGAAAAATTTCCTTGCTCCCATGTTTTATTCGGAAACGATCGGCTCCACCAATTGTTCAATCGATCTCAAATTAGGAAAAATAAACTTAAGTACTGATAAACGGCCCGACATGCAACAATTATATAAAATCATGACTTGATATACAACCGAAACAAAAGAGTTGGCAAAAATAAAGCGAAAATACTTCTGAAACTCAGAACACGCAGAAAATGACCCCGTCCCTCGACCAAGGGCGGTTTTGTAAGGAGAGTTGCCGCGCTTCCAAGCTGTCAGTTATTATCGCAAGGCCCACGTTTTCATTTAGTCCACCAACGCTAAATTATTTCTCCTGTGGGAAGTTAGATTACGTTGGGCAAATTTTTTTGCTATAAGAAGTGCTTCTGCGATAACTGCCTTGACCTGCGCTTGTACAGGATTCAACACAAGTGAAATGTAGTTTTCACTACTTGATGTACCTCGGTATTACATTTCTAAAGCATTGCTCAGAGAACTAGAAACTTGAATCCATAAGGTGGGCGAAGCACCATGACGGTTAATTCAATGCTTTATTTGACTGCAAATGGTAAGGTAAAGAAAGGATTTGGATGTCTCAACAGTGTGTGCTCCCTAGTTTATTGCACTAGGCGTTAATACATATACGAACGTCTTATATTGCAGACCAGATGATTGGATGCCCTTGTACGACATTGTGGACAGGAAGGAGATGGTGCGTTTTCAACACAGTCATGGTGTCACTGAACGGTAGCACAACATTATCCTTTCTAGTACCGCAAATTCGGAGGAAACTACTTCAGCATGGTAGTGAATGACCATGGATATGCGTTTTCTGGTACAATTGGATCAAGGTGCGTGGATGACTTTCTATATTACTTGTGACAACACATACATATCTGTGGGCTTATTTTATGGACTGGTTATTCTTCGTTTACCTCTATCCACTTAATACACAAATATATCAAGAGACAATACATATGCTTTCGTGAAATTTTCGATTGTTCGAATGGTTCCGAGTACTGATGTTCTTGAGTGTTCGAATTCAAATATATTAGAACAACGTTCTAAACACTCGAGTGTAAACACATTCGTTAACGTGATTTTTGAATTCTCGAATTCGTATGCATTATAAAAACGCATTTTGGAATATTTCAATTTGAATATTCAAATATTATTATTTCAATTTAAAATACCATTCATTCGAATACCCAATCGACTTCAAGTGAGTCATTCGTGCATAAGTGTATAACAGATCCACTAAGAGTTGATGTGTTCGACATGTCAGATCCTTTTCCATCAGTGGCAGCTTCGACCTTTCAAAAACATTCTAGGTGACATTCCACTTGTCATATACCACCCTTTGTATTTTCACAATAAATAATCTGGAGCAATCCAATCCCGGATTTAGGATTTGCAAAGTCATGTAAAATAACTTTATTTGTCCTCATTCGAATTATGGAAAGACTATGTCTGGCAGTGGAGTGGCAAGTTATTTAGTTTTGGTTCCGTTGCTTCCCTTCACTCCATTCTTTTATTAAGGTCCTCCATTTCGTTTGCTCCGACAACATGAAAAAACGAAGCATAGTTTGCTATTACTTGTATTATCAAAATTATTATCAAAATTATTGCTCTGCATTCCTTTTTGTTTCTTACCTGGTTAGACACCTAGAGCCGATCTCTCTGATTGGTAACACTATTAGGTTGTCGCATATGAAATGGACGATTTTGCTACCTCAATTTCTGGCATATTCTTCGTGACCGAAGTGTCCCTTTTCAAACAATGTATACAGTTTTTGAAAGCGTAGATTCTGCGCATTCAGAAGCAATATTCGTTTTCTGAAAAATTGTCCGCTTTCAGACGTCCTCAGACATTCTGGCGGGTGGACCACAGACCAAGTGCCGGTCGGAATCTCGATCACAAGCGATAGACAAGAAGACCTCAATTTCTTGTCGATTCTTCGTGGCCGAAGTGTCCCTTTTCAGACAATGTATATAGTTTTTGAAAGCGCATATTCTGCTTATTCGGAAGCTGTATACGTTCTCTGAAATATTGTCTGCTTTCAGACGTCCTTAGACATTCTGGCGAGCGGACCACAGACCAAGTGCCGGTCACAATCTCGATCACAAGCGGCAGACAAGAAGACCTCAATTTCTTGTCGATTCTTCGTGGCCGAAGTGTCCCTTTTCAGACAATGGCCGGTATCGCCCCGAAACATCTGCCGCTTGCTCCGAGATATCCGTCGGTCCACCGGCACATAAGACCTGCGCTCGACAACGTTAAGGCCTGCGGTCCACAAACACTGATGGCATGCCTTTCATAACCACCAATGTAGTTATGACTGGCTGTACTGGTTGTTCAAACAAGCGACATAGCTTATTTAATCATGGCGTGCTGTTCATACGATTCCCGCATCTAGGCTAACCATGTGTTCCTATGTTAGCCAGGTCGCGTTTGGAGGTGGTAACTATTCTGTAGAATGGATGACCACTTCCAAACGCATAGGCGACCCGGTCTAGCTGAGGAATTCAACTGAACTGCGGGGATAGACTGCAAACCACGGTCAAAACTCAAAGTTCGGTCGAACTTGGTAGATCAACTATCTTCACAAAAAGTGGTTAATTATTTTATAAACGAAAAAATGCATAAAAAAGTGTCGCTGACGGCAAGCACAACAGATAAGTCGAACAAATACAGCAAATAATAGAGCTCCGCCTCGCTTATGGCTTCTGAGCGGGTGTACTCTTTGGCTCGCTGGATACGGATTTCCGTTTCTCGAAGTAATAAAGTGACGCACTTAAGCTTGGGTTGCGCCTACTACATATAACACAAGTATAATACAAATTGAGCCCCACTGCTAATGAATGTCCAATTAAATCAACAAAAGCATATCTATTTTAGTGCTATACAAGTGCTTCGACACGCCTAACGGCGTGTCTCGCACTTGCGCGCTTCGCGCGACATTTTAGCATCACTGTGATCTATGGAAAGTAGTTTTTGTAAAACATAAAATCGGCTAGCATCTAGGACTTGATGCGTACTTTATCGGCATCAAGCCCTTCACCACTTCGGTACCTTCATAATAGACATTCTCCTCGGACCGACCAGTAATGTCATTGGTTTGTGCTGCGCACTACTTCTGTCCCTCAGGTTGTTCCTCCGCAATCGTTCTCATGCTCAACAGCTAGTTTCAAGTTGTCGTTGACATGTCTTCCGAAGCTAGGTTTCCTCCTCTCGTTTCTTCCTACAGGATCTAATTGCTGGTTCGCCTTTACTGGTCTTTCCTCCCCCTCTTTAGTCCCCCACCTTCCTGGGTCCAACAACTGGCCCACTTCTTTGTTTCCACTATTGACACCTACTGGTCTCTTCTTGCTGGTTTCCTTGTACTGGCCCCTCCTCCAGGTTCTTCTTTTCTTTCCTGGTCGCTCCCCTGGTCCACCATAGAGGTCCCCTTACCGCCCTTCTCCACCACCCCCTTTGTGGTCGTCTCACGGCACGGTCGTTGACACGTATTCAGAATCAGGATGCTTGCTGCGCGACGTAGGGGGACCATCGTCTGAATCCAGAAGCTCAGAAGCGCGCACAGTCGCCGCTGTGTCGAGCATGAAGAGGCTATGCGTGTGGCAGATCCTTGTTCTCCGTTTGAATTCCCTTACGGCTCCCTTCTTGTTGGTTCCCCATCCTGGTCCCGCCTTCAGGTCCCTTCTTCCAAGTAGATTCCTCCGTCCCCTCTCGGGTACCTCCTTACTACTCTACCCCAATTAAGTAGGCCTCCCACGCTCACGACACGCCGACGGCGAGCGAACGCCCATTGTGTGACATCGGTGTCACATCCTCTAAATCCGGTCTCTCTTAATGGTAATGGATCTCCTTGTTGATCCTCCTTACTGTCCCTCCCCTGATTGGTAACTCCCTAATGATCCCTACGTATTGCCTAAACTCTTCTTGGTGCCACCCTCTGGCCTGCTTCATTGCTCTCCCCATCGACCATCACGATGCTCTTCCTGGTCGCTGCCTCCTGATCGCCGTCGGTTCTCCACCCTCAAAGTCTCCCTTCTACCTTTACCCCTTTAGTAGTCTTCTCATGCTAATGGCACGAAGGCGGCTTCTGAATTTGGATGCTCAGAAACGTGCGTAGGTGCTGTTGCGTTAAGCAGTAAAGGACTGCGTTTCCCCTGCTGCAGCAACATCCCACATTCAATAGCAAATTTTGCCCGCGCTGTAGATGATGAGGGTACCTCATTCAGGTTAAATCATCGACCGCCCTCGCTGTGGATAATGCGGCGTATCTCACTTCGCTTAGATCACTAGACCGCTCTCCCTGTGGGTAATGCGGCGTACCTCACTTAGGTTAGATCACTCGACGGACAAACTCCTTTATATATAGGTGGTGATAATTTTGACCCTATAACTGGTGGCAATCCTTTGATTTATAAATTTTTATTTTTATTTTTTGGTCATCCTGAGGTTTATGTTTCAATTCTGCAAAGTTTTGGTATTATTAGTCAGTCTTTGGACGACGTTACACTTTACTAGTAAAAGGGAAGTTTTTAGTTCTTTGGTTGAAGTGTATGCTATTTTAAGTATTGGACTAACTGGTTATGTAGTTTGAGCACATCATATGTATACAGTTGAAATGGATTTAGATTTACGAGCTTGTTTTAGGCCGTTATCATGGTTATTGTTGCATAAACGGGGAGAAGGCATTTAAATAATTGGCTACATTATGCATTTGGCATGAAAATAAATTTTCCAGCTGTTTTATTGTAGGGTTTAAGTTTTATCTTTTTATTTACTACCAGCGTCGGTCGCCGGCTCCGCCGGCGCCGACGCTGGAGTGTGCGGGCCACGCCAGGCTAGCCGGCTTCGCCGGCATCGCATCCGCGGGCCACGCCGGGCTAGCCGGCTCCGCCGGCGTCGGGTATGGCGGGCCACGCTAGGGACGTAGCCAAACCTAGCTACGGATGCTTCCTTACCCAGCGTCGGTCGCCGGCTCCGCCGGCAACCAACGCTGGGTAAGGAAGCATCCATAGCGTCGAGCACGTTGAAACTTACGCCTACTCCAGACTGATTCCTTGCTTCCTACCACTCACTCAGTATAGAAGAATGTTCTCAGCACTCCTTCTTCATCTAGCGTTGAGTTCACAGCCTATTGCAGCTTGTCAAGCCTAAAGAAATGTCTGACACTTCTGTCCAGTCGTCGTGCTTCGAGCCGCTAGGTGTGGCGAATTCCGGAGGTGACTTCATTAGCCACTAATTTTGAGAGAACGTACGGGAAGAATTATTCCGAGAGCCTAGTGTAGTCGAAAACTGGCGTGGGACGGGAAATTGGTTTCCGCTGTTGACGAACCACTACAGACAGTGACTTAAGCCTCCCTCCTTTATGAGATTTGTGAGATTTTCTGTCTCTGATTTCCTTACCTCCAATGTGTCAGATAGAAATCGTGGTCGGTTCGGTTTGAGAGAAAACCGATAACACCACTCAAGTGATCGATAATATCGATCGATATCGATTGCCTGATCAAAACGCCCAATCTACCGCGGAACGCTCCCATCGGCCGACATAATCAGGCAACTTCAATCCCGATCGGTTAGGTCTGAGAGAAAACCGATAGCACCACTGGTTATTTGATTGATAGCGTAGATGCCTCTTAATTGAACCACCAAAGTGGGGGTATGTGTGCTCCTCACTGCTGTATTTGTTATTCAACTACTGCTATCAATCGAGTAAAAATCGCTCAGCGAAATAACTTCGAATGGGAGAATCTTACAGCCCGCAGCTAAGAAGCAAACATATAGCGCATTAAAAGATGAGATCGCGCCATGCACTTCAAAAATGCCACGTAATTGATCCACCAAAGTGGGGATATGTGTGTTCCCCACTGTATTATTTGTTGGTAAATTTACGCTATCAATAAATATCGCAACGTCTTAGAAGGGGGCCCAAGCGATAAATAGGAATCATGAGTGGGCGGGAGAAACTGTTGCATGCGCTCGACACAACGAACTTCGAATGGGAGAATCATACTTACAGCCTAGCTAATGAGCACGCATATAGCGCAATAAAAGACGAATCGCACCATGCCTTCGAAAAGTTCACCGCAACTTTTAATCGACTGATAATGTATAAGCCACTTAATCACAAAGGTGGGATATGTATGTTCCTCACCGTACGAATAAAAATCCGACAGCTTGGAAGGGTGTAGAAAGTAGGAAGTTTATGTGGGCGGGAGAAACTAATGGGCTCAATCCAACCACCTTAGAATGGGAGAATCTTACTTACAGCCTACAGAATCAGGCGCAGAACGGCTCGGGTGGACAGGGCTCATCGTGTTAAGTGGTTGTCAGCCCCTTTAAGAAGCACACGAGTGGATAAGTGGTACAACTAGTAGTGGGGATCAAATAGGCTGGGGCGGGAGGCCCACGATGTAGGAACGCCCAATCCGTCGTTTTGTGCTGTATGAATTTCAAAATTATCAGCAGCACTGGTGGGTTCTAGCCCTATGGTGAACCAAGTTAGTTCACTTCTGCTGTGAACGGGCACACATGTGCCTTCCTACCAAGGGGCATACTCTAACGTGTACAGCGAGGAGCACTAGAATAGGGCCGCAGATTCTCACCACAACACTGACATCAACTTAGGACTCTCGAAGAGAAACAAAGTGAAACGGTGGCAAAGGCAGTAACGAAGAGCGGCAGTATGGATTAACACAGCAGGAGCTGTTCTCAAAAAAGGGAAGGCGGAAGCTCGCACACATCAGAAGGTTATGCACGAACACAGAGAAAGTAGCAAGAATAGGAATGAGCAGTGACCTCGGCCATGCACACAGGCGGCTGAGTTGTACCCTGCGGTAACACAACTGTAGCAGTACCAAATTGCAAGCACTAATTGACCGGTAGCAAGGACAGGAGCCTCCAAGGGGGTGAGTTCGAAGCAGTAGCCTCCCAACACGTGCGCGGGCAGAGCCGCGGCGCCGGCCTATTTCGCAACGCCTCACGTGTCCTCCTCGGCAGCGGCGATCGCTCACCTCCCGGCGCTCCCCTTCGGAGAGAGAAGTCGAGAACCTGCCTCAAACTTGGGTGATTAAACCATCGAGCCCGCGGAATTTACGAAGTTTCCCACGGTCACGTTGAGACAAAAAAACCCTCCTCTATTATATATGGTGGGATTGGTGGATTGACGAGGGTGGTTTTGTCTAGTTCTAGATCACATATTATCTTGCATGATACTTATTATGGGTATTTATGAAGAAGAGGGCCCGTGTTGCCGTGGGGTTGCCGGGAAACAGGGAAGCGCAATCTCACGGCACCCGGGCACCGGTGCTTCATATGTACCGGTCCCGTTGTGCCGTGGGGTTGCCGCGTTTCCCTGTTTCTCGGCAATCCCACGGCACCACGGGCCCTCTGCTTCATAAGTAACCTTATTATGTAGTTAGTCATATTCATTATGTATTGAGATGGGAGCTGTATTTGGTATTTTTATAGGTTTAGATTGTGATGAAGACATTACTGGTTGTGTTTATGATAAGTTAATAATGTCTGCCGTATTTTTTAAACATTTTAATTTTTAATTTAACTTTGTTCCTTTACATTTGCTAATCTACATGGTTTTCCTCGTAAGTATATAGATTATCCTGATGTTTATTAAGTGTGACATGTTATGTGTTCTTCATCGTCAATATTGAGTGTGTTTGCAATTTTATTTCTGTATGTGGTAACGAAGTCTTTTTTAGTTGTCGAATGATATTGGTTGATAATTTTGTTAAGACTAGGCCGAAGTGTAGATATAGAAGTTATGTTTTATGTTGTTTTAGTTTTTATTTTATTAGTTTTGTTATTTTTATGAATTTTCCAGTTATTTTTATGTTTCTCAGGGCTTTGAGATTATTTGAGATATTTATTTATTTATTTATTTATTTATTTGTGGTCTCCTTTGCTGACGTGAGAAACCGTGTTTAGGTGAGTGTTCAGATGTGAAATTTCGGCGCCGGCACCACCCTGTTTAGTACATAAACGACAAAGGAAAATCAAATGATGAGGCTGTTAGCTCACCACGTGGCACCGACAATACGTCGACGTCGATCGATAGTAATGAACTGAACCAGACTCGCTAATGATCCGCAGATCAAACCGCTCTTTTTCGATTTGTTTGTGCAAATGGCGGCACACTGCTTGTTTCGGGGCAATCGCAGGGCGTTACGCCCATGCCACGTCTTCGCCGGACCTCCGCCGTTTGCACGGCCAGATTGATTAGAGGTGGTTTGTTCTGCGGTTCACCCGCCAGAATGTCTGAGGTCGTTTTTACAGTATGAGTTAACGTGAAATTCGGGTGCTCTACTTATATGAGTGGAAAAGCGGACACAACGCTGCGGCCACAGCTCGTACCATCAACGCTGCATTTGGGGAGTATCTCGCTAAAGAGCGCCCAATTCGCTGCTGGTTCGAGAGGATTCGATCTGGAGATGAAAGTCTTGAAGATGAAGACAAGGGTAGGCCGCCATCACGACCAATTCAAAGCCAATGTGTAAGCTTCTAACTGTGAGAGAGCGAGCACAGCATTTCGGCGTTAACTGCAGCACTATCAGTCGCCGCTTAAATACAATCGGAAGAGTAAAGAAATTGGGTAAATGGATCAAGCACAAACCGGCCGCCGGGGAAATGCTGAAGCGCCACGACACCTGTGTTTCGTCGAGGCTGCGCAATCCCTGGGAGACTTTTTCTACAGAATTGTGACGCTCGACGAAAAGTGGATCCTTTATGGCAATAATCGTCGCTCTGTTCAATGGCTGGACAAGAATGAAAGTCTCAGGAAGATGCTGAAATCAAGTTTCCATCCAAAGAAGACCATGGTGACCTATGGTGGACAATGAGTGGTGTAGTCCATTACTTCTTGAAGATGAGGCTATCACAATGAAGATGTACTGGTGGATCACTTCAATCTTCGTTGAACTGATCCACCAGAAGTTGATTGAAAAGCAGCCGACTTTGGTTAGTGACGAGGCCTAATCCAACCGCATGACAACGTGCGTCCGTAAGTTTCAAAAATTGTTCTACAGGAACTGGTTGGATTTTGATACGAAACTTTGCCACATTGAGCATATTCAATAGATCTGTCCTCCACCGATTTTATTTTTTCAAGCATTTAGTTCGTCATGTGAAGGATACAAAATTCAGCAACCAACATGATGTCAAAAACGACTTTATGTGTTTTATTAATCTCGTAGTTCCGACTTCTAAAAAAAGGAATGTCTAAGCTAATGTCGCGTTGGGAAAATGTACTAATCGTAATGATGCCTATTTCGATTAGTAAAATCGCTTCCAAGCAAAGTTATGATCTGACAACGTTTCAGTCAAAATCGACCATTTGATATGCAACGACCTAATTCAAGCATCGCTTTCAAGACGCTCTCCGTATAAACCTTTTCAGCTTCGGTTCCCTATCGTCAACTGCGTTTATGAACAACCTAGCCCACAATTTTGCGGATAACCTTGCTCACACTAAAGGCTATACCAACACCGTGTATCCATTCATCGTTGTGAGGAACGGCTCGGTAAGAAATTAGATGGCATTGTAAAACGCATTGTAATAAGTTTTGGAATAACGGAATTGATGTTCTGTTAATGTTTTCCGTTGTAGTATAAGTACATGTGAAACTACGCTTTGCAAAAACGGTGAAGCTTCTATTCGCGATGCGTTTACTTTTCTATATTCTTTCCAAGCTACAGCGCGAAGGTGCCTCTCAATAGTAAAATGGAAACTTTGCCTTTGTGTGGGAGAGCAATACGGCTTTTTGAATATTTTTTGCAATACTACTCGTAATGTTCTTCCATGGGAGTTGGCGAGACTTTGTATGTGGATTCACCCTGACGGCGCATCTGACCTTATTATGATTTAACAGCATTGCAGAGAATGTAGCAAACAGAAACAAGGACTGAGGCACTTGCAAAAGTAGTGGATAAATGTGCGATTGCAAAGAACAGGGTTAAAAAATAAGGAGGAGGGTGCCGAACACATTAACACGTTGACGAAAAGAGGATTTTCGCGTGTCGTGACGCGACATACCGTGGAACAAACTTCGTCTAAAGATAAATTTGGGATGCCAAACATGATGCTAATGTTTGCCTTAACAGTTACGGTTGGCATTTAAATTTTTATTTTAAGAAAAAAATAACTTCAAATTAGCCTTGAAGCACAGAAAAGGAACATGCACATTGCGCATCAAAAGATCAGGTCGCGCCATGCACCCAAAAAAATCGTCGCAACTTTTATTCGATTGATAGTGCGAATGCCACTTGCATTAACTATCGAAGTGAGGATTTTGTGTTCTTTACAGTGCTTCTTGTTGTAAGGTTAACAGGTGTCAAATTTCAGAGAAAATATATGAGAATAAAAATTCTACTATCAATCGAATCAAAATCGCGCTCTTGGAGTGGACATTGTGCCGCAATCTCGTTTTTTGACCCTAAAAAAGTGGCCGCCTTCCTGCTCTTTAACACAAGTTTTAGTCCATTATTTCTCCTCCATAAATAAAATTTTTATAAACTTTTGAACAGTGCGTTCACCTACGCGGTAGCTGATTTAGAAAGTCGGTGGTCCTGACAGGACTATCGAATAAGGAGGAAACCGGCCGTTATCCTTCAAAAGGACATCGGCATCGTGTTCAGCAATAGCGTCTCTGGACGAAGTCTGGATGGACCGTATATCATTCTTGTTAAAATAATGCACTGCCTCGCTCCATTGAGCGACATTGTTGCAAACGTGTTAAAGAAAGATTTCCTCCTAAACAAGCATTGGACGGTGGGAGCGCGGAGGCGGTGCGAGACATTGATAACCGGGCGAGCGAGCTGTACAGTCCGAAAGGTCTTACGATCTTACCTGAAAGCGATATTTTTCCATATGGAACTATATCGAACGTACTCTGGGCTTGGTAGAAGGTTAAACTTAAAATTTGCCTCGCACCAGTTTGAGGACGGCACAACGCCTTAACCGAAATGCTTCAGTAATTGCTTGGTTCTTCCAGGAATTTTTTGAAGACTGAACTTATTCTGCATAAAAAGATTTTTTAAATATGGCGCCATCTCGCGAAGCAACAATTGCAGCACTTGTTTATCACAATTTAGATTGCCGATGGTGATATGGGGAGCAATCCGTTATTTCAACAAAGCAGCTGACCGCGGGGTCTTTGAACGAAGCAAGTGAAACAAGCTTAGAGGAATGTGTGCTGACTGTTCCAACGAGGAAATAACAAAAAAGGAGCTACTAAATAAATGCACGCAGTCCTAACAAGGGATGGGTCTGAAGCGCATGTCTGAACGGGTGGAGCGAGTCATATAAGGAGAATCCTCACCCCACCAATTAGTATAAAAATGTGTTTGTCGTTAAAACCAAGTAGTAGGGGGTCCTTGATGCTACATTGGAATGCGGCGCCTCACGAGTTTGGGGGTCTCGTACGCCCACGATGCCCCAGCGCGCAAGTGGCTCGGAGCGCAGTGGAAGTGGGGTTGCTTCATGCGAGGAGAGGTTTGGTTCTCGTGCGCTGCTGCATTTTTGCATTTCAACTGATTAGTTGAGATTTGGGGGATTCTGACGACTATACCATGTTCAGACGTTTTCTGCGCATTTTCTAGCTGTACGCTGTGGAGAGCACCATTCTCGCGATTTGTTTATTACTGACCGGCTTTTTAACCAAAACGTCGTCGTCAACTTCTATTTGACGTGCTTCGAAGTCCAGCATGCTGGCTGTCCGTTCGGCCAGCTCGATTTCTTCTCTCGAATGTTTTTTGACCAAAGGTGGGCAACACTTCAGCGTGAGCAGGTGGATCACCACTCGCATCTTCAGACATTGTTGCTGTTATGTTTTAGAAAACTTTCAGCAGACCTCTGATTTCCGGGAAACAGGCAAAGATGGGAAAGAGTGTGTCGATGCCGTTTAGGTTAATTTGCGGGATCCACAAACCGCGTTTCTCACCTGAACCACCTTCGAGGTCACATCCTGGTCTCTTTTGAAAATCCGAGCAGGATGGCTCTTCCCGAAAGTCATTGGTCTATGGAAACAGACTGTGAAGAGCCTGTGGCCTTTATACGTTGCCCGTATTGTGCCTAGTGGTGCTTCATGCACTTTGTTCCTGTGTTTCACTGACGCTGAACATTACTACATCGTCATGTTGAATACCACAGTATTAAGCTGGAAAATTAGGCATAAAAACGTCTGAAAATGGTATAGATGTCAGAATCCCCAAATCTCAACCAGTCAGTTGAAATGCAAAAACGAAGCAGGGCAGAAGAACCAAACCCCCCTCCTTCGCCGCATGAAGCAGCCCCACTTCCACTGCGCTCCGAGCAGCTTGCCAGCAGAGTAAACACACAGGTAGAGTTTTGCCTCAAGCAATTGGAAAGCGTTCTACCAATCAATTAGTCCAGAACTATAATAAGAAAGAGCAACAGAGAGATAGGAGGAGGTTCCACACACAAGGAAGAAACCTCTTTGCCGTTGATGGACCAACCCGCTGCTACCTATGCAAGAATTGGAAATCCTACTAGAGGTTCCAATGGCACTTAGATACCAAGCCATCATTCCACCTTCTATTTATATTTTCATACAAATAAGTGCTCCAGATCGGATTGATACCGAACATGAGATAAGACCAACAAGGATTTATTGTAATGACCGCACAGAGGATATGCTTTCGTTTCCTATCTACATGCTCTTCGCCATAAAATAAAGCGTGGAAAAAGGTTTTGTTTCAGAAAATGCGAAACTATCTAAAATAGTTGGTTTTCCTTGTTGTAATTTTATATCAATGTTTTTGGTCAGGTCGATGTCGCGTATTCGGGCAGCAGTGGATATCCTCACATAAGTTTTGGAATCCCCCGCATCATATTTTCTCTCGTGATGCGTTTTCGTTTTGGACTTGGTTTTGAGGATTCTTTGAGTTTTCCTATTCTTTATCCGAATTTCGAAGGAAAGCTTGTAACAGATTATTACCCACAAGTGAGTTGTTCTACTCTAATCAAAGTAGGCAAAGCGCGTTCACGTTTAGGTCTAACATTGAGAGCCTCCAAACTTGCGATGAGTTTTTGCGATGGAATTTTTACAGGATGTAGGGTTTAAAATAAGTGGACCCTACATCCTGCAAAATATTTAGAACGTGTGGGAAACAAAAACCGTTGTTAATTTATTAGGAATGCTCTTCTGCGATCGAAAAAAGACGTGCGAAAACGTGGGCACGAAGTTTATCACATCCTGCTGCCACCTACCGAATAGTGTCGGTTGGCGTAGCGGATAGTTAATTCGCCTCTCGGGCGCATCGACTGGGTACGGTTCCGTCCCCGGTATCGCCAAAGTTTCTGCATACATCGTGTCGTTATTATTATGTGCTTGCGTGGTGACAGGAATTAGTTTGTACATGATATTGCTCTTAATAAGCAAATATAGCCTTTTTGTACTTTTATTTCAGTTACCTCTCATATCGTATTTGCATGTATCATTCTGTTGGATCGCTAACATAAACATTTTCTTGCTCACATGAAGTAACTGTGTTTATTGCTGACAATGGAAATCAACAATTATGATATGAAACTATGAAACATTCAAAGCATAAGCGCTTGTCAAACCAGCAGCAGCGCTTGTCAATCTTACATACGCTAGGGACGAACAATCTTCTTCTTCCTGACCAGCATTACCAGTTCTTCGTTGAATACATAATCGGTGGGCGTAGAGAGGGGCCCCAGGTGACCATCAACAAATCCAGCTGCACCAACGCATGTGGCAGACATGGGCGGAATACCGGAGCGCAGAACTGCCGGTAGGTCTGGCTTACAATCCTGTGCGAATACAATTCAGTTTGTATATTATTCGATGCTAGTTACTTACTTTCAAGATGCCGTCACGGCTGTGTGCTGCAAAATTCACACAAACAGCACAAAAAGGCTATATTTGCTTAGTCAAAGCATTATTCGTGTACAAATTGATTCCTGTGATCACGCAAGCGCATAGTAATAAGGACCCCTTGAGTGCAGAAGCTCTGACAATACCGGGACCGAACCACAGAACCCAGTCGATGCTCCCGAGAGGCGACATAGCTACCCACTACTCCAAGCGACCACATTCGATAGGTGGCAGCATGGCGTGATGAACTTTGCGATCACGGTTTACAAGCTTTCTCTCGACCGCAGAACAGCATTCCGGAAAAAATTAACTATGGTTTTGGACTCCCCACACGGGACCTTACATCCTCTAAAGATTCCATCGCAGAAGCTCGCCGCAAGTTTGGACGCCCTCCTTGTAAGGCATACTCCCGCGGGAGTGTCAAAGGGCAGACGTAAATCGTCACGGAACTCCTACCGGGCCAATCGTCGCGGCCCGCCACAGCCATCGTCCGCCAATCGCCGCCGACGAACGATGGGTGGAATGGTACACTTCTCGCGTGTGGGTCGGCAGCCCGCGGAGCACTGCACCGCGGAAGGCTGTCGCTCTGAGAAACCATTTCAAGTCCGGCGCTGATGAACAGCAGTAAAAACCGTAAAACAGGTGACGGTACGCAATAGCGCTTTCAGCAATGGGGGAAGCCGTGGAGAAGATGTCTAAAACTGCGCGTATCGAGAATTCCCGCCACGTTCTAATGTCGCTTTTCAGTCTCCAGCACAAGCTCCAAGGTGGACTAGAATGGGCGAGGTCGTTTTCGATCGTGGCTTCTACTCAGACTCAGCTGCAGTTCTATATCGGGACGGGAGTAAGTCCTTTCATTTTAGTCTTCTTCTTCTTCTCTAGCGTTTGTCCCCCTTCGTGGCGGGGTCCGCTATCCTGGTGTCATGATGCCACATTTCCCGATCCAACGCTAGATGCGCGAGACACCAGCTACTTTCAAGTCCATATGTAATGTATCAGACCAGCGCTGCTTCGGGCGCTTTCCTATTACCTCGAAGTTAGGGCCTATATTGCGGACGCTGTCTTCCTTTCCACGCAGAACGTGGCCGTACCATCGCAAGCGAGCTTCGCGCATCTTGTCAGGTTCGGCGCGACGCGCGACTTCGGCCAAATGAGATAGTTTCGGATGCGGACCAAGGGCGTGACTCCAGCCGTCCAGCGCAGCATATTCGTCTCCATGACGCTGAGGCGCGTTTCAACTTCCTTGGTCGCTGGCCAGCACAGCGCCGTACATTGCTACTGGCCGGATGACTGCTCTGTAGATCCACTCTTCGACTTCAACTCTGTGTCTTCTTATCGCAGAGCACGCCTGTCAACGAGCGCCACTTGGACCAAGCTGCACTCACGCATGAATTCACTTCAACCACCAGTTTGCCGTCAGACGACTGCTGATCCCAGGTACTTAATGAACGCAGTGTGAGGAAGCTGGATGCAGTTAACCTTGATGGAGCTGGACCACCATCAGTAACCTCCGTCGTTATATTTTCGGTCTTCTTTACGCTCAGTTTGAGTCCCGCGATCACACCAAGCTTGCAGTTCTCGCTCGAATTCATCTTTATCTTTGCTAGCGAACATCACGTCATCGGCATTAAGCTACGTTCAGGGACGGGCTTCTGAAGATCTCTTGTGATGGCATACATAACGACAACAAAAAGGAGAGGAAAAAACGCAGAACCGTGGGGTACCCCGACAGGTATGGGGAATTCCTTCGAGGTTCCAGCTGCAGCGGGTAACTCTACTCTTTGGACAAGAGCAGAGAAGGTACTTATGAAGCAAAGGGCCCGTGGTGCCGTGGGGCTGCCGGGGAACATGTTAACGCGGCAATGGCAACGTCAACGCGGCAACCCACGGCACTCCAGGAAGGGTGCTTACCGGCCCCGTGGTGCCGTGGGCTTGCCGCGTTAACATGTTTCCCGGCAACCCCACGGCACCACGGGCCCTTTGCTTCACAAGTACCGTTCGTACCCACTCTATAAGCTCTTCAACAACTCCATTATGTTGCAGAGCGTACCATATCACTTCTCGCGGTACGCGGTCAAAGGCCTTATCCAAGTCGAGGAAGGCAATATGCACTGGCTCCTGTTTCTCGCGATGCTCAGGAGGCGGGCGGCGTGTATGGCATCGACGGTGCCACAGCCAGCCACGAAGCCGCACTGACTGCACTGACACGAGCCGCACTGACACTGCGCTGAACGATGTTCCTAATTCGTCCATCGACAATTCGCTCAAAGATCTTCATGCTGTACGAAAGCAAGCGAATCGGACGGTAATTCGAGCAGTCTGTAGGACTGCCTTCTTTCTTCCAAATCGGAATCGTCGTACTTTGGCACCAACACTCAGGCACCTTCTTCTCCGCTACAACCTGGTTAAAGAAATTGGCCAACCACTCAGCAGGGTACCAGATCTTGACCTCCATAAATCAGCTGCCACGTCATCGGGCCCAGTCGCTTTGCCTGGTCTCATCTTCTTCAAAGCCGCTTCAATCTCCTCCTCGGTGATGTTTTGAACGGGACCATGGGTTAAAGGGACGGCTGGATGAGGAAAGTAATCGCGCCATCGCTTCAAGCCTTCTTGCAGTCCATGAGAAGATAACCGTTCTCATCATTGATGCCGAAAAACTTCTCAGTATCCTCGGTCTGCCGATGGCGAAACTTTGCAAGTCGGTACAGATAACGTTCACCATCGCGTGACTTGAGCTTCTCGTTAACATCTCCATAATGAATGGCTTTTGCAACGGTCACGGCCTTCTTTGCAGCTTTCTTCGCTTCTTGGTACTTTCGCCAGTTATCGGCTGTCTTTTCGCCGAGAAACACATGATAAAGCGTCTTCTTCTCTCGAACTTTTGCTTTCACGTCGTTTGTGGACAGCTATGTCTGCTTGTCAACCTTCCGTCGCCCAGGCTTCGTAATGCCGAGTTCCACTGTGCATCTTGACGAATCGCGTCGGTCTCCTTGTTCCAAGTTTCGTAGACAGTCGTGACTGTCGGTAACCTAAGGCGAGGAGTTATAGCTGGTTCCTTCTCTCTCATTCGCCACCACTTGATTTTTAGTGCACCGCATCGCTCGGCCTGCTTCAGCCTCGGAAGGGCCATCTTCAAAGTGCAAATCAGCGGTCGATGCTGTGGGGCGACCGTATCATACGGCACCATCTTCTCGTCTGTGATAAGACTCCGCTCGTGATCTCTCACATCTTCACAAGGACAGAGTCTATCTGAGTCGTGGTACTCCCGCTGCAGTGTGAAATAAGGTGTGAGTAGCGTTTTCGGAAGACGATGTTCACAGTGGTGAGGCTATGCGATTTCGCATACTCAAGAATAAGCTAACCATCGGCGTTGCGAGACCCGTATCCAAAACACCATGACAGCTGTGCCCGTCTTTCGTAACACTACGTGCCCATTAAGGCCACCGGCGACTATGATGACATCTTTCGACGGTACATTTGCTGCCTTCTCATCAAGCATGTTCTGAAACTCATCCCTGGCTTGATCGGAGCAGTCATCTGGGGAGCATACGCAGAGAAGTAGTGATAGAGTCGCTCCTTAGCGGCTAGGATGATCGTCACCAATCGATCGTCAAAGCACTCGACGCTTACAATCGAGTCACGAAATCGTTCGGGGACGATATTTCCGACACCACTGGCAGTCCTGGGATTCCACATAGAACGGCCTTGAAGTCAAGTTCTATGCCCCCGACTTGCGGCAGGACCACCTCGTCTCCTGCAGCACAGAAACTAACTCTCCTTCGCTCCAGTGCTCATTTTAATCAGTCACTGCATTTCTATATGTAGAGCTGCGTTTGTCAATGTACTTTTAATTTGTTCCTAAAAATTTTCTTTCCCAATTCATTGAATGGTACAAATTGACAGCACGGTTTTACAAATTATAGGTTAGACAGAAAGTTTTTTTGCTTTTTTTGTGATGGTTACAAAGCTTTTATTTCCTGATTGCTAGCCATGATCTGTGTTAGTTGTAGATCATTTTCGAAACTTCTCCGTGATAGGAATATATCGCCACGTTGCCTTCTTAACTTTACCTTCACGATGTTAATTCTACAAAACCCCTTTGAGCCATCGTCTTCTATGAATGGTGTCGAGGCAGTGAAGCGATGACAACCGTTGGGAACATCAGCATCACACTTTGAGAGACCACGGGAGAAAATGTTCGAGCCGCGTCGGTCTTGTTTCGGAGCAAGAAAATGCCCGCAGCTAGGAGAGACACGCCGCCGACCACTGAGAGACTGTCGGTAGCTCTGTTAAAATGTGTAAGTACCGTCCTCCTAGCGCAGCTGAACGGCTGTACAACAATGCTAGCGTGTTGGTGGTTTCATAATTCGCACCCACTAGGCTCCCACCAAGCTTCTGGAGGCCAGGGAAAAACCCTAGATCGTCGCTCCTGTGTCCGTGACCTCACATGTTATCAGTACACTAGAAAGGAGCAACACAGCCAATATATGTAAGGCCTATGTTATACTTCGGCGACGCTGTTGTCGGCAACGTCGGTGACAGTGCTACGCGGGCTGCTACGCAGTGCATAGCAGCCGGCGCAACACAGCGTCGCCGAAGTATAACATAGGCCTAAGTCATCAGAAGTTCACAAAATATCGTTCAAACTCACTCCCGCATTGTATAGCTCTCCCCGAAAAGAGTGAACGATACTCGTTGAGTAGAGCAAGCGAGGCGCCGCAAAATCCTAACAGATGGCCGAAGATGTTGGAAGTGTTGCTCAAACAATCACTCCAGCTTTGATTGCCAAAAGCCTGACTGCACACACTTTCGGACGAACAAAATTCATTTTGCTGTTTACGTATATAATGTAATGTCATATCCATAAACACATCGATCCAGCAAGACTTAGAGCCCCGCCGCTATGAAGCTAAAATAATTCTTGCTCATTTCTGCAGTGACGGAGTCAACATACACTCTAGATAAAAATCCTACGTTATAAGGAGTCATCTTCTTGGTCACTTCTTCCAACTTAGGTGCACCGTCAAAGCTTCCATGAAACGCGAAATAGTTCGGTAGTTTGGAGTAAATGCGCTCTGCTGTTGCGGCAATCTTCTCCGCACGTCCCGCTGGGGAGCAAGCTGAACATACAAAAACGCGCTGCAGCCGCGGCGACTCTGCGGCAAGCGCGACATCTGCATAGTATGTGCTGCTAAAGTCACGAAGTCTAATGCTCTTGCGACTGCAAAAGCTTCTTTTGCTACCCCTCTCAGCTATTTGAGGGTTCCCCGGTGCACTTAATCAGAGAAAATGGATATTTCGTGAGAGAATTGGATGACCTAAGCGAAGAAATAAACACTTGCTTCCATTGTGAGAAGATTTAGTCGCTCTTTATGACAAGAAGCTTCTAAAAGACTTTCTTTCTAAAAGCCACATATCTAAATACATTACAGCATAACTCAGGAGTTTGCTAGAGCTCCATTTTCCCCATAACAGCCCGTCCAGGAAGGATGCGTCACTGGCGGCTCATCGCGTGTGCGGCAGAGGCCGTGGCGCGCGCGGCGAAAACTTGTATGTTCGTACTACCAGCCCGTCCCGCTCTTGGGCATTCATTGGGCATTTTCTCCGTAGGCCACTTGGAGAGTACCCCACTTCAGTCAGCACCACCAAGCGCTGGTTTGCTTGCATTAAGGTAGAAGATATGGACTTCGAAGACAAACCCTTGTTGGGACGCTTTCCATACCGTGGATTACTACGCCGTTCTTGACGCTGCCGCTGAGGATTTGAAGATTATCACCCACAGTTTTGACGAGACTCCGGTGTATATATTTAACAGTTCATAATAGCTCGGCAGGAAGAAGTGCTGACTCGATGCGTCTACCATGTATTACCCGACACCAGGGGGGGGGGTTTACCCGGTATTCATTTGTCAGATTCTGCTTCTTCGTTGCACAAAAAATAAGAGACTCTGGAGGGACTCCAGAGAATTACTGGACATGAGACCGGGGTCCTGTGCGCTTATATGGTAACACCCCACGTGCAGCGTGGCTCCCTAACAATAAGAATCAGCGCCAGCGTCAGCTAAAATGGGCCGTCACTCCAATAAACGTCTCCTTTGCTGCCTCAGGGATTCGCGAGGAATGTTGTATTACGAGCTGCTTTCGCAATCCCACTTCGCACCGGTACGCCAATCAGCTTCAGAAGCAGCTGGGCGCTGTTCAAGAAAAACGGCTGGGACGAGCCTCTGTCCACCTACTCCAAAACAACGCTCTTCCCCACCAAGACTCATAAAAATTTGGAGGAGTTGAAATGGGATACGACTATCCAATCTCACCATACTCCTGATGTTGCCTGCCCTGTCTATCAAGAACTTCCGTTTCTTAAGGCATTCCTAGCCAAGCCAGATTCCACCAAAATTGAGGATGTTGGGAAAGCAGTCACCGATTTCTTCCTCCCCAGTTCTAGGAGAACGGAATCGCTGACTAACCCATAAGGTGAGAGACTGTAGTGAATTACGGTAGCGATCATAGGGTATATTGCATTGTATGCTGAATAAAAAATAAAGGATGAAAACTGAAAGTGTGGGTACGCGGTTTGGGTCTCATCTAGGTTAACCAGGCCTTCTACAATTTCCTCCTAAGTCGTTGAATTTGTGCTACATCTTCAAGGAAGATACGGCGATAAAGAACGGCGTTACTCAATTCCTTTTGGGACGCGTCACGCATTATGCTTTCACTGGACCTCGTGAATGAATTTAATGAGCATTTGGCTTATATACATTTGACTGATTTGCGGCGGCCAGCCGATAATAAAGCCAGTTTCATTCTTTCCTAAACAAGTCTGGTACCAATTAATCAACGGAAGGCTTGATTGACATGAGCGGGAAATCCAACCATGGGCTGTTATGTGGAGCACGCGACAACCGGCACCTGCCATCGGTTGGGTGAGCCTGGCACCTGACACTACTGAGTGTGCATCTACCAACTGCAGTAATCTCTACCACCACATTGTGCTACAATTCACTTGGGCATCGAGACAGAATGAACACTTGTTCGCCTTTAAGGAGGAGCATATAATTATAGAAGGAAGCAATGTTTCTCTCCTACTAGTCGTCATGGGGGCACTTTGAACTCCTACGGAAGAGAGAAGAGAATGGTTCTCATTTAGCATCGAACAGATGTTTGCGTGTGGACAAACTGTTACGTATATGTAGAACTCCTCTTTCTAGGTGATTCACAAAGACCGAGGCCTTCCTCTGAAGGCCTCGGTCTTTGTGAATCACTGTGGGTGGATGCCCGTATTGATTACTCTTTGCATACTATGGTTACTCCATAACACGCATTCTGAGGGTGTTAAAAGCATCACAGAAGATCATAAAGGTGCCAATTAATAGTTATGTGTAATGTGCATTTCTGGCACATTAAAAATTTGTTGCGAAGAAATACCCACAAAAGAGAGAGTAGACCACACCGAATAGTACAGAATGTGATCGTAAGGATTGCAGAAGCCATTTCTTCGACAAAATTCAAAATTAAAATCATGTAAAGCAAAAAATACCGGTAGAAAGCGTGATCTACAACATGGTACCGCTCCGACAATTTTTCTAACCTCTATGCCGTCCATATCGCAGTCTGGGTTCTTACTAGTAGTTAGGTTGCTATATTCCATGCCTACGATGGCCTCTGCAAGTTTTGGGCATTTTCAATGCACCAAACTCAAGGATTTTGCGAGAAGAGTGAAAAACGAAGCTTTCATGATTATTACGCTGCTTGGACCATAAGACATTTTCGCAATTAGATTCCGTCCCTTCGTCACACCGTTCACACAGACACACACAGACACACACAGACACACACAGACACACAGACACACACACACACACACACACACACACACTTCACTCCTTTTATCGCTAGTTACAACTGAGCTTAATGCACGAATAGTTTCAGATTCAGCTGGTACAATTTTCAGGCGGAATATACATTCCTTTCTACAAAAACAAGCGGAAATCTTCACGGCAGTTTAATACAAGGGTTATTGGCGTTTGATGCACTGGCATTGCTACGGAAATCCTAACGTCGTTTTCGTTCTCTATTGTAATAAAACCATTTTATCAGTTTTGATGAGTTTTCTGATATAGCGAATCAAACGTTTCAGTGCAAGCATTAATTAATTATGAAAGCATGTCAATCTTAATATTGAGCAGCAACGGTTCGTATTCTTCGGCGTCGGACCCGCTTCGTAGTAAAATCAGCTTCCTGGTGTCATGAAGCCACCTTTCCTGTTCCAGCGCTAGATCATGGTGGATACCGCCTGCGGTTGGATCCATCAACGACTTACAGCAATTTAGCAGAAAAAAAAACGTCGAAATCCCTGATAGCGCGGCTTATCAAGCGATATGGTAGGCGATATAAGCCGTGCTATCAGGAATTTCTGCTGCATTTTCTCTGTTAAATTGCTCTAAGTCGTTGGTGATAGCCATTAGACCTCATCGGCGGCTGCCGTGGCAATGTGCCAAATCATGCTACAGTATCTCGAAAACCTGCAGATCATCCGTCATCGGAGCGCGTTTCTGCACAGGCTGACGCGTTGCGACGTGTCTGCTGCCGCGTGATCTCGCAGCACCCCTTAGCGAATGCTTTGGAGAGAGCAATTCATATACGTATGGAATTCGTATTCAGCAGGTATATGTCGAAATTGCATTGCGAAAGGGAGTGGAACAATGGCTGCTAAAACCAGATCGGAATAGATTTTGAGTTCCATCCAAGCTGTTCGTGTGGAAACTGCTTTCGTCGCTCAGGGGGAGTCCGCAGCAGCAGCAGCAGAACCAGGCCAGAAAACGCCGCTCAATGACGTCAAAACCCCTCAAATCTCGACCACTCAATTGAAATGCAAAAAGCACGCAACGCTGCAGAACCGAACCCCCGACCTTCCTCCCATGGAGCAGCGCAACATCCACTGCCTCACGGCCCGCTTGCTGAGGCAGCCATCGCTGGCATAGAAGACGTCGCAGCGCGACCCACGACGCATCGACAGCAGCCGCCCGCTACAGTATCCCGCAAACCTGCAGATCAACCGGCGGCTGCCGTGTTCGTCCACGTCAGCCACGCAACAACCAATGCAGTAGGCTTGAGCTCGATTTATCGGGCCGAATAATTGTTCGAGCGATTTCGAACAATTAATCGCTCGATTACTCGAAAATCGTAAATCGTTGTTGTTCGAACAATACTCGAAATCGACTTTCGCGAAAAACCCTTACTCGAACAATACTCGAAGTCGTATTTCGCGAAAAACCATTATTCAAACAATACTCGAAATCGTATTTCGCGAAAAACCGTTATTCGAACATTGTTCGAAATCGACTTTCGCGAAAAACCATTATTCGAACAATACTCGAAATCGACTTTCGCGAAAAACCATTACTCGAACAATACTCGAAATCGTATTTCGCGAAAAACCATTATTCAAACAATACTCGAAATCGTATTTCGCGAAAAACCGTTATTCGAACATTGTTCGAAATCGACTTTCGCGAAAAACCGTTATTCGAACATTGTTCGAAATGGACTTTCGCGAAAAACCATTACTCGAACAATACTCGAAATCGTATTTCGCGAAAAACCGTTATTCGAACATTGTTCGAAATCGACTTTCGCGAAAACCATTATTCGAATATTGTTCGAAATCGACTTTCGTGAAAAACCGTTATTCGAACATTGTTCGAAATCGAAGATAGGAAGACGTTGTTTTAACATTGTTCGACATCGAAGATGGCGAAAAGTAATGTTTGAATATTGTTCATAATCGAATATTGCGAAAAAAGTTTGGTCGGATATTGTTCGAAATCGAATAATGTTCGAACAATATCAAGAGCAGGCCGCCTGAGTACGCATCGTCTCCGTTCCTCGAAAAACCCATGTTCAAACTCGCTCCACTTCTGCGTCTACGGTAATTGGCGGGAACGATTTGCGATTTCCTTTCGAGGGTTCTGGCGGCCGACTCTTGACATTGTTCGAACATTGCTCGATTTCGAACAATAATCGAACTATCCGTTTTCGCGATCATAAATCTGCGATTTCGTTTGAAGGGGTCGAATTTGAAAATCGCGAAGTTTTGTTCGAACGTAGTTCGAAATCGAACAATACCTGAGAGCGAGGGATTCGTCATAGTGAATTAAAGAGGGAATTCAAATAGAGGTGGCAGTTAACTGGAGGTAATGCGATATTTTGTTCGTTGCTATTGAACATACCTGGGATGTAAGAGTGCGATTTTTCTGGGTTATTACAATCCCTGAGAATTCTAGAAAATCTCATGAGTTAAGCAGCGTCACGAAACTGCCGTCTAGTCGATTTTGGTGGCGATATTATGGTTTTGGGTACTATCTCATCTTCGTGTCTAGTGTTGTGCATAGTTTTGTTCCGATGACCTGTTCGAACAGGTATTCCAATGAATTTCATCCGAACTTGGGTAATGAATTCGAAATTTAAAAAATCGCGTTTTTCGCATGTATTCGAATCCTAACCTTCATAAAACCACTTTTCGATTATGCTTGAATTCGAATACTCGAAAACTGCGGGCATTTGAAACCATTCCAATAGTCGAAAATTTTGCGAGAGCACAACTATAGTTGTGCGTATAGTTGACCCTATACTGGTTGTTTCAACTGATAATAATAAGTGATAATAAACTACGATTTTGATAAACAAAAGCCTGATAAACATCTTCAAGTGATGAAATACAATTATGTAGTAAAGGTGATGGTGTATTACGAACACATGTATGCATGTATCAGTGAAATGCTATCTTAAACTATTTCTGTGAGCCATTTCAAGCAGTTTGGGAATCGTTGAGAGCCCTTTCTTATTGAGTGCTCCGATGGGAACACGGCGTCCCAATCGCAACGAGTCTATGTGCCTCCGTATTCTCGCAATCCTTTTTCTACGTCGGTTTCAGTAGTTATTGCATATTGTAATTGTATGCTAGAGACTGCGTGTGTGTAGGCCGGCGCGCTTCTGAACATACGGAAGCTCGGCGAGATCGTTGCCGACCGTAGCGTCCGCCGCGGTCGGCAACGAGCATAAGAAAATGTTCTGCTTTACCATGAACAGGTCAGAGCAATTCCTCATTAAACGTGCATTAAAACTGCTGACGAGTTGTCGCCGTCGGAAAACGCGCTCTATGAACGTCAAAATCGTCATTCTTTTCAAAGCCAACCCACGCGCGAATTTCAAACCGCGTACAGTGACTATGCGTAGAAGAACCCTTTTTTGTTATCTTTGTCAAATGAGCTCGAAGGGGAGGGGTCACCATGTAAGGCATCCCGTAACGCATTTTGTGTTGCGCGAAAATGGAACTGTTATTCAACACTACTGTGTCGTACTGCTTGTTGTTCCATTGAACTGTGTTGTTCCATTTTTGATGGAAATCGACATTCATTCATTGATGTAAATCGACATTCATGGGCCTTCTCATGAAGACGGAAAACCACTGACTACAAGGTGGCCCCTCCACCAATTTATTGACTAATGCCGTCCTTTATCCGTATCCTTTCTTGTCCAAGCTGGAAAAAACTGAACTGGAGCAAAGAGCTGACTCTTGAACATAATACGATAAAAGCTACCTTACAAACAGGCTTTATATGTGTGCTGAAGAAAATATGCTATACCCGAAGCCGGCAAGCCTGGCGTGGCACCGGCGGACACGTCCAGCGTACGGCACCGGCGGAGCCTGCGGCGGACAGCCTGCGACGGAAACTGGCTGAGGAAGCATTCCTAGCTAGGTTTGGGCTACGTTCTCAGCGCGGCCCGCCATAATCGAAGCCTGGCGTAGCCTGTACGTCTAGCGTACGGCACCGGCGAAACCGGCGACGGACACTGGCTGAGGAAGCATCCCCAGCTAAGTTTGGGCTACGTTCCCAGCGTGCCCGCCCTACTCGAAGCGGGCGAAGCCGGCAAGCCTGGCGTGGCCGCACGTCCAGCGTGAGGCACCGGAGAAGCTGGCGACGGACGCTGGCTGAGGGAGCATCACTAGCTAGGTTTACGCTGCATTCCCGGCGTACCCGCCCTACCCGAAGCAGGCGAAGCCGGCGATGGACACTGGTAATAGAATAATGCGAGGAGTTTGTGACATCGACTCGCAAATGAAGAACACGTGGCAGATAGCAAATTACGCGTAGAAGTGAGGAAAATCCCTACCTTTGGTGGCACCTCAACCCTGGGGAATGTCCACTACTTGGGAAAGAAATGACCAAGTATCTTGTTGTTCCGGTTTACTAGTTGGATTGTAAACGACTATTCTGTCTTTTTAAATTTAACTCTTTTCATCCACAATTGTGGCTTTCCTCTCTCTTCTTTCGGTTCTCTGCGGAACGTGCCTTCGAAATTGAGTTATTCGATTTTTCGGTTTTGGAAGACGGTGAAAAATCGAGTTATTCGATTGCTCGATTTTCGAAGAGGGCGAAAAATCGAGTTATTCAGTTGTTCGATTTTCGAAGACAGCGAAAAACCGAGTTATTCGATTGTTCGACTTTCGAAGACGGTGAAAAATCGAGTTATTCGATTGCTCGATTTTCGAAGAGGGCGAAAAATCGAGTTATTCAGTTGTTCGATTTTCGAAGACAGCGAAAAACCGAGTTATTCGATTGTTCGACTTTCGAAGACGGCAAAACATCGAGTTATTCGATTGTTCGATTTTCGAAGACGGCGAAAAATCGAGTTATTCGATTGTTCGAGTTTCGAAGACGGCGAAAAATCGAGTTATTCGATTGTTCGAGTTTCGAAGACGGCGAAAAATCAAGTCATTCGATTGTTCGATTTTCGAAGACGGCGAAAAATCGAGTTATTCGATTGTTCGATTTTCGAAGACGGCGAAAAATCAAGTCATTCGATTGTTCGATTTTCGAAGACGGCAAAACATCGAGTTATTCGATTGTTCGATTTTCGAAGACGGCGAAAAATCGAGTTATTCGATTGTTCGAGTTTCGAAGACGGCGAAAAATCAAGTCATTCGATTGTTCGATTTTCGAAGACGGCGAAAAATCGAGTTATTCGATTGTTCGATTTTCGAAGACGGCGAAAAATCGAGTTATTGGATTGTTCGACTTTCGAAAATTTCAAAAAGTCGAGTTATTCGATTGTTCGACTTTCGAAAAAAAAATGTCGAAAAGCTTAACTCTACACGGCAGCCGCCGATGAGGTCTAAGTAAGACCGTCGTTGGTGAAACCGGCCAAAGGATGCTTTCCAACTGCTATAGGCTAAGGATCATCTTGCGAACGTTGTCTTCCTTCCCACGCAGAACGTGGCCGTATCACAGCAATCTAGCTAGCTAGCAACGTCTCCATGACGCTGAGGCGAGTTTCAACTTCCTTAGTCGCAGGCCAACACTCAGCGCCGTACATCGAACCTGGTCGGACGACGGCTCTATAGACTTGTGCTTAAAGCGCTCTGGTATCTTCCTATCGCACAATACACCTGCCAACGAGCGGGACGTTGGATCATGCTACATTCGGGTGTGAGCTCACTTCAACAACGATGTGCCACTGCGGATCCTGGCCGCAGTGCCGGCCGTACCGCTTGGTCTTTGGACAGAAAAGCGCAAAAACACACCGCTTTTTCTGCCGTTTTTTCTCTTTTCGATAACCCTCTTCAAATTGCGCGCTTTAAAAAAAATTTTGGGATCGGCATCGAATGGTCTATCCGACAAAGAGAAAACACCCAGAAAATGTTTTTAAAAAATGCTGATTCCATCACCAGCGAAAGACGATGTCCAAGGGATTGCTGGACTACTGTCTGAAGATCTCGGGTAATCGCATCCATGACGACAACGGAGGGGAGCGGGGAAAGCGCAGAACCCTGAAGTACCCGATACAGATGGGGAACTCCACCGAGAAGCTTGCTGCAGCTTGAACTCGACCTCTTGGGCAAGAGTGGATTACTCGCACCCATTCACCGTATTCCCAGAACTGGTTTGTTTCTCGCGATGTTTCTCTACCAGGAGTCGGGCGGCGTGAATGTCAATCGTGCCACGTCCAGACACAATGCCGAACTTACTGCTGGAAAGCTGGACGATGTCACGAATTCGTCCGCCGACAATTCACTCAAAGATCTTCATGCCATGCGAAAGCAAGCGAATCTTACGGTGATTGGGGCAGTGTGCAGGGCTGACAGTCTTGTTCGGGGTCGTCGTACTTTGGCGCCCACACTCAGGCGCCCCCCTTTGTTCTCTGCTATAACATGATTAAAAAACTTCAACCACTCAGCCGGATACAAAACCTTGACATCCATAAATCAGAGATACATCTTCAAAACCAATCGCTTTGGTTGGCCTCATAGTCTTGAGAGCCATTTCTTAATGCTCCACATTGATCTTTTGGACGCGACCCCGAGTTGGAGCCTCTGCAGGGATAGCCGGATGAGGAAATTCTGGTGGAAATTTCATCATTGTAATTACGGTATCTTTCCAATACCTTCTTGGTTTACGTAAGATGATGGCCGTGCTCATGATTGAGGCCAAAACATTTATATATCCCCTACCGCGATTTTTAGCAAGTCGGTATAAATACCCGTTGTCATTGAATCAGGGACCTTTCCATACGTCTCACACCCGCCGAACTTTGGGAGTGCATATCGGCTCCCGCGGACGACTCCACTCCAGCACTATCTCGGAAATCTCGGACTGTCGTGTATCATGTGACGTGACATGGGATCGTTGAAGGCCTGTCACAGGACCTGTTGCATGACTCGAGTGTCCGTGTTCAGCTGAGTCTGCAGACGGGAGGACTTTATAGTGACAGAGGAACGCTGAACGCACATCACAACAAACCATTAATCAACACTATCTGGTCTTCTTCTGTTTACTCTGAAAACCTATACAGACAAAAAAGGCGCCTTCAGGCAGCTCAGACATTCCACGGCCTTTGATTTTAGTGTGCAATTTATTTGGAATGATTGCCGCTGTGAATTTTAGTCGTATAAAAAATTAGGTTTACTTTGGAATTGAGAACTAGCCATAAACCTGTCACCTGCTTATGTGATCAAGATCCATCGCTCTCAGGTGATTTCTTATGCAAAAAACAGATTCACCTGTCACCTGTCATCCCGCTGATCATCAACTTGCTCGAGCGGGCGCCAGCAGAGTCTTTAAACGAAGCAGGAGCAACAAGCTAAGAGGGGGAATGTGTGCTGACTGTTCAAACGAAAAAATTACAAAAAAAGGCTACTAAATAAATACACGCTGTCCTAAGGATAAACACATAGGTACGGTTGTGCTACAAGCAGTTGGAAAGCGTACTACCAATCATTTAATCAGAACGAAAATAAGGAAGAGCAACAGACGAAGGGGAGGAGGTTTCACACAGCAGAAGGAAAAAACCTCTTTGCCGTTGATGGACGAACCCGCTGCTACCTATACAAGAATTGAAAATCCTACTAGAGGATCCAATGGCACTTAGATGCCAAGCCATCATTCACCTTATATATATATATATATATATATATATATATATATATATTCATACAAATAAGTGGTCCAGATCGGATTGATGCCGAACATGAGATAAGACCAACAAGGATTTACGCAATTTCCGGATTTCGTAATAAACAAAGAGGCTCATGGACTATATATATATATATATATATATTTATTTATGTACTGTATGTATATGACCGCACAGAGGATTTGCTTTAGTTTCCTGTCTACATGCCACTCGCCAAAAAACAAAAGAGTTGAAAAAGGTTTTGTTTCAGAAAATGCGAAACTATTTAAACTAGTGGATTTTCGTTGTTGTGTATTTTATACCAATGTTTTTGGACAGGTGGATGTCGCGTATTCGGGTAGCAGTGGATATCCTCACCTAAGTCTTGGGATCCCCCGCATCATATTTTCTCTCGTGATGCGTTTCCGTTTTGGATTTGGTTTTGAGGATTCTTTGTGTTTTCCTGTTCTCTATCCAAATTTCGAAGGAAGGCTTGTAACAGATTATTACCCACAAGTGAGTTGTTCTACTCTAATAAAAGGAGGCAAAGCGCGTTCACGTTTAGGCCTAACAAGGAGAGCCTCCAAACTTGCGATCAGCTTTTGCGATGGAATTTTTACAGGATTTAGGGTCCAAAATAAGTGGACCCTACATCCTGAAAAAAGAACGTGTGGGGAGCCCAAAACCGCAGTCAGTTTATTCGGAATGCTCTTTTGTGGTCGAAAAAAGACGGCGAAGACGTGGGCGCGAAGTTCATCGCATCCTGTTGTCAACTTCCGAATGTGGTCTGTTGCGTAATGGATAGGTAATTTGCCTCTGGCGCACCGGCTGGATCTGCGGTTCGGCCCACGGTATCGCCAAAGTTTCTATACAAATCGGGTCGTTATAGTTATGTGCTTGCGTAATGACAGCAATCAATAACAGGAATCAGGAATAGTATTGCTCTGAAATTCGCATCTCTGCTTGGCGCGCGTGCGGGCGCCTTTCCACCCGCTCCTGACCGCCTGTTCTTCCGATTCGTCCACTCGCACTTCTACTCATTCCTGAACCGCTGTTTCCGTTCTTCATGACGACAGGTCCATTTTTTCGACGTACTTTCGAGTTTCCGGGTCCGTCGGTTGTTTCCATCCCCGACTGCTATCGATTGCCGATTGCGGTTTATATCATCAACACATAGCTTTCTCGTGGCTGGGTGGCTCACCCTACTTTAGTCATTAGTCATTAGTCACCATCGCAGGCCTGTTGAGCCTTTTCGTCAACATGAACACCATGAACACTCTTGCTGACGACTCCTCCATTCAGGGATTGCGTGGAATGAAGAGGCCGTGTGACGATCTTTACAGCCAAACCGTGGTATTTCCTGATCTCGAGCGGTCTAGCCCTTTGTCAACGACGACTCACTTCCTGTTCACCTGAGGACTGTACTTCCTGTTTACCTAGGACTGTTCTAGCTTATTTATTTGAAGACCGCAAACGCACGCAAGCGGTCTTTAACACTTTTAACGGTCTAGTTGACCAAGATAAGTCTCTCCGGCTTGAAAAAACGCACTTAAAGCAATGCTACTCTATGTTAGAAGATCTTGCTCCTACCTCCCAGTCTGGTGTCAGTCACTCTCCTGTCCAATTCTATGACTACATCTACTCGGACAGGCCTCCTGTCCATGTTTCTGTTGTCTCTGCTAAGTCCTACGAAGAAGTTGAGCGATCCCGCTCGAAGATACTTGCTGCTATCCCAGAAAGTATTAATTCCCTACCCTCGTTACGAGTCTTGCGTGACTTCAACTGTGTCAGGTATAGTATGGACTATTTATCGATTGAATGTTCTACCTTCGCTGTCTATCGTCTGGGCCGTGCTATTCCTAATTGGCCAAGATTACTAAAAGCTGTTCTTACATCCTCATTTTATGCTCGTCTAATGTTATCCAGGTCTCATCGTTTGGCACATTTACAGCCCGCAAAGTTTTCCTCAGGCCCTTTCTTCCCAAGTAGGAAAGAGAAACGCTTCGCGCCGAACGAGTCCGCCACCTGCAAGCTCCCCCTTCCTCTGATGTTTCTGTTGCTCATGCTCTACAAATTACCTCCAACCGCACCGTTCCTGTTCTTCCTACTTTTGTTCCTCCTGTTGCCATGCCTGGTTCGTCTAATGTTGCCAATGGGTCAAACTGGGAAGGCTTCACCAGAATTTTGGTTAGTCCTTGAAATGTTTCTACGCTAATATTAGATCATTAATCAAAAATGATGAATCCCTACTTTTTGGCTTGTCTGACAATGGGTATGACATTATCGCTTTATCTGACACATAACTTGATAAAATAATAAAGGTAGAGGATAAAGAGCGGCGTTTACTCAAAGAGCGGCGTTTACTCAATCTCTTTTGGGATGCGCCACGCATCTGCTTCTACGGGATTGAATATATGGCCACACAATGGCTTGCGGTGACCAGCCAATGAACAAGTTAGCGCTTTATCCTTCCCGGACAAGTCTGGTACCAATTCACCGACCCCGCATGAAGGCTTGGTTGGCCTAGGCGGGAAATCCGAACCAGGAACCTGGTATAGCGCGCACGACGGCCGGCGCCTCCTCCGGCTGCGCCACACGTGCCCATGACGATAAGATAGACAGCGCAAATATCCTTGGCAAACAGTATGAAATGATAAGATGTGGTCGCCAGTGCAAACGTGGTGGTGTAGCTCTGCTCGTTCGTAAGTCTCTATGCTCTGCTCTGGCTTTTCGAGAATCTGTTCTGAATGCTTATGAACTGCTGTGCTGCGACCTTCATGGTAACAATAGCCTGCTTCGTTTGATTGTCGTCTTCAAAATACCAAGTTGTACGTCTGCCTTATCTATGCAAATATTTAAAGCTATAAATCATCTTGTATCACCCAATAGCACGTGCATTCTTTGTGGTGATTTTAACATGCCCGACATCACCTGGGCTTCCAGTGGCGGAGTTAAAGGCGCCTGTTCTTTGTCCAATCTCTTCCTGAAATTGTGTGCTGACCATTGCTCAACCCAATACGTCACCAGCAAGACCTTAAAAGCAAATACCTTGTATCTTGTGCTATTCAATGATAAATCTATTATCAAAAACTGACCGTGGGGCCTCCTGTTGGCAGTAGTGACCCTTCTTCAATTATATTCTTCTTAAATTTATGGCTGATGAAATCTCATTTTGTTTATGTGCGCAACTTTAAAGATGTCAACTTTACAGATCTGTTATCCTATCTTAGTGATGTTGATTGGTATGAATCCTTCAACTCTGTGTGTCTTTGGTTAATGACAAATAAGAACTAATCCTAGCCATTTTTTGACACAGCATGGACCTTTTTATACATACGGTCAAAATACCATCCCAACGGACTCCGTTACCACGCCATCTTACGTCTTTTGCTCGTATGAAAGATTATGCTTGGAAAACTGCTAGTGTGTTCGGCTCCTTGAATGACTGAGATATCTTTCACAGGCTCAACACGGTCTTTCACAGGCAGCTGTCCAAATACCACGCTAATATGAAGAAGCGCATTATCCAGTCCAAAGATAAAAGTTCGTTCTACAGGTTGTTAAGCAAGGGAGTTAAAAATAGAGCGGACATTCCTTGTCTTGGTTTCGGCGATTGAGCTACTGCTTCGACTGACAATGCGAAGGCCGAGGTGCTGGCAGATACATTTGAGCTTTCGTACTCCAAACTCTCTTGGCACACCCCAATGGCGGCTACCTCTCAATTTCCTTCTATGCCCGATTCCATGTGGTTCCATCCTGATGGCATCCTTAGGATGTTATCATGCTAGCCTAGTTCCTCTTCTGATACACCTGATCCCATTCCATTCATCTTCATCAAAAAGACCTCCAGTGTACTAGCCCGACCCCTTGAATATCTGTTTAACTTGAGGTTTATGAGATCCGAACTCTCCTCCAGATATAGATGCTCCCTCGTGATCTTGAAGAGGGCTCCTAAAACTTGCCCAAATAATTATCGTCCCATCAGCATCACATCAACCTTTGCCAAAGTTTTCAAGAGGCTTCTTAATTCAAGATCGAACGCCATCTTAAAAACCATTCCGTTATTTCTTCCTTTCAACATTCAACATAAGTCAACTGTAATTAAGGCCTTTCTTTCTGAGCGGTTTTTATGGTGCCCATCAACTCTAGCTTTTCTGCACCCAGACCAATCCTGAGTGGTGTTCCACAGGATTGTGTCTTTTCTCCGACTCTGTTTAATATTTATACTTATGAGTTGCGTGGTTTAGTAGCTTCTACGGATGTTAAATGCACTATTTGCAGAGGACTTTAAGATTTACAAATGCTTAAAGAACGCTGGTGACAACGGCATGCTTCAGAAATGAATCGGCCTTGTTAACAGCTGGTCCCTCGAATGGGCTCTACCTCTTTCGGAGGAAAAGTTCATGGTGTTGCGGTCCAGGTAGTTATAACAATGAACGTAGCTATTGCTTGGGCATGTCAGTATTCGAGAAGGTCGAACAGGTCTGCGATCTTGGGTTCCTGTCTCAACATGACCTTAGCTTTTATAAACATTGCAACTGCATTATATCAGGCATCTGTTGTTATGTACCGCATTCTTCGCTCTTTGTTTATTTATTTATTTATTTATTTATTAAGGGGCCTGAATTGCAGGAGAATTACACGCATAACACGTAATATGTATCATAAGACAACATGAACAAACGGTATTAAGCAGAACACAATGCAAAAAAGGAAACAAGCTAGGGTGACCTACTTCGGGCAAGCAGATGTTTGAAGTGAGGCACAGACATGCTAACAAAATTTTCATGTTCACCGATAAATAGGTTTAACTCCCTAAGACGCCGGTAGGTGAGAAAGTGAGACCTGACCCGTGACCTTGCAACCTTAACATGTAATCGAAGTCTACCTCTTACGTTTCTCTTAAGTGGCCCTCCGAAAAATACAATTGGATCAAGGGAAAGTTTCCCTGTGAGGATTTTAAATAACGTGATTAGATTTGTTTTGTCTCTTCTGTTACGTAAACTAGATATACCAAGTAGCTTCGCCCGCTCAGAGCCGTTGGGAATATCTCCATATCCCACTTTATAGCATCTCATGAACAACTTTCGCGTGTAGTTATCCTGAACGCTTTCGAGGAATCGATGTCTTTCTTGTGACATGGATTGAAAATTGAGGTACCGAACTCCAGTCTGACGTAGCATTTGTAGGCACGCAAGAGTGCTAGAGGATCATTTGTCTTTAGCACCTTGACCAATTTGTAGGAACGAACGTTTGCTTTTTTTACAAGTGATTTATAATGGAGGTCAAAACTTAAATCACTTCTTATAAGGAAGCCCAGATCTCTAACATCTGTGACCTGTTTCAAAACCATACCATTAAGTCTATAGGATGGAGAATAGTTTCGCTGTTTTGATTGTATTAGAAGACACTGCGATTTGGCAATAGCAAGAGGAAGTTTCCAGTCTTCAGCCCATTTTGCAATAAAATCGATAGCGGCCTGAACTTCAGAGAAGCTCTCAGGTTTGTCGACTTCTTTGTAAATCTTCACGTCATCAGCGTACATTTTGCACGTAACACCAAACCTAGAGACCGAGTCAGGAACATCATAAGTGTATATAAGGAATAGGAATGGAGACAGAACTCCTCCTTGTGGCACTCCACTAGTTGCGGAATAAACCGAGGAGTAGTTATCTCCTACTCGCACTTGATATGTCCTATCTACAAGGAAGCTCTTCATCCAGTCTACAATCCTAGGATGAATTCCAATTGCCTTCAACTTGAACAATAATTTTTCCGCAGGAACCTTGTCGAGGAACTCTGCTGTTCTGCTTCAAGGTTACAACTCATTTGTTAGGCCGTTAGTAGAGTATGGGACAGTTGTGTTTAACCTAAAGAAGCGGAAACTTACAAAACAGAAAAAGTTCGGTGAAAGAAAAACAGAAAAGTTTCACTCGAAACTCATCACCAGGTCAATAGGGTTCAACTACGAAGACATACCATCTGCCTACGAAAGAAACCTTAATTTCAATCCGATGTTTCACAAAATAGTGCACGGGTGAACTGGCATACCGTTAGGATCTTTTCATTACGTGAGACCTTCTTCCACCAGGGATATTTCGCACAAACCTATCTTATCTAGGGCTAGATTTAATTTCAGGAGGTGTTTCTTCACTAACCGTGTCATCTCCCATTACTTTGACCTAAGCAAGAAAGTCACACCCCATCCAGTCATTCTTCCTTCAAAAAACGTACAAAGGCTCAACTAGGCGCCTGATGAATATCTCCTGTTTGGAGCCCAATCAAATAGTTAATTAATATCGTTGTTTGTTTCAGCATTGTCTTGCTAATTTCTTCCCATTTGTTACTTGCTTGTTCCTTCTTTATAGTTTCTTTTACCTACCTCTCTATCACTATCCTTTTGTCGGCATTTCGACTGGTATTGAGTATATCTTGTTCTATCTTTATTACTTCCACTCACATGGGGATACCTCCCTATGTAATAAATATAATACATATATTGCTCCTAGTTAGCAAATATAGCCTTTTTATAATTTCATTTGAGTTAACTCTAATATCGTATTTGCACTGTATCATTCTGTTGGATCGCTAACATAACAATTTTCCTGCTCACATAAAGTAACTGTGTTTATTGCTGACAACGGAAATCAACAATTATGATATAGAACTATGAAACATTCAAAGCATAAGCGCTTGTCACACCAGCAGCATCTTACAAACGCTAGGAACGAACAATCTTCTTCTCGCTGACAAGCATTACCAGTTATTCGTTGAATACATAATCGGTGGGCGTAGAGAGGGGCCCCAGGTGACCATCAACAAATCCAGCTGCGCCAACGCATGTGGCAGACATGGGCGGAATACCGGAGCGCAGAACTGCTGGTAGGTCTGGCTTATAATCCTGTGGGAATAAAATTTAGTTTGTATGGTACTCGCTGCTAGTTAATTACCTTCAAGATGCAGTCTCTGCTGTGTCTATCAAGATCCCCACAAACAGCACAAAAAGACTATATTTGCTTATTCACCTGTATCACCTGTCGTCCCGTTGATCATCGACTTGCTCGAGCGGGCGCCAGCAGCGTCTCCATTCGTCCCTGTCGCGTGCCAGAGTACTCCAATGGATCCTCCTCGCTCGAGGGACACGAAGAGCGTCATAGCGGTCGTTCAGGGCTTTAACGAAGAAGTCCGACCAACGCGTTGGGGGGCGTCCTGGTGTTCTCTTGAAATCCCGCGGAATCCAGTCGGTGACGGCTCTCGTCCAGCGGGTGACTGCGATGCGCATTACGTGGTGGGCCCACCTAATTTTCGACAACTTGGTCCACGCGACAGCGTCTCTGATCTTCGAACGTCGGCGAAGCTCGGAACTCCGGAGGCCTTCTCTCACTTGCGTGAGTCGTGTCACTTCGAGCCTCGTCCTCTCGATTCAACGCTGCGCGACGCTGATCGCATGTTCATCCTGCTTTCGTATAGCCCAGGTCTCTGAGGCGTATGTAAGGGCAGGAAGAACTGTAGAGTTGAATAGGTGGGCACGGAGTCGGACATTCTTCGTCTTCTTCGCGACTCCTTCAACGTTCTTAAAAGCTCCCCAAGCCGCTCATTTCCTCCTGCTCAGCTGTGGCGCTAGGTCGTTGGCCATATTGACTTCGCGACCCAGATAGACGTAGCTGGAGCATTCGGAGATGTTCGTTCCGTTGAGCGAGAATGGGGCATCAGAAACTTGACCGTTCCTCATGAACATCGTCTTCGTAAGATTCAGCTGCAGTCCAACGTTCCTCCCACATACACGATCGAAGTCGACCGCATTCGCTCCGCCTGGCTGATGCTCGGTGTTATGAGCACGATGTCGTCAGCGAAGCGAAGATGATGTAGTTGCCGGCCGTCGACCTTCACTCCCATGTCTTCCCATTCTAGTTCGCGCATGACATTTTCGAGGGTGGCGCTGAAGAGCGCCGGGATATGGTATCCCCCTACCGAACCCCTCTCTTCACGTCGATGACGACGTCGTTGTAGAATGGTGAGATCTTGGTCGTGAATCTACTATACAGCTCTCGAAGGACTCTGATGTACTAAGCAGGAACACCCTGATTTAGCAGGGCGTCGATGTCCGCTTCAGTTTCGACGGAGTCGAATGCCTACTTCAGGTCGATGAACGTAAGGCAGAGCGGCAGCTTGTACTCTCGCGACACTTCGATGAGCTTCGTAATGGTGTGTATGTGGTCGATCGTGCTGAATCCTTTCCGAAATTCTGCTTGCTCGCATGGCTGTCCTTCGTCCAGCGTTCTGCTAATCCTATTCAGGATCACTCGAGTGGACAGTTGTAGTCTACGGACAGCAGGCAGAACGGACGATAGTTGCCAATGTCGTGCACGTCTCCCTTCTTGTACAGCAAGACGGTCTTGCTGGTCTTCCACTGAGATGGAACCTTGCATTCGGACAGGTAGCGTGTGAAGAGCCGCGCCAAGGTGTTGATGAGCGCTGGCGGGAGGTTCTTCAGGTGTTCGCGTCTGATCCTGTCAGGACCAGGTGCTGTACGTTTCTTCACCGACGAGATGGCGTGTCGGATCTCGGAAGGGAGAACAAAGAGGGCGACGTATCCAACCTGCGGAAGATGGCGTGGTGGCAGGTGGACGTGGCTATCGAAGAGATCGGAGTAGAAGTCGTGGATGACCTTCTCCATGGTCCTTCTGGACGGTTCCGTCAGGACGTCGGAGGGCGGTCATCTTGGTCTTGAAGTTGGCCAAGTTCTGGCGGGCATTGCGGATGCTCAAACCTGCCTCTGCAGCTTCAGCCAACACTTCCGCCCTTCACTCCTCAAGATCCTCCTTTATCGCCGCTCTGCATAGCCTTGCAAGCTCGGACGTCAGTTGGAAGTTGCCCGACGCTCGTGCTGCTCCACGCTGACGTATCAGCTCGAGAGTTCCGGAGATAGGCGTTTCTTGGTGGTCTTCAAGCTCTCGGCTCCCTTAGTACTATCGCGGAGATGGTGCACGAAATGGTCGTACTCCTCGTCGATGTTGACTATGACGGGATCTTCCCAAAGGCCGGCAAGAAAATGTAGAGGTCCCAGCTGATGGTCGTTCTGGGGCTCCTCCTCTTGAACTCCGCGGCCTTCTCTCCTTGACGCGAAAAGCGGATCCTCGCGCGAAGGAGGCGGTGGTTAGGTCCCGTGTAGAACTTGGGGAAAACGGAAACGTCGGTCAGGCTATACTTGAAGTTGAAGATGATGTGTTCGACCTCGTTGTGGAACAGGCCATCGGGGAATTCCCAGGTCCATCGTAGGGAGGGAGGCTTCTGGAACTGCAAGTTTCCATGGATGGTCTTGGTCGACATGATAAACTCAGACAGCCTTTCACCTTGCTCGTTCCACTCCAAACCGTGGGTTCCGATGTGAAGTTCTTCCGGCGACCTTCGCGGTCCGATCTTGTTGTTGAAGTCGCCGACGATCACCTTGTAGAAGGTGTGATCTTCCTTATAGAACTTCTCCAGCTCCACGTAGAAGGCTTCGACCTCTTCGTCGTCGTAGTCGGATGTTGGTGCATACGCGACGAATACAGGCAAAGCTGGCACGGAGCTACATCGCTTCAGTCACAGAAGTTCCCTTCGTCTTGTCAGAGACTCGTACGAATCGATGTTCATGGCCAAGTGCGTGTTGACGAGGACACCAACGCCGCCTACTCCCCTGCTGTCGCATGTTCCGAGGAACAGTTCTTCTCCGGAGTCGTAGGCGGCGTGTAGGGGGTGGTGTCTTCTCGTCTCGGTCAGTCCGATCCCGTCGTACTTGATCTTCCTGGCTTGCATCATCAGGTCCTCGACGGATGCTTCCGACGCAAGCGTGCGGGCGTTGTAAGTACAGACCAAGTCCACCTGTCCCCATGCCATCTTCCGCAGGATGGATACGTCGTCCCCTCTGTTCTCCCTTCCGAGATCCGACACGCCATCTCGTCGGTGTAGAAACGTACAGCACCTGGTCCTGACAGGATCAGAGCTGAACACCTGAAGAACCTCCCGCCAGCGCTCATCAACAACTTGGCGCGGCTCTTCACACGCTACCTGTCCGAATGCAAGGTTCCATCTCAGTGGAAGACCAGCAAGACCGTTTTGGGGAGACGTGCACGACATTGGCAACTATCGCCCGATCTGCCTGTTGTCCGTAGTCTACAAGCTGTTCACGAGTCATCCTGAATAGGATTAGTAGAACGCTGGACGAAGGACAGCCATGCGAACAAGCAGGATTTCGGAGAGGATTCAGCACGATCGACCACATACACACTATTACGAAGCTCATCGAAGTGTCGCGAGAGTACAAGCTGCCGCTGTGCCTTACTTTCATCGACCTGAAGAAGGCATTCGACTCCGTCGAGACTGAAGCGGTCATGGAAGCCCTGCTCACCCAGGGCGTTCCTACTCAGTACATCAGAGTCCTTCGAGAGCTGTACAGTGGATTCACGACCAAGATCTCACCATTCTACAACGACGTCGTCATCGACGTGAAGAGAGGGGTTCGACAAGGGGATACCATATCCCCGAAGCTCTTCAGCGCCACCCTCGAAAACGTCATGCGCGAACTAGAATGGGATGGCATGGGAGTGAAGATCGACGGCCGGCAACTGCACCATCTTCGCTTCGCTGACGACATCGTGCTCATAACACCGAGCATCAGTCAGGCGGAGCGAATGCTGGCCGACTTCGATCGTGTATGTGGAACCGTTGGACTGCAGCTGAATCTTACGAAGACGATGTTCATGAAGAACGGATGGGTTTCTGATGCCCCATTCTCGCTCAACGGAACGAACATCTCCGAATGCTCCAGCTATGTGTATCTGGGTCGCGAAGTCAACATGGCCAACGGCCTAGCACCAGAGCTGAGCAGGAGGAAACGAGCGGCTTGGGGAGCTTTCAAGAGCGTCGAAGAAGTCGTGAAGAAAACGAAGAACGTCCGACTCCGTGCCCACCTATTCGACTCCACTGTTCTTCCTGCCCTAACATACGCCTCAGAGACCTGGGCTATACGAAAGCAGGATGAACACGCGATCAGCGTCGCGCAGCGTGGAATCGAGAGGACAATGCTCGGAGTGACACGACTCACGCAAGTGAGAAAAGGCCTCCGGAGTTCCGAGCTTCGCCGACGTTCGAAGATCAGAGACGCTGTCGCATGGGCCAAGTCGTCGAAAATTAGGTGGGCCGGCCACGTAATGCGATTCGCAGACACCCGCTGGACGAGAGCCGTCACAGACTGGATTCCGCGGGATGTCAAAAGAACACCAGGACGCCCACCAACGCGTTGGTCGGACTTCTTCGTGAAAGCGCTGAACGACCGATATGACGCTCTTCGTCTCCCCCGAGCGAGGAGGATCCATTGGACCACTCTGGCACGCGACAGGGACGAATGGAGACGCTGCTGGCGCCCGCTCGAGCAAGTCGATGATCAACGGGACGACAGGTGATACAGGTGATATATTTAAATTTTTAATAGCCTTGTCTGATATTTTTTAAAATTACCTGCGATAAATGTTCATGTGTTTTAACAACAAATTTTTTATAACATTCTTTACTATATAAGCATTTACTATTAAAAATTGAATTTAATTCTGACAAGTTAGTATTACTTATTAACGTATTATAATTAACCATGTTCTTGGAGAAAGGAGGTTGTGATTTAAATATACACCTAAAAGGCAACATTTTTTTACTTGAATTATTCACTATAATTTTTCGTATGTAACTATTATAGCACTTTATTTAAGTTAACTTTGTCTAGAACATTACTTATATGTGCGACTCCTAAATTAATATAGTTGTTGTGTTTTTGTTGTGGTTTTAAATGTTTATTTTCATTTTCACGAGACCATGGAGTAGTTTCGAAAACGGCTATGACGACAACTTAGTTTTAATGGGATTCTTTGTGGATTTCTGACTTCTTGACAGTTCCTGCAGGACTGGACCATTTCTTCGATATTCTTGTCGATATTTGGCCAGTCACAGTAATCTCTGGCAAGCATTTTCATCCGTGATATCCCAGGATGTCCGTCATGCAAGTCGCGAAGGACGAACAATTGAAAATTTGCCGGAATGACGATGAGATCTCCAAACATTAAGCAGCCTTGTACTGTGACAGGCTGTTGCGGATTCGTTTAAAATATAAAATTCGTGCTTCCTTCCTTGGGCATTGTCCAAGTTGAACGCAACGAAGTCCCTACAGGTGAACAGCGTCTATGTTTATGTTGGCGATCACGACGTCTTCTTCTGCAGTCTGCTATTTTGCAATGAGTCGTGACAATGCATCCTACTGTCCATATTCAATCGTTCTGCAATATTCGATAGTGAAATCGTTATTGTGAAGCAGTAATACCTAGCGTTGTAGGTGATTGGCCGTATAGACTGGTATTCCCTTTTTGCTTCCATAGATCGCAAGAAGTGGTTTGTGATCTGTCAATAGTGTAAAGTGACGGACATGGATATATCGGCGGAATTTTCCCACAGCGAAAACGAGTGCCAGGCCTTCTTTTTCCACTTGCCCATAATTCCTCTCGGTTGGCGATAGAGAAACTCATGCACGGTAAATTGGTGTTTCCACTCCGTTGGGGACTCGGTGGGATATGACTGCTCCGATTCCGTATTCCGATGCATCTGCTGCCACAACTATTCCTTTGAAGGGTCGTAGTAAGAGTAGTAAATCCGATGATAGAACTTTTTGGAGCGCTCAAAGGTTCGATGACATTCGGGAGACAAGCTAATTAGGATGTCTTTCCTGAGCAGTTTGTCGAAGGGTTCTCGTAGCTGGCGCATTTCCTTTTTGCTCCATAGTAGTTAAGGCGACCTAGAAACGACCTGAGTTGTACGATGTCTTTTGGTGATGGCATCTTTTTGATCACTTCGATTTTGGCTGGATCTGGTCATCGTCCGTTTTCGTCAATAATATTGCCAAGGTAGCGTTACTTCGGCATGAGAAAGTTGCTATTTTCACTACGAAAGCAAAATCCGTATTTTTGTATCCTCCTGAACAAAACTGCGAGGTTGGGGTGTGCTCGTTTATCGTTTGGCGATGATGGCGATGTCAAGATATGCGGCACATCCGTCGAGTCCGGCTATCATCGAGTCGACGATTTGCCTAAAAATTACAGGTACTGATTTGACGCCAAAAGTTAGATGATTGCATTGGAACAGTCCTCTATGAGTATCAATGGTCTGCACTTCTTTTGAGCCGTCGTCGACTTCTGCCTGGAGATGAGCGTCGGCGAGATCGATCTGTGTGAAAACTGTTCCGCCATTGAGCTTAGTGAAGACATCTTCCGGTCACTAAGCTCAATGGCGGAACTGCTTTCACAACTGTTATCTTCCGGTGTGGGTAACGGATGTTGATGTAACATCACGCTTCATTTGGTCAGGACGAATAGTCTGCGCAAAGTATTAGGTTGTACTATGTTGTACTATAGAAAAAGTACTATGTTCTGTACCACAAGAATATGTGTTGGCCCTATTTTCTCACTTGCCCTTTATTGATTTTTAGGCCATCAAATTGGGCATTCCAACTTTTCCGTCCGAATTTTTTACCAAACTCCGGTTCTGTGGTTGAAATTTTTTGTTTGGTGTTATATGTTGTTTGGAAGAGGATGTCTTGTTAAGTAAGAATTTGTGTCGCGTTTATTGGCTCACGCTGATTTCTGTCGAATATCAACAACTGAAGAAGGTGTTGTTGGTGAAGACGTTTTTCTCTTTTTGGCATTTTGTTGATATTCGATAAAAATCAATAAACGAACACTGAACGCTTTCTTATAGAACAAGACATTCTCTTTCGAATGACATATAACACCAATCCAAACAGTCCAACCACAGAGCAGGAGCTGTCGGCAAAAATAACCATCCTTCTTCGGACGTCCCAATTTGATGACCTAAAAATCAAGTGAGAAAATAGGACCAACACATATTCTTGTAGCAAAAAACATTGTCTTCCAAATGCTATGAAAAGCTGCGCAAAAATTACAAACCTAAGCGGAGAGAACAAGTGCGCAAATGGCTACTTTTTCACTTTTTCACTTTTCACTTCAACGACCTAAAATTTGACAAAATTCATGATAAAAAAGAAGTGCAGTAGATGTTCTGATAGAGCAAGTCATTCTCTTTCGAGAGCTATGCAGCGCTATGCAAGAGACCGCCGGCGAAATCTGCAGTGCATCGTTGAAAAAAAACGGCGAAGACTTGTGGGACAACCTAATATAATAGTTCCGTTGGATTTCTTTACTACGACGATGGGTGCAACCCATCTGGACTACGTCGGGAGAAATTACATCCTCTGCTAGTAGGCGATCAATTTCGATGTCAAGGGCCGCGATGGTGACGTAGGGTACTGGACGTTTCCTCTTGAAAATTGTTTGTTAGTTGGGTTTCAGTAGCAGCGTTGCCTTAGCCGTGGAGCATTTGAAGCATGTTCCCTGTCCTGCGCATTGTGTTCCTGATGAACAGCTTATAGTGAAATCAGTGTCGAACCATCAATGGGTTTTGAGGGGGGGGTACCATTAGCTGTGTAAGCGATGAGGTATGTTTGTTGTAAAGTGGGTTTTCCGAGAATGTTCCAGTTGAACTCGGAGATGAGAGTTACCTCAGCACCGGTATCAAGCAGAAGATGTAAGAGTCGACCATTGATTGCTACTTCCACTTGTGGGTGGTCGTCTTTTTGTAGAGCAGCAACAGTTCTATGGAGATGTCGATTTCGACTATAGCGGTTGGTCGAACTAGGTGCTCTTTCCTTAAATGTATTTTTTCCCGGTCGAAAGGGAATCGCTTTGAGTGAAGACTTATCTTGTTTTGTCGTTGAGGCTTCCTCTTCTTTCCAAATCGGAATTTATGACAACGAATAGCATTGACAGCAGGTGTGCCTTCGAGAAATCGGACATCATCCTTGTACGATTTGATGAGTGACATTCAGCAGTGAGGTCCTTAGAGTGATTTGCTCTGCTTCGTCAAGCTTCCTTAGCAATCGTGTACGGTAGTTGGCAAATTCGGACCCTTGGAATCCGGCAACGTAGAATAAACATTAGGGACACGGTCAAGCTTGAGGTTCGGGAATCGAAGGGGGGGGGGTCGTACTGGGAACCCGTCTGGAGGGGATATCGTACTCTTCCGGTTTTTGCAGAGGATTCTCTCTTATTTTTCAGGTTTTTAGGCGATGTTTTAATTCTTAATAAGTTTTTTAGGAATGTATACGAAGGCGCAGAGTATCTCCTTCGTCCCGCGAAGTAGTAAAAATTAATATAAAGAATTTCAAATAATGATTGTATCACTTGTTAAAAATGAAGATTTTCTGCACCAGATTTGGAGTCAGTGAGAAGTTTCCATTTTTTCAGATTTTTTCATGAAGTCATGTACGCGACACTTTTCTGCTTGAACGAGCGGCATCTACGTCCCAAATTGCAGTCTATAAAATTTGGAATGCCAATTATTAAGGAAAATTAAGTACTTTTCCTACAAGGTTTTTGGAAGCGTTCTTCGAAGCGATGACGGAATAGCAACCCGAGGATGGACTTGTCACGGAACTAATCTTCTCTCTTCTGCAAGAAACAGCATCAGAAAATGGAGTTGTACCTAATAAAATTTTAAGTCTCAGTTTGACACATGGTAATAAAACTTGTTTTTCTGAATCGATCCTTTGTATGAACAGGCGCTCCGATTTGTATCACTTGCCGAAAATTTTCGACACCGTTAATTACATGGATGCCGCTATTTTTACAGCCTGCTTTATAAAGCGTAGCATCCACACTTCTTATAGTTTTAAAAGCTCTGTAATTTTTCAGAGACGTCAAACAAACTCCGAAATATGGAAGGTTACGTGGAGCCATTCCGTTCTCCGATATCATCGATTTCCACTGAGGATGGTCTTCTCGCGGAAAAATTTTCTATCCTTTGAAGGAAAGAACACGCGAGAGTGAAATTGTGCTTCATGGAGTTTTAAGTCAAGGATATTACACTGTAAAACGCTAAGCTTCTTCGCAGCGATCTCTGATGATTAGGATCGAATTAAAAAATTTCGTTTTTCAAGAAAAATTCATTAACTTTACCTGAAGAAGATCACCCACACAGTTGAAATCTGGCCACAGAGAGTTCAAAGTCTTGTTTAATACGCAGTGTGAAAATCATAGTTTTCTGAAACGAATAGATTGGATCGACCCCTGGTCGGTTAGGCACCAACGTCATAGGAGCGACGGAATTCGACGTTCACAAAAATGGCTATAACTCGGTAAGATTTTTAAAATTTGAGAAAGCCAATAGCTCTTTTAAAACTAGAAAAAAGGCTTTCATGCATTAAAAAATTGGTTTTTAAATGCTAGGTCTTCATACGGGGCGGAAACCTGCGATTTTTGTGCGAAAAAATTGAAGTGACTTCACAAAAATATTCTTAACCTGGCTAATTCTTCAAAATTCAGCTAGCTTTTCAGAAACTAGAAAAACTCTTTTTCGCTATATAAAAATCAATTTTCAAAAATTCGGCATTCATGCGCGGCAGGGGTCTGATTTCGGGTACATTTCGCAGAAATACGTACCTAAAATCAAACCCCCCGCCCCGCATGAAAACCCTTTTCTTGGAAATCGATTGTTACATGGTTAGAAAGCATATTTTTTGACGGCCAAGAGTGATTTTTAATTTTCGGAAAATTATCCGAGATATGAGCAACTTTCGGAAGTCGTGAACTGAATCCTTCACCGATATCCCGTATTGTGTATTGTACTTGAAAATGAAATTGAATACTAGTGAGAAGTGACTTTGAACCCCTTGATAAACATGCTAAACCATATTCTATTTGAGAAAAGGCATTCGCATACAATGAATTTACATTGTACTGATTTACAAGAGATTTATAGCATAAGCCCCATCCGCCCGAGCCAATTTGCGCCGAATCTGATTTGTGGTTGAGAACTAGTAAAACGTTCGCAGTGACAAATTAAGATGACGAACTGAGGAAGTTAAGGTGACAAGGGAGAATTCTAACTTTGTTATGAACTGGTTACGCAGTGATAGTGAAAGTGAGTAATGGAGTGAGAGTGAGTAGCGACTATTGATTCTCGAGCTAGCTAGGCGCTAAGCGCTGTCAAAAACGAATTAAGTGGAGGTTTAAACGTTGTCAAAAACGAATTTTGACCGTTTCGAAAAGAGGTTAAGTTAAGCAAACTAGCAAAAACTTTGATTTTTTGTGAACTGGTTAGGTAGTTGTCGTGTTTGAGTGAGGGTAGAGTGAGATAGTGAGTGCTTGCTTCTTCTCATCTGTTAATGAGAGAAAAAATTTTTTAGAACCTACAATAGGAAATATGTTCTTAACTCGCACGAGCAGCTGGTAGCGCAGGTGCGTTTTCCTTTCCCCTTTGTGCTCAAAAATAAGTTGAAATAATTAAATATTTTTCCAGAAGGTAAAAATAGTCGAAGACCGCCACGCACTATGATCCTCCTGCAGACATATCGACAACGGCTACGACGACGACGACAACGACGACCGCGACTTCGATTGAGGACGATGGCCATCGGACCTAAACACTTCACACGGTTCCAGGTTACCATTCCAAATTGGTTTCTTGATTTCCTCTCGTTTTCATGTGCTCCATGTTCCTTTTTAAACAAGGGCGTGCGCTCTATGCCAAAATAAACTTTTAGTCGTGTATCACCATTTTTAGCGACACCTTTTGGCGCAAAATTCAAAAATTTCAGCATTGGTTATCATAGTCTTCGAATTCCCTTCACATGATCACACGGCAATCATATAACAGCATCTTGAGAACCGATTTTTTGGCCATTTAGTGAAAAGTCAAGCAAAAAGCCTGCATTTTGAGTTAAAATTAAAGTTCCTTAAGCGGTGCACCCACACTTTGTTCTCTGCTCGATTCTCACTCACTTTAGTAGGTCTCACCTTTTTATGAATATCTCTTCTAGGCCTTTTTAAAATTTATGCTCATTTCTCTGCTCATTCTTTTTAAGACCTGAACATCACTTTGATTGATTTGCCTTTTGTTGCCATTTTTGTCTTAAATACGATGTGTCTCACTTTTACGATGTCATAGATGTCATATGTTTTTTGTATATATGTATACATATGTGCGGATCATATGTATATGTGTATGTATATTGCTATTGCTGGTCATGCGATAATAAATTTGTGTATTAAACATTTTGTAATTACAAATAGATATACAAGTATATACACGTGTATATACATATGTATTTATATATAAAGTGCGTTCCAGATGTGTTTGCCACCTTGAAATTGAAAATTTCACGTTTCGCGTTCGTTTCTATGAACTGACGTTAGCCGCATTTCCCCGTAGACGAAAATTGGTCTTTCCAGAAAAATGCTTGATCTCCAGAAAAAAACTAGGCGTTTTTGAATTTTTTGTTTGTTTCAAAAGAATGTAGCCACTCCAGGATGTCGGGCTGTTTACACTCCTATTCAAATTTTGCGCGCTTTTTGGCGGGAAATTCTTCTCATAAATAGCCAGCTTGGCCTGCTCTTCAAGAATAATTACTATGCCAGTCCGCGGACGCGTCCTAACTATCGAGAAACAAGCTCAGATCCGAGCGCTCAAGGATGCTGGCTTGATAAACTGCGCCATTGCTCGTCAGCTCACCAGCAGCAATGTTAGAGCCTTCCAAATAGTACCTGCATTTTTAGAGTACCCTGCATTTTTTGCAATCCGTAGTGTGTTTTTAAGTTATAAACCTTAAAGGAAGCTCAAATCAATCAAAACGGCCACTTTGTGAAGAAATTTTGGCAAGCATTCAAGCGACATACAATCAATCGAGTGTAAAATGCAAAATATCAGAGGAGCGCATGGGGCATTCCACACCGCTCATATGTGGGAAAATTTTCATTTTCTTAGGCTTTCCATGAGCTTTCAACTTCTTCGCTACCTTCTCTGTGAGCAAAATCATCGCCTTTCAAAGAGTGTATACATTTTTCGAGACACTCTGTATGTAAGTGCTCCGATTCGCCAAACGGTGTCTCTCGCACTTGCGTGCGTCGTGAGACCTCAAATATCACTAACCTACGAAAACGCCTTCAGTATGCTGCCGCGTCACGCAGGCGACGGGTCGTGCTGTGAGTGCTTAACCAAATTTTACGAAACTTAAAATCCTGCTGCGTATTTTTGCATGAATTCTTTCTTCACTTCCGTAAGTTTAACATAGGCGTTCTCACGTTGGGCAATGTGTTCGGCACGTTTACGTTGCACATCTACAACTCCCCCCCCCCCCCCCCCACCCCTCACTTTCCCTCAACACACTCCTACAGGACTAATACACAAACAATCAAACACACAAGCAGGCGGGCAAACGACGGTTCTCGCTTAGAATAGGATCTATAATGTAAACTGTTTGCACCCAAACCTACAAATTAGAAACAATAAGCAGACGGGGGGGGGGGTGGGGGTTGTAGTTGTGCAACGTGAATGGCGACACAGTTGACGTTCGACTACGTGTCTTACACGTCTACTGAGTCGCCAGGCACGTTGCACAACTACAACCCACCTCCATCTCCACGCTTTCCCCAACACGCTCTTCGAGCGCCGCATCTCCACGCGTGTTTGGCGAGTTGTTCGGCACGTCTACTGGATCGTCATGCGCGTCAGGCAACGTATTCGGAACGTCTAAGGAGTCGCCAGGCACGTTGCACAACTACAACCCCCCCCCCCCTCATCCCCACACTTCCTCCCAACACAATCATCCACCACTTTTGTGCAAACAAACACACTCACTAACACACAGGCAAACGACCGTTCTCGCTTATATATAGTAGGATATAGATATATATGTAGATGTACACCTGTGTATGCATGCGTATATACATGTATCTAATCATATATTGTGTACATTATATATATATATATATATATATATAAACAAGTGCTCCGACTTGCCTAACGGCGTGTCTCGCACTTGCGCGCTTCGCGCGACTTTGTAGCATCACTGTGACCTATGGAAAGTAGTTTTTGTAAAACATAAAATTCACTAGCATCTAGGATTTGGTGCGTACTTTATCGGCATCAAGCCCTTCCCCACTTCGGTACCTTCATCATAGACATCCTCTCCGGACCGTCCAGTAATATTATTGCTTTGTGCTGCGCAGTACTTCTCTCCCTCAGGGTTTTCCACCGCAATCGTTCTCATGCTCAACAGCTAGCGTTTCAAGTTGTCGTTGACATGTCTTCCGAAGCCAGGTTCACCTCTCTCGTTTCTTCTTACTGGATCTAATTTCTGGTCCGCCTTTACTGGTCTTCCTTCCCCCTCTCCAGTCCTCACCTTCCTGGTCGCAACTACTGGCCACTTCTTTGTTTCCACTATTGACACTTACTGGTCTCTTCTTGCTGGTTTCCCCGTCCTGGCCCCTCCTCCATGTTCTCCCTTTCCTTCTTGGTCGCTCTCCTGGTCCACCATAGAGGTCTCCCTTACCGCCCTTCTCCACCACTCCCTTAGTGGTCCTCCCATGCTCACGGCACGGTCGGTGACACGTGTTCAGAATCATGATGTTGCGTAGGGGGCCCGTTTTCTGAATCAAGAAGCTCAGAAGCGCGCGCACTCACTGCTGTGTCGAGCATGAAGAGGCTATGCATATGGCAGATTCCTTCTTCTCTGTATGAAATCCCTTACGGCTCCCTTCTTGTTGGTTCCCCGTCTTGGTCCCGCCTCCAGGTCCCTTCTGCCAGATAGATTCCTCTCCCCTCGCAATCCATCTTACTTCTCTGCCCCTACTAAATAGGCCTCCCACGCTCACGACACGACTACGGTGAGCAAACGCCCATTGTGTGACATCGGTGTCACATCCTCTAAATCCGGTCTCTCTTAATGGTAATGGATCTCCTTGCTGTTCCTCCTTACTGTTCCCCCTCCCCTGATTTGTAAGTCCCTAATGATCCCTACATATTGCTTAAACTCTTCTTGGTGCCACCTCCTGGCCTGCTTCCTTGTTCCCCACATCGACCATCTGGATGATCCTCCTGGTCGCTGCCTCCTGATCGTTGTCGGTTCTCCACCCTCAAAGTCTCCCTTCTACCCTTACCCTTTTAGTAGTCTTTTCATGCTAATGGCACGAAGTCGGCTTCTGAATCTGGACGCTCAGAAAGGTGCGTAGGTGCTGTTGTGTTAAGCAGTAAAGGGCTGCGTTTCCCCTGCTGCAGCAATATCCCACGTTCAATAGCAAATTTTGTCCGCGCTGTAGATGATGAGGTGTACCTCATTCAAGTTAGACCACTCGACCGCTCTCGCTGTGGATGGTGCGGCGTACCTCGCTTAGGTTAGATCATTCCACTGACAAACTCTTTCATATATAGGTGGTGATATATATATATATATATATATATATATCCCTTCCCAGAATATCTTAGGAGGATGGTAAAACGCCAGAACTCTCTGTGGAACACAGCCACTATTTCAGGCACTGAATGAGATTGGGCAAACTTCGAATGCTTCAGTAAAAAGGTGGATAAGGCGCTTTCTCGATATAGCCTTTTCGTAGAAAGAAGAAATATCTTTTCGAAGGACAAAACGGCCTTTTATAGATATATCAAGTCCCGTTCTGGAGAAAATAGATGCATCCCAAGCCTAGAAGATGGGAACGGTACTTTAGTATCATCGGCTGCTGAGAAAGCAAATCTACTAGCAAACGAATTTCAAAAAGTTTTCAGAAAGTCTTCAGGAACTAGCTCTTTTTCTACCCCTGTTCATGACGGTATTCTTCCCAGTTTTCCTGGGATGAGGCCTTCGCTATGGTTTGATAAAGATGAAATTGTTGAAGTCTTGTCCAAGTGGCCTAAGTCTTCTTCAATTTCACCAGACTTTCTACCGGCTACTTTTTGTTAAAAATGTCGTTGGTTGCATAGCGTACGCTCTGGAACAAATTTTCAACATGAGCTACATGACAGCCGATGTTCCTCGTAGATGGAGGCATGCGTTTATTACCCCTATTTCCAAAAAGTCTTCTTTCAGTGACCCAAGGAATTATCGTCCTGTTAGTATAACTTCAATTTTTGCAAGGACATTTGAAAAAAATCCTTAAAAAGCATATTTTGGAGCAAATGTTGGAACATAGCATCATCTCTAGGGAACAGTTTGGCTTCCTGAAGCAGCGTTCGGTGGAGACTGCAGTTCTTTCTTCTTTAAATGCCGGACCAAAGCTCTGGAAAGCAAAAACCGAGTGGACGTTGTCTACTTTGACTTTTCCAAAGCCTTTGGCAAGGTTCCTGTAGAAAAATTAGTACTCAAAATGAAGACAGTTGGTATACATCCGATAATTGTAGCGTGGATAAGGAGTTTCCTTTCAGGTAGAACATATCAGGTTAGAGTAGAGGGTAGCTACTCGTCGGTTTTTTTAGCGGCTAGTGGAATTCCACAAGGAGGAGTATTGTCGCCGCTGCTTTTCCTCTTATACACTTATGAGCTGCCAGATTCCGTCTCTAGGTTCGGCGTTACGTGCAAAATGTACGCCGATGATGTGAAAATCTACAAAGAAGTCGATAAAAATGAAAGCTCTGGTGATGTTCAAGATGCTATTGATTTCATTGGAAAGTGGGCTGAAGACTGGGACCTTCCACTTGCAGCTTAAAAGTCGCTCTACAGACTCAATAGCGTGGACTTGAAGCAGGTTCCTGACGTTAGAGACTTAGGCTTCCTTATAACGAGTAATTTAAGATTTGACCTTCATTATAAATCATTTGTTAACAAGGTCAACTTCAGGACGTACAGTTTATTCAACGTGTCAAAAAATGATCCTGGCGCCCTCTTGCGTGCCTACAAATGCTACGTAAGACCCATTATGGAGTTTGGTACTTCGATTTTTAACCCTTGTTAAAAGAAGTATATCGACCTCCTCGAAAGTGTTCAGAATGACTACACACGTAAGTTGTTCATGAGGTGCTACAAAATGGGTTACGAAGACATCCCTAACGGTTCCACGCGGGCTAAACTGCTCGGCATACCCAGTTTAAGCAAAAGAAGGAAAAGGGCAGATCTAATCATGTTGTTCAAAATCCTCACCAGAAAACTTTCTCTAGATCCTGTTGAGTTCTTTGGAGTACCACTTGCGATTAGTAGAACAGGTAGACATAGATTATATACCGCGGTTGCAAGGTCGCAAGTTAGGTCTAACTTCCTCACTTACAGGGGCCTTAGAGAGCTAAACCTTTTTATCGATGATAATGAAGATTTCCTTGGTATGTCTGTTCCTCAATTTAAGCATCTGCTCGTTCGGAATGAACTTTTTTTTAGGTTCTTCTGATCTCACTTGTTTGTTTTTGTTTTCTTGAAGATTGTTTCGCTCGTTTATATCTCATTATATGCGTGTATTTCTGCTGTGGTTCACGCCACGAAATAAATACATAAATAAACATTCATGTATATACAGGTGCACATGTTCATATATATTTATACAAGTGCTCCGACACGCCTAACGGCGTGTCTCGCACTTGCGCGCTTCGCGCGACTTTGCAATATCACTGGCCTAGGGAATTTTTTTGTAAAACTTGAAATACGCTAACATCTAGGATTTGCTGCGTACTTTGTTGGCATCAAGCCGTTCACCACTTCCGTACATTCGTCATAGGCACCCTCTCCGTACCGTCCAGTATATATTGGATCCCAATGAATCATTTTCGGATATCCGATTCGAGTAATTCAAAAATCCAAGGTTCGCGAAGTTGCCGTATCCGAATAATTCAAAAACCGGAGTACCCGAAATTGTCATTATCCAAATCGTGCAAAAATCACGCCAAAATAGCGTTATCCGAATCATTCATTAATCCGGAGATTTGGTCGAATTCAATGTATTTAATGAAAATCATTTTCGGATATCCGATTCGGATAACCCGAACCGATTCATCCAAAAATCCGGGTACGCAAAGTCGCCGTTATCCGAATCATCCAAAAACCTGGGGTCCGCCAAAATAGCGTTATCCGAATCATCCAATTATCCGAAGATCTTCGATCGGATCCAATGTATACCGTCCAGTAACGCCATTGGTTTGTGCTGCGCAGTACTTCTGCCCTCAGGTTGCTCCGCAACCGTTCTCATTCTAAACAGCTTGGGTCACCGGATGTCGTTGACACCCTTCCAAATCCGGACACCAGGTTCCCCTAACTCGTTTCTTCTTACTGGATCTAATTGCTGGCCCACCTTTACTGGTCTTCCCCTCCCCCCCTGGTCCCAACTCCTGGCCCACTTCCTTGTTTTCCGAGCGCCCGCTCGTCACACGACGTCGGTATCACCTTTTCTGGCTCCAGAAGCTTGTAGCGCGACGAATGACCTATCTTCTGGATCCAGGCGCTCAGAAAGGCTCGCAGTTGCCGCTGCGTAGAGCAGGAGGAGGCTACGCTTCCTCTGCTGCAGCAGCATCTCATGTTCAATTCTGAATGCGATCCCTCGTCGTAAGACGACGGTGTCTCCTTTTCTGACTCCAGACGGTTGTGGTGCGACGAAGGGAACCCGCCTTCTGGATTCGGGGACTAAAAAACGCGCGCAGACGCCGTTGTGTCAAGCAGGAGGAGGCTGTGCTTCCTCTGCTGCAACAATATCCCATGTTGAACAGCAAACATTCTCCGCGCGAGGTACGCAGAGGCGTACCTGGCGCGGGTAAAGTTTTCCGTTCAACATGGGATAATGCTGAGTTCTGCATGCGGCCGGTCATCGTACGACGACGATGTGACCTCTGCTTCCTTTCTTTTCGATCTTCTGACTCCAGACGGTTGTGGTGCGACGAAGGGTACCCGCCTTCTGGATTTAGGGACTCAGAAACGGGCGCAGACGCTGTTGTGTCAAGCAGGAGGAGGCTGCGCTTCCTCTGCTGCAGCAGCATCTCATGTTCAATTCTGAATGCGATCCTCGTCGTAGGACGACAGTGTCTCCTTTTCTGACTCCAGACGGTTGTGGTGCGGCGAAGGAAACCCGCCTTCTGGATTCGGGGACTCAGAAACGCGCGCAGACGCCGTTGTGTCAAGCAGGAGGAGGCTGCGCTTCCTCTGCTGCAGCAGCATCTCATGTTCAATTCTGAATGCGATCCCTCGTCGTAGGACGACGGTATCTCCTTTTCTGACTCCAGACGGTTGTGGTGCGACGAAGGGAACCCGTCTTCTGGATTCAGGCACTCAGAAACGCGCGCAGATGCCGTTGTATCAAGCAGGAGGAGGCTACGCGTCCTCTGCTGTAAAAACATCCCATGTTGAACGGCAGGCGTTGCCCGCGCGAGGTACGCGGAAGCGTCGCAAGGGGTTCCAGGAGATAGTGATCGGTTCCACGGGGCGTTTCTGAGCCAGGCTTCCAACCTGAGTGAGATACGCCTCATCATCTACAAGGCTGGGAGCTAACTCAATTATATAGTGGTAGATATAAATATATATACATACATGTATTTGCTCGTTCGCATACATAAATATATGGATAAACAATGGATATACTACGTGTACGAGGTGGATACGCGTGGATATAGCCTGCAAAATCAAGCAGCCGGGTGTTAGGCCGTTGCTATTTAGCAACGCAAAGGCAACTCACGTTGCTACGCTGCAACAGCCTAGCAACTGGGGCCGACACCCGGTCCACCGGCTAGGCCCAAACAGCAACGGCTAATTCTCGAATGGCAGGTGGTTGTGAGGCTCCTCGAAAACATATATTCGGCCTTTCGAGATACAGTATCAGAGTAAGCGTTAGAACCGCAAAGTAGTTCCCAATGAGAATGATATCAATAGGTAAACTGTTCAGTCTCTAGCTTGTTCCGGTTATCATTAGTCAGACGTGGAGAACAGTATCAACCGAGTAGCATTTTCTGAAGAGGAATTTTATCATCTCACCGTCGTTGGTTCCGCCTCATATAGGGAATTGTCGACATGGCAAGAGGTGAGTGAGCTGAGGTCATGCCGTGCAATTAACCTTTCCTCCATGTACCAAGTCACTCCGGTTGCGCGACTAACAGTTCTGCTTCCTCTTACAGATAGCTCGAACTACCCGCGAAGAGAAAGCGGTCAGAGGAGGTCGCGCGCAAATTCGGTAAGTCAGCTTTCTCACACGGTGGTTTCATTGTGATGAACGACGATGATGAGGACGATGGACCACACTTCTAGCATTCGCCTAACACACTGGTTCTTTTGTAGGACAATACCTGGGTGCAAGTACCCATAAAAAGGAGGGCTACCCATAAAAAGTATCATTAGCACAATAAAAAACAGACAAAACACATTGATAGTCAAGAAATTAACAAACAATGCTGTAGCTCTGTTCTGTATGCTCTGTTCTAGTGTCGGGGATGATAGCACAGATTTGGGCAGGGGAAGGGACTCCAGAGTGTTTCTCGTGTGAGGCGCTCGTGTTAAAATTGCCTACATCCAGTTCCCTCCCTTGCGAAATTCGGAAGTAGATAAAACACGAATCTGAAGTCGAAACGAGGAGATAATAGTGTATTAACATTCATTGCATGCAGAGACGAACAACGAGTGCGCGCTACGGCGCGGCATGGTCAACCCCCCCCCCCCCCGACCCTATTTGTGCCCAATACATGGGGTCGGATTTATCAACGACTTACACAACTTCAAAGGAGAACCCACAGCGGAAAACTCACATAATGCGGCTTAGCGCTCACCATATCGCTTGACAAGCCGCGCTATCAGGGATTTCGGCTGCTATTTTCTCTCTTAATTGCTGTAAGTCGTTGATGGATCCGTCGCCTGGTGTTTTCTTGACATTCTGCGGAATCTAGTGAGTAACGGTTCTCGCCCAGCGTGCGACTGCGAAACACATTACGTGCCCGGTCCACATACCGACGAGTTCGCGAAACATCTTTAATTTTTCAACGACAACGAAGTTCGGAGCTCCTGTGGCTTCTCTCACTTGCTTAAGACCTCCTCTCGATTCCACGCTGCGCGATACTAACTGCGTGCTCATCCTACTTTCGTATAGCACAGGTCTTTGAGGCGTATGTTAGAGCAGTAAGAACGGTAGAGTTGACTAGTTGGGCACGGAGTCGGACGTTCTTCGCCTTCCGCACGACTTCTTCTTGCACTTGAAACCTTACCAGGCGCTAGGTCGCTCACCATGTTGACTTCGCGCCTCGGATACACGTAGCTGGAGCACTCGGAGATTTACGTTCCGTCGATAGAGAATGGGGCATCAGAAACCTATCCATTCCTCATGAAGAACTTCGAAACATTCAGCTGCGGTCCAACGTTCCCACATACATTATCGAAGTCGGCTAGCATTCGCTCCGCCTAGGCTGATGCTCGGTGTTGGGCCATTTGATAAGTACACTCCCGCGTGGCGCCAGCGACGAGCTAGGGACAATTCTCAATGATGCGCTTTCGTTGCAGTGACGGACTTCGCAGTGGATGTCGCGATTGTCAGATGTCGCGCCGCCGCTCACACGAAGCGTCGCAGAGAGGTGTTACACCTCCGAGGGACGGGAGCGGAGCGTACTTCCGCGCAACGGCCATCGCTGGCACTCGCTCGTCACTGTGTAGTGCAGTGCACAGCGACGAGAGACAGTCGCGGAGGGGTGAGCGCTTTTCGCGCACTATTCTTGCACTTGTTTCCACCGTGCGTTGCGAGGCATCGCCGTCTGTGTGCAATGTAGCATCGCTGCGGTGGAAGGGTGTGTACCATAAAGGGCTCCGCACACTTCTGCGGCGTTGCCGCAGCCCTATCCTTCAACATGGGGCAAGGACGCAGAGGCCGCCGGCAACGGCAGCCGGCACCGTCCCGCACCAGCACACTTTTCCGGCACTGCCGCATCGACGGCAACAATGATTGAAATCATTGTTGCCGTCGGTGCGGCAATGCCGCAGGCAGAGACTCTGCGCTCTAGCCGATCGCGACGGGGAACAGGAAGTGGAAACACATGCGTCCTTTAAATTAGGAGATCGATTATGGCTATCAGCTGATTATTTCTCGAGGATCCGGGCGACGTCTGGGTTGATTTCTTTCGTTCTTGTGTTGGATTTAGCTGTTTCGCTTGTTTAGTTTCCTTTTTCTAAGTTTAGTTTCCTTGGGGAGAGCTGACGTTGCCGGAGAGCTGATGACGATGGAGATTCTCAGCTGAGTTCTTCATTCGGGCGCGCGTCTCTCATCGGAGCGCGCTTTCCTTCTATGCGAGTAGGTCCCGACTGGAGTTCGCTGCGACGGCGCCGTGCTGCGGCAACGCCGGAGAACGGGCCGTCACAGTGGGGAGGAGCGCCGCAACTTGAAGGCTCCGCCCCACTTTTGCCGGCTGCCGGCTGCGGCAACGCCGCAGAAGTGTGCGGAGCCCTTAAGCCTTATGAGCACGATATCGTCAGCGAAGCGAAGATGGTGCAGTTGCCGGTCGTCGACCTTCACTACCATGTCGCATGGTGGCGCTGAAGAGCTTAGGGAGATGGTATCCCCGTGTTGTACACCTCTCGGCGTAATCCTAGTTGGTGGTGGCCGCTCTTAAATGATTTCCCGACATAACGAAATACAATAAATGAGCTACAGCATGAGGAAATAGTAAACTACGCCAACCTGGGGCCAGATTCATCAACAACTTAGAGCAGTCTAAAAAATACTGCCGAAATCCTTGATAGCGCGGCTTACCAGTGAAACATTTCAACATATCGCTTTTTGATAAGCCGCGCTATTAGGGATTTCGGCAGTGTTTTCCCCGTAATTTTGCTCTAAGGTCATTGATGAATCTGGCCCCAGATAGACTCAGTTCTTAGAAGCATTAATCGAGAGAGGGGAACCTAAAAAGGACCATTCTCGGTACAAATGTAGCAAGGGTAGGACTTCCTTATAAGATCTGCACTGAGAATTAGTAATCTTCAAGTACTAAAACGGAAAACATCAGTAAAATGAAACAACTACAGGCCAAGACAACATCTATCAATCGTTTTGGACACAGGTAAGGCAAGGTACTTTACCTCTTAGTCATCTGCAAACATCCCAACCTAGCTCGCAAATGTTATATATTTTCATGTTTTCTGTGCTATTTATTTTGACTCCATTAGTACAGTTGTTTTCTAAGGAGTTAGTAAGTTTAATATATTTCAGTATTGAACACATTCATATCTTATGAAATGGTTTGAGAGTGGCCACCACCAACTAGGATTGCACCCACCTCTCTTCACGTTGTCGACGACGTCGTTGTAGAATGGTGAAATCTTTGTCGTGATATCACTGTACAGCTCTCAAATAACTCTTATGTACCAAGAAGGAACGCGCTGAGTGAACAGAGCTTCGAGGACCGCTTCCGCCTCGGCGGAGTCGAATGCCTTTTTCATGTCGGTGAAGTAAGACACAGCGACAGCTTGTACTCTCGCGACAGCTCCGGGAAAGTGTGTATGTGGTCGATCTTGCTGAATCCTCTCCGAAATCCTGCTTGTTCGCATGGCTGGCCTGCGTCAAGTGTTCTGCTAATCCCATTCAGGGTGGCGCGAGTGGACAGCTTGTAAACAACGGACAGCAGACGGATCGGTCGATAGTTGCCAATGTCGTGCACGTCTCCCTTCTTGTACAGCAAGACGGTTTTGCTGGCCTCCCACTGAGATGGAACCTTGCAGGTAGCGTGCGAAGAGCAGCGCCAGTGTATTGATGAGCGCTGGCGGGAGGTTCTTCAGGTGTTCGAGTCTGATCCTGTCGGGACCGGGTGCTGTACGTTTCTTCACCCACGAGATGGCGTGTTGGATCTCGGAAGGGAGAACAGAGAGGGCGACGTATCCATCCTGCGGAAGATGGCGTGGTGGCAGGTGGACGTGGCTATCGAAGAGATCGGAGTAGAAGTCGTGGATGACCTTCTCCATGGTCCTTCTGGACGGTTCCGTCAGGACGTCGGAGGGCGGTCATCTTGGTCTTGAAGTTGGCCAAGTTCTGGCGGGCATTGCGGATGCTCAAACCTGCCTCTGCAGCTTCAGCCAACACTTCCGCCCTTCACTCCTCAAGATCCTCCTTTATCGCCGCTTTGCATAGCCTCGCAAGCTCGGACGTCAGTTGGTAGCTGCCTGACGCTCGTGCTGCTTCACGCTGGCGTATCAGCTCGAGAGTTTCCGGATACAGGCGTTTCTTGGTGGTCTTCAAGCTCTCGGCTCTCTTAGCACTATCGTAGAGATGGTGCACGAAGTGGTCGTATTCCTCGTCGATGTTGTCTATGACGGTATCTTTCCAAAGGCCGGCAAGAGAGTGTAGAGGTCCCAGCTGATGGTCGTTCTGGGGTTCCTCCTCTTGAACTCCGCGGCCTTCTCTCCTTGACGCGAAAAGCGGATCCTCGCGCGAAGGAGGCGGTGGTTCGGTCCCGTGTAGAACTTGGGGAAAACGGAAACGTCGGTCAGGCTATACTTGCGGTTGAAGATGATGTGGTCGATCTCGTTGTGCAACTGGCCACCGGGAGATTCCCAGGTCCATCGTAGGGAGGGAGGCTTCTGGAACTGCAAGTTTCCATGGATGGTCTTGGTCGACATCATAAACTCAGACAGCCTTTCACCTTGCTCGTTCACTCCACACGGCGAGTTTCGGAGTGAAGTTGTTCTGGCGATATTCGTGGCCCGATCTTGGCGTTGATTCGTCGACGATCTCCTTGCAAAAGGTGTGATCTTTCTTATAGAACTTCTCCAGTTCCACGTAGAAGGCGTCGACCTCTTCGTCGTCGTAGTCGGATGTTGGTGCATACGCGACGAATACAGGCAAAGCTGGCGCGGAGCTACATCGCTTCAGTCACAGAAGTCCCATTTGTCTTGTCAGAGACTCGTACGAATCGATGTTCATGGCCAAGTGCGTGTTGACGAGGACACCAACGCCGCGTACTCCCCTGCTGTCGCATGTTCCGAGTAACAGCTCTTTTTTGGAGTTGTAGGCGGAGTGTAGCGGGTGATGCCTTCGCGTTTCGTTCAGTCCGGTGACGTCGTACTTGACCTTCCTCGCTTGCATCATCCTCGACGGATGCTTCCGATGCGAGCCTGCGGACGTTGTATGTATAGATCGTCATTCTATCCTTTCAATTTTCGCAGTCTGAATAGCGCCTGAGGTTTTATCAGCTCCTCCATGCTCGTGCTTCTCGTCTCGGGTCGGGAGAACAAGGCCCTTCAGATCTGCCGTGTTTGACTGGTGCACACACGGCTAACTACTCAGGCTCCGTCGTGCAGGCAGAGGAACTCCGGGAAGCCCGTCAGACTGCCCGTAGGGACGGGGAGTAACTTTTAAGGCCCCCTCGAATCGCCTTACATGCACTCCCAGTCTATCCAGTGCAAGCTATTGGGCGGGCCGACACAGTTATTATGGTGTCCCACACGGAATGTCGCACATATTGTGGCCTAATTTTCACAGTTATTCACCATGGCTGTGAGCTCGCTTAAGGTTACTTTTTTGCGGCGTTTCATCTTTTACATTTCCTGTTTTTACAGCATTATTCCCTTATCGGCTTCTGAAATTATAGCCCTCAAACTACGAATGACCAGAAAATGTCTGTGCGCGTGTGGCTGGTCTACGACTTCAAGTTGAGGAAATCCGCAGCGGAATCCCGTTGTTCTTTATTAGCTACATTTGGCGAAGATGTCGTTGTCAAAAGACAGTGCGATCGGTGGTTTCAACGCTTTGGCGCCAGCGACGAAAGTGTTGAAGAAGAAGAGCACGGAAGGCGGGTGGCTATCCTGATTTAAGGCTGCCGTTGAAACTGATCCGACAACATCGATCCGGGAGCTTGAAGTAGAGTTTGGTTATTCCAAGTCCATTATCCATAGGCACTTGCACGAAAGTTGACGTGTCCTCTACCAACTTGCTGCATGATGATGCGAGGCCCCATTTCGCAAGTTGTTCAGCGGAAAATTGACAAACTTGGATGGACCGTTTTGCCTCATCCGCCATACAGCCCTGGCATTGCCCATCCGAGTACCACAGAATCCACTCGTTGTAGCACGCCGTGGGTGGGAAAATGTTGCCTGACTGCGTCGAAATGCGGATTTGGGTGTCCAACTTCCTCAATTCGCGAGCAGCTCATTTCTTTAAAGACAGGATCCGTTCTTTGCGTGTACGTCTGCGAAAAGTTTTTGATAATTGTTTGAAATATATTTTCGAATAAAGTTTGGTTTTAATTGCTTTGAATGTATATAACGTTTCGGCCTAAGTGGCATCCCTTGTGGGATGACCTAACACAATCCGCGCAGGCACAAGCACATCCGCGCACACTGTGCATGAATATGTCGCTCCCACGCACGAGGAACGAGTTGACGCGACACAGTAGGAGCAAGGAGTCCATCCCCTGCACCCCACCTACGTCTTTGGGCCGTACACTATCGCATTTGGTTCGCGATTCCTTCCCCTATCGACCACCCGGGGACGCGTTAACAAGAAAGCTCGAAGGCTCTCTATCGAGGGAAATCCGTGGAAGGCATGTATTAGCATTTACGTTGGGGAAACCGGGAGACTAGAACTTGATGCAGAGTTACGTGAGACTCGATAAGACCAGTCGAACTAAAGGGGTTAGAGCATGCGACGGTTTGCAGCAGACTAATTCGTCGCCGACCGTGCTACGCGAAGGGTATTGTATCGGCCAAGACATGTGGGACCCATTGAGTGAGCACTTTTCTGTAGCCGAGAGTCTGGAGGCGGCTGACGGTGAGGACTGTTGAATGTGCACAGCACACCCGAGTCTCGTCGCAAAACCGCGGGTGGATCCTTTGGATCCTGTTTGCCAGCATGAATGTGAATGTCGCAGTCTTCTACTGCACGAGTGAGTATAGAACGAGGTCTGTCTTCCAAGTCCGTGCCTCCTCCTCTGAGACAAGCGAACAGTTGACAGAGTGATGTTCTTACCTATGCGCTATTTATGTGTCGAACTGTTGCCGTCGCTGAGAGTCGAACTGTTGCCGTCGCATCCAATGAGAAAATGATGGCTGTGGTATTAGCCAACATCATCATTTTCATTTGCACCAGCTCTTCGACTTCCATAGGTCGGTCGTTAGGTCATCAGGACCACTGGCTTTGCCTGACCTCATCTTCCTCAAGTCTGCTTTACTTCACTGTGATCTTCTGAACGGGACCGTATACAGGAAATGCAAAAGGAACGCAGGATGTTATTCAAATTCTACATTCGAGATTTCCTCGAAGTAGTCGAGCCACCGCTTCACAGCCCTCTTACGATCCATCAGAAGATGGCCGTTCTCGTAGTTAATACCAAAGACCATTTCGATGTCTTCTGCTTCAAGACGACGAGCTTTGTCGAATCGGCAAAAAGAGCGCTCACCATCCGCGTCTTCAGCTTTTCGCTCACATCAGCGTAGTGTGCGGCTTTAGCAGCGGCCATTGCCTTCTTACCGCTTTTATCGCTGCTAGATAATTCCTCTAATTACAGACTGTTTTGTCACCAATAAATACGTGATAGAGCCGTTTCTTTTTTGGGACTTTCTTCCTTACATCGTCAGTCGACATTGTCGACCCAACTCCGTCCAGGTGTCGTTGTCCCGAGTTCGAGACGCGCAGCCCGAGTTATCGCATCGGCAGTATCTTTTCAGGTTTCGTCGACAGCTGTCACCGTCGGCAACCGAATGCGAGGAATAACTGCCTTCTCTTTCAGCTTCCTTCTCTTTCGGCCGCCGCCATTTGATTCTAGCCGACCCTCATAGCTCGACATGTTTACACATCGGAGGTGTGATCTTCAGAGAGCAAATCAGTGGACGGTGTTGCGTGGCAGCCGTCTCATACGGCACGGTCTTCGCAACTGTGACAATCCCTTGCTCGCGACGCTTAAAAAGGGCATTGTCAAGCTGCGTTTTGGCGTTCCCGCTATAAAACTTGATTAGGTGGGAGTCACGCTTTCGAAATTTGGAGTCCACGATAGTGAGGTCGTGTGACTCTTCATACTCAAGTACGCGCTCACCATCGGCGTTGCGTGACCCATAGCCAAAACCACCATGACAGCTGTAGCCGTCTATCGCTACTCCGACGTGACCGTTAAGGTCACCTGCCATTCAACCATATCTTGTAACGGTACTTTCGCTGTCAAGCAGGGACCAGAACTCGTCTTTGGTTTATGCGGAGCATACGCAGAAAATAAATGACATCGTCCCTGTTCTACGGCAACAGCAATCTTCATTAAGCGGTCGTCGAAACGTTCTACGCTTGCTGTCGCGTCACGGAAACGTTCGGAGACGATCATACCGACGCCAGTGGTGGTCCTGGGACTTTCACATGGAACGGCCTTAAAGCCTCGTCCTATGTCCCTTGACTTGCAGCAGGACCACCTCGTCACCTGCACAACACAGAAATCAACTCTTCTTCGCTCCAGTGCTTCCACCGACTCCCAAGAGCGGCTCGTAAGCTTACCCACATTCAGCGTTGCTACGCGGGTCTTCCCTACGTTGCTGGACTTTCGGACTAGCTCAGATGCCCCCGATGTTGTCCTTGCACCAAGGACCCTCGTATATTTCTGACAGGGCTTTGGGAGTGCGCGTCGGCTCCCGCGGACGACGTAGCATTGACTCTAGAAATCTTAAGCGTCATCAACCATATGATGTGACAACGGGTATTCGTAGGCCGGCCTGTCCTGTCGCCTGCAACCGAGTGCCCGTGTTCGGCTTAGCTCGCAGAGCGAACAGTTTCCATTGGCATCACATGGAGGAACAAATCGCTACCTGGTATTAGCCATCATTCTTCTCTGATTTCTTGGGAGGTAGTCTTGAAAACTGACATTGTGATTAGAAGTATAGAAAGCAACGCGGTTATGCCTATCACGAAAATGTTTCGAGAACGATGTGCTAGAGCCACGTGTTAGATGATGGGCACCGCTCGTTATTGTAGAGTTGAGGGCTTTTAAAAGAAAATTTTTCTATTTGTAGTCGATGTTCATAGTAGATGTCGATGTTTTCATATCGCTAATAGAACATGAACAACCTACCTTTGAGGGAGATGAAACAGGAGACTACGCATCTAGAACTTCAAAAAACTCTACCACAACGACGACGAAAAAGACATCGAGGAAGAATCAGGACTATCTGAAGCACGTTTTCTTTCTTCCATCACTCACTTTTCTTCGGCATATTATTGCAAGCTCAACGTGACGCATATTCGATTCTCTTAGGTTTGCCTGGTTCTGAGAACTGACTAACGATACAGATTGCCAGTAGTGTTTCCTCTTCATTAAACGAATTTTAGAGATCTACAAGTAGTTGTCAAACTACTCGTTTTCATAGAAGTCGTTATAATTCTTGGCATCATTTGTGGTTTCTATGCGGTCGCTACTAAGCGAATCATGACGCTGGTGAGCCAAGTCCTCCCAATGCGAAGGGGTTCTAACCATACGAGTATCAATATGTGTTTTAGCCACGTATTTGGACTCTTCAAGTAATACCTGGAACTGGCCGTTTCAACGATTTTGCTGTGTCATCGTCGTCCGAGCACTGCAGCGAGTTAGCGAGGTAATTCGCGAAAGCTTTTATTTAAAGACAGCTCTGTGGAGGAATACTCGTCAAGTTCTTTTGCCCTCTAGGACAATGTTTTTGGAGGATTTTCCCCACAACTTAATTGCCGCATCCTTGAAGTTCTGTCTAGATCTACAACAGCCCGATCGAAGCGGCGAGCTCGGTTCCTCGGTAGCAGTACATTACAGGTAAAACCCTAGCTGCGATATTTAGCTGTACAGTGTGCGTAAAAAGTATTGACGCAGTAAATGACGGCTCTGGAAATAGTATCGCGCAGTAAGCTTTAAAATATTCACTTGGGAAATATGGAAAATGATCTTGCAAACACGATAGAATAACTTGTAATCGACATTGGCTCCTTTACTGAGAATGCAGGAACGAAAACGACGGAAAAATTCATGAGCACGCGCCGCAAGTACTCGCTTGGATTTCGTTTCGTGCTTTTAACAGGGTAGCCTTCTGCGACCGGTCACTTCTGTTGAAAGTGGCCCAGACCTCATTCTCCAAAATCGCCTAAAAAGAGTAATCCAGCGGATTCACGTTTAAGCTGTGCTCGTCTGAGAAGCTGTCCACACCTGCGCGCCTTATCCGTTTGCCGTTATCGGACAAAGATTAATAATTTTGGATTTGAACGTTATCGTGCTTGAACATATTGTAATCATCATCTGCTATGACAGAGCCGTGGCTGACGTTTGGGTTGCTGACCTCTTTCCTCACCAACTGTTTCGAACAGCGCCTAATTCTCTTGTTAAGGAAATATTCAGCTCTTTGGGTAACAGACAAAAAAGGACCACCGTAGCGATGACGATCATGTTTCTTCAGTTTTTTCGTGAGTGCTTTTTGAGCACAACACAGACAACAAAAATAACACACAAAAACCTAGAGGGGTAGAAAGAGAAAGCTGGAGCTGAAACAAAAAGTAGGTGCGTCAATACTTTTTACGCACCCTGTGTATAACTTTAGCTGTAGTTGCAAGCAAGCAGAACCACTTAAGAATGCAATCAGACGAAGAGACCTGTTTTTTGCAGTCCTGAGACAGGATGTAGGTACACACCTGGAGAATCCCGGATGAGTCGCAATCCAGAGCTAATCCAAAAGTTTGTTCAGGAGGTTACTGCTGATCCGCTAATGGAATCCCGAGGTGTGTCTTTATCTCTAGAAATATGTCCTTTCGGAGCTTTATGGCCATTTTTTTGCAGGAGTACTAACCGAGTTGGTTCCTTTCGATATGATAACAACTCTTGGTCTTCTTCAAAACTCAACCACTGAGCAATTAGAGGCCGTGAAGAGTTTTCTGGCGATGGAACACGGAAATATGCTCATTGCGCTCACAACCAGTGGCGTTGATCCTCTCGATATTGGATTTCTTATTAAAGAGTAGGTTCAGCCCTATAATTTTTAGCTTTAGAACTGCTGAGCAGAAGCGACGCTATTTTTTCCAATCGTTATTATTGTATTATATTATTAAATGCTTTTAGAGAGAGAGATAGGACTAGCGACGTAAAATGTATTACGAGTTAATGTTGCGGAGCGCAGAATCAGTAGTAGTGGGAAGTAAAGGAAAAAGGATAAAGGACGGGTTGCTCAATCTCTTTTGGGATGCGCCACGCATTCTATTTCTACGGGATGTCGTGGATGCGATTTGAATGCGTATTTGGCCATACAATGACTTGCGGTGACCAGCCGATCAACAAGTCAGAGCTTTATCCTTCCCAGACAAGTCTAGTACCAATTCACCGACCCCGGAGGGATGGAGGGCTTGGTTTGACTGGGCGGGAAATCCGAACCAGGAATCTGGTATCAGGCGCAGGCGACAGTCGGCGCCTCCTCCGACTGCGCTACACGCGCCCGTAAGGGAAGTAACCCGACAAATATCATAGCGTTAATCATGAGGCAGTCCGGGCAGATTTCACTCCTGCATACACATCACCTGCCTTCGAGAATACTTGGTTCTTATTAGGGAATCCTGAGGTCACCCGGCAGTAGATCGTTGTAGCACCTGAGTTTGATATCGCGTGCACCCTTGTCAGCTATCGCCAAATGGCATTGTTGCGTAATCTAGATTAGAGTGAAGTAAATTAGAGGATGTTTCCGCTGCGCTTGCTGATGTCGCGCTGTATATTCTTCTAAATGACGTATAAAATAACTGATCGGTCCGACCTGCATGGCTTATCCATTTTTAGCCTAGAGCGGCTGACGTAGAGGCTATAACGTTATTAAGTGTTGTATTATTACGTTAAACCTGCGCCTGGCGAGGTTAGAACCTGTACACTCTGTTTTCCGCCCAAGATATTCGCCCTCACACCACTTGCGCTGTTTAGAATAGGATGTCAGGATAACGTTCATGATATCCCGTGATGTCGCGGATGTTATGTGCGAACAGACAGCGCTGACAATGTAATGGACTAGCATCGTCAGCGCTGTCTGTTCGCACACAGCGTATTATAGATCAGTTGAACTGCGAGTGGAATATTTGTTACCAAGCGCTTCTTCAACGTCTTCACGACATCTTTCGAGTCTCAAATAATTTCGTCCGGAGCGGTAATATAAAGCTTTTCATTGCCTTGCTAAAATCCCACCACATGAGTTGATATTAATTTGGGGAAGATCATCGCTGGCGAATGCGACGTTCATGATCGCACCAAACATTTCAGAGTGACACTTTTCGATCCCAACGAGGAGTTGTCGAGAAGAGGTGTAAGTTTTTATGTGATCACCACGACTCGATACAAAGCCTAGAGAATTTTTTTTGGCTCAGCGAGGGGATCTGGTTGTCATTCCTGAGTTCGAGTTGAAGTTGGAAAGGTACTTCGGAGCTCTAAAGTATATGAATAAACCCTTGTTCAGAGTGAGTTCTTACAAATGTTACGCATGAAATTAGCAAGGCGGTTACAATATGGTTGAAGTGATTGACAAAAGTGAAACACACGAGGTTTCAGCAGCCCGATACCATTCGCATTCTTTAATGACAAGCCCTCTTAAGTGATAGCAGAAATTGGTGAGGCGTTAGATTAAAACAAATCGTCGATGCCGCAAAAACTCTGCATCGGGATTGGTTTCATAGGTGCCATCTGAATGTTTACTAGGGAAGTGTTTCGAACTCCCACGGAACTTCAAGTTGAGACCAGGGTCATTAGAAAGAGCTCGGAATTCTGATTACGAATATGGGTGCCAAATTGCAAAATAAAACACTTGTGCGAGCTAGGGCTTGCCGAAATCGGGGGCCTCACCACAGCCTGGATGTGCGACATACCTGGCGCGAGAGTGGTGAGTCATCGGGGCTTCGTAAGCATGGCCCACCAGCTGCGGCGGTGGCGCGTGAGTAGGGCTCCCGCGCCACCGTCGCAGCTGGTGGGCCCTTCTTACGGAGCCCAGATGGCTCACCACTCGCGCCAGGTGTGTCGCACAGTCAGCCTGTGGTGAGGTCCCACCATTTCGGCAGGCCATAACTCGCTCAAGTGTGTCATTTTGCAATTTTAATACACATATTCGTAATCAGCATTCCGAGCTCTTTCTAAAGACCCTGGTCTCAACTTGAAGTTCTTTGGGAGGTCCAAACCCTTTTCTAGTTAGCAGTTTGTGTGCCAGTTTGTATTTGTGTAGGTCTCTTTCTTTTCGAAAAGAGCAGCGGTAGAACTTTATCTCAAACTTGCGTAAGTCAACATCAATGCTGTAATTAGATGAGAGGATTGGCCAGGAGCAAATGCACTAACTGATCATACTGCACTGTGAACACCTATTATCTGGAGCCGGGAAAGCTGACAATTGATGAAGCTGAGCAGTGATTGCTGTTGATCAAGCAAGTACAGCCCGATCAGCCAGCAGACAACCTACGAGTAGGGAAACCTACGAGTGACGAGTTATTGAACACCAAGCTATCGGTAATACTTTCGCCAAGTAATTGGTATACACTAGCGAGAAAGTGAGCTTATGCCGACTACGAACATGCGTAGACTTTCATACAGTTCACCGTAGTACGGACTGCAATAGAATTTTAAATTCTTTACTAGCACAACATTTGTCATGAGATACAATACCGCTTTTAGGCCTACCTAAACGCAACGTTGAATCCTTACCGATCTATAAATGGTGAGTGTTTATTTGTGCTGCCTGTATGAGAATATCAATTGTGCACATTGTCAAATGGTATGACAGCGGATAAAGCATACAAACTGTTGAAGGTTGTGAAGCTAGTCATACATAAAAACTAATTTTATTATACACCTGAAAGATCTGAAGGCACAAAATGCTGAAATCTCAAAATGTAGAAGCTAAAGTGCCCGCAAATAGTCATGACTGTCTAGAAAATTCAGGGGTGAAAAGCATGCCCGTATACCACCTTCTACACCATTTTCTCATCAGTTTGACACATTTGTAAGCAAAACTTGATGCTACCGGAGTAAAAGTGAACGTCTTCTAAATCGAAACGAAGTGTAAGCTTCTTACAGGTTCTTTGGCTTCTTACAGGGTAACTACAGAATTTCCGACATGGATGGAATAATTTTTTATTCAAGGAATTTGTGTAACGTACTATCCCAGTATCGAGGTTCCTCTAGTCCGTTTGCAGATTCTTCGAAATTCAGGTATAGAAAAGAATCCTGGAAAAGTCGAAGTCATTTGAGGAACTCCAGAACATCCAAATGCTAAGAGACCATGAAAACGACCTTGTAAGAAGTCGAAAACAAGGCTTACGCTTAGATGCAGGGAGAAAAGGAGTCCACGTCACGCTAGCTGGAGCCGAATTCATCAACGACTTACAGCAGTTTAAGGCCTATGGTATAGTCCCGCGGAAGTGTCCGCGGAACGGGAATAATCTAGTCGGGACCCAACGCACGCCCAATAGCCGAAGGCCGCAACACCCATTTTCCGCGGATCGTCGGCGGCGGTCGGTGGACGGGCTGGTATACTTCCCGTCCGCGGGACGACCCCGCCGACCGACAACCTCCCGCAGTGCAATGCACCGCAGGAGGCTGTCGGTCGTTGTTATCAAAAATGTTATCAAAAATAAACGTGCTCCAACTCGAAAGCGACCGATTCCGTGATCTTGGAACGTTCCTAATTCACGGAATGATAAGCGCGCTCCAGTGCGATTATCATTCAGTGTCGGCCGCCGACCGTACTGGTCGGCGACCGCCTTCCGCGGTGCACCTTTCGTCCGCGGACGTACCCGCGGGACTATACCATAGGCCTAACGGAGAAAATATAGCCGAAATCCCTGATAACACGGCGAAATGTTTCACCACACCGCATGATAAGCCGCGCTATAAGGGATTTCTGGCGTATTTTCTCTGCTAAATTACTATAAGTCGTTGATGAATCCGGCCCCTGGAAAAAGATGGTGAATGAGCTTGGAGCCCTGGTGACACCCCTTGCCCGTGTGGGTCATGACCCAGAGGTCAAAACTCGCAGATGGTAAGCGCCAGCTCTTAGGTCACAGCCAAGCATTCGTCCTACCTATTGGTCTGGGGTGGGGGGGGGGGGGGCTTGGCTGCATAGTGCCTCCAGAGCTGGGAGCGCCGAAATCTCATCTTTACGCACAAGAATCTTGACCTCAGCCCCAAACAGCGTGTTCTTCACCCCGTGCTCGCCCGAGGGAGTGGAGGCATGAGACTTGCACAACCCGTCCAAGCCCTTGGTCCTATCGCCAAGGGTCTACCTGTTTCCCCGTTATACTGCTTTTCGCCTACCGTGCATGTGCTCAGGTACACCACGCCAGAAACCAAGGGTCGGATTTATTAACGACTTACGTAGCCTTAACGGAGAATTGTAAGCGAGAAGCTCAGAAAACGCTGCTTATCAAGCGATATGGTGAGCGATAAGGCGCGTTATCTGAGCTTTTCGCTTACGATTCTCCGTTGAACTTACGTAAGTCGTTGATGTATCCGGCCCCAGATTCACCAACCGCTTACCCGCCCTTAACGGGGTAGCAGTTATCGTATCTGTATCTCTGTATCTCTCTGTATCACTTACTGTATAGGCCGCTTTGGTGAATCAGCCGTGAGATGATACCGGCAATATCGTTGATGAATCTGGCTCCAGAAGTTAGACTGTCACCAGTCTTCCCAAAAGGACAAGCAATACACGATTATGTTGTACATAGGCAGTCGTACAGACGGTTTTGAACCTTCTGTTTGTTAAGATTGCTAGGGTCTACTGTCACTACACGCACATCGTTCATAACTCGTTTAGTATCACGAAATTCGAAAAACACAATCTCTTTTGAAGAATAGAAGAAAGGTGATTTCTTACCATGCAAGAATCAGCTTTCAAAAAAAAAAGTCTTCACACGGGCGAAAGGAGATGAGGACGGTTCAATTTCTGGTCAATTCTTGCCGAAAAACTTGCTGAAAATCGAACCTACCCCGCCCCGAGAACGAACTTTCTTACCATATAAAAACAGTTTCCAGAGAGAAACCCTTTCATATAAGGTAAGAAGGGATTTTTCTATAATTTCTAAGGAGTGATTGGCTTCCTCGAATTTAGTGTGAAATTAGGATAAAGGATAAGGATAAAGGACGGCGTTACTCAATCCTCCCTTTTGGGATGCGCCAGCGCATTCTACTTCTACGGGATGTCGTGTGGGCGACATGAATGCGTATTTGGCCATACAATGACTTACGGTGGCCAGCCGATGAACAACACAGTGCTTTATCCTTCCCAGACGAGTCTGGTACCAATTCACCCACCCCGGAGATGGAAAGCTTGGTTGGCCTGGGCGGAAGATCCGAACCAGGAATCTGGTATCGGGTGCACGCGACAGTCGCGCCTCCTCCGACTGCGCCACACGCGTCCAGTATGAAATTACAATGTAAAATTCCATTCAAACAGAAGTTTTGCTATCATTGAATAAAAGCTGCAACGTCTTACAATTAGAAGAGGGAATGGTGAAATCTCCTCTTCTGACACTAAAAATGGAGATAATCATTAAACAGTTGTTATTCCTCAGAAAAAATGAGAACTAGAAAACTTGAACTAAAGTCGCAATAAAATTTTCCACTAACAAAATATCATTCTCTAATCTTTTAGAGCTTAATGTAAAAAAGTCTGGTGTCGATTTGGAACATGTTCAGTTTGATTTTAAGAGCGTTAAACTTGTTTATAATTATAAGAGTGTCCAATTTAACGTGAAAAACTTGATATCTGACGTGAAAGTGACAAAAATGGTACCATTTTCAAATTAGTTGCTGTTGTTTTTAAATATGACGCAATGGAATATTTTGCTTATACGTGTATCAAATTGCTACATGTATTTTGGACCTTATAGGTATGCAAACAATATGCCTCCATGAAAAGGACATTTGAAGTCCTCTATGAAAGTTAATCATCTACACAATTTCGTTCTACTCCGATATAAAATGGTACTGCAATATAAACAATAGTATTGCTTGCTTTAGACCAAACGTTTACGTCGGATCTGGCTATGATAGAGGAGCTCGTCAACAGCCCGCTATGGATTCAGACCAATATGACTTTTGATGGCGGCGTTGACATTGGTTATTGTCACCCTCTGTATCCTTCGATTGCTCCGTACCTGTTCTCCATCTTGGCAGAGTACCGAGGTACAAACTTCTTCTTGCTGACCGCTGTTGAATTATTTTCCGAAATAGTGGTTTTTAGTTGGCGCAGAGGAGCTCAGCGGCGCATATCACACGGCTGATCGAGCCTTGACAACGGTGTATCGAACGTTGCGCGAACTGTACACGAAAGTGTCCATGCTAGACACGTGAGTTCACTACTACGTGCCGTATTCTGATAGCAGACATATTTGCCAGGGAAACTAAAACTAAAAAGCCGCGCTATCGGCGCCTCGGGACTCTTCTTGGTCTTCATTCGCCTCCTGCGGCCTCTCGTGCGCCTCGTGCTCCTCGGCAGCCCCGCTGGCCTTCGGGCCCCCCTAAAAATAAACCTTTAAAAAAACAATCTATACTTTTCGTCCAATTGCTTCGATCGTTTCATTCGGTGACACTACATATTGCCATCAGCCGAAAAAACTACTCAGATTTTAGTTCCCTTTCGCTATAACAACTCTGGATAGGATGCGACTCCCAATATAAAGTAGATTTTTTCGGGAACAGGCCAGCTTACTTTTACGCCATTACAAACGAATTCCGGTTGAGAGGTCGAATATAACGTTGCTCCCGTTATAGCACAGTCCTGAAAGAAACTCTGCGTTCAAAGTGACTCCAGTTATAACGCGACGAGGGCTCAATTCCTGTCCCAACCGAAAATTAAGACTAGCAACATGCTGACTGCACTTGCGATCGCATCATCTATTCGTCGTTCATAGCGGCGAAGAGCACTCGTGCGTCAATGTGTTAGATACGTATCAATGTTGTTCTCAAGTGCGCGCGATCAATAGAAGTGCTCAAATTCAGCAAAATGACGAGCACAGTGTAAGATATCCGAAAGTTGGAGGAGCTATCAAAAAGAACAGGAGTGTCGAATCAAACGTTCTGAGGAATCTCAGAGCAACATCACCTACATATAAAAAAGAGTTTGTTCGTCGAGTGATCTAACCTAAGTGAGATATGTCTCATTATCTACAGCGCGGGCAGCACGAACGTGGGATGCTGCTGCAGCAGGGAAAACGCAGCCATTTACTGCTTAACACAACGGGACCTACACGCGTTTTTGAGCGTCTAGATTCGGAAGCCGACTTCGTGCCATTAGCATGAGAAGACTACCAAAGGAGTAAGGGTAGAAGGGAAACTTTGAAGGTGAAGAACCGACGGCGGTCAGGAGGCAGCCACCAGGAGGAGCATCGTGATGGAGGGGGTCGGTAGGGGAACAATGTAGCAGGCCAGGAGGTGACACCGAATTGGTCAGGCAATAAGCAGGGACCAGTAGGGAGTTACCAATCAGAAGAGGGGGAGGGGGCAGTAAGGGAAAAAATGGGATCCACTATCAGTAAGGGACACACACGGGTTTAGAAGATGTGACACCGATGTCGCGCAATAGGCGTTCGCTCGCCGTCGTCGTGTCTTGAGCGTGAGAGGGCTACTTAATTGGGTAGAGTAGTAGGAAGGATCCCGAGGGAAGGAGAGGAATCACCTGGAAGGAGGGACCTGGAAGCGGGACAGGACGGGAACGAACAAGAAGGGAGCCGTAAGGGATTCTATACGGAGAACAAGGAGTCTGCCATATGCACAGCCTCCTCATGCTCGACACAGCGACGGCTGCGCGCTCCTTTCGTCACAGGGTTTGGATTCGGAAGACGGCCCCCTACGTCGCGCAACAAGCGTCCTGTTTCTGAATACGTGTCACCGAGTCTGCCGTGAGCATGCTAGGACCACAAAGAGGGTGGTGGAGGGCAGTAAGGGAGACCTCTAAGGTGAACCAGAAGAGCGACCAGGAACGAAAGGAACCACCTGGAGGAGAGGCCAGGACAGGGAAACCAGCAAGAAGATACCGGTAAGGTCAATAGTGGAATCAAAGAAGTGGGCCAGGAGTTGGAGCAGGAAGGTGGTGGACTAAAGAGGAGGGAAGACCATTAAAGGTTAAGCAACAATTAGACGCAGTAAGGAGAAACGAGTGGGAGATATCTGGCTTCGGAAGACATGTCAACGATCTCTGGAAACGCTAGCTGTTGAGCATGACAACGGTTGTGTAGGAGTGACCTGAGAGACTGAAGTACTGCGCAGCACAAACCAATGACATTAATGGCCGGTACGGAGAGAATGTCTATGATGAAGGTACCGAAGTGGTGAACGGTTTGATGCCGATAAAGTGCGCGCTAGGTCCTAGATGTTAGCGAACTTTATGTTTTACAAAAACTACTTTCTATAAGTCAGTGATGCTGCAAAGTCGCGCGAAGCGCGCAAGTGGGAGACGCGCCGTTAGGCTGCATGCTGTTACAGGATGCCTTGCTGCAACCAGATCTCGCGTCATGCGGGACTTGTGGCTGCATTCTCTGCTTTTAATGATTGCAGCAACAGCGCTGTTTGGTCACACTGAACGTACCAAGGTCACGGGTGACTACTGAGAGGTCAATACAACGAGGATATCACGAATGTGGTTCTTTAACAGCGCTAGTAGTGCAATGGTCTAAAATCCTGCGAAGAAGGCAAAGAGTGCTTGTTCGAGTCTCGACTGGCGCGTTTCAGCAACAAAATATCATGTGTGACATCGGGTCACACAGTTTGTTTTTGATCAGGTCTTACTTCCCTCTGGTATGCGTTGTTCCTCACCATATTTGTTATACAGTCGCATATACAGAGAGTACTTCTAAAGGAAGGGACAGGACACCACTAACAGCCCAAAGCTTCCACATGATTCTGAACTGTCTTTATTGTCACGTGTTTTATGGCTATTTAGTCATGGCATGCGATTTTAGATAAATCTGCACGTAAAAGAGAGCGTTGAGGCCAGCTCCAGTTAAGACGCGACTCCCCTTATAACGAAAAATTTTCCGTTCTCTTCAAATGCTTTATAATGAGAGGTTTTTTATTCAAGAATAAAGAAGATCATCGCTTTCTCAAGAGTCGCAAGAGTTTCGAAAAATTTTTGAACTAGCTCTGGAGCTTTTTAATATGTAGGTCGGACCAAAAGTTCCCGCCGTTTTAGAGCCTTGAATATTTCCGCTACTGTCTAGGTTTTGTAGTCTGATACATTATAGGCGGTTTTGATAACCTTAAGTAAAGAAAATACATGGTTTACAAAAATACAGAATACTTAGGAATTTGAATAGATGTGAAATATACAACATTCCTGCAAGAAAATGAACAGTTTAGGTAACTGTCCATGACAGCAGAAAATCCCGATTTTTATGATATTGAGCTTTACGGTCCGCAGCTCGCGAGCGGAAGGGCGGACCTAAACAAAAAAAAATAAAGAATATAAATTTAGGTGCTAGGTTAGGGCTGCATTTCTAAAAAACAACAGTGAAACACTGATACGAAGCACTTTGAACTTGAGGTAGAGAATCTTAAAATAATGTAGAGCCTTGCTAGGAATAGGAATATCTGTAACCAGAATCTAAAAATACCCCCATTATTTAGCTTCTGGTTACTTGTCGAGGTATCAGAACGTGTTCTGCTGAGACGACTCGTCTTCAAAAATTCACTTACTCCGAACTTTGCAATCTACGGCTTTGACAAATAGGTTGTCAACGACAAGCTTTGATTTTATTTTTACTGGGACACCACGAATATTTTTGAAAGTAGTAGTCGTTTATTATTGTACCATGAACAATAATAAGAAATGGTTTGCCCAATAATTGTGGAGGAACCGGTTTTCTCGAACTGTCGCGTCTTACTAGGTCATACTCAATTGACCACTTTTAGTTTTTGATAATCCACTGGTGGTTTATGGCGGAGCCCAGTATGCAAGCTATTTGAAGAAAGCATAGCAGAAAGAGAAAAGTCTGCGTTAGTCATTCAGTTCGCTAGATACGTCGCGTTTCCCACTTCTACGGAATATCGTGGAGGAAAGATGAATGCGTATTTAGTCTGTACAGGCACTGCTCCGATTCTCCGACTGCATTCCGTTTGCTCACACGTGAATATGCAATGCAATGATATTACAAACTCCACCATACAGTGCTTTTCAAAACTATGCATCCACCCAATAATTTGCCCATATCTCGTTTCGTGTTTATTTCTGCAAGCCCGAACTAAGTCCACTAGAGTCCTTGCCGTCAGAAATAGGTAGGTACCCACTTTTAGTAAAAATTTTCGTCTCACACGAAAATCAGATTTTCGGAAAAAAAATTGGCTGTTTGTGTGTTTTATAGGTACGTGTACAATTACGAAAAACTATTTTTCATGGAAAGTGGGTCGGACATTCATTGCTTCTTACAACATAATATGTACATCCTATTACATATGCATGTTGCATTTTACATATGCCGTTGAAAAGGTTCTGGATGAATTTGTCTTTGATAGTGTTCCAAGCAGTTTGCCACGTCAATGAACTGTCGGTCCCTCGCGTTGTTTCGTTGAAGTTAGAGTCCCTTCATGTTCTTCGTCGTGTTGCAGTCAGGAGAGCAGGAGGACTATCCGATACTTGACTGTTGTGACGGTAAAACCAACCTTTGGTGAGTTGACACATGGACTGCAGTGTCGCCCTACGGCAGAACATGAATCTGGCTTCTTCTTCCTCTCATGAAAAGCAGAAGGCTGGACTCCAGTACACCATAACACTCCAGAGTGTCTATGCGACACGAAGAAAGACTAAGCTTCAGGTTTCGATGCTGCAGAAGCTGGCTAATGCCTCGCCTCCGGAGTCGCGACGACGTGTGCTTCTTGCAGAGCTCTCCAGTAATGTTGGCATCCATCGGGACCATTCAGATTGAACTTTCCTGTTGGTGAAGATAAAGAGATTCAATATGAATAGTCCTTGGATAGCGACACGGAGAGACCTGCTGGAAGCCCTGGTAATGACCACTTTGGAGGCCAATGATTAAGGACATGGGCCGGCTCTGCAGCAGCGAAAACCTGAAGCCTAGTCCTCCGTCGTGTCGCATGTACAGTCTGGGGTGTTGAGGTGTGCTGGAGTCTAGCTTCCTGCTTTCCATGAGAGGAAGAAGGTGCCAGATACATTTTCTGCCGCAGGACACCGCTGCAGTCCATATGTCCAGGTCGACCAAAGATTAGTTTCCGGAGAAGTCTGATTCTCGTGTGAAACTAACAATTTTTCTAAAAGTAAGTGCCTTCCTGTTTTCGGCTGCGAGGAATCTACTGAAACTAGTGTGGGTCTGCGGATATGAACACGAAGCGAGATATCGGCAAATTATGAGGTGAATAAATACTTTTGAAACGCACTGTATAAAGTCTTTACGAAGAGTGTAAAGCGAAGGCGTTGCAAGCGAAGGGATTCAATCTCTCGACTTTCGTCTCGTCCCAGCGTACGTGTTTCCTTCCGCATATATCGCTTCCGCCCTTCAAATCTTTCGTTTAGACAGCTACCGGTGAGCAAAAAGCTTGCATGACTCACGTTTCGATTTATCTTTTAGCATAACTCGAGCACCACATTTAGGTAGAGCGGTGATATCGTTGTTGCGATAATTTCTTGACGTTCATAACCGAGCAACTCTGATACTCATACCTACTGTGCCGTTCATAATTCCTTCTTATTTATATATCGTCTCGGGATAGCAGTTCTAGCAAAGAATGGATTTATTGACTAAGTTTCGAACAAAAAGGAAGTTGGGCGACAGCAGGATAACTTTACAAAACTGCCGCCTGTTCTATGTTAAAGGTAGATCCTTAACGGAAAACAGTCTCAACGTTCGAAAAATATATAAACACCTGAGCTCCTCTATGAAGCGCCTTATCAATCAGTGAACTTCGAAGCAGCTTGAGCATCAGCTTCCTAGTACGTATCACATCTATATGTGTAGACGTGCTGCAGGTGTGATTCTATTGAAAAATTTTCCCCGTTCTTACGTGTTGTTCGGACTCGATCGGCTCCACCGGTTGTCTAATCGATCTCAAATTAGGGTAATTAAACTTAAATACTGATAAATGGCCCGATATGTAACAATCACATAAAATCACATCACGATATATAACTGAAACGATAGAGTTTGCAAAAGTAAAGCGAAAATACTCCTCAAACTCAGAACACGCAGAAAGTAATCCCGTCCGTCGACCAAGGGCGGTTTTGTAGGCAAGTTAGATTACGTTGGGCAGATTTTCCTTGCTATGAGAAGGTGCTTCTGCGATAACTGCCTTGACTTACGCTTGTACAGGACTCAACACAAGTGAAATGTAGTTTATTTATTTATTTAGTTCTCACTACTTCAAGTACCTCGGTATTACATTTCTAAAGCATTGCTCAGAGAACTACAAACTTGAATCCATAAGGTGAACGAAGTACCTTGACGGTTAATTCAATGCTTTATTTGACTGCAAATGGTAAAGGAAAGGAAGGATTTGGATGTCTTAACAGTGTATGCTCACTAGTTCCTCTCACTAGCGATAACACATATACGAACGTCTCATATTGCAGACCAGATGATTGGATGCCTTTGTACGACATTGTGGACAGGAAGGAGATGGTGCGTTTTAACACAGTCGTGGATTCTGGTGTCACTGAACGGTAGCACAACATTATCCTTTCTAGTACCGCAAATTCGGGGGAAACTACTTCAGCATGGTGGTGAATGACCAAGGATATGCGTTTTCTGGTACAATTGGATCGAGGTGCGTGGACGACTTTCTATATTACTTGTGATAACACATACATATCTGTGAGCTTATTTTACGGACTGGTTATTCTTTGTTTACCTCTAGCCATTTAATGTACAAATATACCGAGAGAGTATACGTGTGCTTTCGCGAAATTTTCGATTGTTCGAATGGTTCCGAGTACTGATGTTCTTGAGTGTTCGAATTCAAATATATTAGAACAACGCTCTGAACACTCAAGTGTAAACACATTCGTAAACGCGATTTTTGAATTCTCGAATTCATATGCATTATACATGCATATGAATTCATATGCATTTTCAAATATTTCAATTTGAATATTCAAGTTAAAATTTCATTCATTCGAATACCCAATCGATTTCAAGTGGTTCATTCGAGCATAAGTGTATAACAGATCCACTAAGAGTTGATGTGTTCGACATGTCAGAGTCCTTGTCCACCGGCGGCACCTTCGACCTTGCAAAAACATTCTAGGTGACATTTTACTTGTCATTTACCACCCATTGTATTTTTCACCATAAATAATATGGAGCAATGCAATCCCGGATTTAGGATTCTCAAAGTCAGCTAAAACAACTTTATTTGTCCTCTTTTTCGGCGTTGACTGCAGCACTCTCAGTCGCCACTTAAATGCGATCGGAAGAGTAAAGAAATTGGGTAAATGGATTCCGCACGAACCGACCGCCGGGCAGATGCTGAAGCGCCACGCCACCTATGTTTCGTTAAGCCGCGCAATCTAAGGGAGACTTTTCTACAGGATTGCGACATTCTACGAAAAATGGATCCTTTATGACAATCATCGTCGCACTGTACAATAGCTGGACAAGAATGAGAGCCCCGAGAGATGCCGAAATCAAGTTTCTATCCAAAGAAGACAATGGTGATCGTATTGTGGACAATGGTTGGTATACTCCATTACAAGTTCTTGAACACTGGAGAGGCTATCACAGCGGAGAATACTGTGCCAAAATTGATGTGAAGCACCAGAAGTTGATTAAAAAACACCCCTCTTTGGTCGATCGAAGAGGCCTAATCCTACCGCATGGCAATATGCGTCCGTAAGTTTCAAAAATTGCTGTAAAGAAACTTGATGAATTTTGCTACGAAATTCTGCCACATCGAGCATATTCAATAGATCTGTCCTCTACCGATTTTATTTTTTCAAGCATTTAGTTCGTCATGTGAAGGATACAAAATTCAGCAACCAAGGTGATGTCAAAAACTTTAACTTCATGTGTTTTATTAATCTCGTAGTTCCGACTTCTAAAAAATAGAATGTCTAGGCTAATGTTGCGTTGGGAATATGTACTAATCGTAATGATGCCTATTTCGATTAGTAAAATCGCTTCCAAGCAAAGTTGTGATCTGACAAAGTTTTAGTCAAAATTGACCATTTGATATACAACGACCTAATTCAAGCATCGCTTTCAAGACGCTCTCCGTATAAACCTTTTCAGCTTCGGTTCCCTATCGTCAACTGCGTTTATGAACAACCTAGCCCACAATTTTGCGGATAACCTTGCTCACACTAAAGGCTATACCAACACCGTGTATCCATTCATCGTTGTGAGGAACGGCTCGGTAAGAAATTAGATGGCATTGTAAAACGCATTGTAATAAGTTTTGGAATAACGGAATTGATGTTCTGTTAATGTTTTCCGTTGTAGTATAAGTACATGTGAAACTACGCTTTGCAAAAACGGTGAAGCTTCTATTCGCGATGCGTTTACTTTTCTATATTCTTTCCAAGCTACAGCGCGAAGGTGCCTCTCAATAGTAAAATGGAAACTTTGCCTTTGTGTGGGAGAGCAATACGGCTTTTTGAATATTTTTTGCAATACTACTCGTAATGTTCTTCCATGGGAGTTGGCGAGACTTTGTATGTGGATTCACCCTGACGGCGCATCTGACCTTATTATGATTTAACAGCATTGCAGAGAATGTAGCAAACAGAAATAAGGACTGAGGCACTAGCAAAAGTAGTGGATAAATTTGCGATTGCAAAGAACAGGGTTAAAAATAAGAAGGGTGCTGAACACATTAACACGTTGACGACGACAGCGATTTTCGCGTGTCGTGACATGACATACCGTGAAATAAACTTCGCCTAAGGATAAATTTGGGATGCCAAACATGATGCTAATGTTTGTCTCAACAGTTACGGTCGGTTACCCCTCATAATTCTATTTTTTAACTTTTATTTGTTCTTATTTTATATTTATTATTATTTAAATTTTTGTTTTAAGAAAAAACACAGGAACTTAAAATTTGCCTTTCACCTGTATCACCTGTCGTCCCATTCATCATCGACTCGCTCGAGCGAGCGCAAGCAGCGTCTCCATTCGCCCCTGTCGCGTGCCAGAGTGCTCCAATGGATCCTCCTCGCTCGAGGGACACGAAGAGCGTCATATCGGTCGTTCAGGGCTTTCACGAAGAAGTCCGACCAACGCGTTGGTGGGCGTCCTGGTGTTCTCTTGACATCCCGCAGAATCCATTGACGGCTTTCTTCCAGCGGGTGTCTGCTGCTAAAATTTGCCTTTAAGCACAGCAAACAAGCGTGCATATTGCGCATTCAAAGATCAGGTCGCGCTATGCAATCAAAAATTTTGCCGCAACTTTTATTCGATTGATAGTGTGAATGCTGCTTGCATTAACCATCAAAGTGAGGATTTTGTGTTCTTTACAGTGCTTCTTTATCGCTAACAGGTGCGAAATTTCATGAGAATGAAAATTCTACTATCAATCGAATCAAAATCGCGCTCTTGGAGGTGGGCATTGTGCCGCAATCTCGTTTTTTGGCACTAAAAAATGGCCGCCTTCCTGCTCTTTAACACAAGTTTTAGTCCATTATTTCTATTGTTTATTCCAAAAATAAAATTTTCATAAAATTTCGAACACTGTTTTGACCTACTCGGTAGCTGAATTAAAAAGTCGGTGGTCCTGACAGGACCATCGATTAAGGAGGAAACCGGCCGTAATCCTTCAAAAGGATATCGGCATCGTGTTCAGCATCCTGAATAGCCTCTCTGAACGAAGTTTGGATGCACCGTTTGGAAGGAACACTCTTGTTAAAATAATGCAACTGTCGCGCACCAGTGAGCGATATCGTCCCAAGAGAAGACTGGCTGCCGCGCTCCATTGGGCGACATTGTCGTCAACGTGTTAAAGAAAATTGCCTCCCAAACAAGCATTGAACCGTGGGAGCGCTGATGCTGTGCGAGACATCGATAACCGGGCGAGCGAGCTGTACAGTCCCAAAGGTCTAGAAAACGATCTTACGATCTTACCGGAAAGCGATTTTATCCCATGTGAACTACATCGAACGTACTCTGGGCTTGCAAGAAGGTTAAACTTAAAATTTGCCTCGCACCAGTTTGAGGACGGCACAACGCCTTAACTGAAATGCTTCAGTAATTGCTTGGTTCTTCCAGGAATTTTTTGAAGACTGAACTTATTCTGCATAAAAAGATTTTTTTAATATGGCGTCCGCGAAGAAACAATTACAGCACTTGTTTATCACAATTTAGACTGACCGACGGTAATGTGGGGAGCAATTCGCTATTTCGACTTTGCGATCAAAGCAGATCGCAAAGTCGAAATAGCGAACGCGGAGTCTTTAAACGAAGCAGGGGCAACAAGCTAAGAGGGGGAATGTGTGCTGATTGTTCAAACGAAAAATCACAAAAAAAGGCTACTAAACAAATACACGCTGTCCTAAGGATAAACACATAGGTACGGTTGTGCTACAAGCAGTTGGAAAGCGTACTACCAATCATTTAATCAGAACGAAAATAAGGAAGAGCAACAGACGAAGGGGAGGAGGTTTCACACAGCAGAAGGAAAAAACCTCTTTGCCGTTGATGGACGAACCCGCTGCTACCTATACAAGAATTGAAAATCCTACTAGAGGATCCAATGGCACTTAGATGCCAAGCCATCATTCACCTTTATATATATATATATATATATATATATATATATATATATATTCATACAAATAAGTGGTCCAGATCGGATTGATGCCGAACATGAGATAAGACCAACAAGGATTTACGCAATTTCCGGATTTCGTAATAAACAAAGAGGCTCATGGACTATATATATATATATATATTTATTTATGTACTGTATGTATATGACCGCACAGAGGATTTGCTTTAGTTTCCTGTCTACATGCCACTCGCCAAAAAACAAAAGAGTTGAAAAAGGTTTTGTTTCAGAAAATGCGAAACTATTTAAACTAGTGGATTTTCGTTGTTGTGTATTTTATACCAATGTTTTTGGACAGGTGGATGTCGCGTATTCGGGTAGCAGTGGATATCCTCACCTAAGTCTTGGGATCCCCCGCATCATATTTTCTCTCGTGATGCGTTTCCGTTTTGGATTTGGTTTTGAGGATTCTTTGTGTTTTCCTGTTCTCTATCCAAATTTCGAAGGAAGGCTTGTAACAGATTATTACCCACAAGTGAGTTGTTCTACTCTAATAAAAGGAGGCAAAGCGCGTTCACGTTTAGGCCTAACAAGGAGAGCCTCCAAACTTGCGATCAGCTTTTGCGATGGAATTTTTACAGGATTTAGGGTCCAAAATAAGTGGACCCTACATCCTGAAAAAAGAACGTGTGGGGAGCCCAAAACCGCAGTCAGTTTATTCGGAATGCTCTTTTGTGGTCGAAAAAAGACGGCGAAGACGTGGGCGCGAAGTTCATCGCATCCTGTTGTCAACTTCCGAATGTGGTCTGTTGCGTAATGGATAGGTAATTTGCCTCTGGCGCACCGGCTGGATCTGCGGTTCGGCCCACGGTATCGCCAAAGTTTCTATACAAATCGGGTCGTTATAGTTATGTGCTTGCGTAATGACAGCAATCAATAACAGGAATCAGGAATAGTATTGCTCTGAAATTCGCATCTCTGCTTGGCGCGCGTGCGGGCGCCTTTCCACCCGCTCCTGACCGCCTGTTCTTCCGATTCGTCCACTCGCACTTCTACTCATTCCTGAACCGCTGTTTCCGTTCTTCATGACGACAGGTCCATTTTTTCGACGTACTTTCGAGTTTCCGGGTCCGTCGGTTGTTTCCATCCCCGACTGCTATCGATTGCCGATTGCGGTTTATATCATCAACACATAGCTTTCTCGTGGCTGGGTGGCTCACCCTACTTTAGTCATTAGTCATTAGTCACCATCGCAGGCCTGTTGAGCCTTTTCGTCAACATGAACACCATGAACACTCTTGCTGACGACTCCTCCATTCAGGGATTGCGTGGAATGAAGAGGCCGTGTGACGATCTTTACAGCCAAACCGTGGTATTTCCTGATCTCGAGCGGTCTAGCCCTTTGTCAACGACGACTCACTTCCTGTTCACCTGAGGACTGTACTTCCTGTTTACCTAGGACTGTTCTAGCTTATTTATTTGAAGACCGCAAACGCACGCAAGCGGTCTTTAACACTTTTAACGGTCTAGTTGACCAAGATAAGTCTCTCCGGCTTGAAAAAACGCACTTAAAGCAATGCTACTCTATGTTAGAAGATCTTGCTCCTACCTCCCAGTCTGGTGTCAGTCACTCTCCTGTCCAATTCTATGACTACATCTACTCGGACAGGCCTCCTGTCCATGTTTCTGTTGTCTCTGCTAAGTCCTACGAAGAAGTTGAGCGATCCCGCTCGAAGATACTTGCTGCTATCCCAGAAAGTATTAATTCCCTACCCTCGTTACGAGTCTTGCGTGACTTCAACTGTGTCAGGTATAGTATGGACTATTTATCGATTGAATGTTCTACCTTCGCTGTCTATCGTCTGGGCCGTGCTATTCCTAATTGGCCAAGATTACTAAAAGCTGTTCTTACATCCTCATTTTATGCTCGTCTAATGTTATCCAGGTCTCATCGTTTGGCACATTTACAGCCCGCAAAGTTTTCCTCAGGCCCTTTCTTCCCAAGTAGGAAAGAGAAACGCTTCGCGCCGAACGAGTCCGCCACCTGCAAGCTCCCCCTTCCTCTGATGTTTCTGTTGCTCATGCTCTACAAATTACCTCCAACCGCACCGTTCCTGTTCTTCCTACTTTTGTTCCTCCTGTTGCCATGCCTGGTTCGTCTAATGTTGCCAATGGGTCAAACTGGGAAGGCTTCACCAGAATTTTGGTTAGTCCTTGAAATGTTTCTACGCTAATATTAGATCATTAATCAAAAATGGTGAATCCCTACTTTTTGGCTTGTCTGACAATGGGTATGACATTATCGCTTTATCTGACACATAACTTGATAAAATAATAAAGGTAAAGGATAAACAGCGGCGTTTACTCAATCTCTTTTGGGATGCGCCACGCATTCTGCTTCTACGGGATATCGTGGAGGCGATTTGAATATATGGCCACACAATGACTTGCGGTGACCAGCCAATGAACAAGTTAGCGCTTTGTCCTTCCCGGACAAGTCTGGTACCAATTCACCGACCCCGCATGAAGGCTTGGTTGGCCTAGGCGGGAAATCCGAACCAGGAACCTGGTATAGCGCGCACGACGGCCAGCGCCTCCTCCGACTGCGCCACACGTGCCCATGACGATAAGATAGACAGCGCAAATATCCTTGGCAAACAGTATGAAATGATAAGATGTGGTCGCCAGTGCAAACGTGGTGGTGTAGCTCTGCTCGTTCGTAAGTCTCTATGCTCTGCTCTGGCTTTTCGAGAATCTGTTCTGAATGCTTATGAACTGCTGTGCTGCGACCTTCATGGTAACAATAGCCTGCTTCGTTTGATTGTCGTCTTCAAAATACCAAGTTGTACGTCTGCCTTATCTATGCAAATATTTAAAGCTATAAATCATCTTGTATCACCCAATCGCACGTGCATTCTTTGTGGTGATTTTAACATGCCCGACATCACCTGGGCTTCCAGTGGCGGAGTTAAAGGCGCCTGTTCTTTGTCCAATCTCTTCCTGAAATTGTGTGCTGACCATTGCTCAACCCAATACGTCACCAGCAAGACCTTAAAAGAAAATACCTTGTATCTTGTGCTATTCAATGATAAATCTATTATCAAAAACTGACCGTGGGGCCTCCTGTTGGCAGTAGTGACATTCTTCAATTATATTCTTCTTAAATTTATGGCTGATGAAATCTCATTTTGTTTATGTGCGCAACTTTAAAGATGCCAACTTTACAGATCTGTTATCCTATCTTAGTGATGTTGATTGGTATGAATCCTTCAACTCTGTGTGTCTTTGGGTAATGACAAATAAGAACTAATCCTAGCCATTTTTTGACACAGCATGGACCTTTTTATACATACGGTCAAAATACCATCCCAACGGACTCCGTTACCACGCCATCTTACGTCTTTTGCTCGTATGAAAGATTATGCTTGGAAAACTGCTAGTGTGTTCGGCTCCTTGAATGACTGAGATATCTTTCACAGGCTCAACACGGTCTTTCACAGGCAGCTGTCCAAATACCACGCTAATATGAAGAAGCGCATTATCCAGTCCAAAGATAAAAGTTCGTTCTACAGGTTGTTAAGCAAGGGAGTTAAAAATAGAGCGGACATTCCTTGTCTTGGTTTCGGCGATTGAGCTACTGCTTCGACTGACAATGCGAAGGCCAAGGTGCTGGCAGATACATTTGAGCTTTCGTACTCCAAACTCTCTTGGCTCACCCCAATGGCGGCTACCTCTCAATTTCCTTCTATGCCCGATTCCATGTGGTTCCATCCTAATGGCATCCTTAGGATGTTATCATGCTAGCCTAGTTCCTCTTCTGATACACCTGATCCCATTCCATTCATCTTCATCAAAAAGACCTCCAGTGTACTAGCCCGACCCCTTGAATATCTGTTTAACTTGAGGTTTATGAGATCCGAACTCCCCTCCAGATATAGATGCTCCCTCGTGATCTTGAAGAGGGCTCCTAAAACTTGCCCAAATAATTATCGTCCCATCAGCATCACATCAATCTTTGCCAAAGTTTTCAAGAGGCTTCTTAATTCAAGATCGAACGCCATCTTAAAAACCATTCCGTTATTTCTTCCTTTCAACATTCAACATGGTTTTCAAAAAGGTAAGTCAACTGTAATTAAGGCCTTTCTTTCTGAGCGGTTTTTATGGTGCCCATCAACTCTAGCTTTTCTGCTCCCAGACCAATCCTGAGTGGCGTTCCACAGGATTGTGTCTTTTCTCCGACTCTGTTTAATATTTATACTTATGAGTTGCGTGGTTTAGTAGCTTCTACGGATGTTAAATGCACTATTTGCAGATGACTTTAAGATTTACAAATGCTTAAAGAACGCTGGTGACAACGACATGCTTCAGAAATGAATCGGCCTTGTTAACAGCTGGTCCCTCGAATGGGCTCTACCTCTTTCGGAGGAAAAGTCCATGGTGTTGCGGTCCAGGTAGTTATAACAATGAACGTAGCTATTGCTTGGGCATGTCAGTATTCGAGAAGGTCGAACAGGTCTGCGATCTTGGGTTCCTGTCTCAACATGACCTTAGCTTTTATAAACATTGCAACTGCATTATATCAGGCATCTGTTGTTATGTACCGCATTCTTCGCTCTTTATTTATTTATTTATTTATTTATTTATTAAGGGGCGTGAATTGCAGGAGAATTACACGCATAACACGTAATATGTATCATAAGACAACATGAACAAACGGTATTAAGCAGAACACAATGCAAAAAAGGAAACAAGCTAGGGTGACCTACTTCGGGCAAGCAGATGTTTGAAGTGAGGCACAGACATGCTAACAAAATTTTCATGTTCACCGATAAATAGGTTTAACTCCCTAAGACGCCGATAGGTGAGAAAGTGAGACCTGACCCGTGACCTTGCAACCTTAACATGATCGAAGTCTACCTCTTACGTTTGTCTTAAAGGCCCTCCGAAAAATACAATTGGATCAAGGGAAAGTTTCCCTGTGAGGATTTTAAATAACGTGATTAGATTTGTTTTGTCTCTTCTGTTACGTAAACTAGATATACCAAGTAGCTTCGCCCGCTCAGAGCCGTTGGGAATATCTCTATATCCCACTTTATAGCATCTCATGAACAACTTTCGCGTGTAGTTATTCTGAACGCTTTCGAGGAATCGATGTCTTTCTTGTGACATGGATTGAAAATTGAGGTACCGAACTCCATAATAGGTCTGACGTAGCATTTGTAGGCACGCGAGAGTGCTAGAGGATCATTTGTCTTTAGCACCTTGACCAATTTGTAGGAACGAAAGTTTGCTTTTTTTACAAGTGATTTATAATGGAGGTCAAAACTTAAATCACTTCTTATAAGGAAGCCCAAATCTCTAATATCTGTGACCTGTTTCAAAACCATGCCATTAAGTCTATAGGATGGAGAATAGTTTCGCTGTTTTGATTGTATTAGAAGACACTGCGATTTGGCAATAGCAAGAGGAAGTTTCCAGTCTTCAGCCCATTTTGCAATAAAATCGATACCGACCTGAACTTCAGAGAAGCTCTCAGGTTTGTCGACTTCTTTGTAAATCTTCACGTCATCAGCGTACATTTTGCACGTAACACCAAACCTAGAGACCGAGTCAGGAATATCATAAGTGTATATAAGGAATAGGAATGGAGACAGAACTCCTCCTTGTGGCACTCCACTAGTTGCGGAATAAACCGAGGAGTAGTTATCTCCTACTCGCACTTGATATGTCCTATCTACAAGGAAGCTCTTCATCCAGTCTACAATTCTAGGATGAATTCCAATTGCCTTCAACTTGAACAATAATTTTTCCGCAGGAACCTTGTCGAGGAACTCTGCTGTTCTGCTTCAAGGTTACAACTCATTTGTTAGGCCGTTAGTAGAGTATGGGACAGTTGTGTTTAACCTAAATAAGCGGAAACTTACAAAACAGAAAAAGTTCGGTGAAAGAAAAACAGAAAAGTTTCACTCGAAACTCATCACCAATAGGGTTCAACTACGAAGACATACCATCTGCCCACGAAAGAAACCTTAATTTCAATCTGATGTTTCACAAAATAGTGCACGGGTGAACTGGCATACCGCTAGGATCTTTTCATTACGTGAGACCTTCTTCCACCAGGGATATTTCGCGCAAACCTATCTTATCTAGGGCTAGATTTAATTTCAGGAGGTATTTCTTCACTAACCGTGTCATCTCATATTACTTTGACCTAAGCAAGAAAGTCACACCCCATCCAGTCATTCTTCCTTCAAAAAACGTACAAAGGCTCAACTAGGCGCCTGATGAATATCTCCTGTTTGGAGCCCAATCAAATAGTTAATTAATATCGTTGTTTGTTTCAGCATTGTCTTGCTAATTTCTTCCCATTTGTTACTTGCTTGTTCCTTCTTTATAGTTTCTTTTACCTACCTCTCTATCACTATCCTTTTGTCGGCATTTCGACTGGTATTGAGTATATCTTGTTCTATCTTTATTACTTCCACTCACATGGGGATACCTCCCTATGTAATAAATATAATATATTGCTCCTAGTTAGCAAATATAGCCTTTTTATACTTTCATTTGAGTTAACTCTGATATCGTATTTGCACTGTATCATTCTGTTGGATCGCTAACATAACAATTTTCCTGCTCACATAAAGTAACTGTGTTTATTGCTGACAACGGAAATCAACAATTATGATATAGAACTATGAAACATTCAAAGCATAAGCGCTTGTCACACCAGCAGCATCTTACAAACGCTAGGAACGAACAATCTTCTTCTCGCTGACAAGCATTACCAGTTATTCGTTGAATACATAATCGGTGGGCGTAGAGAGGGGCCCCAGGTGACCATCAACAAATCCAGCTGCACCAACGCATGTGGCAGACATGGGCGGAATACCGGAGCGCAGAACTGCCGGTAGGTCTGGCTTATAATCCTGTGGGAATAAAATTTAGTTTGTATGGTATTCGCTGCTAGTTACTTACCTTCAAGATGCAGTCTCTGCTGTGTCTAGCAAGATCCCCACAAACAGCACAAAAAGACTATATTTGCTTATTAAATGTAATAGTAATAGTGTACAAATTGATTCCTGTGATCACGCAAGCACATAATAATAACGACACGATGTGAACAGAAACTCTGGCGATACCGGCGATACCCGGAACCGAACCACAGAACCCAGTCGATGCGCCCGAGAGGCGACATAACTACCCACTACTTCAACCCCTCACGATAGGTGGCAGCAGGACGTGACGATCTTCGCGCTCATGTTTTCATACCCTTTTTCTCTACCAAAGAAGAGCATTCCCAAAAAATTAACTCTGGTTTCGGACTCCCCACACGGAACCTTACATCCTGTAATGATTCCATGGCCCTTACCGGACCAATCCTCGCGCCCCGCCGCAGCCGCCCACGAACGATGAGTGGAGCGGTATACTTCTCGCCTGCGGACGGCAGCCCGCGGAGCACTGCACCGCGGAAGGCTGTCGTTCTGCGACGCCGTTTCAGGTCCGGCGCTGGTGAACAGCAGGAGGAACAGTAAAACAGGTGACGGTACTGAATAGCGCTTTCAGCGATGGGGAAGCCATAGAGAAGATGTCTTAAACTGCGCGTATCGAGAATTCCCGCCACGTTCTAATGTTGTCTTTTCAGTCTCCAGCACAAGCTCCAAGGTGGACTAGAATGGGTGAGGTCGTTCTCGATCGCGGCTTCTACTCAGACTCAGTTGCAGTTATATATCGAGATGAGAGTAAGTCCTTTCATTTTAGTCAGCCACTGCAATTCTATATGTCGAGCTGTATTTGTCCATGCACTTTTAGTTTTCCTAAAAATTTGCTTTTGTAGTTCATTAAATTGCACAAAATTACATCACGGTGTTGCAAATTGTAGGTTGGTCACAAAGTTTTCAGCAGATTTTGTGATGGTTCCAAAGCTTTTAATTCTTGATCGGTAGCCATGATCTGTGATAGTTGTAGATCATTTTTGAAACTTCTCCGGGATAGAAATATATAGCCACGTTGCCTTCCTGAACTTTAACTTCACGATGTTAATTCTAAAAAACTCCCTTGAGCCATCATCTTCTATAAATGGCATCGAGGCAGCGAAGCGATGGCAACTGTTGGGAACATCACCATCACACTTTGAGAGGTCTTCTTCTTCTTCTTCTTCGTCGTCGTCGTCGTCTTCTTCTTCTTCTTCTTCAGCGTCTGTCCCGCCTCCTAGCGGGTCCGCTATTTTGGTGTCATGAAGCCACCTCTCCCGATCCAGCGCTAGATCAGGGTAGACACCAGCAACCTTCAAGTCCACATGTAATGTGTCAGACCAGCGCTGATTCGGACGCCCTCTAGGCCGCTTTCCAATTACCTCAAAGTTAAGGCCTACCTTGCGGACGCTGTCTTCTTCTCCACGCAGAACGTGGCCGTACCATCGTAAGCGAGCTACGCGCATCTTGTCGGCTATCGGCACGACATCGAATTTCTGCCGAATGGCATCGTTTCGGATGCGGTCCATGCGCTTGACTCCAGCCGTCCAGCGCAGCACCTTCGTCTCCATGACGCTGAGGAGCGTTTTACTTCCTTGGTCACAGGCCAACCGTCCGCGCAATTCATGGCTACTGGCCGGACAACTGCTCTGTAGATCTTCGACTTTAGGTGCTCTGTATATTCCTATAGCAGAGCACACCAGTCAACGAGCGCCACTTGGACCAAGCTGCACTCAAGCGTGAGTTCACTTCGGTCATCAGATTGCCATCGGATGCTACTGCTGATCCCAGGTACTTAAAAACCGACGTGCGTGGGAGCTCGATGCCGTTAGCCTCGACGGAGCTAGACTCGTTCAGTCCGTCGTTAGATACTCGGTCTTTTTAACGTTCAATTCAATTCCAAACCGCTCACACGATCACATCAAGCTTGCCCTCTCGCTCAAGTTCACCTTTATTTTCGCTAGCGAGCATTACGTCATCAGCATAAAGCAAAGTCTAGGGGACTGGCATCTGAAGATCCCGTGTCATGGCGTCCATCACGACAACAAAGAGGAGTGGACAAAGAATCCTGGTGTACCCCGACAGAGATGGGAAACCCCATCGAGGTTCCAGCTGCAGCTTGAACTCAACTCTTTGGACAAGAGTAGAGAATTCGCACTCACCGTATGAGCTCTTCAAGAACTCCATGGTACGCAAGGCGTACCATATCAGTTGACGCGGTCAGAGGCATTCTCTAAGTCGAGGAAGGCGGTATGCACTCTCTTCACATTCTCGCGGATCTTCTCTATCAGGAGGAGGGCGGCGTGTGTGGCATCAACAGTGCCACAGCCAACTACGAAGCCGCACTGATTGCTGGAAAGCTGGGCCATGTCACGAATTCGTACATCGACAATTCACTGAAAGATCTTCTTGCTGTGCGAAAGCAAGCGAGTCGGACGGTAATTGGAGCTGTCTGCAGGACTGCCCTTTTTCTTCCAAATCCGAATCGTCGGGCTTTGGCGCCAACGCTCTTCTACGCCACAACCTGATTAAAGAACTTGGCCAACCACTCAGCAGGGTACCAGATCTTGACTTCCATAAATCAGCTGCCACGTCGTCCGGCCCGGTCGCTTTGCCTGGCCTCATCTTCTTCAGAGCCGCTTCTATCTCCTCCATGATCTTGTGAACGGAACCGTGAACAGAAGCCACGGAAGGGACGGCCGGGTGAGGAAATTCCCTACTGGAAACTTCCTCAAAGTTATCATGCCATCGCTTCAGCGCCACTTTTCGGTTTGTCGGGTGGCCGCTGTCATCATTGATGCCAAAAAACTTCTCAATATCCTCGGTTTCCCGATGTCGGGTCTTAGCAAGTTGGTACAAATACCGCTCTCCATCGCGTGACTCGAGCTTCTCGTTGACATCTCCATAATGAGTGGCTTTTGCAACAGTCACGGCCTTCTTTACAGCCTTCTTCGTCTTCTGTTACTACTGCCAGTTGTCGGCTGTTTTATCGCCGAGAATTACACGATAGAGCGACTTCTCCTCTCAAACTATTGCCTTCACGTCGTCTGTCCACCACGTCTGCTTTTCGACCTTGCGTCGTCCAGCAACCGTGATGCCGAGCTCCAACCTTGCAGCTTGACGAAACGCGTCGTCAACCTACTTTCAAGTTTCGTCGACAGTTGTGACTTTCGGTAACTGCATGCGAGATCTCTCTTATTCGCCACCACTTGATTCTCGGTGCATCGCATCGCTCGACCTGCTTCTGCCTTGGAGTGACGATCTTAAGATGGGTGCTGTGGGGCGATCGTCTCATACGGCGCGACCTTCCCATCTGTGACAAGACTTCGGTCGCGATCCTTCACAAGAACGAAATCTATCTGAGACTTGGGGCTCCCACTATAGTATAAGATGAGTGGAGTCGCGTTTACGAAATACGATGTTCACTACGGTGAGGTTATGCGATTCCGCATGTTCTAGGATACGCTCACCATCGGCATTATGCGACCCGTAACCGCGTCCACCATGACAGCTGTACTCGTCCTCCGCGGCACCTACATGCCCATTAAGGTCACCAGCGACTGTGATGACATCATTCAACGGTACCTCTGCTGTCTTCTCATCAAGCAGGTTCCAAAACTCATCCTTGGCTTGATCGGAGCAGTCAGTCTGCGAAGCATTAGCACAGAAGGAGCGTGATAGTCTGGGTTAATAGTTAGGTTGCTATATTCCTGGCCTACGATGGCTTCTGCAAGTTTTGGGCATTTTAATCCACCATACTCAAGGATTTTGCGAGAAGAGAGAAAAACGAAACTTTCGTGATTATTACGCTGCTTGGACCATAAGACATTTTCGCAATTAGATTCCGTCCCTTCGTCACACCGTTCACACACACACAGACACACACAGACACACAGACACACACACCACACACACACACACACACACACACACACACACACATACAAACACACACACACATGCAAACACACACACTTCACTCCTTTTATCGCTAGTTACAACTGAGCTTAATGCACGAATAGTTTCAGATTCAGCTGGTACAATTTTCAGGCGGAATATACATTCCTTTCTACAAAAACAAGCGAGTTTCTTCACGGCAGTTTAACACAAGGGTTATTGGCGTTTGATGCACTAATGGCATTGATACGAAAATCCTAACGTCGTCTGCGTTCTCTATTGTAATAAAACCATTTTATCAGTTTTGATGAGTTCTCTGATATGGCGAATCAAACGTTTCAGTGCAAGCATTAATTATGAAGGCATGTCAATCTTAATATTAAGCAACAACGGCTCGTATTCTTCAGCATCGGTCCTGCTTCGTAGTAAGGTCAGCTTTTTGGTGTCATTAAGCCACCTTTCCTGTTCCAGCGCTAGATCATGGTGAATACCACCTGCGGTTGGATTCACCTACGATTTACAGCAATATAACAGAGATAATACGGCCGAAATCGCTGATAGCGTGGCTCACCAAGCGATATGGTGAGCGATATAAGCCGTACTATCAGGAATTTCTGCTGTAATTTCTGTGTTAAATTGCTGTAAGTCGTTGATGAATCCAACCAAAGAAGGCTTTCCAACTATCCCCTCGGCAAGGGACCATCTTGCGAACGTTGTCTTCTTTCACACGCAGAACGTGGCCGTATCATCGCAATCAAGCTAGCTAGCAACGTCTCCATGACGCTGAGGCGAGTTTCAAATTCCTTTGTCGCAGGCCAATATCAGCGCCGTACATTGAAACTGGTCGAACGACGGCTATATAGACTTTTACTTCAAGCGCTCAGATATCTTCCTATCGCACAATACATCAGCCAACGAGCGGGACCTTGGACCGTGCTACATTCACATGTGAGCTCAATTCAACCACGATGTGCTACTGCTGATCCTAGCCGCAATGCCGGCCGTACCGCTTGGTCTTTAGACGGAAAAGCGCTAACGCAACTTTTCTGCCACTTTTTCGCTTTTCGATAGCCCTCTTCAAATTGCGCGCTTTAAAAAAAATTAAAATTGGGATCGGCATCGAATGGCCTACCCGTCAAAGAGAAAACAGCCCAGAAAATGTTTAAAAAAATGCTGATTCCATCATCAGGTAAGAGAATGTCTAAGGGACTGCTGGACTGATATAGATGGGGAACTCCACCGAGAAGCCTGCTGCAGCTTGAACTCGACCTTTTGGGCAAGAGTAGAGTACTCGCACCCATTCACTGAGTTCCCAGAACTGGCTTCTGTTTCTCGCGATGTTTCTCTACCAGGAGTCGGGCGGTATGAATGTCAATCGTGCCACGTCCAGACACAATGCCGCGCTTACTCTGGACGATGTCACGAATTCGTCCGCCCACAATTCACTCAAAGATCTTCATGCTAGGCGAAAGCAGGCGAATCGTATGGTGATTGAGGCAGTGTGCAGGGCTGACAATCTTGTTCGGAGTCGTCGTACTTTGGCGCCCACACTCAGGCGCTTTGTTCTCTGCTACAACATGATTAAAAAACTTCAACCACTCAGCCGGATACCAAAACCTTGACATCCATAAGTCAGAGCTACATCTTCAAAACCAACCGCTTTGGTTGGCATCATAGTCTTAAAAGCCGTTTCTTAATGCTCCACATTGATCTTTTGGACGCGACCCCGAGTTGGAGCCTCTGCAGGGATAACCGGATGAGGAAATTCCGTGGTGGAAATTTCCTCATTGTAATTACGATATCTTGCCAATACCTTCTTGATGTACGTAAGATGATGGCCGTGCTCATGATTGAGGCCAAAACTTTTCTATACCCCGATCTGCCGCGATCAAGCATAAATACCCGAAGTTGTCATTGAATCAGGAACCTTTCCATACGTCTCACACCCACCGAACTTTGGAAGTGCATATCGGCTCCCGCGGACGACGCAGCACTATCTCGGAAATCTCGGACTGTCGTATGTCATGTGATCATGTGTGTGATCATCAAGTGATGTGACATGGGATCGTGGAAAGCCTGGCACAGGACCTGTCGCTTGACTTGAGTGTCCGTGTTCAGCTGAGTCTGCAAAGGCGAGGACTTTATAGTGACAGAGGAACGCGGAACGGACATCACAACATAACATTAATCAACACTATCTGGTCTTCTTCAATATACTCTGAAAACCTATACAGACAAAAAAAAGCGTCTTCAGGCGGCTCAGACATTCCACGGCCTTTGTATTTTAGTGCGCAATTTATTTGGAATGATTGCCGCTGTGAATTCTAGTCGTATAAAAGAATTACTTTTACTTTGGAATTGAGAACTAACCATAAACCTGTCCCCTCCTTATGTGATGAAGGTCTATCACTCTTAGGTGATTTCTTATGCAAGAAACAGATTACGAAGAGCAACAGAGCATCCCTCATGTGAGGCAGGGGTGTGTTTGGTGACTTCAGAGTTATCTGACTAGACTTACAATGGAACTGTCTCAGCAGTACGCAGGAACGGCAAGGTCGAACATTGTACCTCTCGACACGGGTTGCACATTGATAATCTGATGTCTCAACTGTATAAAATGCGATGGTTCAAACATTCACACAACACCATCGTACTGAAGGTGAGATCGTGAATTTCCAACAGGGACCGCGTAAAACGATGACAAGAGCTGTTCTCAAAAAACCTAAACGTTGCTGTACTTCAACCGCTCTAGAGGTTGAGAAAAAATTCTTAGTTTTGCTTTGTGGGTTACTGGAGATCTGCTAATCACAGATCTAACATTTGCTTCCAAGATTGTGATCGGGCGGCGTGTTGTGCACACATCTGTCTAGGGAAGGGTTTCGACCTCCCATGGAACCTCAAGCTAAGACCAGGATCATTAGAAAGATCTCGGAATGCTGATTACGAATATGGGTGTAAAAATTGCAAAATGAAACTCCTGAGCGAGTTATGGCCTGCCGAAATCAGGGGCCTCACCACATGCTGGCTGTGCGACGCCTAGGGCGCGAGAGTGGTGAGTCATCGGGACTCCGTATGAAAGGTCGTCCAGCTGTGGCGGCGGCGTAGGATTAGTGCTCACACTCGTCGGGTGTGACGTCGTTGGTTCGGTTCCTGTTGCTGGGGTCTTTTTTTGCAAATCAGAAATTATCTTTCAAATGACCTTTTGTTCTGAATTATGACGCGTGTGTGATAAAATAGCGGAGAAAACTACCACACAAGTCGACGAAGTGTGATCCCGCAGTGGCGAATGTTGGCCCATGTAAAGAATTGGGATGCATGGAAACTGTTGCCTACGTAAGCTGCCAATAGCGTAATGGGTCGTACTTTGCACTTTGTACAGGTGTGCCTTCATGTTGAAGGCCTTTATAGAATGTCGCAATAGCGCAGCAATCGCTAAAAGGATGCGAAGAAGATTGCTCTCTATGAGAACTCGGTAGTGTAAAAAAAACTTCAAAAAGTGACAGAGTATAGGAATCGATTACTCCATGACGCAGGACCCCTGTAACTGTGGCACCCAGGAAGCCAAAAGCTCCCACCAGCCGTGTGTGTGGGGGGGGGGGGGAGGCTGCGGACCGTAAACTGTTGTCAACCGTCTGAAACTATGAGCGGCTTTTCCCCCTTTGCCTTGTGGAATTGGCGCTGCGTTAAGCTTGCCATAGCTGTCGATTTATGCGTGTGGCTAACAAAGGATAACGATCCGGAGGTGTGAGCTCGGGGGCTCGGCACGTGACTTAGTTTGGACAGTGAGGCTAAGCCTCACGATGGAAACATCTCGGGTTTATCTTGTGCTGTATTATGGTGCTTTTGTCGCCTCCGCCACGCTCGCGAAGAGCTAGCGGCCGCGCGCTCACCGCCGGCGACGAGCTCTGCGTCCCTGCCCTATGCTTAAAGATAGGGCCGCGGCGTTGCCGCAGAAGTGTGTGGAGGCCTTAAGCGATAAGGCATATGTTTGGTGGGACTACGCAGTGCGTAGGAAACCGCGCAAAACCGTCGCGCGCGACGTCGCACCGCACCTCTAGCGTCGTGCCACGCTCGGCGCGAGAGAAACAGAGTGCACGCGCCCTCTCGCATCCGTCATGCAGGGGCTCTGGCGCAGGTCTGATCAAAATGTGTTCCAGGTATGGAACCACAGCTGTCTCCTAATTTTAGATCTAATCGAATTTTCACAAGAACTTGAAAAGTGTGTTTTATCTAAAAAAGGAATGCTACATACTGCTACCTCAAAACGTACACGTTGCGCTGCCTCTTTACCGCCTTTTAAGGCGCAGTACCACTTGGACTCATACCCAGACGCGAGAAGCGGCCGCGCCATAGAGCGCTGGTTCACGTCATGTCGCAGCACAGTCAGAACTCGGCTGAGACGAAAGCAGCAAAATATCCATGTTCTCAATTTTTCACAACATCTTTACATCGATGGAAAGCTCTTTCTCTGCTTAGCATTGCTAGTGCAACAGTTTCCAATTAAAGCTAGTGTGAAGCAGTAGGCGTAGAAAACGATGGAAAGCAAGAACATTTGTTGAAATTAAGACACTTGAAAACACTGAACGAGAAGGAAATAAAACTTTCTATGGCCACTGCCTCTGCTTGCAGTTTTAGTTCATTAAAAGTACGGAAAATCCTTGCCGAAGAGGGAAATGCCAAGGATTTGGAGCACAAAAGTCGGACATTATTTGAAGATATATAATAGGATGTGGAGGCTATGCTTTCAGTAATGAGAGAAAGCACAACTCTTCACGTCTTGCATAAGCCAGTTTTTGATGGATTTGACTGCTAGCTAAGGAGGGTGGGCCCAAAATATGAGGAAAACCTCCTTCGAATATTCTGTGGAACAGATCCAACTTCAGTTATTTTGGCAGCGTTTAATATATACGCGTCGAGAACGAATTTGGTGGTAAAATGCAATTCGACGAATTTGGGACCACCCATGGCATACCTAGTGAAGACACCAGCGTGGCACTTTCGGAGTCGTGAAGCAATTAGCGACCGCACTTAGAAAAATATTCTGTAGATAGGCCATTTTTAACCACTTTTTAACAAAATCATCTCTTGCTTCTTAGAACCGATCATTAGTGGAGCAAGGAATCGTTCGGTGTTAACCTATTTTCAATTGGATCGCTATGAATGAAGTTATGGAACTGTGACGGTTTGCGACGGAAAAATCTATCGCAAAGTGTTGGTTGTACATGAATTACATAGAAGCGGTATTGTAGCGAGTTTTACTGTGAGGTTGGTTTTACGCTCTTATAGTGTATGGAAGTATTCGAAAAACTGAACCTTTTGAAGGGAGAGTTTATTCACCCTGTTGTTCTCCATCCGAGGGTGACCATCCAGCCTTTCGGCTGTTTCCATAAGGTCAGTCGGGTTGCCTTACTCCCTATTCGCTTCATTCCCTCATTAATTTTTGAGACTCCCGTAGCTTGAAATGATTCTTGGACGAGTAATTTCTCACTTTTTTGCTTTTCCAGGCTCTGAAGAAGGCAGTTACGCCGAAACGTAAGCCGAATAAAGCTTCGATAACAATCTTGGCTCAATAGTTTTACAACATCCTACACTATGTTTATAAGCATAGTGAAGGAACAAAGTCTGGTTTCTCGTAGAATACATTGTGACGCGTTTTGCGGCTACATGGGGAATGAACCTTCCCAACTAGGCATAAATGAAGCAATTACAAGAGCATATGATGGCACCAGTCCACAAGTCGAGAATGGGTGCCCAGCCAATCTCACCTGGCATGTGCTCCACATGATCAAAGAAGGGCAACCGATCGTTGTACACGTCCAGCTGCACCCCAGTGTCCGTCTAAGGTGTACAACTAAACACACTGATGATGACGGGCAGGTATACTGCAGTCCCAGCAGATTGGCTAGTATAGGTCACCGTCATCTTCTAGGATATCTAGGATACCTCTGCACCCCTATCTTCAATAAAAAATCTCTCTATATGTAACATTTTTAAATGTTCGGCTCTCCAGAAGAGTTTCAGAGTTTCAAGACCAACATGCCGCCTCCTAGATATCCTAGGAGGCGGCATGTTGGTCTTGAAACTCTTCTGGAGAGCCGAACATTTAAAAATGTTACATATAGAGAGATTTTTTATTGAAGATAGGGGTGCAGAGGTATCCTTCAAAAAATTGATCACGATGGTTCGCCGTGACACGAGTGTACGCTCCCATGGGTATGTGATTGACATGGGTGCATCTGAAGCGGCACTTTTACGCTTTCATAACTCCTAGCTCATTGGTCAAGATCAAGAAGTAATAAAAAAATTCTCCAAAAGAAAACTTTGCCTAAGGGGTTATCTGGAGCGCTGATCACGATTATGATAACCGCTTTTGGAATTCCGGTCGATTACGGTAGTTTAGCACGTGTGCATGCGATCCCATAGTATGCTTTGAGGACATATGCCTGAGATCCTGGTCAGTTGTATTTGTTGAGATTTTCCTGTTTTCTCATCTATTGTCCTTCTCAACATAATATGCCCATATGCGTATTTTACTGTGTTTCACAAGTGTGCACAAATCGTAAATAAATAAACAAGTAAGGAGGAGTAAGAAGGACGTTATTCAGTCTCTTTAGGCTACGTTATTGACTACGCCAAAAACGCATACGGAACAATTTCATATAAAGGGTGAGCTACGTTAAGCGTCTGCCATTACTGTAGAAGGAGGAGCGGCGCGCTCGATTACCCTAGTCTGTCGGGTGCCGGGCAAGTCTCACCAGGAAACTATCTCAACGGTAGGTCGGGACGGCCCAAGTGTTGTATATGCGCAGAATCGCCTCTCTCTGGGAAACAACAAAATGCAAATACCTCGATCCCAGCAAAACTCTGCGCAGAGTTAGGGACAACAGAAGTTGGGCCGTTGGCGGCCTTAGCCCTATGCCTGCAGGCGGAGGGCTAAGCCGCCAACGGCCCAACTTCCGTCGTACCTAACTCTGCACAGAGTTGTGTTGGGGTCGAGGTATTTGCATTTTGTTGTTTCCCAGAGAGAGGCGATTCTGCACATATACAACACTTGGGCCGTTCCGACCTACCGTTGGGATAGTTTGTGGTCAGACGATTTCCCGAGGAGATGAGGCGTATGTCTAGTTGAGCAGAGTGAGTATTGCTGCCGTGGCGCAGTTTTCGCGCGTGAAGCAGGTGAGAGCTGTTTTTTCTATATTTGCCTTGTAAGGCCCTTAAAAGACAAAACAGAAGGTACGACTCACCGAGCTCTCTCCTGTTCCACGATTTCGCAGCCCACGACACTTTCATTGGCTGTGCTCAGGCCAGGTTCCGTTACATAGAAAGGGTCTGAAGCATATGTCTGAAGGGGAACGAGTCATATTGGGACCCCTCACCCCTTAGTATAAAATGTTTTTATTTTTAACCAAGTCGTTAAACCCAAGGAGTAGAGGGTCCTTGAAGTCACAATGGAATGCGGCGCATCATGAGTTTGCGGGCCTTGTACGCCCGCGATGCCTCTGCCAGCAAGCGGCTCGGAGCGCAGTGGAAGTGGGTTTGCTTCATGCGAGGAAGGTCGGGGGTTCGGTTCTCGTGCGCTGCTGAATTTTTGCATTTCAACTGACTCACAGGTACAAAATGCATGAAGCACCACTGGGCACAATACGTGCAGCGTATAAAAGCTACAGGCTCCTCACAGTCTGTTTCCACACGTGGACCAATGACCTCGGGAGAAACCATCCTGTTCGGATTGTCAAAAGAGACCAGGAGGTTGGAGGTAGTTAACCTTAGGAACGAGGTCTGTGGATCCCGCAAATTAACCTAAACGGCATCGATATTCCTTCCCTCATATTTGCCTGTCACCCGGAAATCAGAGGTCTGCTGAAGGTTTTTTAAAACCTAACACCAACAATGTGTTAGGTTGCTGTGCTCGCTGATTCTCGAGTGGTGATTCACCTGCTCACGCTGAAGTGTGCCCCCCCCCCCTTAGGCAAAGAACCTTCGAGGGAAGAAATCAAGCTGGGCGAACGGATGACCAGCATACCAAAAGACTTCAAACCACATCAAGTTGAAGTTGACGAAGACGTTGTGGTTAAAATCCGATCAGTAATTAACAAGACCCAAGAAAGGCACTCTTCACGCGTACAGCTGGAAAAATGAAAAAGAAAACGTCTGAGAATGGTACATTAGGGTGGGCCAAAAGTAGTGAGACAAATTCAACAAGATTCTTTACCTCTTTATAACCCAATTACAACTCAAGGGTGCTGAGGAATGTATTCGCCACTAAGGTCAATGACCTTGCTGCCATCAATGAGCCAACTTCGTGATCCCATCCTTCCATAACTGCTTAGGCCTGGTGTTGATCCTGCTCCTTATGGTTTTCGAGGTCTGTTTGGGTCCCTGTGTCCCTTCCGACCATGAAGGTCTATAGGCTCAAGAAGTAGTGGTAGTCGCATGGAGAGATGTCCGGCGAATACGGTGGGTGAAGCATGTGAACATATCCCAGCTGAGCAAGCTTATCCGTGGTCACTTTTGCCCGATGGGGCGTTGTCGAAGAGAAGTACCTTTCTGAAGCGCTGAGACCGAATACGCGCGAGTCCCCGGTCAATCTCTTCTATCTCGTTCACCATGGCCTTGGAGTCCATCGTCGTGCTTTGGGAAAACAGCTTCCATACCGGTACATGGGCGCAGACTCAAAAGCTCAGAAGGTGCTTCTCGCCGTTAACATCCCGCCGAACGAAGGTCGGTAACAGGTCACCAGGCCTTACCCAAACTCGCTGCTTGGAAGGGTTAAGATGGAAAACGTACTTCTCACCATGTGTGACTATTGAGTCTAGGCTGCTCGGGGTTGGGAATTGGGCGAGATTTGCGCGACACAGGTCGACTCGCCAGATAGCGGTTTCGGCATGAGACAGACTGGGTTTTGGCATGCTTCTGGAATAGGCGAAAGTGGTCACTTCTCAGATGGCCTTCAGTAAGTAGCAAACAAACATACAAATACGATAAGCACGAAACCAGACTCCAGCCACGAGATATATGGACACGGCATGGGGTGTTTCAATACTTTTGCCTCCCCTCCCCCCCCCCCCTAATAGACGTCAGAATCCCCCAAATCTCAACCAGTCAGTCGAAATGCAAAAACGCATCATCGCACGAGAACCAAACCCCTGACCTTCCTCGCATAAAGCAACCCCACTACCACTGCGCTCCGAGCCGCTTGCCGGCAGAGACATCGCTTGCGTACAAGACCCCGGAACTCGTGATGCGCCGTATTCCATTGTGACTTCAAGGACCCTATACTCCTTGGGTTTAACGACTTGGCAAAAAGTAAACACATTTTCAAACCTATTGAGGGGTGAGGATTCTCCCTATACGACTTGCTCCCCCCGTTCAGACATACACTTCAGACCCTTCCCTTGTTAGGCTTTACTAGCGTATAAAAAAGGCCAATTCTATCTTTAGTCCATTCTTTATAGAGTACTTAATCATGCCTCCGTCCCGAGTCACTTCGTACGCTGAAAACGCATAGCTTCTTCTTCTTCTTCTTCTTCTTCTTCTTCTTCTTCAGCGTTTGTCCCGCTTCGAGGCGGGGTCCGCTATTCTGGTGTGGTGACGCCACTTTACACGATCAAATGCTTGATCGGGATGGATACCAGCAACCTTTAGGTCCACATGCAACGTATCAAGCCATCGCTGCTTCGGCCGCCCTTTAGGCCGTTTTCCGGGCACATCTATGTTAAGGCCAATCTTCCTAACAGTGTCACCACTAGCTCGAAGAACGTGGCCATACCACCGAAGGCGAGCTTCACGTAACTTGTCAGCAATTGGAGCGACACCAAACCTCTGGCGTATTTCATCGTTGCGAATACGGTCCAGACGCGTAACACCAGCAGTCCATCGCAGCATTTTCGTTTCCATTACGCTGAGGCGAGTCTCAACCTCCTTGGTTGCAGGCCAGCACTCAGCTCCATACATCGCTACTGGTCGGACGATGGT